>CM061063.1:135198319-135798319 GCA_030762895.1 Sophora flavescens | reverse complement strand
CAAATTCAGGAAAGTGCAACCAAAAGTGATTTTCACACAGTCAAAAACATGTTGGAGGCTCAAAAACCTCACCTGGACATTTTTTTGCAAATTATTTGAAAGAGATTCTATCCCTAGTGTGTGCTTCCCATCACCCCAAACTTATCATAAATCATGCCATCATAATAAAATCTCAAAGTTCAGTTTTCAATCACATGGGGATCATTTTTTCAAAAATTTTTCAAAATCCTAGGGGAAAACAGTCAACACTATCATGCAATCAATCTATGTAAAATCAATAAAATCCAATAAACTTGCCAACTAAAGACTCAAACACAACTCCTGAGCTTCTCAAATTATTCAGGAGCTTTATTCAAAACAAAACAGAATTAAAGTAAGGAAAAGAAAATTAAAAAGGAGAAAGGGTTAAGAAAACTCATTGAAGGGCGGTTCCACCAGGATCCCATTGCTTGTAGCATAAGGCCCACGTGATGGACAAAGAGTGGGAGTTCATTCCATGCTTCCATGACTTGCAGTCTTGATATGGAAGTGGGTGCTTGATAATTATGGTAACTCCGCCAAGTGCGGTGGACTTCTCACTCCCCTTCAGGTCACAGCTGACCTCTTTATCTACAAAGTCCATAAAGTCCTCCCAATAGAAGTGGGGCTCAACCTCTTGGACTGGCCATGGTGCAAAATCCAAGGGTGCAAAATCCAGAGCTTTTGGTTCCACAGGGGGAGGTGGCAAACAGTTAGCTGGGGTTACTGGTGCTGCTTCAACTTCTGCCTTTTCTTCATTCACTGCACTAACAAAGTTATCACCTGCTACACATGCAGAAATTTCAGCACACACCACACAAAGGTTAGTGTTAGTAGAGTCAGTACATATATCACAATAAAATGAATCAGTATAATCTAGAATGTCTGGAAATTCAGCAATTAGTTCATCCACCCCATTACTCTCAACACATGCATCTAAGACCACAGATTCTTCTTTATCCTCAAGCACGGTGGAGCAAATGTTCTCCTGATCCTCCCGATGCTCATTTCCTATATGAACATGGCCCTCAACCTCATCTGTCTCCTGTTCCATATGGATGCTTTGCTTAACATACCTTTCAAAATAACATTCTACACACAAAGCAGTGCCAGAACAATAACAATCATCAGGGGATTCAACACACAATTCATCATCAACAGAAATATTATCACAATCATCATCAGAAATATCTTCAAGAATAACTTGTGCCTCTGTAGGTTCTTCAAGGGGCTGTGGAGTCAGCATTGCAGCCGAGTTGGCGGTAACTTGATCAATTAGAGCGGACAACTTCTGAGATTCAGCTTGGCTCCTCTGGTATTCAGCCTCCATCCTCTGTTGAATTTCGAGAAAGTTTGCTTCCATTTGTGCATTCATCTGTGCAGTCATTTGCTTGAACAGGTCCTCTAGGGAAGGTTCGGAAGGTGCAGCTCTGAAGGTAGGATAGTATCTAAACAGGAAGGCTTCCTTTAAATAAAACCAGCTTGAGATGGAATTTTCATCAAGACAATACAACCAATCTCTTGCAGCGCCTTCAAGTGAGAACTGGAAAGCTTCCATCTGAATGTGTTCTTCTGTTATTCCTGCAGGTCTCAGCATTATAGAACAAGCAATCTGGAATTCCCTCAGATGCTCCTGCGGATTCTCACCTGCAAAACCACTAAACCTTGGCAACCAGTGTGATAAACCAAGAAAATCAGGAAAATATATGCATGGTGGTTGCTCATAGTAAGCATTAGGCATGTAATTTTGCATATAATTATCCATGGGGGGTGCTAAAATTCACAACCAGACAAAACAGACAAAACTAATTTAGCAAAGAGAATTTTTTTTTTAAATTTTATTTTCTGCTAATAACAACAAACCAGAGTCCCCGGCAACGGCGCCAATTTTTGACCGCGATGTCGCCACGCGCCAAAAAGAACGAGCGTTTACAAAATTAATGCAGATAGGGAGCGACAACTCGGATATCGTCTCTCAAGGACTCTTTAGTTGTTGTTGTTATTAACATAAAAGTTAGAAAAAGTCAGAATTTGGGGGTTTGAGTTTGAAACTAAAATAAAGAAAACAAAACAAAAACAGAGAAAGAAAATAGCAAATAAACTAAAGACGATTAACCTACTGTTCTTGGTTTCCCACTATCATTGGTTCAAATAAATCCAAGCCCTAAGCGGATTCTAATCCCCTTTCAGTTGTAGCAACAAATAACAAACGAAATTCGCTACTACGGATGTATGTTCCTATTCCCGAAATAACAAACGGGGTTAAGCCCTCATGAACAAACGAACATGAATGAACGCACGCGAAATAACAAACGCGATTAAGTATAAGAACATAGCATCACCGAAATGAATCAATACAATACTATACATTCCTGAAATAACAAACAGAAACATGTAGCATTGCATTGAAAAGAGAATAGCAAATGAAAATAGGAAATACAGAACCTCAAATGTAAATGGAAACCAATCCCAGTAGATTAATCAAGGAGACTAGTTCTCCATTACAGAAATTAACACAAAAGTAAAGAAATAAACTACTGAAAACTACTACTACTGTCTACCAAAGACTAGCCAAAACTGGCTAACTCTCTGACCTCTTTTCTTCAGTTCTGCCTAAGACTACTTATATACACGTTTCTGGAATCAGAGAACTCGCGAGGCGAAGCCTCTCTCGCGACGCGGAAATTGTGAACAGTCTGCGACTTTTGATCTTCTCGCGGGGCGAGCATATCCTTCGCGAGGCGAATCTCTTCAGATCCCAAACTGTAACGCCCGTGACCATCAACATGCGCAAACTGTGATGGCTTCTGGTCTTCCAAGGCTCGCGAGGCGAACGCTTCAACTTCAAAACTGCCACAGCCGTGATCTTCAACACGGGTAAACCGTGATCGTCTCTGACTTTCTGAGCTTGGATGACTCGCGGGGCGAGAGATCCTTCGCGGGGCGAGTGGCTCCAGATTTATTTTATTTTATTTTATTAACCTGAAAAACAGAAAATAACATAAGTACTTTATTTATCTCTAAATCAACTAAATTAACCTAAAAACACTTTACAGACTCAAAATACTACTTAAGGACAATCAAGTCTAATTTGGGTGAAAATGATATAAAATTAGCACAAAGCCAAGGTCTTTACCAGTTATAAAACCAGTCAAACAGAGGCTCATCATGGATCCATAACTATCTCAGGAAGACAACGTCGGAGTTACATATCCACATTGGCCAACAAGCACCAACACCGGCAGTTCACCAAACCATGGGTGAACCCCTTGGATAGTCGATGCATCGTACTCTAGGATGCACCACCACTGGGGGACATGATTCGCCTAACTCAAGGATGAATCACAGTGGACTGCCAGATCGCCTTACTCTTGGACAACCTCCCCTATGTTGTACTTCCCCCATTAACATCTCCAATGCGTGAATGCATGAGCAACAACAATGATGCGTGATTTTTTAGATATAAAGGCAAGTGCACCTCATCGCAATCAAGTAATACGGTGGTGAGACCGGTTATCGTATCCACAGGGATTGGATGTCAATTACCAATTCACAAACTCAACAACTATCTAGACTAAACTAAAGTAGGAGAGATTAAAACAGAAAACAAAGCAATACAATATTTTTGGTCTTTTGGGAAACAAAGCAATACTTGGTATGCAAACAGAGATGTGGCTAAGATTGTTAGGGTTAGACTACACTAATCCTCCCTTAATTGCAATGAAATGGTTATCAACACAAGTCCTACTTCAATTATGACAATCAAGCCTTTTCTAAAATACTCAAGCCTAATTCCTTAGGTGCATTGAGCCTAAAACCTCAAATTAAACCCTAATTCCTTAGGTGGATTAACCTGAGATTTTGCATTAAGTCAAGACTTATAAGATTGCAAGCATTCAACACCTATGTCTAGATTCTTGAACTACTTGGCATATGATTCATGAGCATGCCTTAACACCAACCTTCCAGTCATCTATCAAAGCAACATATCATTCCTATGGGCAGCTAATCCAAGGAAAGCATTGAGCACAGAATCACATACTCATAAAGAAATAGAGACTTGCATTAAAACACCAAATCAAATACAAACAAGTTCAGAAAAGCTACATCTAACCCCAACAATGGGGGATTAGTTACTCATATTTACAGAAAACCAAACCAGGGAAATAGGGGAAAAGGAGAGGAGAGACTCCATGGGAGCTTTCCTTCTTCTTCTTCACAAACAACCCCTCTCAGCAACTCCCCTCTAGGGTCGAAACCCTAGCTCAGCCGCAGCCTCCAAGTCCCCAAGAGCTCTCTCCACCAAAAGCCCCCCAAAACTGCCCTAAAACAGCAACTTATACCAATCAGATCTGCGCGCGTTCGCGAGGCGAGACATGTCTCGCTAGGCGAATGTTAAAAATCTGCATTCAGAGAATTGAACTCTCGCGAGGCGAGAGTTTCTTCGCGACGCGAGACCGAAAGGTTTTTCTTTAATGCGCCCGTGAGGAGCATCAGGGCCTGGGCGTGATGGCTTCTGTTTCCAGACTCGCGAGGCGAGACATGGGTTCGCGAGGCGAACCAGAAAGGCTTGCATTTTCTCCAACAGTCAGCTTTCAGGGTCGTGGGGCGAATCCAGGCTCGCGGGGCGAATCACCAGAATTCTGCTTGGCTCAATTTCTTCTCTTTTCAGGCTCTTTTTCATCCAAGCATCCATCAAGGCTAATTCTGAGCATTTTTCCATTAAATCCTGCAAAACAACACCAAGACACCGCTTCACCCGTTCCAAGGGAAAATCTAACTAAATCAACTAAATAATGCCTAATCTATATGAAAAATACATGCAAAAGTATATAGAAAATATCATGTAAAATCACACTATCAAACAACAAACAACGAACCACCACCTCCGCTTTGGCCAATAAGCACCAAAGTTTAATGCCATCAACACCTTGACTAATAAGCATCAAGGCTACTCTGACCATTAAGCATCGGATTTTGACATCGTCAACACCTTAACCAATAAGCACCGAGGCTACTTTGGCCAATAAGCACCAAGGTTAACATCGTGCGGTAACACCTCGTTACCGTCTTAACTATTTTAACGTTTCATGTTTATTTATCTTATCTTCATTTAATTGGCGTCTTATTTCATCATAGGGAACAATTTGGGTGAAACCACCCTTGTCCTACATAACGTCTGTTCTATTTGGGAAGCACGGTCGTGCTGAACCCCAGCACGGGCGTGCTGGCATTCAAGTCAAGCACGGGCGTGCTGTCTATTGAGCATGGCCGTGCTTACTGGATCATGGCCGTACTGTTCTTGGTAGAAGGTTTAGGACCCTTGCCAAACTTCCTAGGGCATTCATGGATCAATCCTATTGTCTTTTAACTGCACCATCAAGTATTAGTCTCGCTACTCTTATTTAATCTTTATGTCTTATGATCTTTGGGGGTTAATCCTTTTATTCTTGTTTGATCGTTAACATCCCTAAAGCACTCATGGATCAAGCCTAGGGTCTTGACTATACCAGTGAGCAACATTGTCATCAATACATTCATTCGTGGCATACCAATTTCATTAATCATAGATTCATAATTGAAAACAACCAACATATAGCAACATAGATATTCCAATAACAAACAACATCAATTTAACATTTAGCACACGACATGATCATGGGTTAACCTTTCATCTTACACTACCCCATTGCCTACATGTTATACTAATCCCTTCTCCCCATACCTGGTATGAAGGTTATACTAATGCCAAGTGTAAACAACTCTACTCAGTTTCCCTCGAGCGGCTTGAGGAACTCCTCAAGCCTTGGCCCAACATAAAAAGGATAACCAATTAATCTCTAAATCCAAGAAATAGGAAAAGCGATTAATAGAGAGATAACTGTAACACCCCGATTTTCACTATTTCAAAATAATCGAAATGAGAACGATTATTGTATAGATTTATATGCATCACTCAATCCTACTTGAATGTAGGAAGCTACGATTAAAATTTAGGTTGAAACAACGGGCGAATCCCGGCCCGCTATTTTCACTGACAGTATATTTATACTGCTCAAAAGACGTAATTTTAATTCATGAACGAAAGACTTAAGGTTTTTATTTTATTTCCTACAATTCTGCAATTTTAGATTTATTTCAGAAAAAAATAAAATAATTTACGTTTTGCGGGCAGAATACGCAATCGGGTGAGTGGCAGAATGGATTTCGGAGTTTCCAAGAGCAGATAAAGAGTTTATCTTAGGATTTTGAGATGATTCAAGGGGATGAATCATACTTTTAAGTCTATAAGGTTCTACAGGGTTAAAGTGAATTTTTTTGAATTTTACGCTTAAGTCCCTGAACTTTCTGTTCATTACCCTTTTGTCCCTAAGTTAGTTTCTAAGTTTTTTTCAAGTGAATTGGGCCAGAATCTTTGTTTCCAATCTCTTATTGGATCGTGGCTATGAAGCCCAAATTCCTAGTCCATGGATTAATTCCATAAAGCCCATTAGAAATCATGAAAGTTTCCTATGTCATGTTTAAGCTTTAAGCCTTTTTGGTGGGCCCCACAAAGATGAATTCAAGCCCAAGTTCTCAAGGCCCATGCGCAAGCCCAAGAAGGAATGGAGGCTTCCTTAGTTTGGAAGAGTCAAGTGGATTCTTGAAGTTTCCACACAATTCCACAATGTTCCACCATATTCTCCAAGGTTCCACACAATTCTCAAGTGTTTTCCAATGTTCTCAAGTGTTCGTGTTCTAGGTTTTTCCAAAAAGTCTTCAAGAAAAATCAGCCAAGATGAGTCAAGATAAGACCACATTTAATGTGGCACATGGTCATCATTTCAATCTATTGACAATTTGCAAAATAGTCCTTATACTTTTGGAATCTTTGCAAAATGGTCCCTATGAGTTATTTGCACTTTAATCCTTTGAAAAGCCACCTCATTTCTCCTAAATCCTCCAAAGTGGCGCAGCCCACATGCCTATAAATACCCTCCCTCACATTTCATTTTATTCCTATTGCTTTTCTTTCAAAAACTCTTAAGTTATAAGTCTTTTAGCATCACTTTGTGAAGCAAGTCCTTGAATCTTCACTTGTTTTTGATCTTCAAGAGGCGAATCCTATTCTTATTCCTTAATCATGTCTATGTTCTTCAATAATTTTCATGATTCAAAGTCTATTTCATCTATGTTCATCACTTTTAAGTTTCTAGATCTAGAACTTTGAAAATTCATAACTAATTCTAGAAAAATCCTTTTGACATGAAACCAATTACTATGATCTTATAATCATCTCTATTTTCATCATCTAGAAGCATATGGTCATGAAAAATTTCCTTCCTTGATTTCTGGACTGGGCCGAACCTAGGAGGATGGGTTTGGTAGGGTTTTGTTCATGTGTTGTCATGTATGATCATGTATTTCATATGACATGTATTCCTACACACTCTAATCCATGCTTAGTTTATTAAAATGAAAATCTTTACTCAAAAATCTCTATGTTGTCCGAACCCTAGATGAGAGAGATTTGATGAGTTTTGTTCAGGGTTTTCATTAATGATCTTGGTTGATTAGGGACCATTAATCTATGACTTAATCATGATTAGAAATTTTAAGGATTTTGAACCATAAAAGTCAGCCCTTGGCCGAAACCCTAACCCTAAAGGTTAGAGGATTTTGTTTCAAATTTTAGTCTTGTAATAAGTAATCTATGTTAGTTAAGACTCTAGTAACTAGGATCCAAAAGATGGCATTAAGAAGATAATCCTAAACCTATTTTCTAGGTCTTGGCCGAACCTAGCCCTAAAGTGTCATAGATGGTTGTTAGTTGATTAATTATAGTTATGTTGTTTGGTTGAAGGTGGTTGTGTTAACTCGTGGCGGGATAACGAGGATCGTCGTATACGTATTTCCGGTGCTAGCTCAGGTAGGGAAAAGAATCAACCTATCGTCGGAATCGATAAGTAGTAGATTATATGATAATTGTGTAGGGCGACCTAAACCCTACTAGTAGTCGAGTAATCGACAAGACCAAAATCACATTGGAAACCCTTTCTATAAAACCAATGGATTCGGGGATTGTAGGTTTATCGACATTAAGTTGATTTTAAGTATTTGAGGATGTTTGATTTTATGTTATCAAATTTTCTGTGATGCGCTGGTTGAGGTATTCCATCTGCATGTGACGTATTATTTCGGTGTTTGAATATTTAAGATATTGAGGATGTTTGTTGTCTGTCACGACTGTGATGGTTGTTATGTCCAGGCCGTGACAGGTTCTGTTTTGTAGAATTCTTGCCTTTGTTGTCTGTCACGGCCGTGATGGCTATCACGGCCAGGCCGTGACAGAGTCTGACTTTGTTATTTATTTGGTTTGATTATTATGAGTTGGTTGTGATAAATAGCTTTATACGATATTGAGATATTTGAATATTTGCTGATGTTATGTTATGCATGATCTGCCTGGTTGTTAATATTGTGCTTAGCTGATTTTTAAGTAACGATATATGTTGTTCCGGAGATAATTGTTTGGGTGAGAGAATAAAGGTGATTTAGAGGTGCCTAGCCTAATTAAGTGGTTTTATCTATGAGGAAAAAGGTGTTGAGACTTTGATGGAAGGTTGAGGCACTAGGTTGTTATTGAGGTAATTTAGGGAGATTCATTTATAGATGTATTGTTATTCACAGCCGTGTGAGTGGAACACACGAGGTCAGGATATCCTATTTTGGGATATCGGATATTGCGGGTCAGTACCCTACGGATGTGGATGCCGAGGTAGACTACCGTAATACTCTTTAGTTCTTGACGTGTTCGAATGTTCTTGGCACTGGACCGTTATGGAATGATATTCCTTGATGAGTTCGCATGTTATTGGCACTGGACCATTTTAGACTAATACTTGTTTAGTATTTGATGCGTTTGAAGGTTATTGGTACTGGACCGTTCTGGACTACTGACTAATGTGACAGGAGTGAAGATGGCCACATAAGTATAAAGTTTTAGTTGCATGGGCTGAGGGTAGAGGATGATATAGTGAATTGAGGATGATTGTTGATTTTGAGTGATGCGTGTCTGTGACAATTATTGTATAATTTACTATTACTCTTTTCCGCTTTTTGATGATAGAACTGTTTCTTATTCCCTATATCTTTCTGCGTTTTGTATTTTATTTATGATGTGATCGTACGAGAAGACCCGATGGAGGAACCAGTTGCTGAGGAGTTAGATGGAAATCCTTACGAACCAGATGCTGGAGTCGAGCTGTGATTCATGGCGATTAGAGTATAGACATTATGGCCAGTGTGTCTAAGGAGTATTTATATTTCCGTTGAGTATGTCTATGGTGAAGTAAGTACCTGTGTGGGATCCTACTGAGAGGATACCCTAAACAGTGTTGTGTAAAATAAAGGATACTTATGTGTGTATTTATGTAATATAGTTTGGTGTGTTTTATATTTGTAGAAGTTATATGATTATTAATTAAGTTTTAATTTTTACGTATTTTCAACAATAAGCGTGCGATTAAGTAAATAAATATTAAGGTTTTAAGGTAATAATACAATGGGGCACAACGGGGTGTCTCAATAACTACATTACCTTAATTGGCACAAGCACGTGACTTGTCTCCAAAACGATGACAAGAACACCAAGAACTTGATGGGTTCAGATAAAAGGGAAAAAGGAGAGGTTTCTGCCACACCAGGGTTGGTAAAAGTGCCAAAATGAGGGTTTGGCTCGCAATCCTCACAAAACTCACCTATTTAAGCTGTTAGACCATGAGCAGGGGCGTGCTCACCTTAATCATGACCGTGCTCAACACCGAGCATGGGGTCGTGCTTAACTAAGCATGGGGTCTTCAACATTCACGTCACTCGCGTCCGATTTCCAACACGGCTGTGCTCCCTCTGAGCATGGCCGTGCTCGTGGCTCACTCAGCCACTGAGCAGGCTTTTGAGAACGAGGTAGTGCTGAACACGAGCACAACCGTGCTCAAGTGTCAGAAAGGGACTTTTCACTATAAAATCCCACTTGACCCCATTCAAACATTCCTAAGGCACATTTCTATTTAAACTTAACATAACATACAACTATACATAGCACATACAACGTATAAAGGCTTCTATATGAAAAACGAGGTGTTACAATTCCACCCCTTTATAAAAAATTCATCCTTGAAATTTCGACTCACCTCGGGTAAGGTGCGGGTACGTTTCCATCATCTTGCTCTCCATCTCTCATGTATCACTCTCCTCAGTAGCCCCACTCCAAACAACTTTAACCAAGGGAATTTCATTCCCTCTTAGCTACTTCATCCTTCGATCCTCAACTCGAAGCGATAGTACCTCAAAAGTCAAGTTCTCTTTCAACTGAATTGTATCGGGTACTATCACATGGCTAGGATCATGAATGTACTTTTGAAGTTGAGACACATGAAAAACATTGTGAAGGTTGGACAAGAAAAGGGGTAAGGCTATTTGGTAAGCGACTTCGCCAACTCTTTTCAGAATTTGGTAAGGACCTATAAATCTAGGAGTAAGTTTCATTGCTTTCATCACTCTACCAACCCCAGTTGTTGGAGTAACTTGCAAGAACACATGATCACCTTCCTGGAATTCGAGAGCCTTCCTCCTCTTGTCATGATAACTCTTCTATTTGATTTGTGCCACTCTCATCTTATCCTGGATCATTCTCACTTTCTCTGTAGTCTCTTGCACTATCTCAGGTCCTAGCACCACTTTCTCACCATGTTCATTCCAACACAAGGGAACATCTCCTCCCATATAAAGCTTCACAGGGTGCCATCCCAATACTTGAAATCTGTTGTTGTAGGTGAACTCTAATAGGGGCAAAAACTTGTCCCAACTACCTGACTTTTCTAGCACACAAGCTCTCAACAAGTCCTCTAAGGACTGGATGGTTCTCTTAGACTGACCGTCAGTCTGTGGGTGGTAAGCTGAACTCAGTCTAAGCTTGGTCCCTAAAGCCTTATGCAAACTATTCCAGAACCTAGACGTAAATCTAGGGTCTCAATTTGACACTATGCTAGAGGGCACACCATGTAGCCTAACTATCTCCCGGATGTACAACCTAGTCAATTTCTCTAGAGGGTATTCCATGTTCATAGGGATGAAATGGGCAGATTTGGTCAACCTGTCCACAACAATCCATATAATATCACAACCAGCTGGAGTCCTATGGAGTCCAGACACAAAATCCATAGAGATACTATCCCATTTCCATTATGGGATACTTAAAGGCTGCATCTTACCTGAAGGCTTTTGGTGCTCTATCATAGCCTTTTGGCACACTAAGCACGCATAGACAAACTAAGCTACATCCTTTTTCATTATAGGCCACCAAATCATACTCTTCAAATCCTGGTACATCTTAGTGGCACCTTGTAACATCCTATTTTTTTAGCTATGCTGTATTACCGGTAACAATATAATTATTTATATTTTTAGCTGAGACCAAGAAAATGATTTTGGATAAAACAAAATCATATTAGACTCTACCTTATGGTAGAGGGTTACAGTAAAAATTTGGGTTTAAAATTCAAACGGAATCCGGTCTGTGTTTTCACTGACTGTAAAATTTTACTGAGCAGAAAACCTAATTTTGACCCGTGAACGAAATAATTTAGTTTTATATCATATTTCCAACGATATAGGCTATTTCAAAATTCTCGCTCAAAATATATTATACTTTTTACAGGTAAATTTTTAAAGAAAACGCATGAGAAAAGTTAAATCGGGTAAACGACTGAGTCGGGAACGGATTTGCAGAGATAGAACCGAACACCAGAAGGAGGTGCACTTGCCACCTAGGGCGGTGAGTCATGGGGTGAGTCACCACCATGACTCACCTTGTAATCATGGCATTCTAACAAAGTTTCTAACCTCCTTAATGTAATAACTAAATTGCCCTTGACCTTCCATTGTATTTCCAACTTTGTCCTAGCATTTTGTGGACCAAAACACCCCCCTACACTTCCCAAACTCTTATTATTCCTTCACTTGCCCATTTCACTTATACATTTTACAAAATACACTAAGTTATTCTCTTTGAAAACCTAAGACTCCATTAGTGCAAAGTTTGAGTTTTTGATCATTTTTCTTCAAGTTCTTCATCAATTTTTTTCCTTTCAAGGTGAGGATCCTCTTCCTCATCACCTCGAATCTCTTGATCATCAATTAATTTTCATTTTCATCAAGTTTTTCTCCATTTCAAGTTCTAGATCTAGTTTTTCAAAAATCTTGCAAAAATACTTAGAAAAATGTTTGATGAGTTATGATTCTTGTTTTCACCTCTCTTATACTTATACTTTCATGATCGAAGAGCTTAGAATCAAAAGAAAATCCTAGCCCTAATTTCTCCTCTTGGCCGAATCTATATATATAGGCTAAATGAGTTTTCTTCAAATTTTTACTTGGATGATGATTGTTATAAACCATCTAAGACTTCAATATTCTAGATCCAAGTGTATGTTAGAAAAAGAAATTTCTAAACCTATTTTGATCTCATGGCCGAATGCCTATCTAAATGGGTTAAGTGAGTTTTCTTCAATTTTTAACTTGTATGATGACTTGTATAAGCTATTCAAGATCCCTAGAGTGGTAATCTAAGAGCTTGTAATCAAAAGAAATTTCTAGCTATTTTTTACTCTTATGGCCGAAACCCTAGCATGTGGGTTAAATGAGTTTTGTTTTCAATTTTTGACTTGTAACAATTTATCCATGCTATTTAAGACTCTAGTAACTAGTATCCAAAAGATGGAAATGAGAAAAGAACCGTAGCCTATTTTGAAGTCCTTGGCCGAACCCTAGCCTAATGTTGTCATAGATGAATTTTGTTTGATTAATGTATTTTTATGTTGATTTGGTTGAAGGTTAATTTGGTAGATTTTGGTGTGGTAACGAGGAGCTTCAATTTCGAGGTTCCGGTATTAGCTCAGGTGGGAGAAAGAAATATCATGTCGCCGGAACGGATAAGTAGCATATATTTTATAATAATGGTGTAGGACGACCTAAACCCTACTAGTGGTCTAGTAATCGACAATACCAAAATCACATTGGAAACTAACCCGTAGTATCAATGATGATTTGGGGATTGTACGTTTATCACCGTTAGGATAATTTTATTATATTCGAGGATGTCTGCTTTTATCACTGTTGAGTTGCTTGTGATGCGCTAATTGTGGTAATATACTTTATGTGATGTTTTGGGATATCTTAATATTTTATTATTATTTTACTGTGTATAATCTGTTTTGTCTAATAACATTCAATACCTGTTATTTCATGATTAGTTGGCATCTAGGAAATGATATTTGTTGTTCGGGAGATATGCAGGTGGGTGAGAGAATGGATGTGAGTTAGAGGTGTCTAGCTTGATTAAATATTATTTTAAATATATGAGATGTGACATGGAATAAGGGTTAAGATTGTAATGGAAGGTTGAGGTACTAGGTTGTAACCGATGCGAGTCAGTGAGATTCATATATATGCATTGTTGTTCACAACCGTGTGTTGGGAGCACACGAGGTTCGATGTTCTCGCGGGACAGTCCCAACTTAGATTTAGGCTGTGCAACTATGGTGTCATTGTTATTCATGAGCACCCTCGAGAGTGAACGAGGATGTGCACCGGAGAAAATGTGCAACTATAGTGTCATTGCTAGACATGAGCATCCTCGAGATCGAACGAGGGTGTGCACCAGGATTTGGGGACACGTCACTTGGACGACTGACTAACATCCCTCAGCGGGTGAGGGATGTGTGACAGGAGTGCTGGTGGCCACGTCAGCATAAAAGTTTAGTTGCATGAGATTGAGGGTAAATGATGATATCGTTAATTAAGGATGAATTTTAAGTATATGTGATGCATGTCTCTGACTGTTATTATTTATATGCTATGTATTCCATTTCCGCTTATGATGATAGAACTGTTTCTTATCTCTCTACTTCTATATATTGTGTATGTTTATCTTATTCCATGAGAAGACTCTTTGGAGGAGCTAGATATCGAGGATCTGGATGAAACTCCATATGAACCTGATGCTTTAGGATGAGCTGTGGAATCTAGATGTAGAGTTTAAGGTTTATGGCCACTACGTTTTGTGAGACGTTTGATTTTCCGTTGTTTAGGACAGTTTGTATAAGTATGTACCTGGAAGGGATCCTTCTGATAGGATACCCTAAACAGTGTTTTGTATTGTGATGGATAGACATATATGTGTATGTGTAATATAGTGTGGTGTTTTAACTTTCAAAAGTTGGATGTTTTTATAATTAAGTTTTTAATATTTGCGTATTTCGGTGTATACGTTTAATGTTAATAAAGCGATTAAGTTTTAATTAATGAGTTTTTAATTTAATGGCACAATAGGGTGTCTCACACTTGGGTGAACACTCAAACCACTTCTATATCCTTCCTTAAGGATAAATTTCCTAAGCTCTGGAACACCAGGTATACAAACTCTGTCCTGAAACCTCAAAACTCCATTCGTTCCTTCCTTAAAACTAAGGTTCCTACCCTGAGCAAGCAACTCTCTTTGACTTAAGAGGTATACATCTATCTTTTGACCTTCTCTAATATGTTCCATCAAACTGTTTGTAATCTTCAACGTTCCAAGTCTAATACTCTTAGGGGTATCTTCCTATGCTAGGCTCAAGTCTCTAAACTCTTATATCAGATTCATCTCTCTAACCATCAAAGCTGAAACATGCAAGGTCTTTCTACTCAAAGTATCTGCTACTACATAGGCTTTTTATGGGTGGTAGGTCAACTCAAAGTCATAATCCTTAAGAAATTACATCCACCTACGTTGCCTCATATTAAGCTCCTTTTGGTCAAACAAATATTTCAAACTCTTATGATCATTAAAGACCTCAAACCTTGGTCCATAAAGAAGACGCCTTCAGATCTTTAAGGCAAACTGTAACATCCTAAATTTTAAATAGTCTTTTTAATAAAAAGAATAAATTAGCTTGAGTTTTAGTTTTAAAATTGGTAGTATGAGAATTTATTTAAATTATTAGTAGTTATAAAAAAGAGGAAAAAAGTGGCAAAATCAATTTTTTTTTAAAAAGGGTACAGGGCATATCAATATGAATTGAACCCAATTGTCCATTTCATGGTCACTCACGTGAGGCTATAGCCTTATTATAGGCTGGAAAGGTTTATTTAAAAAAAAAAGAAGAAGAAAGAGGCCCACACTAAAATTTGTTTAGGCTAGGTCTTGATTAAATAAAGATAGAATGAGAATTTGTTTTGAAAACGGACGAGGTAAATGGCGGCGCTGAGTGAAGAGAGAAAAGAAAATAATAGTGGTGCCGAATGTCCTCGAAATACTGAATAGAGAACAATACAGATAAAAATTTATTGGGAAAAAGAAGCAAGATTTTTGTAAAGTATTGGCCTTTGTCATGGAAAATGTTTAGATCTTTTTGAGGGTCTACGAGAGATAAGTAAACACATTTTTCTTAAACTCCCATGGTATATATTTTAAAGGGTTTGAGTATGAAGTTAAAGAGTAATTACTTGGTTTTTGTCTTTAAAATGTGATTAATGTGTTACCAAGTGGCTTCAATCTCGAGGGGGGGGGGGGGGGGGATTGAGATCTTAAAATTTTTGTCCCCTTTTTTTTTGTGACCTAGACTAATTTTTGAGAAAGTGTAAAGGAGTAAAGGAAGAGGAAATTACACAGCCAATTTATACCGGTTAAATCACTGCCTTGAGTGACCTACATCCAGCCCCCACAATACATTTGTGAGTATTTTCCACTAAATCAAATTCAAGATTTACAATACTTGAGCACTTTTCACTTGGGATCCCCCACCCATGTGCAAGAGCCTCTAAATCAAACCAAGGGATACCTCACCCTTGTTACAATCACAAACTAGAGAGATTCCTCACTCTCTTTAACCAACAAAATCAAACAAAGATGATTACAAAGAAGAATACCTCAAAAGGTTGAATCAATACAAGTTGAAGCACCATGACTCTTGTGTAGGATTAGCTCAAATCTTGATTTCAAGAGTGAAAGATTGAATCTTGGGGTTAGAGATGATGTTCAAGTGTTCTAAGAGTGAAAAGCTAGGGTTTTTCGGGCTGCTACAGAGTATTTATAGTGGGGTTTCACAATATAGCCATTTTGCACAGCTGTCACGCATTTTCTGCACCAGAAATCACTCTTTCGCGACTGGTAATCGATTACAGATGTACTGGTAATCGATTACGATCTGCCAGTTTGAAATACTGAGCTTTCCAGAAAGCTGGTAATCGATTACCACTGATAATTTTAAATATTGATTTTTCCAGAAAGTGGTAATAGATTATAGGAATTCTGGTAATTCAATTACGAGCTGTTCTTTTAACATAAAAATGATATTTTTCAATCTAAAGAACATTCTAACACTTATGAAAAACATTTTTCCAATTCTTTGAAAAACCCTAAGCCCATTTTCAATTTTAAAAACAATTTTTAATTAATTCAATTTTAATAGCCAATCCTACACTTGAATCTTACAAATAATCCTAAGACCAAACTTAAGCTATATACCCTTGAAGTTCTTCTCTTTGTCTTGGATGATCTTGCCTTGATCTTGCACGTTCATTATCTCAATCAATTGTTTTACTTTTGTTGCTCATCATCAAAACTAATTTCCTGAAAGTACATTGCATCCACATTCTCCCCCTTTTTGATGATGACAAAACAATATTGAGATTTTTAAAAAACTTAGGTGGGAGGTTAGTCACAAACATCATATAAAATATAATTAGAGTTGTAAGCGCATATGAGAGGCATGAAGCGTAAAACTCCCCCTTACTAAGTGCATATATCAACGGGGTTTAGAAAATAAATTTAACATTTATAGCTCCCCCTTACTTAGTGCCATATAATGAGGATATGAAAAAAAAAAATTCATTGACACAAGAAAAGCCATTTAATTCACTTTGCATTCAACGAATATCTTACATTCAAGTACATTGAGCAAATGGCATGACTTTATCTATTTTCCAATCATTCAAATGAATTTATTCATCCATGTGAATTTTCTAAACTTTCAAAGGTTATGCATTCATGTCCATTCAAGCATATAATTCACCCAATTCAATTATTCAATCATATTTCATCCAAATTCAAACTTTCCACACACATGGATATTTATCAAAAATAATTTCATTAACATCCACTTATCCATACAACAATATTGCATTCCAATGCATCATTCATTAGAAAATTTATCAAGCATCTAAATATCAATTGTCCAACAATATCAATTATCCAAGCATATAGATATTCATCCATTCCACCAAATATACAAAAATAACAATCCAATTGCATTTGCATATCTCTCCCCCTTTTTGTCATTATCAAAAGAAATACACATTCAAGCATGACATCTATAACATCTTGAAATTGCCATCATTCATCCATAAAAACCAAAGGCATCCACATTGGCATCCATCCAAAAGTTAAAAGCATGGCCATAAGCCAAACATATAAGTCAAGACCAAGTTCATGTGCTAGCAACCAAATGACATAAAGTGAAAAAACATAGAAATCATGATAAGCAGGCTATCAATCAAAGAAGCCATCCCCAGGGGTAGCAGGCATGGCATCATGAGCTACAAAATCAGCATGAGAAGAACTGCCAAGATGCTACCGAAGGTCGGTTCGAAGGTCAGTAAGACCTGTCTCAACGGCAATAAGACGTGTGTACATGGTATCGAGGCGCTGTCCAAGACTTGTGCCCATCTCCCTCATTTCCACACGCATCCCCTGCAGCTCAGTGAGCACCCTCTCCAACGGGTCAACACTCGAGGAGGTTGCAGCTTCGTTCCCGCTTACATCCCTATCGGCACTTTGTCTCCCTCTTGCATGCCTGGCTTGTTTCCTCCGGATGTCTTTATGATGAGCTTCCTTAAGTCTCCGTTCCAAATCTTCAATCGACATGTTTGGGGTCTATTCTTCATTGGCGACTGAACCCAGGTTGGAATAGACCCAAACACCATCATCTTGCAGCATTGACATCCGGTTGATAGGCCCAGCAGTGAATAGAGTATAAGATTTTGCTGTTGGAATCTTGACCTCTCCCTTCAATGGAACATTGAAGTATTCAAAATTTTGGTGACATGTAAGGCATGGGGAAGGTTGCACCAATTCTTTCTTTGGGCTTCATACATATGATAAGCAGCAAGGTGTGCCCAATTGACTCGCCGTTGGGTTTTGATAATCCACATTAGCAAGATTTGATCTTGGTTCACTTGTGCACAATTCCCATATTTAGGAATAAGAAGATGTACAATGCTATATTGGATCAGTCGGTTTTGGACAGTAAGTGACTGAGTTAAGACACGCTTGTGGAAATCAGTATCTAAGTGCCTGAAACTTTCAAGGGCTTTATCAGAGTTGAATTCGGTCCAATGCTCTGGAGGTTGAAACCCAAGACAAATGTCGCCATCAGTGGGCAACCCGACAATGTTTCCAAAAAGTTCTAGGGTCATCTCCATCTTGACCCCCTTGACTTCTGAAACTAACAGACCATCATCTTCCTTAAATTTCAAGTTTGCATAGAAGGCTTTGACAGGTTCCTCATAGCAAGGTCCCTTGAATTTCATAAAGTCAATAGGGTTTAAGGCTGCTAGTTTGTCTAAGAAATCAAACCCTGTTTGTTCACTAAACCAATCATAATCTAAAACCATGGGCTTGTCTATATCCCTAGTAGCAAAATTTTCTTTGAAGTTTTGGTACTGGATATTTGAGGTAAAGTATTTACCTACTAGAGAAACTGCCCGAGGTGCCGGTGTTTGAGCTTGCTCTTGTGATGGCTCAGATGATTGTCCTTGCTCAAGTGGCTTCAACCTTTTGTTTGGTGGTTTAGAAAAACCATAAGACTTTTGATTTGGCATGATTAATATGTGGGTGGTTGATGACTATGACCAAAACATAGAAACGAAGTGTGAAGGATATGAAGGAGGCACAGTTTTGTGGGGATCTCTGAGTGGTAAGGAGATGATGGTCGCGGTTTTGAAGTGTAGGTGAAGGTGGAAGTAAAAAAAATGGAGACTTGATGGTGGAGGAGGATGGAGGCGCGGTTTGGGTATGTGGAGAAAAATGGAGTTTTGGTTTGTGGGTGATGACAAAAATGAATGAATGTGAAGGTTTTGTAGAGTGAGTGTTGATGGAAGTTGATGAAAATAGAGGTTTGAAGGTGGAGAAGGTGAGGGAATCGCGATTTTGGGAGAGAGGAAGACGAGGGAGGCGCGACTGCTATGTGAGAGAGGAGGGATCAGTTTGCACAGAAGAACCCTAGATTCTTTTATGCCAGCGCTTCATAATCGATTATGGGGTCCCTGGTAATCGATTATCGGGTCTCAGATTTTTTGATTCTGCACACTGAATGCGCGTAATCGATTACATGGTACTGGTAATCGATTACCACGTTTCTGGTTTTCAGTTCCTGCACAGCTGAATGCTAGTAATCGATTATAGGAATACTGGTAATCGATTACCGTGTGTCTGTTTCTCAGTTTTAAGTGCTCAGAGGCATGATAATCGATTATATGCTGCTAAATAACCAATAATGTTCATGGAACTTCCAGAAAACACAGTTTTTCACCTAATGTTGATGCTACAATTCTTAGTAACTGAGTTTATCTCTTGAAGTTTGTTTTCAAGCAAGATTTTTGTAGCATTTTATCATGACAACCAAGCCAAACATCAATCACAAAACACAATCTAAATCATTTTCAAACAAACAAATAAATCAATTTCACTCATTCAATGCAAGATTGGTCAATTATTCCAAGTTCCTTTCTAATATGGAAAAAACTTTCCTTTTATAAGGGTTTGGTGAAAATGTCCGCTAATTGGTTAGATGATTCAACAAACTCAAGCACACAATCACCTTTTAAAACATGATCTCTAATAAAATGGTGCCTAATTTCTATGTGCCTAGTCCTAGAGTGTTGATTCGGGTTCTTAGTGAGGTTGATTGCACTAGTATTGTCACATTTAATTGGAATGTGATCAAGAACTACTCCATAATCTAGAAGTTGTTGCTTCATCCATAGGATTTGAGCACAACAATTCCCTGCTGCAACATATTCCGCTTCAGCAGTTAACAATGTCACACTAACTTGTTTCTTGCTGTGCCAAGATACTAATGCATTTACTAACAAGTGGCATGTCCCACTAGTGATTTTCCTATCCAATTTTCATCCGGAAAAATCGAAGTCGGAATAACCAACCAAACTACAAGTGGCTCCCTTGGGGTACCACAAACCCACATTTTGTGTTCCTATTAGGTATCTCATTATTCTTTTTACTGTAGCTAAGTGTGATTCTTTAGGATTAGCTTGATATCTAGCACACATACACACACTAAACATGATATCCAGTCTACTTGCAGTTAAATAAAGGAGTGAGCCAATCATACCTCTATATTTGCTTAATTCTATGGGTTTACCTCCTTCATCTTTGTCAAGATAGCATGAAGTGCTCATTGGTGTGGCCATTTCCTTTGCCTTATCCATGTCAAAGTGCTTGAGCAACTCCTTGCAATATTTAGATTGGTTGATGAAGGTTCCCTGTCTTGTTTGCTTGATTTGCAACCCAAGAAAGAAATTGAGCTCACCCATCATGGACATCTCAAATTCATTCTGCATAATATTAGCAAACGCCTTGCAAAGCAAGTCATTAGTAGCATCAAATATTATGTCATCCACATAAATTTGAATAAGCAAGATATCATCTTTTGAGGTTTTGATAAAAAGAGTTGTGTCAACTTTGCCTCTTTCAAAACCTTGATTTAGTAAAAACTTGCTTAGTCTCTCATACCAAGCTCTAGGAGCTTATTTCAACCCATATAGTGCCTTTTTAAGTTTATAAACATGATTAGGTTTTTCATAAATTTCAAATCCGGGTGGTTGTTCAACATAAACTTCTTCTTGGATAAAACCATTTAGGAAAGCACTTTTAACATCCATTTGGTAAAGTTTGAAATCCATGATAGATGCAAATGCAAGCAACATGCGAATAGCTTCTAATCTAGGTACGGGTGCATAGGTTTCCTCATAATCATTTCCTTCCTCTTGGTTGTATCCCTTAGCTACTAGTCTAGCCTTGTTTCTAACAATTATTCCAGTTTCATCTAATTTATTTCTAAATACCCATTTAGTTCCTATGACTTGTTGGCTTCTAGGCTTAGGGACAAGTTCCCAAACACCATTTCTTTCAAATTGGTTTAATTCCTCTTGCATAGCAACAGTCCAATGTTCATCTATTAATGCCTCATCTATAGTTTTAGGCTCTATTACATGCATTTCTAAGAGAGTTTCGAGTAGTTACCCCTTGTGTTGCCTCTCCAATGATATTTTCAAGTGGATGATACCTTGAAGTTCTCCATTCTCTTGGTAGTTCCTGGCTTGTGCTTGCCTCTTATTCTTGTTGAGGTGGACTTGGTGGTTGCTCCTTCTTTTTGCTCATAGAGATAAACATTACCCATAGCATCTACAGGGTCATCAATATCCTTTCCCAACCTCTTGGGGTTAGTGTGACACCCATACTCGGTCATCACATGGCTACCCGTTTGCGGAAATAAAAACTTAATTTGCTGGTTGCTTTCGGAAAATAATGTTTTATGAACGTTTGTCTTAAACAAAATGGGTGATAAAATTTTTTCTTTTCAACATCATCACAACAACGTTCACATAACCACACTTAGATATATCTATATATATATATATACATATATATATCATACAACTATACTGCCTCATAAGTTTCATACTTAAACATTTGTAATAAAAAGATTATTCCCAAAACATAACTGAACTTAAACCTAAGCTGGTCAAAACACTACGACAAAAGAAACAGCATCAACATTTCTCGAACTACACCTCCTTCTTCTTCCAGACGCCATAGTCCTTAAGAGGTTCATCTGAATCCCACCACATAGAACCCAGAAGAGAAACCACAAATAAAATATGCAAGAGTGAGAAACTGACAATTTGATCATAACGCGAGAACCATATGTACGACACAACAAAACATATACAAACTCAGATTAGTTAATCTCTCATATTTAAATTGGCATACAACACAACATATCAAGGGGTCTCACACCCGAACATCGTCGTTTTAAAAATCTAAATGCATGAACACTTCATATTCGTCGTCTAAAACTTCGTACTTAATCTCATGAGATATCCCAACCTCGTGATGAGTTGATCAGACTCGATTGCCACAGGCACACCGCCACAGGCACACCCATCGCACACTGTCCAACATCGTGGCACAGTGATAACAATCTGAGATGGGGTCTCATTGTCCAAACCCCGGGCACAATGAGGAACATCGTTGCATGATATACCCTGATGCCGCAAGGTAATCCCTCTTCTAATCATGGCACGTCTGCCATATGCATGCAAGAAAACATTTTGTTCTCGACACTTTTCTTTGTGTTATATCTTTCTTTGTCAAAGCTCTCTAAAGCTTTTGACCAACCATAATTTAAACCTTTTTAAAACTTCATTAAAACACAGGACCTCTAAGTCCGAGTGCTCAATCACAAACCCTAGACTGATGCCTCAGGCTTAGGTTCGTGGAAGTAGAAAACATCTAAAAAAAATGTTTTAACCTCTTTAAGTAGATACCCAATCTACAACATCACTAACCTTGGTACCCCGACGTCTCGGTTACTAAGTTCTATATCATCTTTTGAGTCATTAAGTAAAACTCATTCACCTTAATTTCTTTCTACTTGTAATTCGTTTATAAAATGTTAAATCGTTTAGAATTATTTTTACTGAAACTTCAACTTTTTAAATCGATTCATATTAAATTTCTTCTTAAAATAAGTACTGCTTTTTTTCAACTTTCACTGTAAATAATTTCAAAACTTGTCGTTGTTTATCATTTTCCAAGAAAATGTTTTTAAAGTCAAACTTTGACTTTTATATTATTTTATTATATTATATTATTATTATTATTTTATTTTTATTTTTATTTTTATTTTTATTTTTATAAATAAATTTCGAATATTAATTTCACAAAATAACTTTTTATAATAATTTCTTACGTAAAAATCAGCAGTACTAAAAAAATTTCACGGTTACGCTCTCACCGTGACTCCTAAATTACTTTTATACTAATAAATCATTAAAATAATAATATTTCTCAAAACTCATTATTTTCCAAAATAATATTTTCCACCACTATTATATTCCAACATTTCCCATAAAACATCGAATATAATTCTTCATAGCTTATTAAATCTTTTATCTGATTAATTGGTTGTGCACTGACCACTGTCAGGCCTCACAATCAACATCCAACATCAACAAAAATTATATCACCAGGAAGATCATGCATCATAACAATTTAAGATACTACTGCAGATAATTAAACAAATTATAAGCATAGAAACAACCAAAACACATAGCCAAATAAAACAAACCAGACACCACAACCACATAAACAAATGTATACAAACCACAAACATGGACATATGGTCATCCGAATAATCCGTCAGGTAACCCCTATTACCTCTTGAAGATGCACAGCAAGTTGAATTAAATTTGTCGGAAGCCGGAAACTCACGTACACCGCGTTATACTTAACCTTCAACCATTACAATCAAACAATCGCAATTCAAGAAACTAAAAACATCCTAAAACCCTACTACATGGTCACGGCCTCTAGGGTTTTTGACTAACTAAAATTCCTAATCATGATTAAGTCATGGATTAATGATCCTTGATTAACCTAAATCATAGATTAGTGACTAAACAACTAAGTTTCAAACTCAAAACTTCCTAACTCTTTTATACAAGGATTCGGCCTCAACATGTTTATAGGGCTAGGGTTCTTAGTTTAATAAACCAACTTGGATTTATAAGGCATACATACTAAGAGTTTGATTAACAAGATCATTAAGGAAAACT
Organism: Sophora flavescens; assembly: GCA_030762895.1. Classification (NCBI taxonomy): domain Eukaryota; kingdom Viridiplantae; phylum Streptophyta; class Magnoliopsida; order Fabales; family Fabaceae; genus Sophora; species Sophora flavescens. The sequence goes on along the minus strand of CM061063.1, from coordinate 135,774,364 downwards.
ATGAACAAAAACTCAACAAATCTAACCACCCAGGGTTTCGGCCAACATAAGGATTTTTGAGTAAAGATTTTCATTTTAAGAAACTAACATGGATTTGAATGTGTAGAAATACATGCCATATAGAATACATGATCATACATGACAACACATGAACAAAACTCTACCAAACCTACTTTACTAGATTCGGCCAAGGCTAGATTTTTAGGAAAGAAATGTTTGATTACATCATGCTCCTGGATTTAGATACTATACATGATATCAAGAAGATAGAAAGTAGTTTCATCATCATTGGATTTTTCTAGAATTTATTATGACTTTTCAAAGTTCTAGGGTTAGAAACTTGAAAATGATGAACAACTATGAAACAAACTTTAAATCAAGAAACTTTCTAAAGAACATAGGCATGATTAAGGAAGAAGATTAGGATTTACCTCTTGAAGATCAAAGACAAAGGAAATCCAAGAAACTTGCTTCACAAACTTATCACTAAGAGACTTATGAACTTTAGGGTTTTGGAAACAAATGGCAAAAGAAACCAAGTGAAAAGTGAGAGTATGGTATTTATAGAGCTTGCTTGCGCCACTCTTGGAAGGATCTAGATGATGATGAGTTGTCTTGCTAAAGGATTCAAATGCAATTAAGTTCTAAGGACCACTTTGCAAAGATTCCATAAGTTGAAGGACTAGTTTGCAAATTGTCAAGAAAGTGTCATGATGATGATTTTGCCACATTAAATGCTAGCTTATGTTGACTTTGTTGGCTGAATTTATGAGTCAAAGATAGGTTAAGATAATTCAAGAATTTGAGAAGAATCAAGAATATTGTGGAAAAATCAAGGATAATGTAGAAAAATGTGGAAACTTGTGGAAAACTCTAGAAAATTGATTCAACAACAAATGAGGCAGCCATAAATCCTCATGGGCTTGCGCATGGGCTGGGTAATTTTGGGCTTGGGTTCATTCTTGTGGGGCCCACTTGAAAATTTAAGCATTAAACTTAAGATAGGAAACTTATATAGTTTCAATTAGGCTTTATGGACTCAAACCATGAACTAGAAAATTTTGGGCTTCTAAGCCACGACCATTTGAGATTGGAAACAAGGATTCTAGCCCAATTCCCTTGAAAAACTTAAAAACTAATTTAGGGACAAAAGGGCAATTTACAGAAAGTTCAGGGGCTTAAGTGTAAAATTCCCAATTTTTCACTTTAACCCTGAAAAACCTTCTAGACTTAAAAATATGATTCATACCCTTGAATCATCTCAAAATCCTAAGATAAACCCTCTATCTACTCTTAGAAACTCTAATTTCCCTTCCGTCGTCTACCCGATTACGTGTTTCGTCTGAAAAACGTAAATTATTTTATTTTTTTCTGAAATAAATCTAAAAATACATAATTGTAGAAAATAAAATACTAAACTTAAGTCTTTCGTTCACTAATTAAAATTAGGTCTTTTGAGCAGTATTATTATACTGTCAATGGAATTCGCGGGTCGGGTTTCGCCTGACTTTCCAATCTAAATTTTAATCGTCGCTTCCTACATTCAAGTAGGATTGGTGGTGAACTCCGTTTATTTAAAATAATTTTCTAAAACTCTAATAAATTTATAAACATATTTATATGTATTACTGTTATTTAAAACAGTGAAATACAGGGTGTTACAGTTAGAAACATGTACACATTCCTCTATGGTCATGGTTCTCTTATTATAAATCCTAAAAGCCTTGCTTGTTAGTGAATATCCTAGGAAAATGCCTTCATCGACTTTTGCATCAAATTTACCCAAGTTATCTGTTCCATTGTTTAACACAACATTTACATCCCAAAATGTGCAAGTGTGCAATGTTTGGTTTTCTACCTTTGTAAAGATCATATGGGGTTTTCTTTAATATTGGTATAATTAATACCCAATTCATAACATAACAAGCATTACTTACAACATTGGCCCAAAAATATTTTGGGAGTTCATGATCATTTAGCATGGTTCTTGCAAGTTCCTCCAAGGATCGATTCTTCCTCTCAACAACATTTTGTTGAGGTGTCCTTGGAGCTGAAAAGTTGTGCTCAATCCCATATTCCTCACAAAAACTCTCAAATTGTTCATTCTCAAATTCTCCACCATGGTCACTTCGTATTAAGACAATTTCGAGCTTCTCCTCATTTTGTATGCTCGTTGCAAGTCTTTTGAATGTCGTGAATGCATCACTTTTGTGAGCTAAGAAGATGGTCCATGTGTATCTTGAGTAGTCATCTACTATGACCAAGGCATAGTAGTTCCTTCCAAAGCTCATTGTTCGTGAGGGGCCAAACAAGTCCATATGTAATAACTGTAAAGGTTTGTTAGTAGACACAATATTAATTCTTAGATTTAAAAGACACCTTGACTTGTTTTCCTTTTTGGCATGCATCACAAAGCTTATCCTTTTCAAATTTGATTTTAGTTAAACCAATAACTAAATCTTTTGAAACTAGCTTATTCAAGTGATCCATGTGAATGTGAGCTATCCTACGATGCCATAACCAAGAGTCTTCTTCTTTGCTAACAAGACAACATGCATTATGAGAGATGAGACTTCATCTAGGCTAATCATGTATATGTTGTCTACTCTATTTCCTATCATCCTTACTTGCTTGCTATTTTTATCTTCAATTATGCAACTATTTGAATAAAAAATTACTCTATTTCATCTATCACATAATTGACTAATACTAAGCAAGTTATGTTTCAAACCTTCAACATACAACACATTATCTATGGAAGTAGAGAGTTCCTTACCAACTTTACCTATCCCAAGTATTGTTCCTTTGTTATTGTCACCATATCTCACGTGACCACCTTTCTTGGGTGTAAGAGTTAAGAACTTTGATTTGTCCCCGGTCATGTGTTTGGAGCATCCACTATCAAGGTACCAATCGACTCCATGTACCTTGAAGCACACCTACAAAAAAAATTCATTAGGATTGTTTAGGTACCCAAATATTGTTGGGTCCTTGTTGGTTAGTATGGTAAAATGTTCCCTTAGGAATCCATATCTTTTTCTCACTTGTTTTCTTTCTAGCCATGCAAATGGATGCAGTATGTCCCTTTTTAGCACAATAATAACATCTATTGAAAGGGCTAGTAGAAACCTTAGGTTTTACAAACATGTTCTTAATTGATTTATCATGCACAAGAGGTTTGTAACCTAAGCCCGCTTTATCATAACATGCCTTTTGGTTTCCAAGCAATGCATTTAGGTTATCTCTACCATTAGTAAACTTCTCTACCATGCATTGAAGGTATTTAACTTCCTTCTCAAACTTTATGCATTTTTCACAAACATAATTTCCTTTGATGTAACCAAGGCTATAGTTTTCCTTTTCAAGCTCTAGTCTTTCCTTAGTTAAGGCAATCACTTGATTTTACAAATAGTTAACGGTTTTCTTTGAATTATCTATAGCCTTAGCTAATCTCATAGAATCCTTATGTAATTCTAAAAATGCATCATGCAATTCATCATAAGAGTTAGATTCTATCTCACTTTCACTCTCATGATTGGTCATGAGACATAGTTGGGCTTCTTCACTATCGGAGCTATCCGATGAGTCCATGTCATTGTCCTCCCAAGCTATGTAAGCTCTCTTTCCTTTCTTTTCTTTGGAGTACTTCTTTCCAAACTTTGATGATTTCTTTTGCAAGTTGGGGCATTCCATCTTCATGTGTCCTGGCTTGCCACATTCATAGCATGTTGGAGGAGTTGAAAGACCCTCTTTGCTTGGGAACTTCTTTGGTGGAAAGGTCCTTCTTTGAAAATTCTTTTTCTTCATGAACTTCTTGAACTTTCTAACCAATAGAGCCATATTCTCATCATCCTCATCTAACTCATCCTCATCATCATTTTCATTACTTACATAGGAGGTTGATGCTTTAAGGGCTAAACCCTTTTTCTACTTGTCTTTTTCTTCGTGTTCCACTAAGCGATTAAGCTCCAACTCATGTTCTTTCAATTTTCCAAATAGAGTGGCCAAAGTCATAGTTGCTAGATTTCTTGATTCCGCTATTGTAATGACTTTGGGTTGCCAATCTCTATTCAAGCACCTAAGAATCTTGTTGATCAAGTCTTCATTTGGAAATGTTTTCTCCATTGAAGCAAGTTGATTCACTATGTGAGTGAACCTCTTTTGCATCTCTTGAATACTTTCTCCTTGATTTATTCGAAGAAGCTCGTATTCCAGGATCAAGGTGTTTGTTCTTGCTCTCTTGACTTCACTTGTGCCTTCATGTTTGACTAGAAGAGTGTTCCACATTTCTTGAGCCGTCTTACAATTTTAAACTCTAAAGAACTCATCCGAACTCAAGGCTGCAGTGATGTTCTTTGCACGAAGATTATATTGAACCTTCTTCTTTTCTTCTTCCATCCATTCATCTCTAGTCTTTTTGAGCGAAAACCCATTTACTATATGAGTGGGAATGAAAGGCCCATTTCAACAGCATCCCGGATATCCATGTCTACTGCCTCAATGAAGATCTTCATTCTCTCTTTCCAATAAGAATAATCTTGACCATTGAGGGCCGGAGGACGACTAAGAGAATCTCCCTCTTGGAGTTGCCAATTTGAAGCCATCTTTCTTTTGAAGCTGCTAGGCTCTTTAGACAAGGGTCTAGCTCTGATACCACTTGTTACCAAGTGGCTTCAATCTTAAGAGGGGGGTGAATTGAGATCTTAAAATTTTTGTCCCCTTTTTGTGACTTAGATTAATTTTTTTAGAAATTGTAAAGGAGTAAGGGAAGAGGAAATCACACAGCCAATTTATACGGGTTCAATCACTCTCTTGAGTGACCTACATCCAGTCCCCACAATACATTTGTGAGTATTTTCCACTAAATCAAATTCAATATTTACAATACTTGAGCACTCTTCACTTGGGATCCCCCACCCTTGTGCAAGAGCCTCTAAATCAGACCAAGGGATACCCCACCCTTGTTACAATCACAAACTAGAGAGATTCCTCACTCTCTTTAACCAACAAAATCAAACAAAGATGATTACAAAGAAGAATACCTCAAAATGTTGAATCAATACAAGTTGAAGCACTATGACTCTTGTGTAGGATTAGCTCAAATCTTGATTTCAAGAGTGAAAGATTGAATCTTGAGGTTAGAGATGATGTTCAAGTGTTCTAAGAGTGAAAAGCTAGGGTTTTTCGGGCTGCTACAGAGTATTTATAGTGGGGTTTCAAAATATAGCCGTTTTGCACAGCTGTCACGCATTTTCTGCACCATAAAGCACTTTTCACGACTGGTAATTGATTAAAGATGTACTGGTAATCGATTACGAGCTATTAGTTTGAAATACTGAGCTTTCCAGAAAGCTGGTAATCGATTACGGGAGTCTGGTAATCGATTACCACTGATAATTTTAAATATTGATTTTTCCAGAAAGTGGTAATAGATTACAGGAATTCTGGTAATTCAATTACGAGCTGTTCTTTTAACATAAAAATGATATTTTTCAATCTAAAGAACATTCTAACACTTATGAAAAACATTTTTCCAATTCTTTGAAAAATCCTAAGCCCATTTTCAATTTTAAAAACAATTTTTAATTATTTCAATTTTAATAGCCAATCCTACACTTGAATCTTACAAATAATCCTAAGACCAAACTTAAGCTATATACCCTTGAAGTTCTTCTCTTGGTCTTGGATGATCTTGCCTTGATCTTGCACTTTCATTATCTCAATCAATTGTTTTACTTTTGTTGCTCATCATCAAAATTAATTTCCAGAAAGTACATTGCATCCACATAATGTTTTATTGGTGATTAATATTATGAAATTGAATATTTACATAATGGGTGATATGATTATTATTATTTGGTATGTCTTTTTGTGAATGTGGTGCCTTAGTGTTGTTTTGATATGAACATGATGAATGTTAACGCCATGATGCTATGTATTGATGTTATTTTGGAATGGCTATATGATAATATGCGTGTGTTTGGATATCTCCCATTGGGAGAGATAATCGTTTGAGACACCTCGTTCGAGGAGACGGCAAAGGGCCTAACTTGTTGCGATGACAGATTGGCCTAATACGAGGTAATGGCAAAGGGCCTCCCTCAAGGAGATGGCAATAATGATTATTGCAAGGGTATGGGTACCTCCGTCAAAGAGATGGCAAAGGGCCTAACTCATAGCGACGACATATTGGCCTAATACGAGGCAATGGCAAATGGCCTCCTACATGGAGAAGGCGATGTTGGACATTGCAAGGTTGTGGATACTTCGTTTGTAGGGATGACAAAGGGCCTAACTCGTAGCGATGACAGATTGTCCTAATACGAGGCAATGTCAAAGGGACTCCTACAAAGAGAAGGCGATGAGATGTCATTGAACTCATATGTTTGTGTTGTTGATATTAATATACGTGTTGTGATTTATTTATGTTATTATTTAAGATACTTTGAAATTAAATTATTTTGAAAATGGCGGATTACCATGGTTGTTTTTCCGGCTGTCGCGCCGGCTTAAAGCAACACCTTTTCGAAAACCTTTTATAATTGTGTTTACTTACTGGGATTAAAAATCTCATTAGCGGTGTTGTCTTTTAGAGTTTGCAGGTGATGAGATGGATGATACAGCGTTTTGAGAGAGTCTTGAAGATATTAGTTATAGTTAATTTATTTGTTTCTTTTGGGTTTATTAGACGCCCGTGTTTTGAGACAAAAAGAATTGTAAAAGAATTATGTGGATTTAATTAATTAATTTTTATGAGCCTTATTTTATTTGGATATAATGTTTTATTTAGTACTAATACTTTATTCATTTATTTTGAATATATGAGATACTTTCATAAGTGATTTTTGTGGAAAATATTATGATTGGATTATTTAATTCAAATATTTTTAAAAGTTTTTATAGAAAATTAATTTTGGTTACTAATGTAACGAAGGGCGTTACATTTATGGTATCAGAGCAGTTCAATCATAAATTGGACAATGGTAGTGGGGTTTTTTCTAAAATCAAAATATGGGTGCATAGGCACTACAAAAAATCAACTGTTTAGAGACCGGCATATTCGGTCGCTAAACTTTCTAATTCGGTCGCTATTTAATTTTGCGACCAAATTAGAGACCGATTCATGGTGGTGGCTGATAACCTGGTCGCTAAGATTTTAGAGACCGAAATATTAATTCGGTCGCTAAATAATAAAAAACGGTCGCTACACGGTTGCTCGCATTGTTTGGGTAACCATTTTTAGCGGCCGATAATCGGTTGCTAGTTCGGTCGCTAATGTTGGTTACTGTTAACCTATATTAGCGACCGATATTTGATCGCTAGACCACAATTTTTTAATGTTAAGTAAAGTTTAGCGACCGAATTATTGGTTGCTAATTCAGTCGCTAAACTGGATTTTATTAATTTTTTTTTAAAATTTAATTTTTAAAATAATAACTTTTTTTTTGTTTTTCTTTAAAATTTAGAAAATTACTAATAAAACACACCAAATTGCTAATGAAATATATAATCATAAGAAATAATGAATATATATATAAAATAATCCAAAGTGTCGTACAAGAATCGTTTAAAATCAAAAAAAATGAAAAAAAAGCAGTCATGATGAGGGGGGGGGGGGGGGGTGGGGGGGTGGGGGTGGTGGAACCCAATCATCCTCAGCGTCAGTGCCACCGACGTCTGCTATCTGATCCTCCTCTGCAGTAGCAACATCAGTAGCTGGAGGCGGAATTGGAGGAGCGGCAGCAGGCGGCACAACCGTCAGAGCATCACCTTGAGCAACTGGAGTTTGGATCATCATCTTCTCCAACACCAGCTGCAGTGTCTGGCCCTGCTCGATGCTCGTCTACATCAGCTGCTGGTGTACCTGAGTCAACTGTGCAATCTGGTTCGCCATCTGTTGCTCGCACTCGCTCTTCTCCCGAAGCTCCACGTTCAGCTGCATGATGGTGTCCTGCATTTGGTTGAACTGCTCCTGAGGGACGGTATCGACGTAGGAAGGAGCAGGCGTGCCGGATGATGAAGCAATAAACTCGCCTCCCAGGTGTCCGAGGCCATACACGTGCCCCTTCTTGTTCCTACCCCCGACGACCTTCAAATAAATGGCATTATCGTCGACAGAGATAGGAGAGCTGGGCCCATCACCAGTCAAGGCCTCATCTTGTGACTGTGAGGCACGTGATATGGCATCGTCCTTCTTCTCGTTGAAGCCCACCTGCAAAGTATAAATGAAGAGATTTAGTTAAAATTATAATCAATATTAACAAATCAATTATAATAAATTACAAGTAAACACTAAATTGTTTTTTTGCTTAAAGCATAGTTACGGGCCTTGTCATTGACCCATGTCCCCGACTTCAACTTCTTCGTCCTTTCCACCAACTCCATAGCAGTGGGGGCCCGCTGTTTCTGTACTTTCTGCACAGAAAAATATAATATTAAATTCATAAGAATATTTAAAAATGGAAACTCATTAAATAGTATACTAAGTCAAAAGTTTTAAGTATTACCAGCTCGTCGTAGTGGGTGGCGACTGATTTAGACCCGTCGGTCCAAGTACATGCGCCACCACCAGAAGCTCGATTACGCCGCTGTGGCCTGGATCTCCTGGAACTTCTCAGTAGCCTAGTACTGGTCCAGCTGCCTCCTGATCTCAGGATCCACCCACTTTCCCTTATTCTTACCCTTCCTCAGGTTGTTCGTCAGATTCTTCATGACCAGTGAGCCTTTATGCTCAAATATGTCCCTGACGAGACCCTCTAAAGCTACGTCCCACCTATACTCTTTCTGCAACTTACAGTTGTTAGGAAATTTGTGTGTATATATATATATATAATGTAAATTTAATTTAAATAACTTAATAAATTGTTACCTTAAACTCTTTAAACAACTGATCCTTATGGCTCCCTGGGATGGCCTTTCATGTAGGCCATGGACCATCAAACTTGCGTCGCAGGATCTTCGATATCGAATCAGAAGGGCCCTTCACGGGCAGAAAGCTGCAGCAAAATTAGAGCATTAATAAATATAAATAAATAAAAAACAAGTAAATAGAAATTAACGATACTTTATATATATTAAAAAATTAAATTAGCTTACTCGTTATTCCCCCTGGGGATAAGAATCCTCCTGTCGGATGGACCACGGCTCTCCTGTCCCGATGATGATGATGGTCCTGCCATAGGTGTGGACGATGACGGTGCAGCCTGTGTCCCGACCACATGAGGCTGGGTAGGGGGTGCAACTCCATCACCCTGATGTGTCCCGTCCACAGAGGTGCTGGTAGGGTGGTCTCGATCTGAAGGCTGTGGGTCGGTCGGCGGAGGGACTCTCGCAGCACGACCTCTGCCACGACCTCCACGACGACCCCTACCTCTAGAGGAATCTTCCATCTGTGTAAAAATGAAAAGATGATTACACAACAGTGTAAATAATACAAAAATAAATTACCTAAGTAGAATGACATTTACACAATGAATTATGACATAAATAAATTACCTAAGTAGAATCTCCGTCATTAAATTCACCCTCACTCTCATCAGTCTCACTTGATCGGAATGTGCCTTCGCTAGATGCGTCCAAATCGGATTGATCCATTAACTCTCTTTCAACTTCTTCCCCATTTCCAGAAATGTCCGCCAGAGAATTAACAATAATGTCCGGCGTAATTTGCAACGGTACGTGGGGTCTTGAAAACTCATCATCTTGGTACGGAGCATCTTTTTCAGGCTGGTTGATTACATTATTAGTAATTATACTGTGAGCCTTTATCTTAATAACACCCAACCAACCTTGATGTCCTTCGGGATATGATGAGTAATAAACCTGATCTGCCTGTTGTGAAAAAATGAATGGGTCGTACGCCTTATTATACCTACAAGAAAGCCTAACTTGAACAATACCATATTTTTTATCGATTTTTGTCCCTATGTCAAGAGTAGGATCAAACCAATCACACTTGAAGATAACTAACTTCATCACGGGGAAACCGGTATAATCGAGTTCAAGGATGTCAGTTAGAACCCCATAGAAACCATCCTTTACATTGCCATCAGTGGCTCGCACACAAACACCATAGTTACACGACTGCATTCCTTCATTCCATGTTTTTGTGTTAAATTTATATCCATTTACAATGTAAGTATTCCATGATGTAACCCATCTGTTAGGCCCCCTAGCCAAATTTATCAACAATGGATTTTGAACATTGTTTTCTGGATCTAGTACCTAAAAATCAAATATTATATTAGTTGCCTTAATGTCAACACATCTACCCAGATTGGAAGCATACCCATCTGGTAACTTTAGTTCTTTAACCCACTTACAGACGGTCACTTTCTGTGTTTTGCTTAGTGTATAACTTGCCTTCGGTTTGATAAGTCTGCCACGACCACCGTCCTGCAACTCAAGCTCCTTCCGATTACAAATTTTAGCCAGATCCAATTGGGATTTATTGAGCTATGCTCTCCACTAACAAACAACACATAATTTCAAATACATGCATAAATATTAAATTATCAGCACACAATCAACATCTTGCCTTTCAGGCAGGATACCTTCCTATTGAGCTCAGCTCTCTACTAACAAACAACAAGATATATAATTCACATAACACATTACAAACACCACACAATCAGAACCTTTTAGACAAAGCAGATCCTTGAAAGAGAGTATTGAGAGAACTTACCTATGCGACAAAATGCAAAAACAAGTAAGGATAAGGGGAGGAGCCGCAGACAAGAAGATCAGGAACTGATAAATATAATAAGACGATATGAAAGCAAATTAATATCCTTAGAGACAACTTAATTGTATTCAAGTTAGTAATATAACAGTTCAACAAATTGCCATTACGACCAATTGATTACCTGTGGAGATGGAGAGGGGACGAAGGGACTCGGTTTCAACTCACGAGAAATAGAGCAATGACCTATAATTCATAAATAAAATTAATCCTATCAAATACTAACATTTAAGAAACTAACATTTAAGGTTCTCATATATTGTCACTTTGCAACTAAGTCGATGTACTCATGAGTCTTGAACCACTCAACTCACTCTCTTAATTATCGGTTTTGTTTGCGATGTTTTTCAAAATCATGAATCAACTCTCTCAAAACTTAAACTATATAGGTGAAGGCACATGAGTAACTTCATGTAGCATTCATAATGTACAAGTCCATTTTTCAGATATTTGGCGTTGTTTCATTAATTGTTAGATGCTGAATTAAAACCTTAACCAATAAAATACATGTACAAAATGGAAAACATAATAAAGATCAAACACAAGGGATGGTTCAAAAGCATGAGCTTTACATTGCCTATGAGAATCTAGAAATCTGGCAAATGCATTTTTCAAGTCACCTCACACAAGGGATTAAGTTTGGTTTTCTATTGGTTCTATCCAAGATTCCATGTGATTACAACCCCCCCCCCCCCCCCCCCCTCCAACTCTCATATAAAAATATCAGTTTCAGCATGTTTTGTGCTAAAGAGAAGTGTGTAACAAAGAAACAACACAAACACAAGCATAACAAGTTTTAACAAGTTCTCTAATTTGTTAGTATCAAGGCCAGTATAATAATACTTGAAAATTCAGCATTTTTAAACAAACAAGCATAACAAGTTCTCACAAGTTCTCTTATTTTTTAGTACCAAGACCAGCATAATAATACTTGAAAATTGAGCATTTTTTAGTCAATAGTGAATACAGTTATGTTGCATAAAATAAAAGAATGAAAAAAAAATGCACACTAGCTACATTCACAGTAGCATCTACAAATTCTTATTTTTTTCTTATTCAATAACCATCTATCTCTCTTTGTTTCTCAACAAATATCAACCAAAATGGGTTGCTGCATTAGCAAATGCAGACCTGAAAAACATTCCCAACAACAATAACATGATCATCAAATGACAAAGCTTAACCAAATTCCGTGGTCACAATAACAGATTAACATTATTCAGTGAAGAAACCCCATTGTTCCTAACAGAGTAACACTGTGACAGTATTCAGTGAATTGTAAATCAATAACAATGCTAACTAGATAATTAAAAAGTTTTAACCTATCAAACACAAAACATAAAGTAAAACAAAAACTCAAGAGGGGGATCAAAATCACTGACCCTGTTGAGCAACTGCAAGATTAGGGCAATCCAAGAAACAACACAGTGGTGGCCGTGGTGTCACCGGAGGTGGCTCAGTGGTGGCTCACCGGAGTCGCGCTGCAGGGACAGAGAGAGAGAAATCAGAGAGAGAGAAAGAGAGAAAGAGAGGAAGAGGGAAAAAGGAAGTGGCAAAGAGAAATCACTAACTTACTGGATGTTGGTGTGGTGTTGGTGCGCGGCCGAAGCAGGGCTCATCGGAGGCGTGCTGCAGAGACAGAGAGAGAGAGAACTCAGAGAGAGAGAGATAGGAAGAGAGAAAGAGGAAGAGAGAACTTACTGGATGTTGTGGTGGTGTTTGTGGTGGCGCGGCCGGAGCAAAGAGGTTGTGTGGTGGCCGGAGAATGGACGGCTATGTGTGGGGGAGGAGCTGAGCATGAGAGAGAAGAGAGAAAAGAGAGAAATAGGGGAAGAAAGGGGAAGGACGTGTATTAGGGATTGTAAATTTAGCGACCGATTCGAAATCGGTTGTTAAATCGGTCACCGTAAATGAAAATTTAAAGTCGGTCGCTAAGTCGGTCGCTGTTTGGCTCTATAATAATTTTTTCTAATTTGTGTAGCGACCGAATTGGAATTCTGTCGCAAAGTTATCAAATATTACCGTTATAATAAAATCGGTCGCTAATAAGTCAACTAACTTTGAATTATAGATCAATTGGTTTAGCGACCGATTTAGCGACCGAATTGGTTGCCACTGACAGTTTCAGTCGCAAAATCGGTCGTTAAATACATGATTTTTGACTTTGTCTGAGAATCCCCATTCGGTTGCAATTTCCGTTGCCAATAGCGACCAACTACATCGGTCGCCAAAATTCGGTCGCTATTTTGAATTTTTTTTGAAGTGAGGACTGCTGTTAGAGTTATAAAAACTACATTCTATTCTTTTAGATGTTGGGCATGGCCAACCCAATATTTGATTGGTGGTGTACAGATTTATGGTGACTAACAAGCAAGGGTGTGAGTTTTGTTAGAGACAAAAAGATTTTTTAAATTTGTTGTGTGTGAGAAACTTTGGAGTTGACTGCTGCTTGATTGTCTTGTTTTGTGTTTCATTCATGCGAAGGATAACCGTGTTACCTTCTCTCCCTGTTTAAATTATTCTATGGTGTACAAGACTTGTTCTATGTTGTTGATTTTGATTAATTACTGATTGTGATTGAACTTACATAAGATTGTTTGTTGTGCTGAAAAATTATTTTGATGACCATAATCATGTCTCTCTAGTGTATATAAATCAATTTATTTTCTAATTGCTTGTTTATATATTATTATTTTTTTGAGTGTTTAGATGTAGAAATTTCGGAGACGAAATTTATTGAAGGGGGAGAGTAATGTAACATCCTAAATTTTCAATATAGTCTTTTTAATAAAAAGAATAAATTATCTTGAGTTTTAGTTTTAAAATTGGTAGTATGATAATTTATTTAAATTATTAGTAGTTATGAAAAGAGAAAAATAATGGCAAAATCAATTTTGAAAAAAAAAAGAAGGTACAGGGCATATCAACATGAATTGAACCCAATTGTCCATTTCATGGTCACTCACGTGAGGCTATAGCCTTATTATAGGTTGGAAAGCTTTATTTAAAAAAGAAGAAGAAGAAAGAAGCCCACACTAAAATTTGTTTAGGCTAGGTCTTGATTAAATAAAGATAGAATGAGAATTTGTTTTGAAAACGGACGAGGTAAATGGCGGCACTGAGTGAAGAGAGAAAAGAAAAGAATAGCGGTGCCGAATGTCCTCGAAATATTGAATAGAGAACAATACATATAAAAATTTATTGGAAAAAAATCAAGATTTTTGTGAAGAATAGGCCTTTGTCATGGAAAATGTTTAGAGCTTTTTGAGGGTCTACGAGAGATAAGTAAACACATTTTTCTTAAACTCCCATGGTATATATTTTAAAGGGTTTGAGTATGAAGTTAAAGAGTAATTACTTGGGTTTTGTCTTTAAAATGTGATTAATGTTTTATTGGTGATTAATATTATGAAATTGAATATTTACATAATGGGTGATATGATTATTATTATTTGGTATGTCTTTTTGTGAATGTGGTGCCTTAGTGTTGTTTTGGTATGAACATGATCAATGTTAATAACATGATGCTATGTATTGATGTTATTTTGGAATGACCGTATGATAATATGCGTGTGTTTGGATATCTCCCATTAGGAGAGATAATTGTTTGAGTTACCTCCTTCGAGGAGACGGTAAAGGGCCTAACTCATTCGATGACAGATTGGCCTAATATGAGGTAATGGCAAAGGGCCTCCCTCATGGAGAAGGCAATAATGATTATTGCACGGGTACGGGTACCTCCTTCGTAGAGATGGCAAATGGCCTAACTCATAGCGATGACAGATTGGCCTAATACGAGGCAATGGCAAAGGGCCTCCTACATGGAGAAGGCGATGTTGGACATTGCAAGGTTGTGGATACTTCCTTTGTAGGGATGGCAAATGACCTAACTCATAGCGATGACATATTGACCTAATGCGAGGCAATGTCAAAGGGACTCCTACAAAGAGAAGGCGATGAGATGTCATTGAACTCATATGTTTGTGTTGTTGATATTAATATACGTGTTGTGATTTATTTATGTTATTATTTGAGATACTTTGAAATTAAATTATTTTGAAAATGGCGGATTACCATGGTTGTTTTTCCACATGCCGCGCCGGCTTAAAGCAACACCTTTTCGAAAACCTTTTATAATTGTGTTTACTTACTGGGATTAAAAATCTCATTAGTGTAGTCTTTCAGAGTTTGCAAGCGATGAGATGGATGATACAACGTTTTGAGAGAGTCTTGAAGATATTAGTTATAGTTAATTTATTTGTTCCTTTTGGGTTTATTAGACGCTCGTGTTTTGAGACAAAAACAATTGTAAAAGAATTATGTGGATTTTATTAATTAATTTTAATGAGGCTTTATTTTATTTGGATATAATGTTTTATTTAGCACTAATACTTTATTCATTTATTTTGAATATACGAGATACTTTAATAAGTGATTTTTGTGGAAAATATTATGATTGGATTATTTAATTAAAATATTTTAAAAAGTTTTTATAGAAAATTAATTTGGGTTACTAATTTAACGAAGGGCGTTACATTTATGGTATCAGAGCAGTTCAATCCTAAACTGGACAATGGTAGTGGGGCTTTTTCTAAAATCAAAATATGGGTGCATATGACTGCTGTTAGAGTTATAAAAACTACATTGTATTCTTTTAGATGTTGGACATGACCAACCCAATATTTGAATGGTGGTGTACAGATTTATGGTGACTAACAGGCAAGGGTGTGAGTTTTGTTAGAGACAAAAATATTTTTTAAATTTGTTGTGTGTGAGAAACTTTGGAGTCGACTGCTGCTTGATTGTGTTGTTTTGTGTTTCATTCATGCGAAGGATAATCATGTTACCTTCTCTCCATGTTTAAATTATTCTATGGTGTACAATACTTGTTCTATGTTGTTGATTTTGATTAATTACTGATTGTGATTGAACTTACATAAGATTATTTGTTGTGCTGAAAAATTATTTTGATGATCATAATCATGTCTCTCTAGTGTATATAAATCAATTTATTTTCTAATTGATTTTTTATATATTATTATTTTTTTGAGTGTTCAGATGTTGAAATTTCAGAGACGAAATTTATTGAAGGGGGAGAGTAATATAACATCCTAAATTTTCAATATAGTCTTTTTAATAAAAAGAATAAATTATCTTGAGTTTTAGTTTTAAAATTGGTAGTATGATAATTTATTTAAATTATTAGTAGTTATGAAAAGAGAAAAAGAGTGGCAAAATCAATTTAGAAAAACAAACGGTACAGGGCATATCAACATGAATTGAACCCAATTGTCCATTTCATGGTCACTCACGTGAGGCTATAGTCTTATTATAGGTTGGAAAGCTTTATTTAAAAAAAAAAGAAGAAAAAAGAGGCCCACACTAAAATTTGTTTTGGCTAGGTCTTGATTAAATAAAGATAGAATGAGAATTTGTTTTGAAAACGGACGAGGTAAATGGCGGCGCTGAGTGAAGAGAGAAAATAAAAGAATAGCGGTGCCGAATGTCCTCGAAATACTGAATAGAGAACAATACAGATAAAAATTTATTGGGAAAAAAAGCAAGATTTTTGTGAAGTATTTGCCTTTTTCATGGGAAATGTTTAGGGCTTTTTGAAGGTCTACGAGAGATAAGTAAACACATTTTTCTTAAACTCCCATGGTATATATTTTAAAGGGTTTGAGTATGAAGTTAAAGAGTAATTTCTTGGGTTTTGTCTTTAAAATGTGATTAATGTTTTATTGGTCATTAATATTATGAAATTGAATATTTACATAATGGGTGATATGATTATTATTATTTGGTATGTCATTTTGTGAATGTGGTGCCTTAGTGTTGTTTTGGTATGAACATGATGAATGTTAATGACATGATGCTATGTATTGATGTTATTTTGGAATGACTGTATAATAATATGCGTGTGTTTGGATATCTCCCATTGGGAGAGATAATCGTTTGAGTTACCTCCTTCAATTAGACGGTAAAGGGCCTAACTCGTTGTAATGACAGATTGGCCTAATGCGAAGTAATGGCAAAGGACCTCCCTCAAGGAGAAGGCAATAATGATTATTGCAAGGGTACGGGTACCTCCTTCGTAGAGATGGCAAAGGGCCTAACTCATAGCAATGGCAAATTGGCCTAATATGAGGCAATGGCAAAGGGCCTCATACATGGAGAAGGCGATGTTGGACATTGTAAGGTTATGGATACTTCGTTTGTAGGGATGGCAAAGGGTCTAACTCGTAGTGATGACAGATTGGCCTAATGCGAGGCAATGTCAAAGGGACTCCTACAAAGAGAAGGCGATGAGATGTCATTGAACTCATATGTTTGTGTTGTTGATATTAATATATGTGTTGTGATTTATTTATGTTATTATTTGAGATACTTTGAAAATAAATTATTTTGAAAATGGCGGATTACCATGGTTGTTTTTCCGGATAACGCGCCGGCTTAAAGCATCACCTTTTCGAAAACCTTTTATAATTGTGTTTACTTACTGGGATTAAAAATCTCACTAGTGATGTTGTCTTTCAGAGTTTGCAGGTGATGAGATGGATGATACAACGTTTTGAGAGAGTCTTGAAGATATTAGTTATAGCTAATTTATTTGTTTCTTTTGGGATTATTAGACGCCCGTGTTTTGGGACAAAAACAATTATAAAAGAATTATGTGGATTTTATTAATTAAATTTTATGTGGCTTTATTTTATTTGGATATAATGTTTTATTTAGCACTAATACTTTATTCATTTATTTTGAATATACGAGATACTTTCATAAGTGATTTTTGTGGAAAATATTATGATGGGATTATTTAATTAAAATATTTTTAAATTTTTTTATAGATAATTAATTTGGGTTACTAATGTAACGAAGGGCTTTACATTTATGGTATCAGAGCAGTTCAACCCTAAATTGGACAATGGTAGTGGGGCTTTTTCAAAAATCAAATTATGGGTGCATAGGACTGCTGTTAGAGTTATAAAAACTACGTTCTATTCTTTTAGATGTTGGGCATGGCCAACCCAATATTTGATTGGTGGTGTACAGATTTATGGTGACTAACAGGCAAGGGTGTGAGTTTTGTTAGAGACAAAAAGATTTTTTAAATTTGTTGTGTGTGAGAAGCTTTGAAGTTGACTGCTGCTTGATTGTCTTGTTTTGTGTTTCATTCATGCGAAGGATAACCGTGTTACCATCTCTCCCTGTTTAAATTATTCTATGGTGTACAAGACTTGTTGTATGTTGTTGATTTTGATTAATTACTGATTGTGATTGAACTTACATAAGATTGTTTGTTGTGCTGAAAAATTATTTTGATGATCATAATCATGTCTCTCTAGTGTATATAAATCAATTTATTTTCGAATTTCTTGTTTATATATTATTATTTTTCTGAGTGTTTAGATGTTGAAATTTCAAAGACGAAATTTATAGAAGGGGGAGATTAATGTAACATCCTAAATTTTCAATATATTCTTTTTAATAAAAAGAATAAATTATCTTGAGTTTTAGTTTTAAAATTGGTTGTATGATAATTTATTTAAATTATTAGTAGTTATGAAAAGAGGAAAAGAGTGGCAAAATCAATTTTGAAAAAAAAAGGGTACAAGGCATATCAACATGAATTGAACCCAATTGTCCATTCATGGTCACTCACGTGAGGCTATGGCCTTATTATAGGTTGGAAAGCTTTATTTAAAAAAAAAGAAGAAGAAAGAGGCCCACACTAAAATTTGTTTAGGCTAGGTCTTGATTAAATAAAGATAGAATGAGAATTTGTTTTGAAAACGGACGAGGTAAATGGCGGCACTGAGTGAAGAGAGAAAAGTGTTGAAATAAAAGGCACCTCAAGAAGGGGGTGAATTGAGGTTTTACAAAACTCTTAGAAAATCTTAATTTCTTACAAAAACTTTTTGCCTCTCTTTTAATGATGCACCAAATATATCAAGAAAAGAGAAGATAGAATAATAAGAAACAAGAACAATATGGAATCTTGAAAGAATATGGCCACAATTCAAAAATTTAACACAACATGAACAATCTGCAATATATCATCAATACAATCAATTTCAATGTTACTAGAAAAAATTCAAGAGATAAAGGGAAGAGGAACCACACCAACAATTTATACTGGTTCGAACACAACCCGAGTGTTCTACATCCAATCCTCAAGCATACAATTGAGTATCACCACTATACTTAAAAAATCACACAATTTTTACAACTATACAAACATAAAGGATTCCCCACCTTTATCCTAACTTGAGATTCCCCACTCAAGAAACTAGTTACCTAAGGATACCCCACCTTAGATACAAATTGGGATACCCCACCCAATTCTAAAAACAGCAAATACAATTCAATTAATGCTATCAAAACTATTATACTTTAAAGTTGCATCACTTCTAAAAAGTATTAATGATCACAAACTAGAAAGTAGAAGAAGAAGGCTCAAGTAATCAATTTGACAAAGATAATAAAGACGTAAAACATCAAAAATTTCGTTGTTAATTATTTCTGAAAAGTCCTTTTATATAGAGAGTGAAATGGAAAATTCTGTTTTTCTGTTACACTGAAAGTAATCGATTACTTTTAGAAGTAATCGATTACTTTTCTGTAACAACCCAAAAGTAGTCGATTACTTTCAGAAGTAATCGATTACTTTTTGCCAGAAAAGCAAGAATCCAAAGAAACACGTGGTAATCGATTACTTTTCTGTAACAACCCAAAAGTATTCGATTACTTTCAAAAGTAATCGATTACTTTTTACCAGAAAAGCAAGATTACAAAGAAAGCACATGGTAATCGATTACTTCCAAAAGTAATTGATTACTTTACTAAAAAAAATCATGTTTTTGTGTCAAAAGTCTTTGCAAAACATATTCTATTTAATTTTTTAAACATTCTCTATGTTTTTTATAAATCATTTTGATGTTTTAAAACCTTTTAAAAATATTTTAATTGAGCCAACTACTAAAACATCTAATTTTTAAATCATGCATCAAAATCATAAAACTATTACAAGTCTTCATAAGTTGGAAATGTATCTTTGGTGCTCATCATAAAAACTCCTTGTTGAGTATCTTTGGAAGCGCATTTGGAAGATCAACATCTACAATCTCCCCCTTTTTGATGATGACAAAACAATTCTTTAATAGAGCATTTCCTTCATAATTTTGTAGTGCAAGACAAGTATGGATTTTGGTGTAAAATTTGTGAATGATCAAGATTGTATTGATTTGAGGAAAGTTCTCCCCCTTAATATATTTCTCCCCCTTAATATGTGAATTTCCTGCATTAACAAAACATCCAACCAACCTTTCTCCCCCTTTGGCATTATCAAAAAGCCATAAATAATAAAGTTTATACAAAGGAAAGGTGTCATCCACATGAATATCCAGAGCATCAAATATATGCAAATATACACACAATAAAGGGATATAGTATTATTTGAGACTAGGATCATCAATTATTCCAAGTTCTCTAAGGATATAAAAGAAAATTTCCCTAGCTAAAGGTTTATTAAAAATATCCGCTAGTTGTCTATTAGTCTCTACAAATTCCATTACACAATCCCCTTTTTGTATGTGATCTCTAATGAAGTGGTGCCGAATTTCTATGTGTTTGGTTCTAGAATGTTGGATAGGATTTTTAGAAATATTTATTGTACTTGTATTATCACATCTAATGGGTATGTTTGTTAGATTAATACCATAGTCTAAAAGTTGTTGTTGCATCAAAAGAATTTGATCGCAACAACTACCGGTGGCTACATACTCTGCCTCGACGGTTGATAAGGCTACACTAACTTGTTTTTTGCTAAACCAAGAAACAAGTGAGTGACAAAAAATGTGACAAGTGCCACTTGTGTTTTTCCTATCTAATTTACATCCGGCAAAATTCATCGGAATATCCAATTAAAGTACAACTAGAACCTTTAGGATACCATAACCCCACATTAATTGTTCCAGCTAAATATTTTAAAATTCTTTTAACTGCTGTTAAGTGTGATTCCTTGGGGTTTGCTTGGTAACAAGGACACATACATACACTAAACATAACATCGGGTCTACTTGCAGTTAAATATAAAAGAGATCCGATCATACCTCGATATTTGGTTATTTCTACGGCCTTACCACCTTCATCTTTATCTAGATAGCATGATGTTCCCATTGGTGTTGTGTCATGATTTGCACTTTCCATTCCAAAGCGTTTAAGCAACTCCTTGAAATATTCTGCTTGATTTATGAGTATCCCACTAGGAGTTTGCTTTATTTGCAATCCAAGGAAGAAGGTTAATTCCCCCATCATTGACATTTCAAATTCGCTTTGCATTAATTTGGAAAATTATCTACACAAGCTATCGTTAGTGGCACCAAAAATAATATCATCAACGTATATTTGTACAATCAAGATATCTTTGTTTTTCTTTTTAATAAAGAGTGTTGTGTCAACCTTCCCTCTATTAAAACCCTTTTCAAGTAAAAATTTATTAAGTCTCTCATACCAAGCTCTTGGAGCTTGTTTTAAACCATAGTGAGCCTTTTTGAGTTTATAAACATGATTTGGGTTTTCAAAATTTTCAAAACCGGGGGGTTGAGCAACATACACCTCTTCATTAATCAAACCATTTAGAAAAGCGCTTTTAACATCCATTTGAAATAATTGAAAGCTAGTCCATGAAACATGCAAATGAAAGTAAAAGACAAATAGCTTCCAACCTAGCAACCGGGTCATAGGTTTCATCATATTCAATTCCTTCTTCTTGATTGTAGCCTTTAGCCACTAACCTAGCTTTGTTTCTAACTATTATGCCATTTTCATCAAGTTTATTGCGAAAGACCCATTTAGTTCCTATTATTTGTTTATCATTGGGCCTTGGGACTAATTCCCAAACTTGATTTCTAGTGAATTGGTTTAATTCAACATTCATAGCTATTAGCCAATGCTTATCTAGACTGGCATCATCTATGGATTTTGGCTCATATTGAGAAACAAAAGACATACAATTACATAATTCCCTTAAAGACGACCTTGTAGAAACTCCCTTTGATATATATCCAATTATATTATCAATTGGATGGGCTTTGGAAAATCTCCATTCTTTGGGAAGTCCTTGATTTGTTTCTTCAACTGTTGGTTCTTGGTTTGCAACTTCATCATCATCCAATGGTTTCACTCCATAAGGATTATGAGGAATATCTACAAAATCATCAATAATACCTTTCCCATCCTTTTGGGGGTTAGTCTCATCAAAGGTAACATGAATAGACTCTTCAACAATCATAGTTCTTTTATTAAAGACTCTAAATGATTTACTTGATAATGCATAACTTAAGAAAATTCCTTCATCCGCCTTGGCATCAAACTTGCCAAGATTGTCTTTACCATTATTCAAAATAAAGCATTTGCATCCAAAAACATGTAAGTGAGCTATGTTGGGTTTTCTTCCTTTATATAACTCTTAGGGAGTCTTTTTAATTATTTATCTAATTAGAACCCTATTAGTTACGTAGCAAGCGGTGTCAACCGCATTGGCCCAAAAATACTTTGGTAAATTTGATTCATTTAACATGGTTCTTGCTAATTCTTCTAGTGACCTATTTTTCCTCTCAAAAACACCATTTTGTTGAAGGGTCCTAGGGGCCGAAAAATTATGGGCAATACCATGCTTATCACAAAATTTTTCAAAATCATGATTTTCAAACTCACCTCCATGGTCACTTCTAATACATGCAATTTTTAGATCCTTTTCATTTTGAATTTGTTTAGCTAATTTTCTAAAGGCATGAAAAGCATTATTTTTATGTGCAAGAAAAAGAGTCCATGTAAACCTTGAAATGTCATCAACAATCACAAGTGCATAATAATTTCCACCTAAACTCATTGTTCTAGATGGTCCAAATAAGTCCATATGCAATAGTTGTAGTGTTATATTAGTAGAGACTATATTCTTGGATTTAAAGCTAGTTTTAACTTGCTTACCCTTTTGGCAAGCATCACATAAGCCTTCCTTATGAAACTTGATTTTAGGGAGACCTATCACTAAGTCTTTAGAAATTAGTTTGTTAAGATGTTCCATGTGAATGTGTGCTACCCTTCTATGCCATAACCAAGCCTCATCATTTTTACTCAACAAGCATTGGATATTATTATTGATGTCACCTAGGTCTAGCATATAAATGTTGTTGATTCTTTTTCCAACAAATTTAATTTGATTATCATGCAAACATTAAATCATGCAACATTTACTATCAAACACAATCATATAACCCTTATCACAAAGTTGGCTTATGCTAAGTAAATTATGCTTTAAACCATCTACTAAAAGAACATGTTCAATGGTAGTAGACTCATTTCCTATTTTACCAATGCCAAGAATTTTACCTCTATTGTTATCACCATAGGTTATGTGACCACTTTGCTTTGGGGAGAGATGAATGAACTTTGAGATGTATCCCGTCATATGCTTGGAGCACCCACTATCAAGATACCATTCTTTTCCTTGGGTCTTCAAGCAATCCTACAAAACAAGTTTAGTTCTTAGGTACCCAATGTTGTTTGGATCCTTGAATATTAGTCTTGGGAACCATATTTTTAGGAACCCACATCATCTTGGCCTTTTCAAGACCAATTCTTTTAACATAGCATCTAGGAGAAATATGACCATGTTTACAACAATAATGACATATTACTTTATTTCTTGCATTTTCACTAAATGGAACAAATATTGTTGATTGTATTTCTTTCTTAGCATAGGAATTATAGCCTAGACCGGTTTTTACTAAAGGTGATTGTTGATTACCAAGCAAGGTATTTAAATTTCTTTTTCCATTAGTAAACCTAGCAAGAGTGTTTCTTAGGTCCTTATTCTCCTTTTCAAGATGCATACATTGATCACATTTTGAGGAACTAGGTTTATCATTTCTAGAACTAGCATGCATCAAGGTCATAGAATTAATTTCTAATTTCAAGTCATTTATCTCCTTAGCTAGTTTCATTTTATCTTTTTCATGTATAGAGATTATTGACTTTTGTTTAGTTACCTTTATAGCAAGTTCTATAGATTCCTCATGCAATTCTTCAAAGGCTAATTGTAATTCATCATAATTGAAAGATAATGCATATTCATCATCACTTACCTCTTGGTCATCCTTTTGACTTGCCACCAAGCAAAGATTGGAGACTTCATCATCCGTGCTATCACCACTTGATGAGCTAATGTCGTTGTCCTCCCATGCAATGTATGCCTTTCTCCCCTTCTTTTCCTTCTTAGGCCTCTTGTCACCTTTATCTTTCTTTTGGAGAGTAGGACATTCGAATTTGATGTGCCCGAACTTTCCACATTCATAGCAAAGAGGTGTTGATTTCTTGGTAATTTTCTTGGAATTGTTTTAACTTTTATCAATTTCCTTTGTTTTTGACGAACTTGCCAAATCTCCTTACAAGTAGGTTGATTTCCTCATTCTCTTGGTCTTCATCATGGGTGTCAATGCTATCTTTGTCACTTTCATCTCTCTTGGAGGAAGAAGCTTTAAGTGATATTCCTTTGCCCTTTTTATCAACTTCTTCATTCTCCTTGAGCCTTGTTAGTTCCAATTCGTGGTCCTTGAGCTTTCCAAACAATGTTGCTAATGACATGGTTGAGAGGTCTCTTGTGTAACACCCCCTCCCCCCTTTGGGTATTACTACGTAGCACATTGGAAGTAAAAAAAAAAATTTTGCTGGTTGCTTTCGGAAAATTGTTTTCTTTTAAGTCAGAAAACCGGGGTATAAAATTTTTCTTTAAGGATAACTCTGAAATCCATAATACATACATTTAAAATGTAAAGTCACATTCGTAACAAAGTTACCATGACATACATTTCTCTAAGTTTCCATTTTCGAAAGAAAAAGTTTAAACTACAGATGACCGTATATAACACTACATTTACCGACCTCTTTAGATATACAACCCAACTCAGACTCCTAAGCTGGTCATTCTATCAAATATTCATTGGAGAGACCCCCAATCAGAATACTTTCCCAACCTCTAACACTAGGTCTTCAAGTGACTTAGAAAGACTCCTCTGCAACATCGATACTAGAGTACTAAGGTACTACAGCAAAACCCGAAGAGACCTGATATAACTGTAAGAGTGAGACACCGGCAAATGGATATATTATACAACAACCATATACATGATACATACAACATATTGGCATATTAGCATTTAATCATTATTCATAGATAAAACAATAAGCGTTATATCAGTGGGTCTCATACCCGAATCAACTAGTTTTATAAAGATAATGCATGACACTTCAATCATCAGGTTCTAAACTTAATCTCATGAGATACCATCACCGTTTTATCATTAAGAAAGAAAGAGTTGATCAGGCTCGTATGCCGCATTGGTAAGTTGTCTCCGTCACCTTATGCACCTGGATCAACATCATCACGAATCCCTTATAATGGCCATTCGGATGCATACATCATCAAATACCACATCTTAAGCGGGTATTCGGTAACTCAAGCACGTCTGCTAAGGGGAAATGCATATGAATAAAAGACTTTTCGTTATCGAGACTTTTCTTTGTGTACACTATTTTCCGTTGTCGAAGCCCAAAGCTAATGACTATTCACAAATTTCATTACTTAAAAATCAATAACACAGGACATACAGTTCGAGTGCTCAATCACAACACCTTAGACTGATGCCGTAGTCCAAGGTTGTGGTCATAGAAACAATTATAATTTTATCCATGTTTTATTTCAACATGATAAGGACTCCTAGCCCATAACGAAATTAGGACACACAATCCTCAATTCCAAGATTAGGACTCCTAGCCTATAATATCACGATTAGGACCCTTGGTTCATAATTCTTGACACGGATCCCAGATCGCGTGCTTATAACTGAATACTAGAGGCGACGTCTCACGAACTAGATTCTCTTTCTCATGTGCTTACTTTTCGCTCAGTGAAAATCAAAAACTAAAACAAAACCTCAGTCACTTATCCAAGTAACGGAAACGTTTCTAAATCATTTAGGAGAAAATCTTTTCCTTTACAAATTCTTTTATAAAACAATTTGGAAATTCGTTTGCTTTTGAAATCCATTATGGAATAAAGTCAAATATTTTCAAAGGGGTTTTTCCTTCATAAAACACATAGTTCGAAAAAGGTTTTCTCTCGTACAAACTTTGGGTCATAAAAAGGTAGTTTCTATTGACTTAAAAACACTTCAACGTTTCTTTTCAAAATAAGAATCTCATTCTCTTGAAGTAAGCGTTTTAAACAAGGAACTTTTATAAATGAAATCAATACTTTCAAAGTTCTATTCAAGGCTTATTAAGGCTTTTAATCCTTATAATCATTATGCAGAGACTCAAGTACGGCTTCTCAAACTTCAATCAACAGTAATATATTCTCCACAATAATATCACAGTTAACGACAGTTCATCATATATGTACAACTCACAATACTTTAAGGCAAGTAATAATCAACTTCAAGTAATAACCACAATAGTTCAAGTAAACAAGTCATTCAAGTGTTGGCTCCACATCATAATAATATTCAAATCACTCAAGTAAACACATACGCACATGCATATAGTCATTGAATATCCCTAGGCAATCCCCTCTTACCTTCCATGAAGGTAAGGAGATTAGATACTTGGAGAGGTATACCACGAACGTAGTTGTTCCCTCCACGATGGAAGTCTAAGGTGATGGACACAAAATCAAACAAGAACACTAAACCACAAAGTATAGGTTCGGCCAAGACTAGTTCTTAGGGTTAGAGATTCCCAAAAATTATACAACTCATGGAGTTATGATCCTTAAGTGTTAGGAGTTCATAAACGATGATCATTTAACAAAGTTGAATTAAAATCCCACTAAGTTATAAACTTAGGGTATTCGCCAAGGCTAGTAAAAATAGGCTAACATTCACTAAATTTTCCAATCTCTTAGGTTTATCATCCATATGTATTAAGGAGCTCAAAACCATGATCATTTTGGAAAAATAAGAACAAAGTATCCTAGGTCCATAACCTTCTAGGTTCGGCCTTCATAGGATTTATAGGATAAAATCTTTAAACTTTCCAATCTCTTAGACTTAACATCCAAATATCTTATGGAGCTCAAGTCCATGACCATTTTGGAAAACAATGGAAACTTAAACATTCCAATCTCTTAGACTTAGCGTCCAAATATCTTATAGGGCTCAAGTCCATGATCATTTTGGAAAACAATGGAAACTTAAACATTCCAATCTCTTAGACTTAGCATCCAAATATCTTATGGAGCTCAAGTCCATGATCATCTTGGAAAAATGAAAGTAATACATCCTAGCTTTAATAACATAGAATAAACAAGTTAGAAATCCTTAAACTTTCCAATCTCTTAGACTTAGCATCCAAATATCTTATGGAGCTTAAGTCCATGATCATTTTGGAAAATAAAAACTCAAACATCCTAGTACCTAAACACTAAGTTTCGGCCATCATAGGATGATGAGGAAAATATTATTTGTTTAACAACAACTCTTAGGTTTAGAATCACAAGGTATTAAGAGTTCTAAATCCATGATCATACTTGGAAAGTTGAAACATAGTATCCTAGGCTTACTTATTCATATTTTCGGCCATCATAGGAACAAGCTATCAAAACTTCCAAGATTTATAGATTCAAGATCAATGGCTAGTTAGAAACTCAAACACATGATCATATTCCAAAAGTTGAAACAAAAACCTCCTAGGTCACAATTGCAAGCATTCGGCCTTCACTGGAAGAGATGGGTAGAGATTTTTGTTTTACACAACCTCTTAGTATGTGAAAATATAAGTTAATACAAGACTATAGAAAGTGGTTTCAACTCAAAAGGAGTTTTCTACCATTTTAGAGAGATTTTAGAAGTTTAAATCATATAAAGAACGCATAAAGTAAACTAAGAAATAAAAGATGAAACTTGCAAAAATATTCATATGAGAGCATTACCCTTAGTATAAGGAAGAACTTTAATGAAGAACTCAAGTAGAAAAGATGAATAAAAACTAAAGCTTTAAGAACTTGAACTTTTAAAAGAAAGGAAGAAGATGAAGGTTTAATGGAGTTTGAAGAAGGAAGATGATGAAGTGAAAATTAGAGGGATATATATAGAGAGGGGAGAGTGGCACGAAATTGAAGAGAGAGGAATGAGCTTGGAGAACAAGTTTTGACCATATGCCTTGTTTGGTTGAAGAGGAAAGAGAAAAGTAGGTTTTTAGAATATAATATGATATAATTTGAAAAGTGCGATGATTACACTTTTGGAGTGTGTCATAACCCATTTCCATCATGTCTCCTCACTTCTTTTATGCTCCCTAATCTGCTCCATTTCGTACCCGGTTGCATTTCTGATCGTAATTCTTCCAACGTTTTCGCTCGAATAAAATATTATATTTTATTTTTGAACGAAAATTTTCAAAATAACCAAAGTTTAAGGAAACATAATAAAAACACTAACCGTCTCGTTCACGGGTCAAAATTAGGTTTTCTGCACAGTAAACTTGTATCGGCAATGAAAACGCATACCGACTTCCGTCTGAATTTTCAACCGAAAATTTTACCGTGACTTCATATGATATAACAACACAAGAAAATGATTTTAGTTTAATTAAAATCATCCTCTGAGTTTAATCTTAAATAAACACATTTAAATATATATTTACTGCTACAGAAGCATAGGAAAAACAGGGTGTTACATCTTGACTCCATAATGGCCGTTACCTTTGGTTGCCATTCTCTACTAAGACACCTAAGTACCTTAGTCACAAGATCTTCAATAGTAAAAGTTTTCTCTTGGATTCATCATGTATTGATTCATCATGTTTCATTCTAAACAACTCATATTGATGCATCAAGGTGTTAATCTTTGATCTTTTAACCTCACTTGTTCCTTCATAGGCCACTTGTAAAGTGTCCCAAATCTCTTTTGCATTCTTGCAATTTGAGATTCGAAAGAACTCATCAATTGATAAAGCGGCGGTGAGGATATTCTTACCTTCAAAGTCTAGTTGGAGTTTTTGCTTCTCTTCTCTTGTCCATAGATTTTTGGGTTTGTCTTTCTCTTCATTTCCAACACCATGTTTGGGAATGAAGGGACCATTTTCAATAATTTCCCACAAATCTATGTCAATACCTTCAATGAAAAATTTCATTCTAGCTTTCCAATAAGGATAGCCCTCACCATCAAAAATTGGAGGAGAAGTTGTAGAAATATGTTTATGTTTCCTACTTGAGTCAAGTGCCATTTTCAAAAAAAAATCTTGAGAGCGATTAAGCCTTATTCAAGACCCTAGCTCTAGATACCAATTGTTAAAATATAAGGCACCTCAAGAGGGGGTGACCGTGCTGTCGCCACGCGCCAAAAAGAACGAGCGATTATGAAAATAATGCAGTATAGTGCGACAACTCGGATCGTCTCTCAAGGACTCTTTAGTTGTTGTTATTATTAACAGAAAATTAGTAAAAGTTAGAAATGGGGGTTTTGAGATTAAAACTAAATTAACAAAACAAATCAAAAATAGAGAAAAGAAACAAAGAAGTTTAAGAAATTAGCAAATAAACAAAAGCGATTAACCTACTGTTCTCAGTTTCCCACTATCATTGGTTCATGCAAATCCTAAGCATATACTAATCCCCTCCCGGTTGTAGCAACAATTAACAAACGAAAACCGCTACTACAGATGTATGTTCCTATTCCCGAAATAACAAACGGGGTTAAGCTCTCATGAACAAACGAACATGAATGAACACACACGAAATAACAAACGCGATTATATATAGGGACATTACATCACCGAAATGAAACAATACCACACTATACATTCCTGAAATAACAAACAGAAACATACAGCATGGCATTGAAAAGAGAAAAGCAACTAAACATGGAATACAGAACCTCAAGTGTTAACAGAAACCAATTCCAGTAGATTAATCTAGGAGACTAATTCTCCATTACAAAAGTAAAACACAAAAGAAAAGAAATAAACTACTGAAAACTACTACTACTGTCTACCAAAGATTAGCCAAAACTGGCTAACTCTGATTAACTTCTTCAGTTCTGCCTAAGACTGCCTTATATACACGTTTCTGGAATCCAAGTCCTCGCGAGGCGAAGCACTGCTCGCGAGGCGAATTATGCGAAAGGTCTGCAACTCTTGGTCTTCTCGCGAGGCGAGCATATCTTCACGAGGCGAACTCTTCAAATTCCCAAACTGCAACGCCCGTGACCTTCAACACGCCCAAACCGTGATCGTCTCTGACTTTTCCAAGGTAGCATTACTCGCGAGGCGAGTCCTTCTTCGCGGGGCGAGACAAAAAGTTTTACAATTTCAGGAACAGTCACCTTCAGTTCATGGCGAGAAAGCAGTCTTCTCATGGGCGAGAAACTCCAGAATTATTCCTTTTTATTAACCTGAAAATAAGAAAATATAATAAGTATTTTATTTAACTCTAAATCAACTAAATCAACTTAAAAACACTTTACAGACTCAAAATACTACTTAAGGACAATCAAGTCTAATTTGGGTAAAAATGATATAAAATAAGCACAAAGCCAAGGTCTTTACTATAAATAAAACAATTCAATCAGAGGCTCATCAAAATACCCCAAACTTAAACTTTGCTTGTCCCCAAGCAAACTACACTCAAAAACTTAAAAAGACTCAAGACCTGGCAAAACATGGCAAGCTTAAGAATTCAATCAACTTTCCACAGATTTCAAGCAATTTAACAAAACAATTTTCTTCAATGTTCCCCCCTTTCAAGCAAAGTAATCCCCACAATCATTTATTCTAAACAATTGAGAAATTAATCATTCGGACAATCAGAAATCTAAGCGGGGATCCAAGTTACACACAAAAGGGAGATCACCATATCCAAACAACTGCCTTCCTCACAAGGGAAATTTGTGTTTCACTCATCGCTCAGTTTGTGTCAGGCTAGCAACATTGCACTCAATTTCACTCTTAAGAGCACTTCCCATAAATTTGATTTTCATCTCAAAATGATTCCCACAGAAAACATGCAAGCAACATCAGAAGGTCTTTTATGGGTTGTAATGGGGCCTGGCTAAGGGTAGGATATACAAAGGTACTGGCTGAAGACCCTAGGAACTAAGAGAGCATGAAACATTTTTTACACTTTGAATTTAACTCAAGTTCCTTTTTTATTTTTCATTTTTTTACCTTGGGTGGCTACAACCTTTTTATTCAAACAGTCTTTTTGAAATTTTTGCACTTTTAAATTTTTTTTTTCTTCTTCTGTTTTTTTTTTCTTATTATTATTTTTTTTCTTTTTTTTCAATTTTTTTTTTCTCTCAATCCCAAACAACATGTTACACCTTGCAGCCACCCCAAACTTGGTTTCTTGCACCCATTCTAAGATTACATGCTCTCCTAATCCTAAGATCGGGTTAACATGGTTTTCCAGATTTTTGGGATTATAACATTAGGTTATCAAGAATTAACAGGCTAATAGGCTCAATGGGGCTAACTAGGGAACATGCATTAGGAATTGTTTTATTCAGGTCAAGTAGCTATTTACAAAGAAAATGCCTAAATCATTTGAAGCAAACACATAATCATGCAAACCAAAAAGAGATTCAAGCAAATTCAGGAAAGTGCAACTTAAAAAGTGATTTTCACACAGTTTAAAACATGTTGGAGGCTCAAAACCTCACCTGGACATTTTTGCAAATTGTTTGAAAGAGATTCTATCCCTAGTGTGTGCTTCTTATCACCCCAAACTTATCATAAATCATGCCATCATAACAAAATCCCAAAGTTCAATTTTCAATCATATGGGGATCATTTTTCAAAATTTTTTCAAATCCTAGGGGGAAACAGTCAATACATATCCTGCCATCAATCTATGCAAAAATTTAATCAAATCCATCAAACTTGCCAACACTAGACTTAACACAACTCCTGAGCTTCTCAAATTATTCAGGAGCATTATTGACAATAAAACATAAATAAAGCAAGAAAAAGAAAATTAAAAAGGAGAAAGGGTTAAGAAAAGCTCATTCAGAGGCGGTTCCACCAGGATCCCACTGCCTGTAACATAAGTCTCACATGGTAGCCAAAGGACTGAAATTCATTCCAAGCCTCCCTAACTTGCAGCTTTGATGCGGAGGTGAGCACTTGACAATTATAATAACCTCGCCGAGTGCGGCGGACTTCTCACTACCTCTCGGGTCACGGATGACCTCCTTCTCAATAAAGTCTCCCCAATAGAAGTGGGGCTCAACCTCTTGGATTGGCCATGGTGCCAAATCCAGGGGTGCAAAATCTAGAGCTGGTGACTCCTCAGGGGGAGGTGGCAAACAGTTAGAAACGGTTACCGGTGCTGCTTCAACTTCGCAATGTCTTCATCCACTGCATTAACAAATTTTTCACCTGCTATACATGCAGAAATTTCAGCACACACCACACAAAGGTTAGAGTTAGTACATATATTACAAGAAAATGAATCAGAAAAAGTTAGAATGTCTGGGAATTCTTCACACAAAGGCATCCACCCCATTACTCTCAACACATGCAATTGTTTTACTTGAATCATCTACTCCCAAAGGTTTTTCTTTATCTTCAGGCACGGGGGAGCAGATGTCCTCTTGATCCTCCTGATCTAAGTTTCCTGAAAATAAACCTGCAAAACGATCTGCATTTTCTATTTTTCCTGAAAAGTATAAACCTGTAAAACATTCTACACACAAAGCATTTCCATCACAATAACAAGCATTAGGATCAGGGGATTCAACACATAATTCATCATCAACAGAAATATCATCAAAAGTATTTTCAGGAATAACCATCTGTGAATCCTTATGTTCCTCAAGGGGCTGTGGAGTTGGCATTGCAGCTGAGTTGGCGGTAACTTGATCAATTAGAGCCCACAACTTCTGAGATTCAGCTTGGTCCCTCTGGTATTCAGCCTCCATCTTCTGTTGAAATTCCTCTATCATCCGTTGAGTTTGCTCGGCCATTTGTTGCCTCAGTCCTTCCATATTTGCACTTATCTGCAGGTCATCTCCTGTTTGCACAGGTCCTCTAGGGAAGGTTCGGAAGGTGCAGAGGTGGTCACTTGGCTAGGATAGTATGGTGGTGGCTCACTAAAATTAGGATAATACATGCAAGGTAGTGGTTCATAATAAACATTAGGCACATAATTTCGCATATAATTATCCATGGGGCAAAATTCACAATCAGACAATGCAGACAAAACTAATTAGCAAAGAGATTTTTTATTTATTTTTTTTAAATGTAACTTTCTGCTAATAACAACAAACAAGAGTCCCCGGCAACGGCGCCAATTTTTGACCGCGCTGTCACCACGCGCCAAAAAGAACGAGCGATTATGAAAATAATGCAGTATAGTGCGACAACTCGGATCGTCTCTCAAGGACTCTTTAGTTGTTGTTATTATTAACAGAAAATTAGTAAAAGTTAGAAATGGGGGTTTTGAGATTAAAACTAAATTAACAAAACAAATCAAAAACAGAGAAAAGAAACAAAGAAGTTTAAGAAATTAGCAAATAAACAAAAGCGATTAACCTACTGTTCTCAGTTTCCCACTATCATTGGTTCATGCAAATCCTAAGCATATACTAATCCCCTCCCGGTTGTAGCAACAATTAACAAACGAAAACCGCTACTACAGATGTATGTTCCTATTCCCGAAATAACAAACGGGGTTAAGCTCTCATGAACAAACGAACATGAATGAACACACACGAAATAACAAACGCGATTATATATAGGGACATTACATCACCGAAATGAAACAATACCACACTATACATTCCTGAAATAACAAACAGAAACATACAGCATGGCATTGAAAAGAGAAAAGCAACTAAACATGGAATACAGAACCTCAAGTGTTATAGAAACCAATTCCAGTAGATTAATCTAGGAGACTACTTCTCCATTACAAAAGTAAAACACAAAAGAAAAGAAATAAACTACTGAAAACTACTACTACTGTCTACCAAAGATTAGCCAAAACTGGCTAACTCTGATTAACTTCTTCAGTTCTGCCTAAGACTGCCTTATATACACGTTTCTGGAATCCAAGTCCTCGCGAGGCGAAGCACTGCTCGCGAGGCGAATTATGCGAAAGGTCTGCAACTCTTGGTCTTCTCGCGAGGCGAGCATATCTTCGCGAGGCGAACTCTTCAAATTCCCAAACTGCAACGCCCGTGACCTTCAACACGCCCAAACCGTGATCGTCTCTGACTTTTCCAAGGTAGCATTACTCGCGAGGCGAGTCCTTCTTCGCGGGGCGAGACAGAAAGTTTTACAATTTCAGGAACAGTCACCTTCTGGTTCGCGGGGCGAGCAGTCTTCTCGCGGGGCGAGAAACTCCAGAATTATTCCTTTTTATTAACCTGAAAATAAGAAAATATAATAAGTATTTTATTTAACTCTAAATCAACTAAATTAACTTAAAAACACTTTACAGACTCAAAATACTACTTAAGGACAATCAAGTCTAATTTGGGTAAAAATGATATAAAATAAGCACAAAGCCAAGGTCTTTACTAGTTATAAAACCAGTCAAACAGAGGCTCATCAGGGGGGTGAATTGAGGTTTTGCAAAACTCTTAGAACATCTTAGTTTCTTACAAAAACTTTTTGCGTCTTTTTTAAAGATGCACCAAATATATCTAGAAAAGAGAAGAGAGAATAATAAGAAACAAGAGCAATATGGAATCTTGTAAGAATATGGCCACAATTCAAGAATTTAACACAACATGAACAATGTGCAATATATCATCAATATCATAAAGCATATAACCAATTTCAATGTTATTAGCAAAAATTCAAGAGATAAAGGGAAGAGGAATCACACCAACAATTTATACTGGTTCGAACACAACCCGAGTGTTCTACATCCAGTCCTCAAGCATACACTTGAGTATCACCACTATACTTCAAAAATTACACAATTTTTACAAGTATACAAACATATAGGATTCCCCACCTTTATCCTAACATGAGATTCCCCACTCAAGAAAGTAGTCACCTAAGGATACCCCACCTTAGATACAAATTGGGATACCCCACCCAATTTTAAAAACAGCAAATACAATTCAATTAATGCTATCAAAACTATTACACTTTAAAGATGCATCACTTCTAAAAAGTATTAATGATCACAAACTAGAAAGTAGAAGAAGAAGGCTCAAGTAATCAATTTGACAGCATAACAACATAGAAAACATCAAAAATTTTGTTATTAATTATTTCTGAAAAGTCCCTTTATATAGAGAGTGAAATGGAAAAATTATGTTTTTCTGTTACACTAAAAGTAATCGATTACTTTCAAAAGTAATCGATTACTTTCAAAAGTAATCGATTACTTTTTGTCAGAAAAGCAAGATTGCAAAGAAACACGTGGTAATCAATTACTTTTCTGTAATAACCCGAAAGTAGTCGATTACTTTCAAAATTAATCGATTACTTTTTGCCAGAAAAGCAAGATTACAAAGAAAGCACGTGGTAATCGATTACTTCCAAAAGTAATCGATTACTTTACTAAAAAAATCACGTTTTTACTTCAAAACTCTTTGAA
This sequence comes from Sophora flavescens, assembly GCA_030762895.1. Lineage (NCBI taxonomy): Eukaryota > Viridiplantae > Streptophyta > Magnoliopsida > Fabales > Fabaceae > Sophora > Sophora flavescens. The sequence continues at coordinate 135,739,010 of CM061063.1, read as the reverse complement.
AAACATATTCCATTTAATTTTTTAAACATTCTCTATATTTTTTATAAATCATTTTGATGTTTTAAAACTTTTAAAAATATTTTACTTGAGCCAACTACTAAAACATCTAATTTTTAAATCATGCATCAAAATCCTAAAACTATTACAAGTCTTCATAAGTTGGAAATGTATCTTTGGTACTCATCATCAAAACTCCTTGTTGAGTAGCTTTGGAAGCGTGTTTAGAAGATCAACATCTACAAAAAGAAATGAATAGCGGCGTCGAATGTCCTGGAAATACTGAATAGAGAACAATACAGATAAAAATTTATTGGGAAAAAGAAGCAAGATTTTTGTGAAGTATTGGCCTTTGTCAAGGAAAATGTTTAGAGTTTTTTAGGGTCTACGAGAGGTAAGTAAACACATTTTTCTTAAACTCCCATGATATATATTTTAAAGGGTTTGAGTATGAAGTTAAAGAGTAATTACTTGGGTTTTGTCTTTAAAATGTGATTAATGTTTTATAGGTGATTAATATTATGAAATTGAATATTTACATAATGGGTGATATGATTATTATTATTTGGTATGTCATTTTGTGAATGTGGTGCCTTAGTGTTGTTTTGATATGAACATGATGAATGCTAATGACATGATGCTATGTATTGATGTTATTTTGGAATGACTGTATGATAATATGCGTGTGTTTGGATATCTCCATTGGGAGAGATACTCGTTTGAGATACCTCATTCGAGGAGACGGCAAAGGGCCTAACTCGTTACAATGGCAGATTGGCCTAATGCGAGGTAATTGCAAAGGGCCCCCCCTCAAGGAGAAGGCAATAATGATTATTGCAAGGGTACGAGTACCTCCTTCGTAGAGATAGCAAAGGGCCTAACTCGTAGTGATGGAAGATTGGTGATGAGTGTGATTCCACATCATCTTTGTCTATCATTTTGCATGCATTTTCATGTAGTTTAGGCATATTTTTATTAGATTTTAGGTTAATTTTCCTTTGGAACGGGTAAGGCGGTTTTCGTGTGTTGTTTTGCAGATATCAAGGGTAAATTGCTCAAGATCAACCATGATGAAGTTTGGATGAAGATGGAGCTTTAAAACTGAAGAAAATGAGCCAAACAGAGCCCATCACGGCCTAGCCGTGATGCCCATCACGACCATGATCGAGCATAACTGAAAAAGAACAAAGGCTGAAGTCAGAGTCTGTCACGGCCTGGCCGTGATAGCCATCACGGCCGTGACCCAAAACCACCACAAGTCAGAGCACATCACGGCCCAGCCGTGAAATTCATCACGGGCCATAATAGAGGGCTCGTGACGCGCATTACTTGGACCTGAAGAAACCGAAATAGATCAGATTTTGAGTTGGTTTGGGACTCTAACTTCCCCATTTCTATAAATATGGACCAAGGCATCAGACCTTTGGGGCTACTACTCTAGGCATAGATTATAGATCTCCTCTCTTCTCCTCTTCTCTTCTCTTCTCTGATTTTTGTATTTTCATTATGTTGTCAACCTTGACTTGTCATCTCCATGGCAAGACTGGAGTAGTAGTTAGTTTCTAGGGACTAGGGCTCTGCCCGAGGTTTGTAAATGATGTTGATTTGATGTAAAATCGTTGTTGATTTCGTTATTGTTTTAGATCTGATTTCTAGTGTGGTAACCACTCATAAATTTCGGCAACCGTTTATTTACGTGACGTAGACGTTCTAAGGAGGAACCTAGCGGTGAACTTAGGATTTCTAGGGTGTTTCACTCGTGAAAGTCCCAAGCAGACCACTGGTTTGTGAGATGTGAATGATCCAAGGAGGAACCTAGCGGTGAACTTAGGTTATTTGCATGACCTGAGACATTTCAAGGAGGAACCTAGCGGTGAACTTGGGTGTCGGACCTATAGAAGTCAGACTTGGGACTGAAATCACGAGAGTTAGAAGCCGTCCCTCGAGGAGCAACGAGTTGTCACGGAACGCAAAGGGTCCAATCTGGGATCGACTACCACGAGAGTAGGGGTCGGGTCAATTGGGCACGGCTTTTGTAACCCGAGAGGGAGCTTAAGCTATTAGAGGATAAACTCGCCTTCAAGGCAATTTCGGTAATCAACAAAGGTAAATCAGATTAGCAACATAAACAGCCTCAAAGGTAACCCAAATCCCTAGGAATCCGTCTAAATCTAAAACCCCAAAAACATTTGTTTTCTGTTTGTTTATCATTTAAATTCAAATTCAAAAACCCTTTTCACTCAAATCATAAAAATCCTTTTTACAAAGTCCAGATCTAATCGATTCGAAAACCGATTGCGATTCGAGAACACAGTCTCTGTGGGTTCGATATCTTTTATTACTTGACGGCAATCCGGTACACTTGCCGGAATCGCACGAGCGCGTTGCATCCGCAGCGCGCGACATCAAGTTTTTGGCGCCGTTGCCGGGGACTGTGCCTTTTCGAATTTCAATTAGTTTTTAACTTGATTTTTCTGGACCCTTTTCTTTTTATTTGATTTTTATTTCTGTAATTTAAAAAAAAAATCAGAAATTTCTTTTCCTTCTATTGTATCCATCTCTCTGTGTGTTATATGCAAAGATCCCTAAGTCTTGGGAGCCTTAGTGAGATTGATCCGGAGATCGAGAGGACCTTCCACAGACGTAGAAGACTACAAAGAGAGGGAGAAAGGTTGAGTCCCGTTCCACTCATGGCGAATCAACCGGATACAAAACCTTTGAAGGACTACGCAGCCCCAAATGCGAGAGGCTTGCGAACTGGGATTGCAAGGCCAGAGATTGAGGCGGAAAACTATACCATACCGCCCATGCTAATCAACATGATTAGGCAACATCAATTCGGAGGATTGCCTTCGGAGGACCCGACCGATCATATAGAAACATTCTTAGAGTTCACCGATGCAATCATGATTAATGGAGCCTCAGTCGATATTGTACGTTTGAGACTGTTCCCCTCATCTCTCACTGGAAAGGCGAAGGCCTGGCTTAAGCAAATCCCCGCTAACACTTTGACCACTTGGGACCAACTGGAGCAGGCGTTCTTGGAGAAATTCTTCCCTCCATCCAAGACGGCCTACATAAGGACCCAGATCACCGGCTTCTTCCAAAAAGACGGAGAATCATTATCGGAAGCTTGGGATCGATACAAGGGACTACTGGAGTCGTGCCCACATCACGGACTCGAGAGGTGGTTAATAGTGCACACCTTCTATAACGGATTGGACTACTCTTCGAAGGTGTCACTAGATTCTGCAGCCGGTGGAGCGTTTATGAATAGGCCTCTCACTGAGGCATTCAACATCATCGAGAATGTCGCCACCAACTACCACCAATGGGGATCCGAAAGAGGTAATAACCCGAACAAGATTTCGGGGGGTAAGTTTGAGGTAAATAGCACAGATCTTATTATGTCAAAGATAGACTCACTTAATAAACGTTTTGATCGGCTGGAAAGAGCTAATGTGAGTGCATTAGGTGCTACTAACCTTGTTTGTGAGATTTGTGGAATGCAGGGACATGACATGATGGGATGCCCACATGGATCCGGCGCTTCGGGTGAGCAAGTGAACTCTTGTAACAACTACTATGATACGAACCCGAAGCTGCCCAACTATGCTCCCCCAAATCCCTACAACCAAAGAAAGAACAACCCTTACCTCTCCTACGGCAACTACAGCAACACGCTCAACCATGAGTTCCAAGAGGGTCAAGGTAATAAGAGAGCAGCACCGGGGTATCCTCTGGTACAAAGAGCTAAACTCGAGACTTTATTTGAAAGTTTTGTCGAAACTCAGACAAAACAGAATGAGGAGTTTAGACAACAAGGAAGGGCAGTGAGTGAGGCAATAAAAGATCTAGCATCTAAGGTAGACAACTTAGCAACTCATAACAAGATGCTAGAAACACAAATTGCCCAACAAGCCAGTACGTACTCGAGACCTAAGGGTGCATTCCCGGGGCAACCCGAAGCAAATCCCAATGAGCATTGCAATGTCATACACTTGAGGGATGATAAGCTTGGGGTGGGGGTAGCTGAAATGGAGGTGGAACCGGAGGAGGACACGAGCGAAAAGGAAGAGCCGGAACAAGCACGTCCCTCCACCACCGTACCAACCCCCGATACCTTTCCCACAGAGGTTGGTCAGGAAAAAGCAAGTAGATGTAGAGACTAAAATGCCTACTAAACTGAAAGACCCAGGTAGTTTCTCCATCGCTTGCTCGATTGAAAAAGTGCAAATAGACCGAGCCTTGTGTGACTTAGGGGCTAGTGCAAGCTTGATGCCCCTCACTATCATGGAAAGGTTGGAAATCAAAAAGTTGAGTCCGTTCAAATTCTCCTTACAATTTGCGGATGGCTCAACTAGGACTCCTCTAGGCATACTAGAGAATGTCCCTGTGAAGGTAGGGAAATTCTTCATCCCTACCGACTTCCTGGTATTAGACATGAAAGGGAATTCTGAATTCCCCATCATTTTAGGAAGGCCATTCTTGGCAACTGCTGGAGCAGTAATAGACGTAAGGAATGGGAAGCTCTCTCTAACTGTAGAGGAAGGTAGGATCGATTTTCAATTGACTAACTCTTATAACAACCCTCCTTTTGAGAGCCATGTGTGCAGAATTGATACAACGTCTCCAGTGGTAAAAGAAGAGCTGAACATGGAAGCAACTCCGAAGGTATGCATGGCTAATGATGCACCCAGCAGTGATGGAAGTGGAGTTGCTGTCCACACTGAAACAAAACTTCCACGGGAGGAAGGAAGGCTAGGAAGCTCCGAGAGAAAAGAGCGAAGCGAAAGCATTATTGGCCGTATGAGCAGAAACGGCTATTTGAAGGAGTTCCTTGGAAGAGAAGTGTGCCTGCATTTCTATGCCCAGCCGACCCCGGTTGATTGAAGGAAGTATGGTCAAGCTTAAGACCATAAATAAGCGCTTCTTGGGAGGCAACCCAAGTTTTCTTTCCCTTTTTCTTGTTTTAACCTCTTGAATAATTTGAGAAGATCAAGAGGCAAAAATATCATTAATAGGTTTGTCTAGATTTTTCAGGTTGAGAAAGAGAAGAAGAGCAGAGAAAAATAAAGTCAGAGGCCATCACGCCCTCGCCGTGACAGTGGTCACGGCCGTGATGAACTAAACAAGAGCACCAGAAAGGATCACCGACCAGCCGTGACATCCATCACGGGCGTGATGAGTAGGATGCCAAGACCAGAGAGCATCACGGCCTAGCCGTGATGTAGATCACGGCCGTGACAGGGCAACTCCTGAGGACAGAAACGATCACGGCCTGCCCGTGATAAGCCTCACGGCCGTGATAAAATTTCTACCCAAGTTTTGACTGGAATGTGAAGCCAACACCCGCCACCAGACTCGGTAAGTTGTTCCATTTTTCTCTCTCTCTCCGACTTGATTATTTACATTGGAGACAATGTAAGTAATCAAGCTTGGGGTAGGGTATTTATTTTTGCATTTGCATTGTTGCATTCATATTGCATTCACATAGGCATAGATTGGTATGATCACATTCTTTAGATTGCCCCTCACTTAGAACATGCATCCGATTGTGAGAACTTGGAGCCAAATGAATTGAGATAGTGAATTTTGAACCCAATTTTTTATTATTCTTGTTATATGGCTAACAATAAAAAAATTCTTGAGATAGTCATTTGATAGTTAATAATTAGCACGTGGTTCCTTAAATTTGTGTTTCTCACTGATTTTTGAACTACTAAATGTAAGATTTTGAGCCAAAAGGGGTATTCACTAAATCTACCCCATTTCTTGTGATAGAGTGATTTAATTCCTCATGGACTGTATTTTCTAGAACTTGACTTGAAACCATTTCAAAACTTAAAAATTTCTGAAAACATTTTTTTTTGAAAATGATTGAGGCACTAGGTATTTTTCCGGCCTCCCGAGCTTTGAATGATAAATGCTACCCCTTAGTTGCCCAATTTTGAGCCTAAAGAAAAAAAAATACTTTTCTTGGTACCATGAATTAATTTGATAAATAATGTTTGGTATGGCACCTTTTAAAGTATTACAAAAAGGGGAAAATGGTAGTTGGAAAAAGAATGGGATGAAAGTAATTTCTCTTGAGCTATAAATCTCCCCTTCTCCAAACAAATAAAAATGAAATAAACACAAAGAAAAAAAAATGGAGAAGGGGATGACGAAAGAAAGTGAGAAATGAAAAAGAAAAAAAAGAAAAAAAAATAATAGAAAAAAAAAAAGAAAGGTGGAAAAAGTAAATCACAAAGCCCCTAAAAGGTATTTTAGAAGGTGTCATGCTTTGTAATGTTTGATGATTTGTTTAGCCTTCTTGAAATTCCCTGTCTTTGATTTTCCCACCTAACAAAAAAATCCCATGGCCACATTACAACCAAAGGAAAAGACCTCTTGATTCTTAAGTGTTTTCATTAATAAAGTGGAGATTTGGTTAATGGTCAAGCCTATGGTAAAATACTTTCCTTGAGGAAATGGAGTGAATTGTCATATACCCTAAAACACTTGAGTGAGGTGAGATGAGTGCCCAAATCAGTGAGAACATGAACTTGAAGAACCTAAGCTTCTAATTGGACTAGAAATTGATTATCTCTTGAGTGCTTATTAAAAATTGCCTATTACTTGGATTAGCTTCTAGGGTTTTTGGTTCACTATCCACGCTTTGATTGATTTATATCTTATGGCCTGAGTAATTGCTTGAGGACAAGTAAAGTTTTAAGCTTGGGGTGATTTGATGAGTGTGATTCCACATCATCTTTGTCTATCATTTTGCATGCATTTTCATGTAGTTTAGGCATATTTTTATTAGATTTTAGGTTAATTTTCCTTTGGAACGGGTAAGACGGTTTTCGTGTGTTGTTTTGCAGATATCAAGGGTAAATTGCTCAAGATCAACCATGATGAAGTTTGGATGAAGATGGAGCTTTAAAACTGAAGAAAATGAGCCAAACAGAGCCCATCACGGCCTAGCCGTGATGCCCATCACGGCCATGATCGAGCATAACTGAAAAAGAACAAAGGTCAAGTCGAGTCATCACGGCCTGGCCGTGATAGCCATCACGGCCGTGACCCAAAACCACCACAAGTCAGAGCACATCACGGCCCAGCCGTGAAATTCATCACGGGCCATAATAGAGGGCTCGCGACGCGAGATCATGCTCGCCTCGCGAGAAAACTGGTTTTCGCAGAACTGCCAGAAGTAGAGACCGTCACGGCCTGGCCGTGATGGCTATCACGGCCGTGACGCGCATTACTTGGACCTGAAGAAACCGAAATAGATCAGATTTTGAGTTGGTTTGGGACTCTAACTTCCCCATTTCTATAAATATGGACCAAGGCATCAGACCTTTGGGGCTACTACTCTAGGCATAGATTATAGATCTCCTCTCTTCTCCTCTTCTCTTCTCTTCTCTGATTTTTGTATTTTCATTATGTTGTCAACCCAGCTTGTCATCTCCATGGCAAGACTGGAGTAGTAGTTAGTTTCTAGGGACTAGGGCTCTGCCCGAGGTTTGTAAATGATGTTGATTTGATGTAAAATCGTTGTTGATTTCGTTATTGTTTTAGATCTGATTTCTAGTGTGTTAACCACTCATAAATTTCGGCAACCGTTTATTTACGTGACGTAGACGTTCTAAGGAGGAACCTAGCGGTGAACTTAGGATTTCTAGGGTGTTTCACTCGTAAAGTCCGGCAGCCACTGGTTTGTGAGATGTGAATGATCCAAGGAGGAACCTAGCGGTGAACTTAGGTTATTTGCATGACTGAGACATTTCAAGGAGGAACCTAGCGGTGAACTTGGGTGTCGGACCTATAGAAGTCAGACTTGGGACTGAAATCACGAGAGTTAGAAGCCGTCCCTCGAGGAGCAACGAGTTGTCACGAAACGCAAAGGGTCCAATCTGGGATCGACTACCACGAGAGTAGGGGTCGGGTCAATTGGGCACGGCTTTTGTAACCCGAGAGGGAGCTTAATCTATTAGAGGATAAACTCGCCTTCAAGGCAATTTCGGTAATCAACAAAGGTAAATCAGATTAGCAACATAAACAGCCTCAAAGGTAACCCAAATCCCTAGGAATCCGTCTAAATCTAAAACCCCAAAAACATTTGTTTTCTGTTTGTTTATCATTTAAATTCAAATTCAAAAACCCTTTTCACTCAAATCATAAAAATCCTTTTTACAAAGTCCAGATCTAATCGATTCGAAAACCGATTGCGATTCGAGAACACAGTCTCTGTGGGTTCGATATCTTTTATTACTTGACGGCAATCCGGTACACTTGCCGGAATCGCACGCGCGTGCATTCGCACGACATCAATTGGCCTAATACGAGGCAATGGCAAAGGGCCTCCTACATGGAGAAGGTGATGTTGGACATTGCAAGGTTGTGGATACTTCCTTTGTAGAGATGGCAAAGGGCCTAACTCGTTGTGATGACAGATTGGCCTAATACGAGGCAATTGCAAAGGGACTCCTACAAAGAGAAGGCGATGAGATGTCATTGAACTCATATGTTTGTGTTGTTGATATTAATATACGTGTTGTGATTTATTTATGTTATTATCTGAGATACTTTGAAATTAAATTATTTTGAAAATGGTGGATTACCATGGTTGTTTTTCCGGATGCTGCGCCGACTGAAAGCAACATCTTTTCGAAATCCTTTTATAATTGTGTTTACTTACTGGGATTAAAAATCTCATTAGTGGTGTTGTCTTTCAGAGTTTGTAGGTGATGAGATGGATGATACAACGTTTTGAGAGAGTCTTGAAGATATTAGTTATAGTTTATTTATTTGTTTCTTTTGGGTTTATTAGATGCCCATGTTTTGAGACAAAAACAATTGTAAAAGAATTATGTGGATTTTATTAATTAATTTTTATGAGGCTTTATTTTATTTGGATATAATGTTTTATTTAGCACTAATACTTTATTCTTTTATTTTGAATATACGAGATACTTTTATAAGTGATTTTTGTGAAAAATATTGTGATTGGATAATTAAATAAAATATTTTAAAAAGTTTTTAAAGAAAATTAATTTGGGTTACTAATGTAACGAAGGACGTTACATTTTTGGTATCAGAGCAGTTCAATCCTAAATTGGACTATGGTAGTGGGGATTTTTCTAAAATCAAAATATGGATGCATAAGACTGCTGTTAGAGTTATAAAAACTACATTATATTCTTTTAGATGTTGGGCCTGGCCAACCCAATATTTGATTGGTGGTGTACTGATTTATGGTGACTAACAGGCAAGGGTATGGGTTTTGCTAGAGACAAAAAGATTTTTTAAATTTGTTGTGTGTGAGAAATTTTGGAGTTGACTGCTGCTTGATTGTCTTGTTTTGTGTTTCATTCATACGAAGGATAACAGTGTTACCTTCTGTTGAAAGTGCCTCAAAATCAAGATTAAAACTGTAGAATTTGGTGTTCAGACAGCTGGTAATCGATTACGGGAAGGTCGTAATCGATTACGGACCTTCAGCCGGAAATTCTGAAGTTTCTAAAATGCGGATACACAGTTTGTAATTGATTACCAGAATTCCGTAATCGATTACCTACAGCTCGTAATCGAGTACGACGCGTCAGTTTCTGATATTTAAGTTCGTTATAGCAGCGAACGCAATAAGATATGGGGTTTCTTGGGTGCGTTTTTCAGAGCGAAAAAGAGAGAAAAACCTAGAGAATACTATCATCTTGTATTGCTTTGATTCTATTGTGAATTGAGGGAAGAATCAAGAGAGGATTAGAGAGAGATCAAGGGTTGTGTGAAAAAAGAGAGACGAAAGGCTTGGGTTATCTTGCTTGTTCATCTTGAGCATGGTGGAGTGAAGATCCAAGGGATCTCTATTGTAATCTTGATCAAAGTTCATAGTGGAGGAGGCTCTCTCCCGTGGATGTAGGCCACATTGACTGAACCACGCTAAACAGTTTGTGTGCTCTCTATCTCTTCTTCCCTTTCTCTTTTCTGTTGCTGTAATTGAATTACCTGCTGTAGTAATTCAATTACCACATATTGCTGTGCTTTTATTGTGCTATTTTTGCGCTTGGTTCTTGCTGGTTGTTTGCTATAGTATTTCTTCTACATTAGGTGTGTTGGGTTTAGGTTGCGAAACTCTATTTCTTGGTACTATGTAGTCTTTTGTGTATTGTTTCAAGGATCTTCTTTGGATTCTTTCTTACATTGGACCAACAAGTAGCTCCGTCTGTGGGAATTGAAAGAAGAAGATCAAAAGGCTAACCAATGGGAAACACAAAGTATGACATAGAGAAATTCTCTGGAAGTAATGACTTCGGGTTATGGAGGGTTAAGATGGAGGCAATCTTGATACAACTTGGATGTGTAGAAGCTCTCAAGGGAGAGGCAAGGATGGCGGACACTCTATCACACAGGGAGAAGACCGACATGATAGAGAAGGCAAGAATTGCAATCATTCTACGTCTTGGTGATAAGGCATTGAGAGAGGTTACAAGGGAAAAGACAGCGGCATCTATGTGGGCAAGGTTAGAAACATTGTACATGACAAAGTCACTAGCGAATAGGCTATGCTTGAAGCAACTTCTATATTCCTACAAGATGACGGAATCGAAATCCATTGTGGAGCAACTTACGGAATTCAATAAAATTCCTGATGACCTAGAGAACATTAAGGTGAAGCTCGATGATGATGACAAGGCATTGCTCATAATTAATTCTTTACCTAAATCCTTTGAGCACTTCAAGGATGCTATTTTGTATGGAAATGATCAAACCATTTCCTTGGATGATGTTCAAACGTCAACCCGGACAAAGGAGCTACAAAGGCAACAAGAGTTGAAAGCGGAGAATAATGGTGAGAGCTTGAACGTCTCAAGGGGGAGGAACGAGAAGAAAGGGTCAAAGAGCAAGAGGTCTAGATCAAAATCAAAGAGTCATTCAAAGTCAAAGCTCAAGTGTTTCAATTGCGGTAAAACAGGTCACTTCAAGAAAGATTGTCCTGAAAAGGGGGGCAAGGAATCAAGGAACTCCACTGAGGTTGCAGTTGCTTCGGATGGCTATGAGAGTGCCGGGGTGTTGGTGGCATCAAGTTCAAAAACACAAAGGAGTTGGGTTATGGATTCCGGATGTTGATACCATATGTGCCCAAGGAAGGAAAACTTCGAGACACTAGAATTCAAAGAAGGCGGAGTGGTGCTTCTAGGAAAGAACAAAGCATGCAAGGTACAAGGTATGGGAATTATTCGGCTCAAAACTTCTGAAAATCGTGAAATCCTTTTAAAGGATGTGAGGTATGTTCCTGAACTTAAGAGAAATCTTCTATCCATTAGCATGTTTGATGATTTAGGTTATTCCACTAAAATTGAACATGGTATGATAAAGATTTCTAGTGGTGCTTAAATAATAGCTAAGGGAACAAATAGAAATGTATCGTATATTCTTAATGGTTCCACTGTTATTGCACAAGCATCGGTAGCTAGCCAAACATCACATGATAAAACCAAGTTATGGCACTTAAGGCTAGGTCATGTAAGTGAAAAAGGATTGATAGAATTGTCTAAACAAAACTTGTTAAATGGTGATAAATTGGAGAAACTAGAATTTTGTGATCATTGCATATTAGGTAAGCAACATAGAGTTTCCTTTGGAACCGGTATGCGTGTTTCTAGTAGACCTTTTGAGTATGTACACTCGGATCTTTGGGGTCTATCAAAGGTGATGACTCATGGAGGGGGATCCTATTTTCTTACCATGATTGATGACTTTTCTAGAAGAGTGTGGATTTACATTTTGAAAAATAAATCTGAAACCTTTCAAAAATTCAAGGGATGGTACACTCTTATTGAAAATCAACTAGGCTCGAAATTGAAAGTTTTAAGGATTGACAATGGCCTAGAGTTTGTTTCAGAGCAGTTTAATGAGTTTTGCAGGAAACAAGGAATTAAAAGGCATAAGACCGTGGCACGGACTCCTCAACAAAATGGTCCAGCAGAAAGGATGAACAAGACTATTTTGGAGCGTGTTAGGTGTATGCTTTTGGGTACTGGACTACCTAAGAGTTTCTGGGGTGAAGCTGCAAATACTGCAGTGTACTTGATAAATAGATGTCCGTCTTCAGCTTTAGACTTCAACACACCTATGGAAGTATGGAGTGGTAAACCGATGGATTACTCTAATCTCAGGGTATTTGGTTCTTTGGCATTTGCTCACATCAAGGAGGACAAGCTTGATGCACGGGCAAAAAATGCATCTTCATTGGGTATCCAGATGGTGTGAAGGGCTACAAGTTGTGGAAGTTGGAATCAGGAGGATCAAGGTGCTTTGTAAGCAGGGATGTCACATTTTATGAGACTAGGATGGGTATGATATGCAATGGCTTGGAGCAAAGAAGTTCAGATGAAACAGACCAGAAAGCTCAGTCTGAGATGGAGTTTCCCACCTCTAGCATCAGAGAGGAAAGTCCACCACCAGCAGAACAGTTCAACAACCACCAGTAGTATCAGATTATCAGTTGACTAGGGATCGAGCTAGGAGGAATATTGTACCTCCTAAGATATTTGGGTATACTGACCTCATTTACTATTCTCTTAATGCAGCTGAAGAGATACAATATCCAGAACCGAGAAGTTCCAGAGAGGCTATGGAAAGCAAGGATAGTTAGAATTGGTTACAAGCAGTGCAAGCAGAAATGGAATCCTTGGATAAAAATCAAACCTGGACACTTGTGGACTTACCTAAGAATCAAAGGGTAGTTGGATGCAAGTTGATCTTCAAGAAAAAGGATGACATTCCAGGCATTGAGGAGGCAAGGTTCAAGTCAAGACTGGCAGCAAAGGGTTTTACCTAGGTTGAAGGGATTCACTACAATGAGATCTTTTCACCTGTGGTAAAACATTGTTCTATAAGGATATTGATGTCCATTGTGAATCAGTATGACTTGGAGTTAGAACTGTTGGATGTCAAGACAACATTTCTACATGGAGATCTAGAGGAAACTATCCACATGCAACAACCGGAAGGGTATGCAGAAGATAAGACCAAGGTATGTCTCTTAAGAAAATCATTGTATGGGCTAAAACAAAGCCCTAGACAATGGTACAAAAAATTTGATGATTTTCTTTTGAGAGTGGGATTTCTGAGGAGTAGTTATGATAGTTGTGTGTACATACTAAGGAGAGAGGAGGAGTGTGTTCTTTTCCTACTCCTATATGTGGATGACATTCTTATAGCTAGATCTAGCAAGGAAGAGATAAGCAAGCTTAAGGACCAATTGAATTGTGAATTTGAGATGAAGGATCTTGGTAATGCAAAGAGGATACTTGGCATGGATATAGTCAGAAACAGAAAGAAAGGGGAACTATTACTATCTCAGCAAGGTTACTTGAAGAAAGTTGTAGAAAGGTATAGGATGCATTAGTCTAAACCGGTTTCTACACCTTTGGGTAATCACACAAAGCTCTCTATTAATCAAGCTCCTAGCAATGACACAGAAAGAAGAATTGATTCTATTCCTTATGTAAGTGGAGCGGGTAGCATCATGTATGGGATGGTATGTAGCAGACCAATTTGGCACACACCATTAGCTTGTTCGTCGCAGGTTTATGGCGGATTCGGGGGAAACTCATTGGGTGGCTTTGAAGTGGGTTTTAAGGTATTTGAATGGTTCTCTAAATTCTGGACTTATGTACAAGAAAGCAGCTCAAGGAGAAGATGCTATTGTGAGTTATATTGATGCGGATTATGCCGGGAATGTTGATACAAGGAAGTCTCTTTCAGGATATGTGTTCACTTTGTTTGGTACTGCAATTAGTTGGAAGTCTACTTTACAACCTGTGGTTGCGTTGTCAACTACACAAGCAGAGTATATAGCTCTTGCGGATGGAGTAAAGGAAGCTATATGGTTAAAAGGGATGATTGGTGAATTCGAATTATGCAAAAGAGTGTAACTGTTCATTCTGAGAGCCAAAGTGCTATTCACTTAGCTAATCATCAAGTTTATCATGAGAGAACGAAGCATATTAATGTAAAGCTTCATTTCATTAGAGATATGGTTGAATCAAAGGAAATTCAGATTGAGAAGATAGCTTTAGACGACAATCTAGAGGATGCATTCACAAAGGCACTACCAAGAGAAAAGTTCAAGCTTTGCTTGGGCTTGATAAACTTCATTGAAGCATAATTCCATAAGTGGGAGAGCCACCACTACAAGGTTAACTTAATCCTCTGATTTGGAGTCAAGGTGGAGTATTGTTGAAAGTGCCTCAAAATCAATTTGAAAACTATAGAATTTGGTGTTCAGACAGCTGATAATCGATTAGGGGAAGGTCGTAATCGATTACGGACCTTCAGACTGAAATTATGAAGTTTCAGAAATGTGGACAGACAGCTGGTAATCGATTACCAGAATTCCGTAATCGATTACCAACAATTCGTAATCGATTACGACGCGTTAGTTTCTGATATTTAAGTTCGTTACAGCAGCGAACGAAATAAGACATGGGGTTTCTTGGGTGCGTTTTTCAGAGCGAAAAAGAGAGAAAAACCTAGAGAATACTATCATCTTGTATTGCTTTGATTCTATTATGAATTGAGAGAAGAATCAAGAGAGGATTAGAGAGAGATCAAGGGTTGTGTGAAAATAGAGAGACAAAAGGCTTTGGTTCTCTTGTTCGTTCATCTTGAGCATGGTGGAGTGAAGATCCAAGGGATCTCTATTGTAATCTTGATCAAAGTTCATAGTGGAGGAGGCTCTCTCCCATGGATGTAGGCCATATTGGCTGAACCACGCTAAACTGTGTGTGCTCTCTATCTCTTCTTCCCTTCCTCTTTTTTGTTGCTGTAATTGAATTACCTGCTATGGTAATTCAATTACCACATATTGATGTGCTTTTATTGTGCTATTTTGCGCTTGATTGTTGCTGGTTGTTTGCTATAGTATTTCTTCTACATTAGGTGTATTGGGTTTAGGTTGTGAAACTCTATTTCTTGGTATTGTGTAGTCTTTTGTGTATTGTCTTAAGGATCTTCTTTGGGTTCTTTCATACATTGGACCAACACCTTCTCTCCCTGTTTAAATTATTCGATGGTGTACAAGACTTATTTTGATGATCATACTCATGTCTCTCTAGTATATGTAAATCAATTTATTTTCTAATTGCTTGTTTATATATTATTATTTTTCCGAGTGTTTAGATGTTGAAATTTCGGGGATGAAATTTCTTGAAGAGGGAGAGTGATGTAACATCCTAAATTTTCAATATAGTCTTTTTAATAAAAAGAATAAATTAGCTTGAGTTTTAGTTTTAAAATTGGTAGTATGAGAATTTATTTAAATCATTAGTAGTTATAAAAAAGAGAAAAAGAGTGGCAATTTTTTTTTTAAAAAGGGTACATGGCATATCAACATGAATTGAACCCAATTGTCCATTTCACGGTCATGGTCACTCACGTGAGGCTATAGCCTTATTATTGACTGGAAAGCTTTATTTAAGAAAAAAAGAAGAAGAAGAAAGAGGCCCACACTAAAATTTGTTTAGGCTAGGTCTTGATTAAATAAAGATAGAATGAGAATTTGTTTTGAAAACGGACGAGGTAGATGGCGTTGAGTGAAGAGAGAAAAGAAAAGAATAGCGGTGCCGAATGTCCTGGAAATACTGAATAGAGAACAATACAAATATAAATTTATTGGGAAAAAGAAGCAAGATTTTTGTGAAGTATTGGCCTTTGTCATGGAAAATGTTTAGAGCTTTTTTAGGGTCTACGCGAGGTAAGTATACACATTTTTCTTAAACTCCCATGGTATATATTTTAAAGGGTTTAAGCATGAAGTTAAGGAGTAATTACTTGGGTTTTTTCTTTAAAATGTGATTAATGTTTTATTGGTGATTAATATTATGAAATTGAATATTTACATAATGGGTGATATGATTATTATTACTTGGTATGTCTTTTTTTGAATGTGGTGCCTTATTGTTGTTTTGATATGAACATGATGAATGTTAATGACATGATGCTATGTATTGATGTTATTTTGGAATGACTGTATGATAATATGCGTGTGTTTGGATATCTCCCATTGGGAGAGATAATCGTTTGTGATACCTCCTTCGAGGAGACGGCAAAGGGTCTAACTCGTTGCGATGGCAGATTGGCCTAATTCGAGCTAATTACAAAGGGCCTCCCTCAAGGAGAAGGCAATAATGATTATTGCAAGGGTACGAGTACCTCCTTCGTAGAGATAGCAAAGGGCATAACTCGTAGCGATGACAGATTGGCTTAATTCGAGGCAATGGCAAAGGGCCTCCTACATGGAGAAGGTGATGTTGGACATTGCAAGGTTGTGGATACTTCCTTTGTAGAGATGGCAAAGGGCCTAACTCGTTGCGATGACAGATTGGCCTAATGCGAGTCAATTGCAAAGGGACTCCTATAAAGAGAAGGCGATGAGATGTCATTGAACTCATATGTTGAAATTAAATTATTTTGAAAATGGCGGATTACCATGGTTGTTTTTCCGGATGCCGCGCCGGCTGAAAGCAACATCTTTTTGAAAACCTTTTATAATTATGTTTACTTATTCGGATTAAAATTCTCATTAGTGGTGTTGTCTTTCAGAGTTTGCAAGTGATGAGATGGATGATAGAGCGTTTTGAGAGAGTCTTGAAGATATTAGTTATAGTTTATTTATTTGTTTCTTTTGGGTTTATTAGACACCCGTGTTTTGAGACAAAAAAATTTGTAAAAGAATTATGTGGATTTTATTAATTAATTTTTATGAGGCTTTATTTTATTTGGATACAATGTTTTATTTAGCACTAATACTTTATTCTTTTATTTTGAATATATGAGATACTTTCATAAGTGATTTTTGTGAAAAATATTATGATTGGATTATTTAATTTAAATATTTTTAAAAGTTTTTATAGAAAATTAATTTGGGTTACTAATGTAACGAAGGGCATTACACAAACACTAAAGCTCCTAATTCTAAATCATGGGTAGGGTAGTTCTTCTTATGGATTTTCAACTGCCTAGAAGCATAAGCTACTACCTTACCATTATGCATCAACACACCACCTAAACCTTGCTTAGAAGCATTATAGTACACTACGAAAGGTTCACTAGGATTGGGCAAAACTAAAACTGGTGAAAATGTCAACTTTTCCTTCAAGGTCTGAAAACTTTCCTCACACTTAGAGTCCCACACAAAAAGCTGTCCTTTCATGGTGAGACGAGTCATAGGCAAAGCTATCTTAGAGAAACTCTCTATAAACCTCCTATAGTACCCTGCTAAACCTAAGAAACTCCTAATCTCAGTTACTAACTTTGGTGCTTCCAGTGGAGCACAGTCTCTATCTTTGCCTGATCCACGACTATCCCACCTTTGGAGATGACATGTCCTAAGAAACTCACCTCTTCTAGCCAAAACTCACACTTAGACAACTTAGCATACAACTGCTCCTCTTTAAGGGTTTGTAAAACTACCCTCAAATGTTACTCATGTTTCTCCTTGGTCTTGCAGTACACTAAGATGTCATCTGTGAAAACCACCACAAACTTATTGTTGGACAGATCTAGGCAAGTATACCCAGTCGTGCAAGTAATACGGTGGTGAGACCGGTTATCATATCCACGGGGATTGGATGTCAATTACCAATTCACAAACTCAGCAACTATCTAGACTAAGAAGAGAAATCAAAACAAACAAAACAAAGGAATAAAATATTTTTTGTCTTTTTGGGGACTTTTAACAAACACTTGGAGTGCAGAAAGGATATGTTGGGACTAGACTTCACCAAACCTCTACCTCATGCAATACCAGGACTAGATACCTCCCATTCATGCTTCAAATATTAAAATCAATCCACTAGATTACTCAAGCCCCGATTCCTCGGATGGTAAGAGCCTAAATCCACTAATAGACCCTAATTCCTTAGGTGACCTAGATTAATGAATTCGCATTAGGATTAGGGATTACGCGATTACTAGTAAACCAAACTCCATTCCTAGACGCAAGGGTTACTAGGTGATTAAATTCAATTCCGGCTCTAATACGAATTTCCCAATTTCATATCAAAACACAAATCGAGTCGTGGGGGTGCTAGCCACAACAAGCATTAAGCATGGAAAATTAATCACTAATACGAAGGCATGAACACAGAATAATCAGTCAAGATAAATACATAATAATCAGTTTGGTTACATCTAATCCCAACAAACGGGGATTAGCTACTCATAATTACAGAGAAAGCCATACCAGAGAAATAGGAGAAGAGGAGAGAAGAAACTCCATGGGAGCTTTCCACTGTCGTCACAGCAGCCCTTCTCAGAAGCTCCGTTCTAGGGTTACAGTCCTCTTCCACCGCAGCCTCCAAGGTCTTCCTAGGGTAAAAGTGCTCCTAGGATAAAAGTCCCTATTTTTCTGATGGTTTCTGGTCTCCACTAGGGTTCCCAGCTCTTCCCAGCATCCTTTTTTTGTCTTCTGCGCTCATATTTATAGGGAGGTCACGCGTCACGGCCGTGATGGCCATCACGGCTAGGCCGTGACGTGTTCTGGAGTGGGAGCGCTTTCAAATTTGGATTCTCACGTGGCGAGATGAAGATTCGTGAGGCGAGACTTCAAATTCTAGTCTGTCACGGCCGTGATACTCATCACGGGCAGGCCATGATCGCTTCTGTCTTCATCAATTGGTCTGTCACGGCCGTGATGGGCATCACGGCTAGGCCGTGACAGCTTTTGACTTTTGCCTTCAATCTTCTCAGTTTTCTTGATCATGGCCGTGATGGGCTCTGCTTGGCTCATTTTCTTCACTTTTCAAGCTCTATTTCATCCAAGCTCCATCAAGGCTAATTTTGAGCATTTTTCCGTAAATTCTTGCAAAACAACACCAAGAAACCGCTTCACCCGTTCCAAGGGAAAAACTAACTAAAATCAAATAAAGAATGCCTAATATATATGAAAAATGCATGCAAAAGTGTATATGAAACATCATGTAAAATCACACTATCACTTATCCAAGTAAGGGTGAAAGGACTTGTTCATAAAATCATGACCACAACAGAAGCATTAGTCACACCAAAGGGCATAACCAAGTACTCATAGTGACCATAACGCGTCGTAAACGCAGTCTTTGGAATGTCCTCATACTTAACTCGAATTTGATTGTATCCTGACCTCAAATCTATCCTGGAGAAAACACAAGCTCCTATCAACCGGTCCATAAGATCATCAATCCTAGGGAGGGGATACCTATTCTTAACGGTCACTTTGTTGAGTTGTCGATAGTCAAAACACAACCTCATGCTGTAATCCTTCTTCTTCACCAACAACATTGGGGTTCCCATGGGGACACGCTATGCCTAATGAACTGTTTCTGAATCAGTTCCTCCAACTGTTTCTTCAACTCTGTTAGCTCTAGAGGAGACATCCTATAAGGTGCTATAGATATGGGTCCCCTTCCCGGCACTAAGTCTATGGTAAACTCAACATCTCTCTTAAGGGGTAAGTTATAAACATCCCCCAAAAATACTTCAGGAAACTCTCTCCCTATTGGCACATTCCCAACATCAGACTTGCTCTCTGCTTCCAGGGAAGATAACATCATGTAAACTTGGGCCTCTTCTTTTATAGAAGCCTTAACTTGGTTGGCAGAGAAAAATCTTGGATCCTTAGACTCCACAGGAGTTCCAAAAACAATGGTTTTATCAAAGCAGTTTAAGAGGACATGATTGGAAGATAACCAATCCATACCAAGAATAACATCATGCTGTTTCAGGGGTATGCATACAAGATCAACTACGAAGTTCTTACCATCAATGGTAATGAGACAATTCTTGCATGCATGTGATGTAAGAACAGGTTTATTTGTAGGTGTGGCAATAGTTAAATCACAATCGAGAATGGTCACAGGCAATTTAAGACTCTTGACACAGTCATGTGATATAAACGAGTGAGTTGCACCCGAATCAAACAAAACAGCTAAAGGAGTTCCATCGATTAGACACATACCTTGGATCAAGTCCTCGGACTTGGAGGCCTCAGCTCCACTGAAAGTAAAGACTCTTCCACTGGTCTTCAGTCGATTGGCTTGGGAATTATGATTCTTTCTTGCACTCTGCGATTCTGACTTTGTCCCTCCACACTCTTGGCTGATGTGGCCAGACTTGCCACATTTGAAACAGATGACATTGGTCTCCTTGCACTGGGTGGTGAAATGATCCTTCCCGCACTTCCTGCATCTGATGGGCCTAGGAGTATAAGAATTCCAATTCCTGAACTTGTTTGTAGAGAACTGTGGCTTCTTGCCACCCTTCTTGAAGTCTTAGCCGGCTGGAGCTTGACTCTACTTTCCCTTGTCCTTCTGATCATTCTTCCTGCTGCTCTGAACATCTGAACTCTGGTAGTTTACCACTCTGGATTTGTAAGCATCCTCAAAGATCCTACACTTGTTCACTAAGACAAGAAAGACACGAATCTTCTAATAGTTGATAAGCCTCTAGCTTATCTAGTTTTATGGCTAGAAAGGCTAAGGTTTTTATGCTAATTAAGCGATTTAACCTCGCTAATCACCCGAATTTAGCTCCTTTTGTCCCTAAGCAACAATTTTAGTCTCTTAGAGAGTTTTTTGGAATTTTTGGGTTATGTTGAGTCAATAAAGCATTAAAATGCTACTTTTATACTTCAAGTTAAAAGTGAAGCTTGAGGAAGCTAGGAAATTGAAGAAAACAAGTAAAAACGCAAAAATGTAAGATTCGCCTCGCAAAAGGCTATTCGCCTCGCAAGCCAGAAGTAGTATAATTGAAGGCACTCAGGATCGCCTTGTGAGCATCCAAATTTGAACTGACGCCAAACTTAAGATTAGTGTCGCGAGCCCCTGCTCGCCCTGCGAGCGCGCGTAGACCCAGCCCATTTTAAATAGCTTGTTTTAGGTCAGTTTTGGAGAGCTTTTGATAGAGGTTAATCCTTGTTTCCTTGGAGTTGCGTCTCCCTCTGTTTTTCAGTAGTTTTCTTCTCTTAGGATGAATAGATTGTTATATTGATTGTTGATCTCGTCTCCATGAGGAACTAATCCCTATTCTAGGGGAACGATGAAGCCACCCTTGATGGCATAGCAAATTTCAATGTGATGTATTCTTTTCCTTAACTCAATTTTTGTTTCTTAATTTTGCGTTTGTTGTGTTAATCAAACGGGCCCTTGGTTAACTTGTCAGTGTGATGAGACTTGGTATGTAATTCGCGCTTAGGACTTGAATTGGGAACACCAGTTGAATATTGCATTGGTAGTGGGTAGGAGATTGGTGCAACCACATAGGGAACAAGAACTTAATATAATCTCACTCTAGGTTATGAGACTTGGTAGATAATTAATTTACAGTTTAGATACATCCTTTAGAGCATTGGTAGTGTCTTTAGGAGAAATTGGGGGTCCCGGATGACAAATAAATTGAACATAGGAAATAGAAGATTATCACTTGGGTAGCTTTCATGATTGAGTAGGTGGATTCGTGACCTTAGAAGCTTTAATCATCAATTTAATCTCGTTGTTAGTGTTAGCAATTTTAGATAATTGTTTTAGATAAATTCTTGTTACTTGATTTTTCTCTCTCTTCTCAACCAACTGCTATTGACTTGGTCAAACGATTTAAATTTCCTTTTTAAAGATTTGGTTAAATTGGTCTCCCAATCCTTGTGTTCGACCTCTGTATATCTTACCGTGTTTTTATTACTAGAAATGAACCGGTACACTTGCCGGTCTCGCAACAATAGCTGATGGCTTGCTTGATCTCTGGATGCAAACCATCCTCGAAATTCACACACTCGGAGCTATCATCATTCACATATTGATAAAGCGTGCAGTAGCGAGCAAGCTCATCAAAATTTGTAGCATACTCTCCCACGGACATATTCCCCTGCTTCTAAGCTAAGAACTCTATCTCCTTCTTGTTGCGGATGTTAGTTGGAAAATACTTTTCCAAGAACTTGTCCTTGAAGGCATTCCAAGTAACCACTGTACCCTCAGCCTCCATATGCTGGCGACAATTCTCCCACCAATGCTCAGCTTCTTCTGTTAGCATGAAAGTCCCAAAAATGACTTTTTGAATGTCGTTGTACGCCATAGCTCAAAATATTTTGTCAATCTACCGCATCCAATGAAGAGCACCTTCAAGGTCATAAGCTCATTTGAAAGAAAGCGGATTATTCCGCTGCAACTTATCCAGATCCTGAAATTCAGCTGGTCCTCCATTGATCTTTCCTACCTCTTCCTGCCATTGGTTCTTGCACTTTCCATGACAACTTAGATTTAGTCATCGGTTCTGAACCATGTGCAAAGGAATCAGTTTGATGGTAGTGCAAGCCACGATCCTCAAAGGCATATTGCACATTTTTTGCAGATATTTGATATGTTGAAGACTCCTGGAGTTTTAGACGACGCCTTCTGTTTGCCACTATCCCCTCTCTCTCTTCGGGATAGAGCACGCGATTGGATAGATTTGAATTTGGATATAGGTAGCATTACGACTTGGGAGGATATGGCTCAGAAATTCCTCACAAGGTTCTTTCCTCCTCAGAGAGTGACACAACTGAAGATAGCAATTACTTCCTTCAGGCAACATGAAGATGAGACTTACATTGAAGCTTGGGAGAGTTATAATGTCCTCTTGAGGAGATGAGACTTACAATGAAGCTTGGGAGAGTTATAATGTCCTCTTGAGGAGATGTCCTTCTTCCTACTTTGATTTGGTAACAAAGGTCCAACATTTCTTCAATGGGTTGAGGGGTCGCTACCAGATGAATTTGTGATGCCATAGTCGGCGGTTCTTTCTCTTGCAAGTCAGCGGAGGATGCATGGGCATTGTTGGAGAAGATGTCTAGGAATGATTACAACCGTAATGGTAGTCACTCTTCTAGTGCATCTAATCAAAATTATTCCGGACTCAGTGCAACATCAATTGAGGCTATTCTTGAGCAGAATGGACTTCTAAAGAAGCAGAATGAGGCACTTAATAGCAAGATGAAGGTGAACGCAGTACAGGAAGGATTGCCACCGGGTTGTGATTTTTGAAATGGTAATCATGACAGTGAAAATTGTCCAGGTAACTTTTCTCAGGAGCATGTGGACTCGTGTCACAACTTCTATGACACAGTGCAACAACGCAATGACTATCAGAGGAACATACAGAGTGACTACCACGATGGGCGAAATTGGAACGTCGGGAGAGACCATCCGTGTTTCTCTTGGAGTAACACCAGTGGTGGATTGACCAGAAACAACACAAGAATCAGAGGCGAGAACTATGGCATTCAACAAGACAATACTCAGCAAGCTCTCCCTAAGCCTAATCAGTTACAAATCACATGGGAATTGGCTATTGAAAAGACTAGTGTGGCCATTAAGAAGTTGACAGTGCATACAGACAAAGCCATTGACAAGTTGGCAACTCACACAGGGGCAACAATTCAGAATCTTGAGACACAGGTAGCGCAACTGCCAAAGCAACTTAAAGAGCATCTTCTAGGATCTTTCCCAAGTAATACATAGAACAACCACAAGAATCAATGCAATGTCGTGACCACTAGAAGTGGTAAGGTGTTGAAATCAAATGGGGGTGCAACTAGTTCTCCTAAAGTTGAAACTCCGGAACAACCACAAGTGGAAACAGAGCAAGCAAAGGAAAATGAGGTAGCTAGTGAGAAGGTACCGGTGTAAGGTGGGAAATTGAAATTAGTAGATGAAGAATTTTTAAGAAATAAGTGGGTTGAACCCCAAGATCTCCCTCCTTACATGAAGGTACCTTAATCAGAGAGGTTGAAGAAGCCTGCGCAAGATAAGCAATTCAACAAGTTCCTTAATGTATTCCGTAAGCTTCAAATCAATATTCCATTTGCAGAAGCCTTGGAACAAATGTCATCTTATGCTCGGTTCATGAAGGAACTTTTCTCCAAGAAACGGAATATAGTGGACGAGGAAACGATTTCTTTGACCGAGGAGTGTAGTGCAATCCTTCAAAGGAAACTACCTCCTAAGTTGAAGGATCCGAGTTCTTTTAGCATACCATGCACCATTGGAGAGATGACTATTGGGAAGGCACTATGTGATTTAGGGGCAAGCATCAACTTAATGCCCCTATCTATGATGAGGAAGCTTGGCATTCAAGAGGCCAAGGGGACTATGATGTCACTCCAACCAGCGGATCGCTCTATTAAATACCCTTATGGGGTGGTGTAGGACTTATTAGTAAAGGTGGATAAGGTCATCTTTCTGGCAGATTTTGTTGTGCTAGATATGGATGAAGATGCCGAGGTCCCTCTTATATTGGGAAGACCTTTCTTGGCCACAGGACGTGCTTTGATAGATGTGCAACAAGGAAAGCTCACATTAAGGGTGCTAGATGAGAATATGGTCTTCAATGTTTTTGAAGCAATGAAGCATCCAGTTGAGAAATATTATGCATATAATGTGGATGTGGTGGAACCAATTGTGGAAGCTAGAGCCACACAAGAAGAAAAGTGTTGGTAGAATACCATGTTGAAGATGAAGATAGGGATTTTTTGGAAGATGGTGATTGTCTCGAGTGTTTAAAGAACATGGAAGCATTGCCAAATCTCCTCAAGGATGAATGCCAAAAAGAAAAGCTTGACAAGGAAGGAGCGGAAGAGGACAACAAAACACCGGAGTTGAAGCAACTCCCCACTCACCTAAGGTATGCATTTTTGAGCGAGAGTGGACATCACCCGATTATCATTAGTAATGCTTTGGAAATAGATGAAAAAGGCAAGTTCTTAAGGGTGCTTAGAAAACACAAATCCGCCATTGGATGGAAGATTTCATATTTAAAAGGAATAAGTCCTTCTTTATGCATGCACAAAATTTTGATGGAGGATGATTACAAACCGGTGGTTCAACCACAGAGACGATTAAATCCCATCATGAAAGAAGCAGTGCATAAGGAAGTAATTAACCTTTTGGATGCCGGAATCATCTATCCAATCTCGGATAGTAATTGGGTTAGTCCAATTCATGTGGTCCCGAAGAAAGGTGGCACAATTGTGGTGGTCAATGAGAACAATGAGATGATTCCAACAAGGACCGTCACGGGTTGGAGAGTTTGTGTGGATTATGGGAAGCTAAGTGATGCAACAAGGAAGGATCACTTCCTTCTTCCCTTCATTGATCAAATGACAGAGAGGCTGGCCGGATATGAGTATTATTGCTTTTTGGATGGTTACTCCGGTTACAACCAAATTGTGGTAGATCCAAAGGACCAAGAGAAGACGACCTTCACATGTCCCTATGGAATCTTTGCCTATAGGAGAAGGCCTTTTGGATTGTGTAATGCTCCCGCTACTTTCCAAAGGTGTATGCTCTCTATTTTCTCGGATATGGTGGAGGAATTTATAGAAGTATTCATGGATGACTTCTCGGTTTTTGGGACTTCATTTGATAACTGCTTGAATAACTTGGCTTACGTGCTAGAAAGGTGTCAAGAAACCAACCTTGTGCTTAATTGGGAAAAATGTCATTTCATGGTTCGATAAGGTATAGTGTTAGGGCACAAAATCTCCCAAAAGGGGATTGAAGTGGATCGAGCCAAGATAGAATTGATTGAAAAGCTACCCCCACCAACCAATGTGAAGGGGGTGAAGAGTTTCTTGGGACATGCCAGTTTCTATCGGAGGTTCATCTGAGATTTTTCAAAGATAGCGAAACCGCTATGTGACCTTCTTGCGAATAATGTATCCTTTGACTTTAATTCATCTTGTTTAAATTCTTTCAATACTTTAAAAAATATGCTTGTCACCGCACCCATAATCATTGCACCTAATTGGAACTTACCCTTTGAAATTATGTGTGATGCAAATGATTACGCGGTGGGGGCGGTTCTAGGACAAAGGGTGGAAAAGTTAGCTCAGGTGATTTACTATGCAAGTAAAGTTTCAAATGAGGCACAAGTTAACTATTCCACCAATGAAAAAGAATCCTTGCAGTGGTTTTTGCTTTAGATAAATTTAGATCTTATGTGGTAGGGTCTAAAATTATTATTTTCACCGATCATGCGGCTAAAAGACACTTGATGACAAAACAAGAGGCCAACCCTAGATAAATTCAGTGGATTCTTCTTTTGCAGGAATTTGATATTGAGATTAGAGACCACAAAGGCTCAGAAAATGGAGTGGCGGACCACTTGTTGAAGTTGGTTAATCTCGACACTGAGGAGAAATTGCTTGACATTAAGGAAGAATTTCCTGATGAGAGATTATTTGAAATTTTTAAAGAAGTTTCTCCTTGGTTCGTGGATATGGCCAACTTGAAGTCTTCAAATGTGGTTCCGAAAGGATGGAGTATGCAACAAAGAAAGATGTTCTTCTCAGATGCAAAGTACTATGTTTGGGATGACCCTTATTTGTTCAAGCAATGTTCAGATGGAATCTTAAGAAGATACATTCCTCATAACCAAATCGAAAACGTGTTGTGGCATTGCCATATCTCGAATTACGGTGGACATTTTGGGGGAAAGAAGACAACAGAAAAGTCCTCCAAAGTGGGTTTTGTTGGCCTACTCTTTTCAAGGATGCACACACTTTTGTTGAGAATTGTGATCGTTGCCAACATGTAGGAAACATCTCAAGGCTACATGAACTTCCTCCTAATTGTATGCTTGAAGTAGAGATTTTTAATGTTTGGTGGATAGATTTCATGGGACCATTCCCACCCTCTTTATCTTACCAATACATTTTGGTAGCGTTGGATTATGTGTCAAAGTGGGTGGAGGCAATTCCAACAACAACAGATGATGCGTGTGTAGTGGTGGAATTCTTGAGATGCAACATCTTCACAAGGTTTGGAGTTCCTAGAGTGTTGATAAGTGATGGTGGTTCCCACTTTTGTAACAAACAAATGAACCATCTACTTGAGAGATATGGGCTCAAGCATAGAGTAGCAACTCCCTACCATCCGCAAACCAATGGGCAAGCGGAGATATCCAACCGTGAATTGAAGTGCATTCTTGAGAAAACCATCAACTCTTCATGAAAGTATTGTTCAAGGAAGTTGGATGATGCTTTGTGGGCCTATAGGACCGCTTTCAAAATGCCAATTGGAAGATCTCCTTACAACTTGATGTTTGGGAAGGCATGTCATTTACCAGTAGAGTTGGAGAAAAAGTCTTATTGGGCAATCAAGGAACTCAATTATAATTTGAAGAAGGCCTGTGAAAAAAGGCTCCTTGACTTGAATGAACTATCAGAGATCCGTATGCAAGCATATGAGAATACAAGAATCTACAAAGAGCGGACAAAGGCATGGCATGACAAGCATATCTTGCCTAGGAAGTTTGAACCGGGACAATTAGTACTTCTATACAACTCAAGGTTGAGACTCTTCCCGGGAAAACTCAAATCAAGGTGGTCCGAACCCTTCAAGGTATTTCCACATGGAGCGGTGGAGCTACAGGGGAATGAAAGAATCTTCAAGGTAAATGGGCATAGGCTCAAGAACTACCGTGGAGAACCACTTCCAGTCGATAACCAAGTTCTCTTGTTGAAATAGCAATAGGGGGCCATTTTCGTCAGGCTCAGGATGTTAAACAAGTGCTACTTGGGAGGCAACCCAAGCTAGATATCCTTTTTATGCATTCATACAATCTTAAAATAATAAAAGTCTTCATATAGGGTCCATAGTTAGGAAATTGCATTACAGGGCATGTAGGACTTAGATGCATTTAGGAATAGAGGGGAAAAATTCTTATCTGGCTCGCGTCCCGAGCAGGAATTCGCCCTGCGAGCCAGAGGGAAGTCAAGTTTCCTGTCTCTGGCTCGCCCCTCGAAACCAGGCCTCGCCTCGCGAGCCTGGAGAATTGGAAAAGCCAGATTTGACTGGCTCGCCTCGCGAACCACTGTTCGCCTCGCTAGACCGAAGGACAGAATCTCAGAGGTTTTCACCTCGTTCTGCCTCGCATTGCGAGCATCTGGCTCGCCTCGCGATTCTGGGCATATTGAAGACTGAAAGGAAAACCTAGGTTCACCCCGCGTGTAACCTCTCACCTCGCTAATCTGGGAATATGAAAGGGTTTTGAAAGCCCAGATTCGCCTCGCGAATCTTGTTTCACCCCGCGAAACCCAAATTAGGGTTTCTAATTTGGGGAAATTTTAAATTTCGCCTCACGAACGAGGATAGTTTTTAGCCCCGCGAAGTAGAGAGAAAGGCACTTTTTGCAAAAATTTTCAAAAACTCTCTGAATTCTCTCGCCCGTGATTTCAACGAACAAGCATCACCACCACTTTTCTCTTCATCTCACGCTGTAACTCACTCACTCAAGGTAAGTGTACACATTCCTTCCTTATTTCCTTTATTTGGGGATCAATAACTTCAAAAAACTCCCTATGTTTTGTAATATTCTAGTAGGGTAATGATTTCTTAGATTGTGCTATATTTGATAAATGAATATGAATGAGTGTTGTGGAAAAATCATGAGTGTGAAGGTTGTGAAACTTTTGAGATTCTTGAAAATAAATGATGTTAATGATGATGTATGATTGTGCTTTGATTGTGATGAACTGAACTTAAATGATATGATTAGAAACCTAAGTTTGGGGTTGTTCTGGGTATTTGTTAGAGATGATGCATGCTACGGGGTCTTGGGAGTATTTTTCTGAAAAATTTGAGGAACGAAGTTCTGTGTTCTTGGCTGAGAATTAGATGCCTAATATATGTCTGTTAGAAACTAGGAATGGATTTTTGAATTCTTAGTTCTCTGTGGATATTGTTATAAAACTGTATTTGGACTTTTCTGGTTTTCAGGTTATGGCACCACCAAAGAATGGGGTCAAACAGCCCATTAAGTGCAAGAAGGGTGCATCTACTCATGAGGATGACTTAGAGTTGCCTCCGGGACCCGACTCTTTTTCTAGGGATGCCTCCTCTGCTCCCCGTTTCCGATCTTTGCAGTATGCGAAGTATTGGGAATTGGTGACAGCAAAGGAGATAGTCTTCGAGAGGAGTGTGGTCCTGGTGGGCAACAACTACCCATCAGCCTCTAAGCAGATCCGTACTTGGAGTTGGGGTGTGTTGGTTGATCTTCCTCGTCGGTTTGACATCAGACTGGTGCAGGAATTTTATGCCAACCCCGTCAACACCGATAGTGCCCATCCCAGATGCATATCCGTGGTTAGGGGCATCCCCATCTCTTTCACTCCAGAGGTCATCAACAGCTGCTTAGCGATCCCCATTACTTGGGAAGGCATGAGTGAGTAAGAGTTG
Source organism: Sophora flavescens (assembly GCA_030762895.1). Taxonomy (NCBI): domain Eukaryota; kingdom Viridiplantae; phylum Streptophyta; class Magnoliopsida; order Fabales; family Fabaceae; genus Sophora; species Sophora flavescens. Next base: position 135,709,773 of record CM061063.1, on the reverse strand, counting down.
CTGTCGGTCGTAGAGGGACTGGCTGGGGATATTCTGGAGACTTGCTGCAATCTAGGGGCTGTTTGGAAGGTTGGAACATCGGGGAACCTGCTGAGGTTGAGGAGGCAGGATCTGATCCCAATGGCCCGGGTTTGGTCAACGTTCATTCATGCAACCCTTAGGGTGAGCTCTCACTAGTCCACCATCACTGTCACCTAAGCCCACCTCCTATATGCCATCCAGAAGGAGAAGAGCATTAATAATGGTTCGATCATCGCTACAGATATCCGGCTGAAGGCCAACTCTAAGGCCCAAAAGGAGTGTTTGGGGCACGGATTCCTGATTACAGAGCTGATTCGCAGAGCGGGCATACCGGTGATTGACAGGGTAGACAAGGTGCCCCGTCAGCCGATCGACAAAGACTATATACGTCGCTTCTGCTTCACAGAGCCCGCACCACCCCGGAGGCCAGCAGCACAGCCCCCTCAGAGGCCACGATCATCTGACATGGTTCTTCTCTTGTAAAACCAACAGGCTATGAGGAGGGATCAGGTAGTGCTGAGGGAGTTCTTCCAGGAGATGTCACTGGCCCAGCAGGAGGGCCGGGTACCACTTTAACCTTATGAGGAGGATTTGGCACCTCGACTTGGGTGGTAGGATTATCCTGTGGTCCAGAATGCCAGATTATCTTGGGGACCAGATATGCCAGATCTAGCATTTTTTTTATTCGATATGGTTGTACTATGATAGATAGCTAGAAACTCCTGGGTTATTTTGATACTTGATGCACATACACTTGGATGGTTATATATTTTTGGTGCATGTTTTGCATTTTCATTTTGTTTTTCTTTAATTTTAATTATAATATTGACCAATGATTTACTTGTGGAATCAGATGCAATTCACAATCTCTCCGGACCACCCCGAATTCCAAAACATCCAAATTGCAATCCGGGTTAGACAAATACCATTCCCTGAAATTGAAACCTTAACTGGTGATCAAAGGGAAAAGATTCAAGTGGGTTCCTATCCCAGATTCGATTCATTGCGTTTGGAATTTTATCGGGGTGCGAATGAATATTCTCGAATTGAGATTCGTAAAGATGTTGAAAGGAGAGCAAAAGAATTTCTACCCTGCATTAGCGATGGACATAAATGGCATGAAGAAATTCTCGAAAAGGGGATCAAGAAACCGAATGAAATCCCATTTCCAGAAGTAGAAACTAAGACTGAGGAAGAAGCGGAAAGATGGGATTGGACTTGGTTAGAAACTCTCAAGAGCGTGAATGACTATGCATGGCTCAAGATGGAAGAGGCTAGGTTTGTTAAGCTAGCATTGGAGGGAAATCAAGAAGAATCAAAAGTGGAGGAAAACGAGAAGGAATCCCATCGGACTCCTTGAGCTAAAATTTCTTAAACCCATCCCCTCTCTTTTCGTTTTATTTTCTTCCATTTCTCTCCCCTCTCCCAATCTTGAATCTCTTAGTTTGCATGTGAATAATTGGTCAATAAGAAAAACCCATAGTGTTATTGAGTCTAGTTGGTAAGTTTGTGGATTTAGATTGAATCAAACTTGGTTGAATGCATGAGTTATTATGAAAACCACTTTGATAAACCCCCCTCGATGTTTTGAAAATTAAAATCCCCATTTGAAAATCGAAAATAAGAACTTAGAGGATTTTTGTTGTGATTGCATGATTTATAATAAGTTTGGGGTGAAGGGGTGCACACACTAGGGATTGTATCTCGGTTAAACAAGTTGCGAAAATGTCCGGGTGAGGATTGAGCCTCCGATATTGTTCTTGAATTGTGTGAATCACTTTTAAGTTGCATTTTCCCATATTTGCTTGAATCTTTGCATGGTTTGCATATCTATATGTTGCATCATATGATTTAGGAAATTTTATTTGAACTAACTACTTGGCCATAAATGAACCAAACTTAATGCATGTTCCTTAGTTAGCCACATTGAGCCTAATAGCCTATTGTTTCTTGATGACCTTATGTTATAAGCCAAAAATCCGAAAAAACCATGTTAACCCAATCTTAGGATTTAGGAGAGCATGGAAACTTACCAATGTAAGTGTTGTTTGGAAACTAATTTTGGGGTGGCTACAAAGTGTTATAATGTGTTTTGGTTGAGAAAAAGAAAAAGAAAATGGTTGAAGCCAAAGTAACCACTGTACCCTCAGCCCTCATACGCTAGCGACAATTCTCCCACCAATGCTTAGCTTCCTCTGTTAGCATGAAAGTCCCAAAAATGACTCTCTGAATGTCGTTGTACGCCATAGCCTGTAACATCCCGATTTTCGTTGCTCTGTAATATCGGTAATAAATATATATTTTTATCCGAGACTTAGAAAATGATTTTGGATAAACCAAGGTCATTTCCTTGTTATACTTATTTTCATAAGGTTACGGGGAAGTTTTGGTTGAAAATTCAGACGGAAGCCGGTCTGTTGTTTTGTGTTTTCACTGACAGTAAAAGTTTACTGCTCAGAAGACCTAATTTTGAGACGTGAACGAGATGAAAAATGTTTTAATCGTATTTACTACGATATTGGAAGTTTTGAAAATTTTGGTAAAAAAATTAAAATATTATATTTGTTGCGAGCGTATACGTCGAGATATCTCTAGGAAAAGCTTGCGCCAGATGAATCGAGGAGTCGGCAATGTAGCAGAGATGATGGATTTGACCGACTTGACGAGCATTTATGACGAGCTTATCCGTGTCATAATGGCCATAATGGCACATTTATGACAAAGTGAAATTTTGCTATGAAATGACCATTTTGCCCTTGTCTTTTTATGACAATTACAAGCAAATGCCATTGGAAAAGTTGACCAAACCTTACCCAAATTACACGGCTAGCAATTATGACCATTTTATATTCTGAAACTCGGAAAACTTTCAACATGAAAGTTGTTCATCTTTATCTCTTCTTTCCAACGACATAAATATCATCCAAAACGGATAAGTATGTTGAGAGATCTACCCAAAATACTAAAACTGTTCTAAACCCTAACTATGTTCATCTTCTTCTCTAAGTTTCTCAAGAACACCATGAGAAATTTGTGAAGAACATCATCCAAATCTTGCTTTCATTGGATCATCAAGAGGTAATAACTTATTCTCTTGTCGTTTAAATCATTTCTCTTCATCACTTTTGTAGATCTATGACTTAAATCCATATGTTATTCATTTACTTCAAAGTTCATGGAGCTAGATTCAAAAAATTCATAACTAATTCTAGAAAAATCCTTTTGACATGAAACCAATTGCTATGATCTTATAATCATCTCTATTTTCATCATCTAGAAGCATAAGATCATGTGAAATTTCTTTCCCTAAATTCTGGTAATGGCCGAACCTAGGTCAAAGTTGTGTTCTTAGGGTTTGCTTCAATTTCATGTCTTGATTCATGTTTATATCTTGATAGTTCTTGTATTCAAGTATATAGAAGATCAAAAAAAAATCAAACTTTAACCTATTGATCTCATCAAAACCGAAACCCTAGGTTTGAGTACTTAATGGTTTTGTGATTCAAAAGTTGTTTGCAATCTTTGAATCCAACTCTAAGCTTTGTATGTTGATTAAATCCAAGAGTTGATGAAATTTTAAAATTTCTAGCCTAAAAATCTTGAGAAAACCGAACCCTAGTTCTTAGAACTAGATGAGTTTAGTTCAGGTTCTTGGTTCATAATCATGGTTAAAGTGATTAATCATTTCTTAAGTAACTTATGGACCATTAATCCTTAAGTTAACCAAATTTTAATTCTCCTAACCTAGATAATTGGTTGAAGTCGAAACCCTAACCCTAAAGGTTAGAGGATTTTGTTTCAAATTTTATTCTTGTAATAAGTAATCTATGTTAGTTAAGACTCTAGTAACTAGGATCCAAAAGATGGCATTAAGAAGATAACCTTAAACCTAATTTTCTAAGTCTTGGCCGAACCTAGCCCTAAAGTGTCATAGATGGTTGTTAGTTGATTAATTATAGTTATGTTGTTTGGTTGAAGGTGGTTGTGTTAACTCGTGGCGGGATAACGAGGATCGTCGTGTACGTGTTTTCGGTGCTAGCTCAGGTGGGGAAAAGAATCAACTTATCGTTGGAATCGATAAGTAGTAGATTATATGATAATTGTGTAGGGCGACCTAAACCCTACTAGTAGTCGAGTAATCGACAAGACCAAAATCCCATTGGAAACCTTTTCTGTAAAACCAATGTGATTCGGGGATTGTAGGTTTATCGACATTAAGTTGATTTTAAGTATTTGAGGGTGTTTGATTTTATGTTATCAAATTTATTGTGATACGCTGGTTGAGGTATTCCATCTGCATGTGCCGTATTATTTCAGTGTTTGAATATTTATGATATTGAGGATGTTTGTTGTCTGTCATGGTCGTGATGGTTGTCATGGCCAGGCCGTGACAGAGTCTGACTTTGTTATTTATTTGATTTTATTATTATGCGTTGGTTGTGATAAATTGCTTTATATGATACTGAGATATTTGAATATTTCCTGATATTGTGTGATGCATGATCTGCCTGGTTTTTAATACTATGCCTAGTTGATTTTAAGTAAGGATATATGTTGTTCGGGAGATGATTTTTTGGGTGAGAGAATGAATTGACTTAGAGGTGCCTAGCTTGATTAAGTTATCTAATGGATGAGATGTGACATAGAATGCGAGTTGAGGTTATGATGGGAGTTTGAGGTACAAGGTTGTTATTGATTTGAGATAGTGAGATTCATATAGAGGCTTTGATGCAAATACTTTTTCAGTCTGTGACGCGTAGTTGATTTATCCTATCGAAAGATAGAAGGGCACTATGATGAGTTTTATCCTATCGAAAGATAGAAGGGCATCGAAAGATAGAAGGGCACTATGTTGAGTCTTATTCTTTCAAAAGATAGAAGTGTACTATGCTGAGTTCTTTGCGTCAGACTACCCTGGACTACTAACGAATGTGAAAGGAACAGAGACAGTTATGATAGTATAAGTGTTTAGACTACATGAGCTGAGGGTAGAGGATGATATAGTGAATTGAGGATGATTACTGATTTTGAGTGATGCGTGTCTGTGACAATTACTGTATAATTTACTATTACTCTTTTCCGCTTTTTGATGATAGAACTGTTTCTTATTCCCTATATCTTCTTGTGTGTTGTATTTTATTTCTGATGTGATCGTACGAGAAGACCTGATGGAGGAACCAATTGCTGAGGAGTTAGATGGAACTCCTTACGAACCAGATGGAGGAGGTCAAGCTATGATTCAAGGCGATTAGAGTACAGACAGTATGGCCAGTGTGTCTTAAGAGTATTTATATTTCCGCTGAGTATGTCTGTAGTGAAGTTTATGCCTGTGAGGGATCCTACTGAGAGGGTACCCTTAACAGTGCTTTTGGAAGGTAATAAATAACAGGTGTGTATTTATGTAATATAGTTTTGGTATGTTTTATATATGCATAAGTTATATAATTATTAATTAAGTTTTAATTTTTACATATTTTCAATGATAAGCGAGCGATTAAGTAAATAAATATTAAGGTTTTAATGTAATAATACGATGGGGCACAACGGGGTGTCTCATAGCCTAGAATATTTTCTCAATCTCCTGCATCCAAAGAAGAGAACCTTCAAGGTCATAAGCTCCTTTGAAAGAAAGCGGATTATTCTTGTTGGAACTTATCCAAATCCTGAACTTCAGCTGGTCCTCCATTAATCGTTCCTACCTCTTCCTGCCATTGGTTCTTGCACTTGCCCAAGACAACTATTAAATACATAGAACCAAGCAGAAAGAACTATAGGTTCTTATTACTACGCATTATTGTCTATAATAAATATAGACAATTCAAACAAGAGCACACATAAGATACATAACAAACTTATACCACGGCCTGAAAGGACAGACCGGCTCTGATACCACTAAATGTGACACCCTCTACCCCGCATGTATATATAACGTCATAACTAAAAGAATAAATTTAAAATAAAAAACAAATGCATATTATATCATAATAATATAAACCATGGGTAGAAAGTACCACATTAACAAACATAACCACACGGAAATAAATCAAGTCATAAACCAAAAACATAACATAAACCCAACCCCGATGTCAAATGTCAAAGCTGGTATAATCAAAATCCGGAAATACATCGGATAAACAAACTAAACTAAAGAAACATCCTAAACTACGAGTGAGCGGGCTCCTCGGAGTCACTCCTCAACTGACTGATCACATCCTCTACATAAGAAGAAAGGGTACATGCAAGAAACTACAAAGACGGGGAGTAAGAAATCATTGTACAAACATAATGGCAAAGGAGCAGTTAGCAACATGAGCATACATCACAAATATGGCCTGTTATAACATAATAACATTTAACATAATAACAACATTCAAATCAACTCAATCAAGTATGCTATGCGATGCAGTGCTACTCCACTACTCCATTATGCATGTGGATCCATAACTATCTCAGGAAGACAACGTCAAAGTTACATATCCACATTGGCAACCAATCACCAACACCGGCAGTTCACCAAACCATGGGTGAACCCCTTGGATAGTCGATGCACCATACTCTAGGATGCACCACCATGGGGGGCCACGATTCGCATAACTCTCGGATGAATCACCGCGGACTTCCAGATCACCTTACTCTTGGATGACCTCCCCTATGTTGTACTTCCCCCACTAACATCTCCAATGCGTGAATGCATGAGCAACAACAACAAACAACAAAAAGGATAACCAATTAATCTCTAAATCCAAGAAATAGGAAAAGAGATTAATAGAGGGATAACTACGTTACCTTAATTGGCACAAGTGAGCGACTTCACTCCCAAACGACGACAAGAACACCAAGAACTTGATGGGTTCAGAGAAAAAGGAAAAGGGAGAGGTTTCTACTGCACTAGGGTTGTAAAAAGTGTCAAAATGAGGGTTTAGCTCGCAACCCTCACGAAACTCACATATTTAAGCTGTCAGACCCTGAGCACGAGCGTGCTCACCATAACAACGACCGTGCTCAACACCGAGCACGGGGTCATGCTTAACTAAGCACAGGGTCTTCAATAATTATGTCACTCACGTGGCTCACGTCCAATTTCCGACACGGTCATGCTCCCCTTGAGCATGGCCATGCTCGCGGCTCACTCAGCCACTGAGTACGCTTTTGAGCACAGGATCTTTCTGAACATGAGCACGCCCATGCTCATGTGTCAGAAAGGGACTTTTCACTAGAAAATCCCACTTGACAACATTCAAACATTCCTTTGGCACATTTCTATTTCAACTTAACATAACATACAACTATACATAGCACATACAACGTATAAAGACTTCAATACGAAAAACGGGGTGTTACAGATACCTTCTCCATTATATTTTTATTTTCAAGCTTCTATGAATATCGTCTCCGTAAACTTTTTATTTTTCTTTTCAAGCTTCTACGGATATCGTCTCCATATGTTTTTTCTTTTCCTATTGAGTTGTAGCGGACATTCAACGCCACAAGCCTTTTTTAAATATGTAAATTAAATATTTTTTAAAAGTTATTAAAAATTTGCACAATTAATTTGAGGTACTTTTCTTAGAATAGGCGATGTACGGTGCTAACACCTTCCTTAGTCGTAGCTAACTCCCAAACTCGATCTTTATTTTTAAATGACTAGATTTCCTTGAATAAGTGGGTTTTCTAATGTTTTTCTAAATTAAAATTTTTGGTGGTGACTCCTCTGTTATCAAGTCTTCTTTTTCGTGGTTCCCTACGGGACGGTCGTGACAAAAATAAATGTTAATAATAGTGATTATCAAGACAGTGAAGTTATTGATGTGAGCCAAATAAGGAGCATGGATCAAGAAATAATACAACAACTTGGTGGGCCTATGACAAGAGTTAAAACCAAGAAAGCCCAACAAGTTTTAATTCAAATGATGGCTCTTATATTGGAAGCAATCCCAAATGCAAGATTTGATGGAATGGAGCCCAAGTTGGTGACTTACATCATCCAATTAGAGGATCCATGAAGAGAGGGGCGTGCACCATGAAGAGAAGGCCCAATTAGTTGTTTTCTTTTAATTTCAATAAGTGTAATGGGTTATGTGAGTGGGTCCAATACTAAGTGTTGTTTTTGTTGGGTCAAGCCCATTTTATTCTTATGAACACGAGTTGTAGTAGCTTAGTGGAGGTATCTTTTGGTTTGCATGCCACTAGTAACTCTTATAAGTTATTAGCCTTTTTTTATTGTTTTGTTAATTATGTGGGAGTTACACTTTTTAATATGAGAAGTAAAGTGTGACAGTCACATAATGGTGGAAAGAGAATAATAAACTCACCATTAGTGGCTGAGTTAAGGAAGGTTTAGTGAGTCATTTAGTGGCATGATTAGGCTAGTTATGTGGGGGGTTATGGTATCTTGGGAAGACAAAGTGTAAGCCAAAGTTGACAGCCACCATTCCTATATGTATCACGCCTAAACACATGAATAAAAAAACTTAGAATTTGAATTTTGGATTGAAATCCATTTGTGAGAAATATTGTTTCTCTTTGGTTCTTAGTTGAGCCAGCTTGTTCTTATAAAGAATCCAAGATTATTGTGGCGAACCTCATTGGTTTATCAAACTCCGTTGTTTGTAGCTGCGACACCCTAACCCAGGTCATCACATGGTTACCCGTTTGCGGAAATAAAACTTAATTTGCTGGTTACTTTCGGAAAATAATGTTTTCTCAACGTTCATCTCTTCAAAATATGGTGATAAATTTTTTTCCTTTTAATCCTCAAGACAACAACAACGAAATCAAATCACACTTAAATACATAATGTATATAAGTCATACAACTATACTGCCTCATATGTCTTCACACCTAGATCATTATCAGATTATTCTCCTAAACACCATATATCAAAATAGGACCTAAGCTGGTCGTAACTAACAGACACTACCGCCAACTGGAGCAGCACGCATGCCTTGAACTAGACAGCCTTCTCCTTCTTGTAGAAATCCTACCCCTTATACGTCTCTGATATGTGTTGTAAGGGTGAGACACCAATATATGGATTTAACAAAATAACTAAAGGCTCGCACAAAAGAAGACACATACACATATACATAAACATCTCAATTATAGCATATATTTTATCAGTGGGTTTCACACCCCAAACATCAACATTGAAAAACTATGCATGAACACTTCTATCCATCATCTAAACATTCACACTTAATCTCATGAGATATCTCCAACATTGTGATGAGTTGATCAGACTCGATAGTTACAGGCCCGCAGCCATAGACGCACAGTCACAAACCCTCGATCCACAGACGCCGACGATCCACAGAACCCGCGATCCACGCACCCGCGATCCACGAGACGCACGATCACAAACCCGCGATTCTGAGACCGCAGATCCACAGACGCTCAATCCACAAACCCCGTTACTGAGACACTCGATCCACAGACCGCGATCCACAGACGCACGATCCACAAAACCCGATTCAGACCCGCGATCCAGACCATGATCACAAACCCTTGATCACAACACCAGGCACGTCTGCCAAATGCATGGAAAACACTCTATTCTTAACGCTTTTCTTTGTGTTCAATCTTTCTTTGCCGAAGCTCAAAATGGCTTACGACTCACATAGTTTTAACATTTTTAAAACTTTCATTAAACACAGGACCTCACAGTCCGAGTGCTCAATCACGACACCTCTCGACCTTGCAATCAGTCTTAGGTTCGTGGTAGTAGAAAATATCTTCAATGTTTCAATACGGTATACATCATGTATATTGTACAGGACCTCAAAGTCCAAAGGACCTCATGTCCATAACAACAAAGAACCTTAGTACCCCGACGTCTCGGTTACTAAGTTCCACACCACTTTCAACACAGTTGAATTTGTTTTTCGTTTTCAGAAAATCCTTTAAAATTGGAAATTCATCAATAAAATCTTTAAATAATACAACTTAGTTTTTCACAAACCAATGGGTCACTTGAAGTTTATTTTCTTCAAAAATATGCACTGCCGCTTCAAAATACATGCCGTCTACACTTTTCCAAAGTTGCTGTCAAATATTATTTTTAAGGCTTTTTAAGCCAAAACTAACTTTTTCCACTTAATTAATTTTTCTAAAATCATGATTGACTTATTTTCACCAATTAATTTCATAAAATAACATTTTCTAATATTCCGGAATTTCTTACGTAAAAATTAGCAGTGCAAAAATATTTTCACGGTTTCGCGCTCATTGTGACTCATAATTTACTTTTACACTAATAAATTATTAAAATAATAATATTTCTCAAAACTCATTATTTTTCCAAAATAATATTTTTCCACCACTATTATATTCCAACATTTCCCATAAAACACTGAATATAATTTACACAGCTTACTAAAGCTTTTATCTGATTAATCGGTTGTGCACTGACCACTGTCAGGCCTCTCAAACAACATTCAACAACATCGTTCAACAAAATCATCATAATTATATCACCAGGCAGATCATGCATCATAGCAACATAATATACTACTGCAGATAATTAAATCAATTAAAAGCATATCAATCACCGATACACAGATAAACAACACAGCGTAAACAGTGTAAACAAATAACCACAACCACATATAAATCATATCAACCACAATACAAGCAAATAGTTATTGAGAAAATCCCTCAGGTAAGCTCCCCTTACTTCTTGAAGACTCGAACTAACGGTTTCAAATAATCTCCCGATTTGATCCGGCTTCCTCCGTCGGCTTTAGGTCAAACCAACCCGATCGATTCCTTCATAACGAATTGCAACCAAAATAAATCAAATCAAACAAAAACATACTTGACTCATGGAGGTTAAGGTTCGGCCTCAACAACTTTTCTAGGTTAGGAATGTTAAAATTTTGTTAACTTAGGGATTTATGATCCATAAGTAACTTAAACATGATTAAGCACTTAAACCAAGATTATGAACCAAGAACATGAACTAAAACTCATCTAGTTCCAAGAACTAGGGTTTCGGCCAAGGGCTGAGTTTGGGGTTAGAAATCTCTAAAATTTCTAAACTCTTGGATTTACTCAACATACAAAACCTAGAGTTAGATTCAAGTGTCACAAACAACTTTTGAATCACAAAACCATTAAGTGCTCATACCTAGGGTTTCGGTTTTGATGAGATCAATAGGTTAAAGTTTGATTTTTGATCTTCTATATACTTGAATACAAGAACTATCAAGATAGAATCATGAATCAAGACATGAAAATGAAACAAAACCTAAGAACACAACTTTGACCTAGGTTCGGCCATGACCAGAAATCAAGGAAAGAAATTTCTCATGATCTTATGCTTCTAGATGATGAAAATAGAGATGATTATAAGATTATATCAATTGGTTTCATGTCAAAAGGATTTTTCTAGAATTAGTTATGAATTTTTGAAGTTAGCTTCATAGCTTTGAGTAAAATAAAGAACATGTTGATCTAAGCCATGAATCTACAAAAGTTGTGAAGAGAAATGATTTAAATGACAAGATAAGAGGTTTTTACCTCTTGATGATCCAATAAAAGAAAGATTTGGATGATGTTCTTCACAAATTTCTCATGGTGTTCTTGAGAAACTTAAAGAGAAAGATGAACATGGTTAGGGTTTAGAACAGTTTTAGTATTTTGGGTAGATATCTCAACATACTTATCCGTTTTGGATGATCTTTATGTCGTTGGAAAGAAGAGAGAAAGATGAACAACTTTCATGTTGAAAGTTTTTCGATATTCAAAATAGAAACTGGTCAGAATTGCTAGGCAAAATCTGACGAATTATGAACACTTCGAAGAAAAAGAACATGGAAATGGAAGAAAATTGCTTAATGAAGAAGACAACACACTTAATGAAGAAGGAACCACACTTAATGAAGAAGGATTGGAGCCGTGGGTTTTTAGGTAAGGTTTGGTCAACTTTTCCAATGGCATTTGCTTGCAATTGTCATAAAAAGACAAGGGCAAAATGGTCATTTCATAGCAAAATTTCACTTTATCATAAATGTGCCATTATGGCCATTATGACTCGGATAAACTCGTCATAAATGCTCGTCAAGTCGGTCAAATCCATCATCTCTGCTACGTTGCCGACTTCTCGATTCATCTGGCGCAAGCTTTCCTAGAGATATCTCGACGTATACGCCCGCAACAAATATAATATTTTAATTTTTTAACCAAAATTTTCTAAACTTCCAGTATTGTAGTAAATACGATAAAAACATTTTTCATCTCGTTCACAAATCAAAATTAGGTCTTCTGAGCAGTAAACTTTTACTGTCAGTGAAAACGCAGACCGGTTTCCATCTGAATTTTCAACCAAAAACTTCCCCGTAACCTTATGATAATAAGTATAACAAGGAAATGACCTTGGTTTATCCAAAATCATTTTCTAAGTTTTGGATAAAAATATATATTTATATATTTATTACCAATAAGACGAAGCAGCGAAAATCGGGGTGTTACAGTAGCGCCATTCCACCTCTCTTCTTCTTCCATTTTCAAATTTTCTTCCTTTTACATTACAACATAATTCTGACTTGATTTTATAATTGGTAAAATTCAACCTAAGATCATCAAAAAGGCAACCTATCCTTTTGGTTGTCATCAAGTGGTATCAAAGCTCAGGTTTGGTTGAATTTTTGTGTGTGTTCTTCATTTTTTTCGTTTTTGTTCATCTTCTACCTTTTCTACCTTTCTTCTTTTCTACCCAAAACCAAAAAAAAAAAATTACTTTGATTCTATTTTTGAAGGGAATTTTCGTGGTTGTTGTTACTGCCCCAAAACAAGTTTCCAAGTTTGTTTCTCTTCATCAAAGTATAAAAAAATTCAAATAATCGATTATATAACATTAATAATCGATTATTCCAAAGTCAGTGAACCCAAAATAGATTACAAAAATTGATTTTTTGAAAAGAAAGGAGTCATAATCGATTATTCCAACCCCATAATCGATCATTCAAAAGTCCGTGAGCCCAAAATCAATTACGATAATCGATTATTGAAAAAAAAAATTGGGCAAATTTGTGTTCTTGAAGAGTTTCCCTTCTTTCGTGTTCTCATTATTCTCAAAGCTTTCCCTTTTCTAGCCTTTCTTTTTGTTTCCTTTGTTTTGATAAGTTTTGTGAAATTTTGTTACTTGATTTTTGGATTTTTGTGTGGATTATTGTTTGACTCTTCTAAGAGCTAAAATAGAACAATTGAGCGGAAAAAAGGTAAGAGTGAAAATTACATCTTGTGTGGAAAATGTCAATTTGAGTGAAATACATTTGTGTGCATAAGTGAGTGAGTGTAGTGAGGAATTTTATAATTTATTGTTATCTTTTGATCTTGTGTTTTCAAGTGATGGTAGCCCATGATGATAGTCCACCTCTTTCTCCAAGGTCAGCAACTCTTCATGCTAGGATGGCTACTCAAATACAAAACCTTAAAAGGCAAATAGAGCAAATGAATACAAATTTCACTCAGCAACTTGCCACCCTCCAAAATAGAGAAAGGGTCAAGATCAAAGTTCCTACTTTTCATGGGAAGAATGATCCCGAAGCCTATTTAAAATGGGACATGAGGATAGAGCAAGTGTTTGATTGCAACAATTACAATGAGAGAGAGAAAGTGAAGGTAGCAGCTCTTCAATTTAAGGATTATGCACTAGTTTGGTGGGATAAATTGCAAAAGGATAGAAGAAGATATGAGGAGGAGCCTATTGAGACTTGGGTCGAAATGAGAAAAATCAAGAGGAAAAGATTTGTTCCAAACCATTACCATAGAGTTCTTCACAACAAATCAAAGAAGGAGGGCAACACTTCAACTTCTAAGGAGGCCGTGGCTAGTGCTCATGGAAAGAAACCTATGGAAGCCTCTCCTAATTTGAGAGAAAGTGAAAAAAAGAGTGAAAAGAATGAGGTAAAAGTTGAGAGTAAATTTGAAGAGAAAGAAAAGAAAGATGAGAGTATGGAAAAGAATGAGCGAAAAGAAAAAGATGAGAGCAAAACAAAAGGTGAGGTCGAAAAAGTAAATGCTTGTTTTAATGTTTTTCCTAACTCTTTGCCTACTTGTGTTGATTCTCTTTTGAAGGAAATCGAAGATGTTCCTCCAATGGAAGCTTGCAAGACAACTGATGTAATTGAAGAGACAATCCCAAGGGAAGTATTCCATGGTTTGGAAACTTGCATGGGTTCCCAAAAGTATGGATATCTTGACACAAGATTTGATAACATGTTTGGTAAATCGCATGGGTCTTGTCATTCTTCTACATTTGATAGGAATGAAAACTTGCTTGATGAGTTGCATGATTCTTGCCATCTTCCTAAGATTAATTTGAGAATTATGAACCAAGACTTGAATGAATTCCTTGATAAATGTGTTGTTGTGCTTTCTAATGTTCATTTGATTTATCACGACAATTTTGAGGAATGTGTTGGATTACTTAGAGAAAGTTTGTTTACTAACTTGCTCGCATACTCTTTTGATAAAAATAAAGTTAGCATTTTGAGGTTTGTTATGAGCTCTAAAGGTTTGCATGTGACAATAATTGATGGGTTAACTAATATTCCCCTTCTTACTCTACCCATTCTTGCAAATTCTTTTAAGCTTTCATATGATGATCCTAATGTGTTTGAGGGGATTATCTTGTTTCAAAAAGAACCATCCCTTGTTTGTGATAAGGAGAGTAACCATGAGGCTCAACTTTCTTGGGAGCCTTTAAAAAGAGACAGTACCTTGTCTTTTATGATCATGTTCAAACCAAGAAAGGTAAACTTGAAAGTAGATTTTAACAAGAGGTATAACTTTCTGCTTATAATTCATTACCTTGGTTATGAATGTGTTGGGGTGTTGATTGTACAAGATGGAAATGTGTTACACCTACTTGCCACATTTGATGGTTTCTATCAATTTCCATTTGATCCCGGTGGTTGGGTGTGTGTACATAAAAAGAATAAAAGGTTTCCCAATAAAAGGAAATCAAAGGTCCACCCTAGAAGAGATGGGCTAATGCAAGTTGTGGGGAAAATAAATAAAAATATATTTGATATTGACTTATCTTCAATGTGGCATCTATGTCTTTCATTGATGTAGTATTGAAGTAATAAATTCGAGGATGAATTTTCTTAAAGAAGGAGTGTATGATATGAGCCAAATAAGGAGCATGGATCAAGAAACAATACAACAGCTTGGTGGGCCTTTGACAAGAGTTAAAACCAAGAAAGCCCAATAAGTTTTAATTCAAATGATGGCTTTTATAATGGAAGCAATCCCAAATGCAAGATTTGATGGAATGGAGCCCAAGTTGGTGACATACATCATCCAATTAGAGGATCCATGAAGAGAGAGACATGCACCATGAAGAGAAGGCCTAATTAGTTGTTTTATTTTAATTTCAATAAGTGTAATGGGTTATGTAAGTGGGTCCAATACTAAGTGTTGTTTTTGTTGGGTCAAGCCCATTTTATGCTCATAAACATGAGTTGTAGCATCTTAGTGGAGGTATCTTTTGGTTTGCATGCCATTAGTAACTCCTATAAGTTATTAGCCTTTTTTTTTATTGTTTTGTTAATTATGTGGGAGTTACACTTTTTAATAATGATAAGTAAAGTGTGACAGCCACATAATGGTGGAAAGAGAATAATAAACTCACCATTAGTGGCTATGTTAAGGAAGGTTTAGTGAGTCATTTAGTGGCACGATTAGGCTAGTTATGTGGGGGGTATGGTATCTTGGGAAGACAAAGTGTAAGCCAAAGTTGGCTGTCACCATTCCTATATGTATCACGCCTAAACACATGAATAAAAAAACTTGGAAGTTGAATTTTCTAATGAAATCCATTTGTGATAAATATTGTTTCTCTTTGATTCTTAGTTGAGCCAGCTTGTTCTTATCAAGAATCCAATATTCTTATGGTGAACCTCACTTGCGACACCCTAAAACCCGGCATCACATGGTTACCCGTTGCGGAAAAGAAACTTATCTAAAATGTCGGTCGCCTTCGGAAAAATAACCTTTTATATAGGGTCACTGAAAAAGGGTACTCATTTTTAAAAAAAAAAGAAGTTAAGAAAAGGTGATGAACACTCAGAACATGAAAATAAACATCAAACATATAAATATAACTGTCCACTTGAGATCTTAGGTTTGATTACAAAACAGGCCTTGTCGAACCGGCCAACGTACACTAAAACAGCTACTGGAGAAACAGGTAAAGAACAGAAACATCAAACCGGGAATAAGGAACTGAGTACAAGACTCAAAAGATGGATCTAAAAGCCTAGGGACTATCGGGACAACTCCAAAAGCCAACGAACGATCTACCAATGCCTTCTGCATGCAGAGTGACCACAGACGCTACCCTCAGACGAGATATCAGATGTCGGATCGATAACGTCACCGCCATCATCGATAGGGACATCATCATCTCCGGGATCCTGTGGATGGTACTCTGGTTCCTCCTCGTCCTCCTCCTCGTCCTCTATCAGCTCAAGAGGTTCTTCCTCGCGATCCTCTTCGGGATCCTGCTCCACTGGATCCTCCGCAAGCGGTTCAAATGGATCAAAATGCTCATGAAAGAGATCGGTGACTTGTAGCGTATGGAGGTAGTACCATGGAGGTGGAAGCGTCACAGTCCTCGTCTCGACGGTATGAATCCTTCGTACGGGTACTCCGTTAGCATTCGTCTCAGTAGTCGTGACTGGTCCTCGATACGTTGTGGTCGTCACACCCTCATGTATAGTCCAGTTCCTTGTCGTCCCAACATGATCAAACACTTCGCTCCTCGAGCTCGACTGTGCCAAGGGAACGTTCGGATCCATCTAAAAGCACGCGCATACCTAGTACAAGAAGAAAAGAACAGAACATATAGATGTGCAAGAGTGAGATACTGTCATAAGATATATCCCACAACAACCATATGCATGATACATACATCACATAATCATATAATCATTTAAATCATGCATATACATAACATAAAAGTGTTATATCAAAGGGTCTCAAACCCGCACAGTCAATCTTTGAAAATATGCATGGCACTTCAATATCAGGCTCTAATTTAATCTCATGAGATATCAACACCGTTTTCCACTGGAGAAGAATTAGAGTTGGTCAATCTCTAGCCCACAAAGCAGTTGCCTCCATACCTCATGCATTTAAGGTCTCAGGACGAGCAACGTCACATGTGCCTCTGAACCGGTCACACGGACTGACTCCCAGATACCACCTTGTATCTGATATGTAAGAAAGCACGTCTGCCTGGGGAAATGCACATGAGAAAATATTTTATTCAAAAGGTTTTCTTTGTGTTCATTCTTTTTCGCTGTCGCAGCTCAAAGCTAACGACTTAAACATCATTTCCCCATCACTTGAAAACTTAGAAGCATAGGACACATAATTCGAATGCTCAATCACAACGCCCGAGATCGATGCACCAGTCCTAGGCTTGTGGTTGTAGAAAAAAAATTCACCTTTAACAATGTTCATCACAACGTGGTTAGGACACACAGTCCACAACAACGTGATTAGGACACACAGTCCACCACAACGTGATTAGGACACAAAGCCCACAACAACGAAATCAGAACGCACTGTCCTCGATTTTAAGAATTGGACTCTCAGTCCAGAACATCATGAATAGGACCCATGGCCCCGAATTAACGTTGATCCAAGATCACGTGCGTATAACTGAATACTAGAGGCGATGTCTAGCGTACTAGATTCTCTTTCTTAAGTACTTATTTTTCATTCAGTGAAAATCAAATTCAAAACTAAATCCTCGATAACCTATCCAGGCTATCGAAAAGTTTCTAAAACATTTAGGAGAAAACATTTTATTTGAAAAATCTTTTATAAAGCATCTTTGAAATACTTTTATCTTTGAAAATCCCCAATAGGATATTGCCAAATAATCTTGAAAGTTTTCACTTGAGGACACATAGTTCGAAAAGGATTTTTCTCTTGTATAACAATAGTTCACCAAAGCCATTTCAACATTTAAAACAAGTACTTTAAGTTAATTAGCTTTTGGAAAAGAACACCAATCCTTTCATCTTCAAAGATTATTAAGGTTTTTAATCCTTATAACAGTTGAGCACAAACACAAGTCTGGCTTAGCAAACTTTCAATCAACAACAGTATATATTCTCAGTTCAATGCTAATATCACAGTTGAAAGCAGTTCATCACAGATATGCATTATAACATTTAGAACAAGCACAATTCAACATCAGATAATAGCATAACAGTTCAAGTACATTAGATAACCAAGTAAGCTCAATCAACCTATAAATATCCAGTTAAACACATACACATATGCATACAGTTATTGAATATCTTTAGGATATCCCCACTTACCTCACATCGGAGTTAAGAGTTTTGGATTTGAAAAGAAGGTTCACGAACGTCCTTGCTTCTCAGGCGATGGAAGTCTAAGGTTACCAACATAAAATCATGAGTTAAAAAAAATCAACTCGAGAACACTAACCACAAGATATAGGTTCGGTTCATACAATAAACTAGGATTTGGGGTTTCTGAAATTTATGCGACTCTTGGATTTATGATCCTTAAGTGCTAGAAGTTCATAAACAACAATCTTTTAACAAAGTTGAATTAAAAATCCCACTAAGTACTTGACTTAGGGTTTCAGCCAAGCATAGGTAAATAGTCTAGGAATTTCTAAACTTTCCAATCTCTTTAGGTTAGCATCCATACATAGTAAGGAGCTTGAAACCATGATCATTTCGGAAAATGGAAAAATCAAATGTCTTAAACCATGAACTCTTAGGTTCGACCTTAACAAGTTTGTGAGGTTAGAGATCTTTAAATCATCCAATCTTTTGGACATAGCATCCTTTAACATCAAGGAGCTTTTTAGTCCATGATCACTTTGGAAAACAAAACTCAACATCTTTGCCATAACCATTTAAGGTTTCGGCCTTTTCAAGAAATAGGGGTTAGAAATCTTCAAACTTTCCAATCTCTTGGACTTAGCATCCTCCAATATCAAGGAGTCTTAATCCATGATCATTTTGGAAAATAAAACTTAAACACCATTGCCTTAAAACTCATTGGTTTTGGTCTTTACATAAAAATAGGGTAAAAATCTTTAAACTTTCCAATTACTTAGACATAGCATCCTTTAACATATGGAAGCCATGGTCCATGATCATCTTGGAAATGAAACTCAAATACAAACTCATACATGTAAAAGTTGAAACAAGATTCACCTAAACCATATACATGGTTTCGGCCTCCTTAGGAAGAAGAGGTTAGGAAACTTTGTTTTACACAACCTTTTAGTATGTGATAGTATGAGTAAATACAAGAATATAGAAAGTGGTTTCAACTCAAAAGGAGTTTTCTACCATTTTTGAGAGGTTTTAGAAGTTAAAAGCATATAAAGGACATATGAAGAAAACTTTGAAACAAAAGATGAAACTTTGAAAAAGAACTACATAGAAGTATTACCCTTAACAAGATGAACAACTTTGATGAAGAACTCTAAGAGAAAAGTTTAATAAAAATGTAAACTTTGTAAGAGAGAAGAAGAAGAAGAAATGTAGTAAAGTGTAAATGTGAGAAATGGTGGAAAGTGATGAAGTGTGGAAATGAAGAGTATTTATAGAGAGTGAGAGAGAGAGAGATCACGGTTTTGGAGAGGAAGAAAGAAGAGAAGAAATAAGGCGGGTTGCTTGTACAGAGGATAAGGAGTTAAGGTGATGTGATGTGATTGGAGAGAGAAAGATGAAAAGGTGAGATTTTGAAAAAAAAAGTCTAGATTCACCTTTTGAGGTGTGTCATAACCTTCACATCAAGTCACTTCATGTCACTTCATCGTCTTGATTCTCTGCTCCATTGCGTATCAGATGACTTCCCCGATCGTATTTCCCGACGATTTCACCCGGGAAATCCCTAAGATTTGGTCCCGAACAAGATTTTTAGAAAAAATCCAAACCCACACAAAACATCATAAAAACACTAACCGTCTCGTTTACGAATTAAAGTTTGGTCTCTAGCTTAGTAAACTTGTACTGGTAGTGAGAACCCAGACCGGTTTTCGTCTGAATTTTCAACCAAAAATTTTACTGTGACTTCATATGGTAAAACAACACAAGAAAATGATTTTATTTTAAATAATATCATCCTCTGGATTTTATCAAAAATAAACACATTAGAGCATGTATTTATTGATAAAGAAGCATACGAAAAACAGGGTGTTACATCACTGGCTTATCAAACTCCATTGTTTGTGGCGCCATCCAACCTCTCTTCTTATTCCATTTTCATATTTGCTTCCTTTTACATTACAACACAATTCTGACTTGGTTTTGTAATTGGTAAAATTCAACCTAAGATCAAAAAAAAGGCAACCTATCCATTTGGTTGTCATCAGTTATTGATCCTTTCTTCGGGACATCACAATAAATTGAGACGGATGCAAATGGAAATGATGGACTGTATATTATTGATGATTGTGATGAAGGGATTTGGGCCAATCCATAATTTCATACCAAAAATGCACAAACAAGTCTCAATTTGACGAGGAAAACGAAATGATTGACTTAAACATGTACGACTTTTTTCTAATTAATTTTATATTTAGGCTTTTTATTTATTTCATTTGTATATCTCTCTCTTATAGTCAAAATACATTTTACTTGTCTGTTTTTAATTGTATTGCAAGTAAATGACATCTCCCAATGACGATATTGCTCACAACGCCCAGAAAAAGTGGTGCCGACAAGAACTGACCATTATAAAATTTGAGGTAATACTAAATACTCTATTTACTTTATCAAGTTCATTGATGGATACCACCTCTATTTAGAAAATTTGAGTTTAGTTCTTATGAATGCATATGTTTTCTTTGTAATCTCAAATGCTAATGTGCTAATGCATGTTGTGAGAGAATTCTTGATTTTCTAGTATGTTCATAGAAGATTTTATATTTTTTGCGTTTTTTATTTTGTTCCATAAAATTTTTTGTTGCTTGCATATGAGGTGTATTTAAGAGACCGTTTAGTTTAATATTGAAATATGGGATATGTGTTGAATCAACTTTTTTTTACATGTTGAATATTGTTTTTGAATGTTGAATATTGAATGCTATTTTTTTATATGTTGAATATTGCTTTTTGAATGTTAAATGCAGGTTAAAGTGCAAAAAGAAACGAAAAATATTTTTAAAATAAGGGGAATAAAAGGAGCTTCTCCAAGGAAATATTATCATAGTTCCAATTATGTTAGCGCTTTTTTGAACAAGTGTTATCTTTGTGGGTAACAAAATAGCACTTCCTATAATAAGCGTTATCATTAGTCGAACCCTATGGCAATGCTTCATCTTAGACGTGCTATCTTAATGTGAACTATGATAGTGTTTTCTTGCCTGTAGGTTCATCTATGATAGTATTATCATTGTTACCCTTTTAATTGTGCTAATATATAGCGCTCAAAAGTGCTATCACTTTCCAAAAATAAGTACTACAAAAATTTGTTTCTAACGTGGTATTGGATTCAATTTCCCCAATCCTCGGCACATAATTAATTCGTGTTATAATTTTATCAAAATAAAAAATCATAAAGAGAAATCAATTGAAAATTGTGTCAACCATGGGAAAAATATTGCAAAAATAAATATTTTTGGTCAAATTGCCTTAATTTGTTTTTAAAGATTCAAACAATCTAATAAATTTAAATTAATTTGGTCAAACGATTTACTGATAAAGAAAACTGAAAAACGTGTCAGCAAGTCAAAAAACACAGTACATTCAAAATCTTAAATAACGTAAGAAAGTCAAGTTCTTCATCCCTTTAAATAGTAATGGAGAAACTACATAGTTGAATTTCATATAATCTAGTTGATGGGTACTATATCGATGTTTGCTAGATCTCTTGATGATCTCTGTGACGACTTAGTAGTTGAAATCTTACTTAGACTCCCTCACAAGTATGTGATTTGTTGCAAGTGTGTCTCCAAGAAATGGTTATATTTAATATCAAGTCCCAATTTTATTTCTCACTTTTTCTCCATGAAAAAGGAACTATGGACCTTCATGTATCCTCCAGATGAAATAGGGCATGCATTATGTGCGACTTCCAAGGACTCTATATTCAAGTACCCCAGATTCTCTCTCAATTTTCTCCCTTGCTACACAGTTCCATCACAAGGTAAGGAACCAATCTATGTTGTTAAAACCTTTAATGACTTGTTTCTACGTTGCAAACAGAAGCGATTTCAATGGGTATATTACATATGTAACCCATTGACAAAGCAATGGGTCGCTCTCCCTCCTTCTCGTTATTGTTATGAAAATGTTTGTGTTAGTATTATGTGCTACAAGAAAGATTCAACAGCACAACAACCTATTGGGACGGTCTTCAATACTCAATACTGGTTTAAGGTGGTGAGAATTTGTAAAAAAGAATACTACAACAAAATTGGTTTGGAAATCTTTTCTTCAGAGATTGGACAATGGATGGAGACTGAGGTGTCAATATTGAATGCAAATGACATATTTCTTTACACTATTCAAGAAGCTATTACTTTTGATGGGAAGCTAATTTTGGTTGGAGTGCGTGCCATGTAGAGAAGAACATAATTATTAGCACTGCTAATGTTGATGGTGGTTCTAGTGAAGCTAATGTGTTAACGTTTGGCTCACATGATGATTTTTATGCATGGTATAAGTGTTCACATTGGCCAGTTTTAATGATAAGCCAAGAAAAAGTACTATTAGCCTGGGTGACTCATTCAACAAATGTCCCTACACTTAGGATTTGGGAGTTCAAACACTGCAAATTCAGCATGGTACATGAAGTCGATTTTACACAAATTGTTTCAAACAATGAATGGATCTCAAAAAAGTACCTCAGAAGTACTTTCAGGACTATCATGGAAGAAGGATTGATCTTGAGGAGAAACGACCGACGTATTCATGTCCCCATTGTTCTTGGCTTAGATCCAAATGATGAAACTATTGTGTATTTGAACTTACTTTATAAAGATAGCATGGCCAAGTATGACATAAGGAGAAGAACCTTAACTCTTGTTCCTGACACTTGTGTTGCCTCATTTGCCAAACCAAAGGAAAACGTTTTTCGATTGGTGCTCCCGTTATGACCAACAAAGGTTCCTCAACTGTTCACTCCCAATTAGATAGTTATTGGAAGAGTGCTATAAAGTTATCAGTTGTCATTATTGTTTAGAATTTTTTTATTTAAACTTGAGTTATATTATGATGGTGTTTGTGTTTTGTTTATTACAAAACAATGGGAAATTTTTATAATTGTAATTTAAAACTCATCCCCTGAGTTTAAATTTAAATAAAAAAAATCTACCATTTTAGTTTTTTGATTTATGATTCCTCGTCTTAACTCAGTGTTGTGTTTTCTTTATAATTTGAGTATCTAAAATATGAGCTAATTCTTGAGGAGAATATGTGATTTCAAACTAAGGTTGATTTCTTAGAAGATTTTCAGTGTGAGGGAGAAGGTAGTAGAGAGATATTAGAGTATTTGAAACTTAAAAGCGTTTTGGAAAAACTTGTATATGATCTCTAAGTTTCTATGTATTTGTAAATGTTCTATATGTTGGGCAGCTTCACTTCTCTTCTTATATAGGCTTCTCCTCCACAAGTATTCGTCGAGGGAGATGAGCTTCAGACTTGTTCTTCTGTCCATTGGATATCAAATAGCCATTATGAAGAAAGGAAACGTTCATTTGTCGTTTGCTTTGGCTTTTCTTCATCCTTTGAGTAGTAGACTTCACTGCAGTGTTAAAGTATGCTTTTGTCTTTCCTTGGTCAGAGAGTAACAGACGTTTTGTACTCTGCCGCAGCACCACGGTGCTTTTTAATTTTTATCCTTTCTAAGAGATAGGAGAGAAAACTTTGTTGATCAAGAATATCAATATAATATTCTGATTCAAAACGAGCTTCTGTTTTCTTTAGGATTTTTTCATTGAGTCACTTTCTCCAAGTTACTTTCTTTCAAGAGAGTCTTCATGAGTTGGACTTCTTCTCTTCATAGATGCTTGATACGAAACTCCTTGTTAGGTTGTTCAGACACTTCCTATTAAAGCTATCCTTTGGCTCAGAGGATTCCTGACATGTTCCTCGAACACTTGGTTGTCCTGATAGAGTCTTGTCAGATTCTAGACTCTTACATGGATTCAATCTTTAGGGATAGATTCAGTCGCAATTTAATTCATCTTGATCTTCCATCATAACTTGAGGGAATTTCTTCATACAAGACTTCAGACACTTGATACCAATTTTGATGTTGACTTGGTATCTAATTTGATTCTGCCTTTGTGACTTGCAAGCAGTTTTAACTTGGTCTTTGAACTTTAACTTGGTCTTTAATTATTTTCCAAACCTTTTCAAGTAGATACAAATATATTTGACTTGATTTGCTTCTTTGGAATTCATCAAATCATCCTTGATGTAGGTTCTTCATATCTTCAGATTCCTTTTGTCTTCGTATTCTTTGCAGAGAGATTATAGAATCTTGTTGCATAGTTTCCAATTCTTCTTGGCTTGATAAGAAGATCTAAAGTCTTATCTGAAGAATTACTTTTGACATAATTCTTTAAGCAGGAACTTGATTTGGCATACTTCGGTCTTCTTTCTTTGGTATCTTCATTAGGAAAATTTATTCTATTTCTTCAGAGGGATTTTCAATCAACATTGACTTCTTCGAAATATCATAGTTCAATATATAGATGCATGCATTCACTTTGAACTTCTGATGTATTCTTCAGATGCTTTTAATTTCTTGACTTGATAAGATCACAAGACTTCACTCAACCTTTTATGACTTACCTCATCATCATCAAGAGAACTCTTGATTGAGATTTACATTAGATAAATTCAACTGAGCTTTACTTTGGTTGATCACTTATTTAGACGCTAGCTTCAAATAGTTTTGAGCTGATGTTCAAACGCATGAAGTATTTTCCAAACTTTTATGCTTAATCTATACTAAGATAAGATTGTCTATCCTGAACATCTGGAATAGTATATTAGCAATACTAAGATAGTTCATTAAAATCATTTGACTAATGTTTGGATTTATCAAAACACAAGGGTGAAACTCTTAGCACAATGTCAGATGCTTGGAGACCTAAGTCGAGGGGGAGGGGTGTTGACGAATCTGGGCAAGTATACCCAGTCGTGCAAGTAATACGGTGGTAAGACCGGTTTATCGTATCCACGGGGATTGGATGTCAACTACCAATTCACAAGCTCAACAACTATCTAGACTAAACTATTAATCAAGAGAAAGTAAAACAAACAAAAGAAAAGGGAAAAGTTCGTTGAGGCTTTCTATCGAACACTTGGAGTGCGAAAAGATATGTTGGGACTAGACTTCACCAAACCTCTAACTCATGGACTATCAGGACTAGATACCTCCCATTCATGCTTCAGATATTAAAATCAATCCACTAAATTACTCAAACCCCGATTCCTCGGATGGCAAGAGCCTAAATCCACTAATAGACCCTAATTCCTTAGGTGGCCTAGATTAATGAATTTGCATTAAGATTAGGGATTACGCGATTACTAGCAAACCTAACTCCATTCCTAGATGAAAGGGTTACTAGGTGATTAAATTCAGTTCCGGTTCTGATACGAATTTCCCAATTGCATACCAAAACATAAATCAAGTCATGGGGGTGCTAGCCACAACAAGCATTAAGCACAGAAAATTAATCACTAATACGAAGACATGAACACAAAATAATCAGTCAAGATAAATACATAATCATAAGTTTGGTTACATCTAATCCCAACAACAGGGATTTAACTACTCATAAAAAGAGAATACAAAGAGAAGAGAGAAGGGATGAAGCAAACTCCATAGGAAGATCCTCCAATCTTCTTTCAGTCCCAGAGCAAGGAAAACATCCCCTTCAGGGTTGGAACCCTCTTCCAGCCGCAGCCTCCAAGTCTCCAAAAATCTCCAAAGTCTCCTCCAATTCTGCCTTTAACAGCTTATAACAGTGGTCTGGTTTTCGCGCACTCGCGGGGCGAGCTGATGTTCGCGACGCGAAACTTAAATTTCCAGTCTGTCACGGCCGTGATGTCTGTCACGGCTAGGACGTGACAGCCTCTGACTTTTGCCTTCTGCTCTGCTTGATCACGGCTGTGATGGTCATCACGGCCAGGCCGTGATGGTCATCACGGCCAGGCCGTGATAGGCTCTGTTTGGCTTATATTCTTCACTTTTCAAGCTCTGTTTCATCCAGGCTCCATCATGGCTGATTTTGATCATTTTTACATTAATTCCTGCAAAACAACACCAAGAAACCGCTTCACCCGTTCCAAGGGAAAATCTAACTAAATCAACTAAATAATGCCTAATCTCTATGAAATATGCATGCAAAAGTGTACAGAAAATATCATGTAAAATCACACTATCAAATCACCCCAAGCTTATTCAATTGCTTGTCCTCAAGCAATCACTAAGGCCAGAAGAATAAACAGAATATGGATAGTGAACTAAGAACCCGAGTAAATGATCCAAGTAATAGGAAATTCAAACAATTCAGTAAGAGACAATCAATTCAAGTCCAATTAGAGGCTTAGGTTCCTTAGACTCATGTTCTCACTGATTTGGGCACTCTTTCTCACCTGAAGCTCACCCCAAGCTTGTTCATTTGCTTGGCTCTCTTTACTCACCTCACTCAAGTGTTTAGGGGATAAGACATTTCACTCAATTTTCCTCAAGGAATGAATCCTACCATAGGCTTGACTATCAACCAAATCTCTACTTTATTAATGAAAACAATTTAGAATCAAGAGGTCTTTCACTTGGTTGTAACGTGGCCATGGGATTAATCGTTTGGTGGGGAAATCAAATAAAGGACATTTCAAAAGGCTACACAACATATTAACATTTGCAAAGCATGACCTTCTAAAATACCTTTTGGGTTTCAGTTCACTTTCCACCTTTCTTTTCTTTCTTTTTCTTTTTATTTCTCACTTTTCTTTTTGTCATCCCCTTCTCTATTTATTTTCCTTTTTCTCTTTTTCTTTTCTTTTATTTGGAGAAGGGGAGATATATAAATTTTTTTTTTCAAGAGAAATATTATTCTAATTATTTCCCATACTTTCCAACTACCTTTTTACCCTTTTGTAATACTTTAGAAGGTCCCTTATCAAGCTTATTTATCCACATATTTCAGGGTACCAAGAAAAGCATTTTTTTTCATGTAGGCTCAAAACTGGGCAACTAAGGGGTAGCATTTCATCATTCAAAACTCAGAAGGCCAGAAAAATGCCTATTGCCTCAATCATTTTCAAAATTGTTTTCAAAAATTTTTAAGCTTCAAAATGGTTTTAAGTCAAGTTCTAGAGAAAACAAACCAAGAGGAATAACACTCTAACACAAAAAATGGGGTAAAATTTTGTGAGTACCCCTTTATGGCTCAAAATCTCACATTTTAGTTCAGAATCAATGAAAAACACAAATCCTCAGAACCATATGCTAATTATCAACTATCCAAGATCATCCAAACATTTTCATTTGCAGCCATATCACAAGAATAACAAATTGGGTTCAACAATTCACTATCACAAATTATTGGGCACTTAGTTCTCACAATTGGATGCAAAATTAAGTCAAGGGGCAATCTAATAATGTGAACATGCAAACTATCATGCAAGACTATATGAATGCAACATGCAAAATGCAAATGCAAAATAGCCCTACCCCAAGCTTAAAAATTTACATTGTCCCCAATGTAAGCAATCAAGTTGGAGAGAGGAAAAAAAATAAAATAAAATAAAAATGGAACGGCTTACCGAGGCGGTAGCGGGTGTTTGCTTTATTGTCTCTGCCTCTTTTGCTCTTCTCCTTGTCTTCTTGCTCTCCCTTCCTTCTTTCCCTGCAAGCACTTGGCAATTCTTAATTTATTATTTTTCCTCTTGAGCTTCTCAAATTATTCAAGAGGTTGAAAATCAAAAACAAAATTATTAAGAAAATGAAAATAACTAAAGAGAAGAGTTAAGAAACGTTGGGTTGCCTCCCAATAAGCGCTTCTTTAACGTCACTAGCTTGACGTCCTAGGATCCTCCTCCCGGATCAAATGGTATTTGGAGTGGAGATTGTAGCAGTAGTATGACTTTATCCTCAATTCCACCCAGCCAGTATGTGAAAACACCATTGACCTCTTCAACCATAATAATGCACTCACTTCCTAGCGGGTCAAATGGCATTCTCACCAGGAAGTTTGACAGACAAGTGGAAGGGACTAACTTACCAATGTCCACACATGCATGCAAGCTGACATATTTGTCCAATGCAGAAATTTCAGATTCCTTAGCATACATGGTGGAATCCATTACCACTTCGTCTTCATCTTGAACTATCCCCCAAACCAGATTTTCCTCAAATTGGGCTTCAGGTGACTTTTGTACTAACTGTTTGCAAATCTCCTCAACTTGCGTTTTGAAGTTCTGCATCACAGCTTCGATACTCTCACAGTTGGCTCTTGCCTTGGCCTCAGAGGTGGATAGCTCTTGGGAATACTGTTCTAGAGCAGCTTTCAACGGTGTTTGCTCCTTCCATTCCCATTCTTCAATTTCCCAAGGACTTGTGGAAAGTACTCCCTCTTCTTGTGACTTGTCCACCATCACCACTTCATCTTCAATTTGATCCATTCCCACAAATAGATTTTTCTCAAATTCTGCTTCATGTGGCTCTATGGGAATTATACATGGCGGTGGAGGTGGTAAATATGAACAAAAGGTTTCCCAATCCTCCTCGGAGGAGTTATATATAAGCCTTCCCGTCATATAATCAACTTGTGCGGGAGTAACATGATCCATCAAATCCATGCAATCTCCCAAACACCAGTTGTCCTCCAAAGCGTGACTTGAGGCTTCCTCATCAGGTGGATAATAGTGATTGTCCATGAATTTCGTCCACCTAACACAAACACAACTCAAAACAAAAAGATTAAATATATACAGAAAAATAAAAAAGAATAAAAATGTCTAAATTAGTTGCCTCCTCTGTTACTAATGATATTGGCAAAACCAATCCCCGGCAACGGCGCCAAAAACTTGTTGACGAATCTGGGCAAGTATACCCAGTCGTGCAAGTAATACGGTGGTAAGACCGGTTTATCGTATCCACGGGGATTGGATGTCAACTACCAATTCACAAGCTCAGCAACTATCTAGACTAAACTATTAATCAAGAGAAAGTAAAACAAACAAAAGAAAAAGGAAAAGTTCATTGAGGCTTTCTATCGAACACTTGGAGTGCGAAAAGATATGTTGGGACTAGACTTCACCAAACCTCTAACTCATGGACTATCAGGACTAGATACCTCCCATTCATGCTTCAGATATTAAAATCAATCCACTAAATTACTCAAACCCCGATTCCTCGGATGGCAAGAGCCTAAATCCACTAATAGACCCTAATTCCTTAGGTGGCCTAGATTAATGAATTTGCATTAAGATTAGGGATTACGCGATTACTAGCAAACCTAACTCCATTCCTAGATGAAAGGGTTACTAGGTGATTAAATTCAGTTCCGGTTCTGATACGAATTTCCCAATTGCATACCAAAACATAAATCAAGTCATGGGGGTGCTAGCCACAACAAGCATTAAGCACAGAAAATTAATCACTAATACGAAGACATGAACACAGAATAATCAGTCAAGATAAATACATAATCATAAGTTTGGTTACATCTAATCCCAACAACAGGGATTTAACTACTCATAAAAAGAGAATACAAAGAGAAGAGAGAAGGGATGAAGCAAACTCCATAGGAAGATCCTCCAATCTTCTTTCAGTCCCAGAGCAAGGAAAACATCCCCTTCAGGGTTGGAACCCTCTTCCAGCAGCAGCCTCCAAGTCTCCAAAAATCTCCAAAGTCTCCTCCAATTCTGCCTTTAACAGCTTATAACAGTGGTCTGGTTTTCGCGCACTCGCGGGGCGACCTGATGTTCGCGACGCGAAACTTAAATTTGCAGTCTGTCACGGCCGTGATGTCTGTCACGGCTAGGACGTGACAGCCTCTGACTTTTGCCTTCTGCTCTGCTTGATCACGGTCGTGATGGTCATCACGGCCAGGCCGTGATAGGCTCTGTTTGGCTTATATTCTTCACTTTTCAAGCTCTGTTTCATCCAGGCTCCATCATGGCTGATTTTGATCATTTTTACATTAATTCCTGCAAAACAACACCAAGAAACCGCTTCACCCGTTCCAAGGGAAAATCTAACTAAATCAACTAAATAATGCCTAATCTCTATGAAATATGCATGCAAAAGTGTACAGAAAATATCATGTAAAATCACACTATCAAGGGGGGATTGAAAATTCTGGACTCGTCACTCTCCTTTCTTTCTGCCATTCTTATTCCTGTCAAAACAACCACATCCTCTATCACCAGGATGAAAATAGGCCAGGCCGTTCATAGGGGATTATGACCTAACCTATCTAAGGCCTACTTTGACCTAGCCTATTTAACAAAAACGCCAGGCCAAGAATTTTTAAAAGCCTATATAGTTAAATATGATAGGCTAAGACTTTAAAAAAAGTCTACTAGGCCTATCAGGTTGTCCTATCTAACACATACATATATAACTTAATATACTACAATACCATACTATATTATTTATAATATTGGAAAGTGAAGGCCTATTGGCTATATTAATGTAAAACGTTACTTGCTCATTTATTTGTGAAAGTTTAGTGGCCTATTTATTAGTATAGGCCTCTGCCCTCTTTATCATTAGAGACTTAGAATCCTATTAATAAGTGAAGACCTATAACCTATTTATAGGTGGAGCCATATTTAAAGGCCTTATTTAAAAATAGGCCTTTAAATTGATTTTCAGGACAGGCTAGACTTTGAAGTACGCCATTGAACGCGCTGTCGCCACGTGCCAAAAAGAACGAGCGATTATGAAAATAATGCAGTATAGAGCGACAACTCGGATCGTCTCTCAAGGACTCTTTAGGCGTTGTTATTATCAACAGAAAATTAGTAAAAGTTAGAAATGGGGGTTTTGAGATTAAAACTAAATTAACAAAACAAATCAAAAACAGAGAAAAGAAACAAATCAGTTTAAGAAATTAGCAAATAAACAAAAACGATTAACCTACTGTTCTCAGTTTCCCACTATCATTGGTTCATGCAAATCCTAAGCAGATACTAATCCCCTCCCGGTTGTAGCAACAATTAACAAACGAAAACCGCTACTACAGATGTATGTTCCTATTCCCGAAATAACAAACGGGGTTAAGCTCTCATGAACAAACGAACATGAATGAACACACGCGAAATAACAAACGCGATTATATATAGGAACATAGCATCACCGAAATGAAACAATACCACACTATACATTTCTGAAATAACAAACAGAAACATACAGCATAGCATTGAAAAGAGAAAAGCAACTAAACATGGAATACAGAACCTCAAGTGTTAACAGAAACCAATTACAGTAGATTAATCTTGGAGACTAGTTCTCCATTACAAAAGAAAACAATAAACTAAGAAAAACAAAAGACTACAACCTCAGAAACTAGCCAAAACTGGCTAATTCTGATTTTCTGCTTCAGTTCTGCCTAAAACTGCTTTATATACACGTTTCTGGAATCCAAGTCCTCGCGAGGCGAAGCACTGCTCGCGAGGCGAATAACATGAAAGGTCTGCAACTCTTTGTCTTCTCGCGAGGCGAGCATAGCTTCGCGGGGCGAACTCTTCAAATTCCCAACTGTTACGCCCGTGACCTTCCACACGCCCAAACCGTGATCGTCTCTGACTTTTCCAAGGTAGCATTACTCGCGAGGCGAGTCCAGTCTTCGCGGGGCGAGACAGAAAGTTTTGCAATTTCAGGAACAGTCACCTTCTGGGTCGCGTGGCGAGCAGAATTCTCGCGGGGCGAAAGACTCCAGATTTATTCCTTTTATTAACCTGAAAATAAGAAAATAAAAGTAAATACTTTATTCACTCTAAATCAACTAAAATAACTTAAAAACACTTTACAGACTCAAAATACTACTTAAGGACAATCAAGTCTAATTTGGGTAAAAATGATATAAAATAAGCACAAAGCCAAGGTCTTTACTAGTTATAAAACCAGTCAAACAGAGGCTCATCACCATATATAGGCTTTAAAAATTGGTCTATATCAGGCTAAACTAAGGACTTGAGATTGGAATGCAAGCATGATCTCTTAATGTCAGGGCTAGCTCGATCTAGCCTATTTCCAGTGGCGGTCCTTCTTGGGAGTCGGACATAGCCACGGCTCCCCTCAATTTTTTTATCCCAATTTTCTTTTATATAAAACAAATCTGTATGACACATTTAAATAATTTGTACAACATATATGCAAAGTCCACAACATATCTGTAACAGCCCCTCGGTGCTACATCTCTAACTCGGTGCGGAAATATAAATTAAAACGACGGTTGCTTTCGGAAAATACTTTAAGTAAATAACTACATTCCAAAACGTGGGTCAAAATTTTTTCTTCGCAATGTGAATATTTGAAACATCAAGGCAATAATTTGAAACCATATCACATACATCAAAATATAAACATCCATAAGATAATTAAAATGTTTTTCTGCCGAGGAGTACAAGTTTTCAAAAGACATAATTACCACTGACCAAAAGAAGGTAAAGGAGCCATAACATAATATAAAAATCAACATATAAAAGGACTCCAAAAATCTTACACAAAAAGATGACCTCCCAGCTAGTCAAACCTAGAGATGCTTGTTGAAGAACTCTCCAACGCCATCCCCACTACCAGAGGCTTTGGAGGGATCCTCCCCCTCCTCCTCCTCACTATTTGATACGCCACCAAACTAAAGGTGTCCCACCCACGCCTTTATCATCGTCTTCACGGAAATCCAGCTTCGTGGTCCCTGAATGATCTGAGGGCCCGTTGGGTAGCATCTGGATACATGACCACGAACACAACATGAGATCCAACATATATGTATCAAGGGTGAGTTACTCGTTCACAAGTTTATCGCAATAGCCGCACAAGCGACACAAAACAAGGATACATTAACATATAAACATAGTTATATCATAAAATATCAATACAACATAATATCTTAACGAGATAACTCACACAATGAAGTTATATTCAAACATCAACATGAGTTGTAAAAAATGCACGAGACTTCAATAACAACTTTCTATTTCATAATCTCTGGAGCTTCTAACTTCCCTTCTTCGAGCGATAGGTTCGCAATACTCGCTTAACACAATTTTTCTCATGAGGTCAGTCTCTCAATTTAGGACCGAGTTTAAATTGTTCCAGGGTATCACATCTCAACCTACATAATAATGTCCAGTCCCTGATTGAGTCTATCCACATTTGGCAATCGTTACCATGGAACGAGGTTGCTAACCATCGACCTCCTGTGGAATCTCGACCCTAGATATGTCCCTACAGACCAAGTGGTCTTAACTGGTCCAATTCGTCAATCCATAATAAAATGTAGCTCAAAAATCATGGCATGTTTGACAGTTCATGCATGTAATTCATTCGGTTTTCTGATTTCTTTTTCATTCGTTCTTTCTTGTCGAGGCACAAAGCTCATGACTCATTTTAAAAAGCATCTAGCCCATCCATACATAATACGTTTCACATAGTCCGAGTGCTCAACTCATGAAACTCTAGGTTGATGCACCGATTACTAGGTTCGCAGATATAGGATACTAAGTCCGTTCATACATAACATAGGACGCAAAGTCCAGATGCTCAAATGACAGAACTCTAGCCCGACATCTCGGCCACTAGGTTCACGTAATTCACAAAGTGAAAGGTAATCACCAGTTTCATTTTCGTTAACAAAAGTATTTTCACCCTTTAAAACGATTTACATGAAATCTTTTCTTTATAAATTCATTTTTGAAGCTGAATACTCAAAAATCCATTTCAAAAGGATTTTGACTTGAAAAGGAAAATATTTTCTAAAGTTTTTACCATTGAAACATTTTTCTAAAAGCTTTCCTTTGAGCAAAACTTTCATAAAAGAGACTTTTTCATTTTGGAAAATTATATAGAAGGTTCTTTCCATGACCAAACTAAAAATATCTTCAAGACCTTTTCTCTTTCAAAACATGTTTTAGAAAAATAATGATGAAGCAACTTCTCATATTTTTCTTCACTAACACCCATCTTCGAAAGTCTTATTTAAAAATTCTCTTTAAATTCTTAACTTAGCGACTTTTAGTAAAATTGATTATAATAACTTAAAAGCCTTCCACTTAAAAGAACAAAAGTCTTTAATTCTTTGATTGAGGCTTTTAAGCTGCTTAATCTTCATTACCAAGCTATAGGCGATGCTATGCTCTCAACCAATCCAATCATGCAAGATCATAATCCATTATATAAATTTAGGCATCAAATCTTAAAATCCAAAAATCATAAATAATTTCAATCCAAGACAAGCAACACCACAATTTATGCTTGCCTCCTTCAAAAAGCACATATTTCATCAAATGAATCAAAAAGTTAACAAGTACAAGCTACAATTACACTAGCAATCATCACATCATCTCAAGCAAGGACAACCACATTCATACAAACAAACAAAACCCATGAAGCTATCAAACTCATTGAGGTAATCCCCTTACCTCTAGTAGTCAATCTAAAGGCTCTTCCTTCGGGTCTTGGCAGTTAGCTCCTTGCTCAAAGAAACTTCTCGAGATCAGACACCAACACACAGCATTCACCAACAATCATGACGCCAAGTCAAAACAAGCATTTTATCCAAGTTAAGGCAAGCAAAATTCCAAGGCTCATGTGACACCTAGACATAACAACCGTGAAATCAAAATCAACTTCAACAGCATTATCGTTATTCAACTGCTCTGCTGAGAGAGGGTCATTCTCTAGGTCATCCTCATCCCTATTTTCCAAAAACTTGGAAAGTATTCCCATATCATGAGCAGCATTAGGATGTATAGGGGTTGAATTAGTCTCATTAGTCACAAGATTCTTACCACTAACGTAACGCCTCCCTTGGTGCTACATGATTACTACTTAAAACAAGGAAATAAAGAAAATAATTTGCTGGTTACATTCGGAAAATAATTTATAACTCGTTTATATCTCAAAAAGTTGGGGTAAAAAAAAATCTTTCAAACTTATACTTAAGACAACACCTGCATATATATATATATATATATATATACACACACATCCATGCATCCATTCATAATGATAATATTTACATCACAAATTGTTCATTTCCACATCAGATGGAACATTTGTCAAAGTTTCTAACACAGGTAAGGAAAATACGTATGTTATAATCTAGAAATGATTTTGGTTTAGTCAAAATCATTTTCTAGGTTTCGGATAAAATATAAACATAATAATATCTTTACAGATATTTGAAAGTATTGAAAAATCGGGGTGATATAACTAACTGTTAAATCACTAGAATGCTCGGGTGCCGGAGTATCCTTGGTTGTAGAGTCATTTTAGTTGCAACAGAAGTTGAGATCTTGTCTGAAGAGGCATTGACAGCATTAGTTGCAACAGAAGTTGAATTACGTGGAATGGAATTTCAGACATGATCAGGGATATAGACTCATCATAAGCGGTCTCAACCGATTCATTGTCATTCAATTTTTTACTTGGTGGTGTATCCATGTTCCCATTATCTTCAATTGGTTTTTGCTCTAGAACTTTAGGGACATATGCTTGGTTAGTCTTCTTCACCAATGGTGGATCATTATGCACCACATTCTCCTTGCCAAATTTACAAGTCGAAGCCAAGTGCCCAATTGATTTACAATGAAAACAAAAAGAAGGAAGCTTCACATATTCAATACCGACAGAAAATGCAAAACCTTCACATTCAACCATAATCTCCTTGAGCAATTTCCCTGTTAGATCAACATCCACTAAAACACGAGCATAGTAACCATATGCCCTAGTATGGGTAGCTTTATCCAAACTTATTGGAGTACCTAAACCTCCTGCAATTTCAAACAACAATCTCACGTGCCAATATTTCTACGGCAATTCATGAATTCTAATCCACCATTGAGCATGAGATTATTTCTGCTTATTAGGAATCAAATTTGGAAACCACTGAAAAGACGCAATAGCTCTGGTTGAAGGTTCCAAGCCCCAACAGCCAAAACACTACGCAAATCCTTTTGAGATGCAAAACTGAATTCATAAAATCTCTTTCCTAACGGAAACATTCTCCATTGACCCATAGGCTTCCATAATTTTGAAAGTTTTTCACATAAGTCGGAGATCTTTACTGGGATATCACCCTTCAACAACACCTAGCGGCCATGAAGATTGTTTTTGGAACATTCCAACCCTCTTTGATATTCATCCTCAGAGATTTTGATAGAGACAGAGTCTCCTTTCACGCACGGCCGAGGAAGCTGACTATCCGGATGTCAAAGGAACCATTCAGAGTCTGAGCAAAAGATTTTTGCTGTGGAAAAGGCGAGGTTTTCGAAGAAGGAGATTCCAGATTAAGAAACTCCCAATGACATTCCATTAGATCCAAATCCAGAAATAGATGAGAGACCTACAGATAGAGAAACAAAGATGCAAACAAAAAAGGTCTCGCAATACACAGCCTTGATTGAGAAAGGACGATGATGGTTAATTGGCAGCTTGGACGACGAGAGCAAGAACAAATAGATCTGTCGCTGTTACTTAATTGGCAGCGCTAGGTCAAGCCATGAGGATTCTTGAATCAACTTGTACAAAGAGTTACTAATTTTTGAAATCCACAAAGCAAAGCTTAGCCTATATTTTCGTCCAAGAGGATAAAATGGGGAAAGAAATTTTTCTTCATCAAACCCTTTGGCAAGCTTAAAGAGGATGATCATGGAAGCTCAAATATTAAATTTCAAAGATCGAATCAAAGACTACAAGGAATTATGAATTTTCTACCAAAATTAAAGTTAAAAGTCTTTTTGAAAAAAAAAATATAGGCATGTACATAGTCATCCAAACATCAACTTTTATGAAGCAAGATTAAGTAAAGGTTACCTTAAGGTGATCTTTGGTGGAGAACTCAAGGACACTTGAAGAAAGAAAATGAGAGAAAGTGTTTTTGTGTGTTTGTGATAAGTGAGAAAAAGTGAAATGTAGGTGGGTAGTAAAATGGAGTGCATTGGTCGAACATTGCATCAGGTAGGGAAGAAGATACACTAGTGCAATAAGTGCTTTTTACGTCAGTTAAAATTGATTTTATACGTCAGAATATTGCTGACGTAAATACGGCTGACGTTAATAGTTAATATTTTAACGTCAGTTGTTTAAACAAATGACGTTAAATATAAAACTATTAATGTCAGTTCTTTAACACAACTGACGTTAATGTTGTTCAAACTAACGTCAGTTGTGTTAAAGAACTGACGTTAAAGGTTTTATTTTTAACGTCAGTTTCCTAATACAACTGACGTTAATAGTCTACTGTATATTTTATAAAATACTATTAACGTCAGTTGTTTGATACAACTGACGTTAATAGATTATTTTTTTTTAAATTCAGTTTTAAAATATCACTCCCCTCAGCTATCCCTGCATTCAGTAAATATCCCAGTAACACAGAATATCACACACATTACAGAATTGCAAACACTACCCTTAAATTTCAATATTAACAAAAAGAAAAGAAATATACAAAGGAACAATGGGGGGACTTAAAACCAAAACCCATGTATAGGAAAAACATAACTATCTACAAGTGTGTATATATATATATATATATATATATATATATATATATATATATATATATATAAATTTGAGTCTCTAATATCTAAAAACAAAACTACCAATCTAAGTATATATATATATATACACATGTTATTAATTAGTTTCTAAAGTATAACAAAAAAACTATTCATCCAAGTATTGCGGAGGTATCTTGTCAATTTCTTTTTCAGCCGCATACTTGAAGAAGAATTATGCTAAGCGCATCCTCAAGTCTCTAAACTCATCTTTTTGAAGAGGCGATTGGTCGTTAAATGCCTACACACGTTCAAATAATATAATAACAATAACATTAACGCAAGTCATCACCAAAACTATAATATATAATTTAACAAGTTGTTTAAATATTACCTTCTTCCATCCATCCGTAATAGATGCGAAGACTATGTTCAGCATATGAAGCATCACATAATAGCCGCACGACCACCCGTCAGGTTGAAATCGAGACTACAAACAAAATTAATTTCAATGTCAGTTAAATATACATATAAATTAGTAATTATAATATTAATTATTTGATAAATAAACTACCAAACCTTGAGGATGATCCATTCAGGATTTCCTTTAGCCCTTGAAGTCCTACTTCTCCCGTTGGCTCTACTTATGCTACTCGCCTTCAGCGCGCTATCATAAACAAATAATCATGTCAATTAACAAATTCATATATCATGTGTGTAATAAACTAAAAACAACTGATATTAAAACTTAAATTAAATTTAAGATTAGTTACTTACGTATTTACAGCTTCTACCACCTCCTGTGGCGGGTTTTGGTAGAGAGAGCATAAGAATATGACAGTATGCCTAGACGGGTGAAGTACGAACAACTGCCAATGGTTATTCATACAGTAGGGAGCCAGATATAATTCTTTCAAATTGTCTACCATCAAGTTCCCTATGTATTTACTAAATGCATCGGCATCAAAGAATTGGAGCACAAGGATTGACGGAGATCTCAGAAGTCGTAAACTGATGCAACGCCCTTATCAAGCTGAAGACAATGGAGATACCTAAGATATGAAAAGGTGTGGATGTTAATTACATAATATATATATATATATATATATATATATATATATTGAAATTAAAATAAATTATTAAATGGAAAAATACCAAAAATAAATAAGTTATAAAATTAAAATTAACTTACGTGCACTAGAGACTCAAAACCGTGCTGGCCATCCAGACTTATCTCTGCAGGCGTGCCCGAGATCTTCACCACAGAAGGAAAATATCCTCTGTTGATTTGGGGGTGCCACCCATCCATCGTGCTCCAATGGACATTCAAAAATCTCAAATGCATAATCCTCACCAAGTGAGAACAAACGAGTGACAGGTGACAGCGACACCGAAATCGACTTGGCCTTCAATTTAGGAAAAATAAAACAGATAAGTTGTTGATAATTAAAAAAAAACACAAGTAATTATTTGACTAATTTGGACATTAATAATGAATACATACCTTTGTTAACATTTCGAGCTTACGTCGTTTGAAGTCCAACTCAAGCTCAAGCCTTTTCATTTCCAACTCAAGCTCATGGCATTGGACTTCCAGCTCCCGCTCCCTAGCTGCCAACTCATCGTCCTCCACATGTGCCCTACTATAACTCTCTTTTGTGCTCACATGTGAAGGGTTGGCATGCCCTGCGGTGTCCTAGGAAGAACCGACGGAGGAAAGCTCTCTAGCAAGCGCCTGCTTGAATTCTGGGTTGCTTAGTAAGCTTTGCATCAGATGATTTGTAATAGCAGGGTTGGAGATGAGCTGCTGAGTCATGTCATCCAACATTGATGCTTCATCGACCACCCGCCTTCGTGAAGCAGACTTGCCATAATATTCTTTGATGGTCACATTCCCAGGAACACCGATAACCCGACCAGGATGGTCTTTCTTGCCTACAGCAGTCATCAAGACGTCCCGTCGTCCAGAAGGGATGAATGAGCCCTGGGAGGATTGTGCTTTAAGATCCATCTACAATGAAAAAATGAAAAAACGTGCAAGTGAAAAGTGTTAAAAATATCTATACAAATATCAATTGAAATGAAGTTAATTATTTACTTATAATCTTATCTGCCACTTCACGAGTGGCATCAACTTTAAAAGATCCCGTCTTTGTCATTCGACCGGCTAACCAGACATCCTCGCGGTCGATGTCCGACGGAGGACTTAATGGTGTGCCCTCAGGCACCTCTCCTCTGTCTACCCTAGCAGAGTGCTCTTCCCGCTTCACCCTCAGCCTATCCCCCATCATCTCCTCGATCCGAGTCTCGTACCCACCCTTAGACATGGTGTGGAGGTGGACGTTCTTCGCCTGATTCTGCCGACCCTTCTCTGCCTTAGCCTATTCAAACAAAAACACATAATTAAATACAGTTAAATAATCTATAAGAAGCATACAAAATTAACTTAATCAACCAACCTGAAATTCTCCATCTTGTCGACTCCTAGCAAACATATCCCAAGTATCCTGATCAATCCAGGGATAATCTGAGAACATTTTATCAAGCCGCTTCTTCCCATATACATAGTACCTGGTAAGATCATGCTTGAACCCATTCCAACGCTTGGATGCCATTTTCATACATTTGTTACGATGATCATCGTCAATTGGCACAGTCCAAGCTACCTACACATTAAATACATAACAACTGGATGGATTATAACGCGGATAATTATCTAATAATGTAAATCAAAAGAATGTAAAGGTAAAATACCGTGATAGCCTCCCAAATCTGATCCTTAACATTCTGTGGAACGTCATTCCAATGGTTATAGTTGATGCTAATGTGTTGCTTTGCTTGTAGAAACACCCACTTTTTAAATTCTTTACCACGGGGTCCCTGGGGATTTAGATTAGCATCGAAGGACACCTCAAGCTTCTGTCCGCTTTGCCTGGCCTTCTCTAGTTTCTTCAAAGTGGTGGCTCCTCTACCCCGTTTCCTATGAGCCTGTGATGTCTGTATGGACAAAAAAAATGATAAAATAGAGGGTTGTAACATTATAAACTTATATTAAAAAGAAGGACTAAAGATAGTATATAACATGTAAACTTACAATGTCCTCCCGTGCATGTGGGCCATCCGACTGATCCATATGTATGGCTGTTCAGAAACAATATATATTTATTAACATAGGTTATAACTAAAAATAAATACAGAAGTATAAATAAAAATAAATGTATACTAAGTTTAAACTACCTATATCAATATCCCTTCGTGATAATCATCACGAGTGGCATGTACATCGTCCACCTGTGTCTCCTCGATTATAGTAGGCATGTTTGTTGAAAAAGAAGGACTCGCAGGAATATCAAGATTTGAATCTTGATTTTCATCACTACCATTATACATGCTTTCTCCTTGGAGAACCACGGACAACCTTTTGTTAGAAGGATCAGTGATGTAGAACACTTGTTTTGCTTGGGAAGCCATTATGAAAGACTCATTTATATGACCTAACTTGTTGAGGTCTACCAATGTGAACCCCAATTCGTCGGTTTGTACACCACCGTTACTATCAACCCACTTACATTTAAAAACCGGCACCGTAAGCTTAATGTAATCGAGCACCCAAATATCTTCAATATATCCAAAGTAAGGTGTCGGTGCTTTAACGGTTTTTGTGTCCTATGCACTAGAGAAGTGCATTGCTTCGACCACGATCATAACCCCACTATTTTGCATGGTACTCTTGTTATATTGTTCCTTTGTATAAAAGGAAAAGTTATTGATGTCGTATCCGCTCCAACATATGACGTTGAAGCTAGGCCCACGTGCTAGCCATCTTACGTCATCAGAAGCAGTACTACCATCCTTAAGCATTTCTTCCTTGAACCATGGTAAGAAAGTCTTGTTATGCTTGTTCAACAACCACCATTCGCTCATTCGAGGGTTTTCTTGATTGACTTTTCTTTTATGTTCAAATAAGAAAGGTTGAACAAAATCGATGTTGTTCAATACATACAAATGTGCTTGAAGCACTTCCTCCCGACCCTTGCTATTAATTCTTAAGCCATGTGTACCCTTACCTTGACATCTTATCTCATCATGCAGAGGCTTAGGAACCCCTATAGGATCCGTGTTATGAAGGTAGTCCGAACAAAACTCAATAGCTTCTTCTGCAACATACCTTTGAACAATAGATGCTTCCGGACGATGAGGATTCTTCATGTACCCTTTCAAGATCTTCATGTAGCGCTCAACTGGGTACATCCATCTCAGAAAAACTGGCCCACATAATCTAATCTCCCTCACCAAATGAACAATTAAGTGAACCATTATGTCGAAAAAGGAAGGAGGAAAATACATCTCCAATTGGCACAAGATTGTAGCAGCCTCAACTTCCAAGTCATCCAACATACGGGGGTCAACGACTTTGCTACATATAGAATTGAAGAATGAGCACAACCGAGTAATGGCATGTCTCACATTTTTTGGAGCAATACCACGAATAGCAACGGGCAGAAGTTGTTGCATCAAGATGTGACAATCATGAGACTTTAAGCCAACTAATTTAAGATCACTAGAGACAAGCCTCTTCATATTTGAAGAGTAACCATGTGGAACTTTGATACCCTGAAGACACCCGCAGAAACTTTGTCTTTCTTTTTTTGACAAAGTATGACATGTTGGCGGCAAATAAGTCCGCTTACCATCCTCAACAACTGGAGCTAACTGCTCTCGTATACCCATAGCAACGAGGTCGAGACGAGCATTCACACCATCCTTTGTCTTGCCCTAAATGTTGAGAAGCGTCCCGATCACACTATCACACACATTTTTCTCCACATGCATCACATCAATGCAGTGTCTGACATCAAGCTTGCGCCAGTATGGAAGATCAAAGAATATCGACCTCTTCTTCCATATGTTTTTCTCAGCAGCTTTACCTTTCTTTTTGGACTTGCTGAATATAACATCGATGCCCTTTACCCTTTGATAAAACTGCTCTCCAATTAAGGCCGCCGGAGCTTCTTCTGTCTCTTGGCATCCATTAAAAGGTTTTTTCATCTTACGATATGGGTGATCACGTCTAAGAAATCTCCGATGCCCAAGGTAAACCGTCTTCTTTCCATGATGCAACTGAGTGTAGCATGTGCCTTCTTCACATATAGGGCATGCTTTATGCCCCTTGACACTGTAACCTGACAAGTTACCGTATGCTGGAAAGTCGTTGATGGTGCAAAATAACATGGCACGAAGCTTGAAAGTCTCATGAGAATACCCATCAACTACATCAACACCTTCCACCTACAGCATTTTCAAGTCTTCAATCAAGGGACTTAGATAAACATCTAAGTCATTTCCCGGTGGCTTTGGGCCCGAAATCATCATAGACAACATCATGTATTTACGCTTCATGCACAACCAAGGGGGCAGGTTGTAAATTATCAACAGAAACAGGCCATGAACTATGAATACTACTCATGTTACCATAAGAATTCATTCCATCCATAGAAAGTCCAAGCCTTAGGTTTCTTGGCTCATCGGCGAAATCCGGAAACATAGTATCAATATTCTTCCATTGCATAGAATCACCAGGATGACGAACCTTTCCATCACGTTTCCTCTCATCATTATGCCATCTAAGATTCTTCGCATCTTTTGCATTGGCAAACAATCGCTTGAACCTTGGAATTATTGGAAGATACCACAACACCTTCGCAGGAGGACCCTTTTTTCTCACATCATCAAGATCATCATCATCATCACCACCCTTCACTTTGTATCGTGATAACCCACATTTGGGGCAATCATGATTGTCTTCATGAACACCGGTGTACAATATGTAATCATTAGGGCATGTGTGTATCTTCTTATACTCCATACCCATCGGACACAATACCTTCTTGGCCTCATAGTTACGGTCAGGCAATGTGTTGTCCTCCGGAAGCAAGTCTTTCAACACTTCAAGCAATTCCGTGAAGCTTTTATTGGTCCAACCATTTCTCGCCTTCACACAAACCAATTTTAGCACCGCCGACAACCGCGTATGAGTAGTACACCCTGGATATAAAGGCTTATCCGCATCACCGCACAACCTATCATACACACGAGTTCGATGAAAAGATTCTTGTCCAATATCACGGATCATGTCCTCTACTCGATCATCCTCCATATCTACGTCAACGTCCTCACTTTGGGAGACACTTGCCGTACTACTCAACAACACATCACCATGCTATATCCATCTTGTATAACTCAAGCAAATCCCTTCACAAATCAAATGAGTACGTATATCCTTCACCGTACATTTCCTCGTATTCAAACAATTGACACAAGGACAACAGAACATTCCATTACTATTAGGAACATTCCTTTGAGCAAATTCTATAAATTCTCCCACCCCCTTCAAATACTCGACACTAGTGCGCTTACAAACCATCCAACTACGATCCATAACTAGATAGGTTCTGTAGATATACAAAACATATATCTAAT
Source organism: Sophora flavescens (assembly GCA_030762895.1). Taxonomy (NCBI): domain Eukaryota; kingdom Viridiplantae; phylum Streptophyta; class Magnoliopsida; order Fabales; family Fabaceae; genus Sophora; species Sophora flavescens. The sequence goes on along the minus strand of CM061063.1, from coordinate 135,665,569 downwards.
ATAAGGACAATACGGGAGTTTGAAAAAGTAAGGAAACTGAGCAAAACAGAGCCCATCACGGCCTAGCCGTGATGACCATCACGGCCGTGATCGAGTAGAGCTTAAAAGAAAAATGTGGAAAAGCCAGAACTGGTCACGGCCTGGCAGTGATGTCCATCACGGTCGTAACGTGCCAACTAAACCAGACCCTCACATGCAGAACAGATCACGGCCTAGCCTTGATGAGCATCACGGCCATGACAGACCAACCAGCAGAGCAACATACACTCAAAACCAAAAATAGAGACATTCCAAACAACTCAAACTCACGGTTTCAAGTTTCAACTACTGAGACTACAGTTTCAACATACACTCAAAACCAAAAATAAAAAAAATGTTCCCTAAAGACTCACCAGAAATAGGTGCTCACGTGGTGGTGGGGAGGGGAGCTCGAGTGGTGGCCAACGTTCGATGTGGTTACTGAGAGCAGAGGGATAAGGAGAGTTAGTGCGCGGGAAGGGGAAAGAGAGATGTCAAGTTATTACAAATAATGTGCGGGAAAGACAGAGTTAGGGTTAAGAGTGTACCTCACAGTGGTGGCGAAGAAGCCCTCGCGGTGGTTGCGGTGGAGATGAGATGGCGATTAGGGAAGAGTGAGAGTGAGCAGAGACGTACAGAGCGAAGTGAAGAAGCCGCGCGGGTGTAAACGTTATAATCAAAAACCAAAAGTAAAACAATATTTTACGTCAGTTGTTTAATAGAACTGACGTTAGAAGTCATTTTTTAACATCAGCTGACTTAAACAACTGACGTTAAAAATAAATATTTTTTATTTTAAAAACACTTTTAACATCAGTTGTTGCCGACAACTGACGTTAAAAGTGTACAAGTTTCTGTAAAAACATTCATTTCTTTGACTACTGTGCTACTTACCCATGCACATTGTAACTTAATCCTCTTAATGAGAATTAAGTTTATAGATCAGTTTTCAAGAAAATCAGGTAGTCTCTCTTCTCTATATATAAAGAACCATTCTTCTGTATCAGTCTGTATTACACCCCCCTCTTCTTTTCCTCTATATTTCGTGCGTTTTCTATTCCTTCACAATATGGCTCTATCATATTTGAGATTTTGTTATTTCTTCCTATACCTAGACTTAAAGGTCTCTGTCTTAATGGTCAAAAAACTTCTGAGGTTGAGTAAATCACGTAACATGGATGGTAAGGTTGGGTGAATCACGTAATGTGATTCCCTCACTTTATTTCATCCCAGTCATCCCTTTCACTCTACTTTGGCAGCAAGTGACTGTGGATTCAAGATGATGCATCAAGGAATTCAAGTGAGGGAGGAGATGCATCCATTGGAGTTTCTGAGGACGGGACTGAGAAGAAAAAATGATGTTGAAGCAGAAACTTTTATATATTTTAGGGCTATGTTGCAGAAAATTTTTATCTTTTAATCATGTAATTGTAACTTATGAATCGCTTCAATGAGATACGATTTGATTATAAGTATATAACTTGTTTTATGTTAAGTGTTTATTTATTTTAATTTGCACAAGAATTTGTTTACTAATTCAAGCTAATTAATTAAGATTAAAAATAAACTTGTTTAAAAACAAAGTTTAGAAATAAATTGCACTATATGGAGTGACCTGCGTTAAGAGTGACAACAGGGCATTTCAGATAGGGATACAGGATTATTTACGTCAGCTATTTATTTAACTGAAGTAAAAAATCACACATTTAACGTCAGTTGTATAAACAACTGACGTTAAAAATAAATATTTTTTTATTTTAAAAACACTTTTAACGTCAGTTGTTGAAGACAACTGACGTTAAAAGTGTATAAGTTTCTGCAAAAACATTCATCCCTTTTACTACTGTGCTACTTACCCATGCACCTTGTAACTTAATCCTCTTAATGAGCATTAAGTTTATAGATCAGTTTTCAAGAAAATCAGCTAGTCTTTCTTCTCTATATAAAGTACCATTCTTCTGTATCAGTCTGTATTACACCCCCCTCTTCTTTTCCTCTATATTTCGTGCGTTTTCTATTCCTTCACAATATGCCTCTATCATATTTGAGATTTTTTTTATTTCTTCCTATACCTAGACTTAAAGGTCTCTGTCTTAATGGTCAAAAAACTTCTGAGGTTGAGTTAATCACGTAACATGGATGGTAAGGTTGAGTGAATCACGTAATGTGATTCCCTCACTTTATTTCGTCCCCGTCATCCCTTTCACTACGCTTTGGCCGCAAGTGATTGTGGATTCAGATGGAGCATCAAGGAATTCAAGTGAGGGAGGAGATGCATCCATTGGAGTTTCTGAGGACAGGACATGAGAAGAAAATGATGTTGAAGCAGAAACTTTTTTATATTTTAGGGCTATGTTGCAGAAATTTTTTATCTTTTAATCATGTAATTGTAACTTATGAATCCCTTCAATGAGATACGATTTGATTATACATATATAACTTGTTTTATGTTAAGTGTTTATTTATTTTAATTTGCACAAGAATTTGTTTACTAATTCAAGCTAATTAATTAAGATTAAAAATAAACTTGTTTAAAAAAAGTTTAGAAATAAACTGCACTATATGGAATGATCTGCGTTAAGAGTGACAACAGGGAGATGATAAAGAAATATAGGAATGAGTTTCAGATAGGAATATATGATTATTTACGTCAGTTATTTATTTAACTGAAGTAAAAATCACACTTTTAACGTCGGTTGTATAAACAACTGACGTTAAAAGTGTTAATAATTCTTGCAAATCACTTTTAACGTCAGTTCATTACACAACTAACGTAAATAGTGATTTAATATTTACAAAACTGCCACCGCCTCATTTTTAACGTCAAACATATGGTCAACTAACGTAAAACATTCCCGTATATTACATTATTTCCACTAGTGATATTTTTAACTTTTAGGCTTTAGGCTTTTATCTAATGGTTAAATGCTTGTATTGGATAATAGGGTGTTTAGATATTTTGTAAAAACTTGATGGATTGTCAATCAATAATTTTATTTGACTTCTGTGTTGTAACTTCCATGTGCTCTACTTTCTCCATTGCTCTAAACTTGGTTTCGAGTCTCTCTAGACGCCCTGGGTTGGTATCCTTTATCGTAAAGTCGACACCGAATAAAATACATATATTTTATTCTGACGCCAAAATTTTAAAAAACATCCCAAACAATCACAAAACACACAAGACACTCACATAACTAGCATTTTTACTTTTCGGGTCAAGTTTGGGTTGTCTAGCCGGTGTAAAACTATACTATCAGCTAAAACATAGACTGGGTTCCGTATGAGTTTTAAACCCAAATTTGGACCAGTGCCTTCTACAATATAGTAGGTTGTAACCATGATTTTTTTTCCTCAAAATCATTTTCTTCATCATATATGTAAAAATATAAAAACATATAATTACCTGCAATATAACGCAAGTAAAGCACAGATAAAAAGCAAGGTGTTACAATATCATATATTTTATTTTGTGGAATATTATTATTAGACCATATTGATTTAAAAATATTCAAATAGATGAACAATACAACATTTAGTACATGCAAAGTTCACAAATTATCATATATTTTATTTTGTGAAACATTACTATTGATTTAAAAATATTCAAATAGCTAAAAAAATTTATCAAACAGGACATTATTTCTACCTCAACATCATTAGGGTTAAGTAAATTACACTTCACCCCCTTGAAGTACTGCTAAAAAACACTATACCCCAAACTTGCTTTAAAGAAACACTCCACCCCAATTGACGTGTTGACTGTTGACTAACTTAACAGACTCTAACGAAATATTCCTTTAACGATATAGGGTGTGTTACGATATGATATGATTCTATGATTATTACCTTATATATTGTAATTATATTAGGATTCTAAGTTTTTATGTGTACCTAATTTCTTGTCTCATATCTTGCTCTATAAATATGAGCACCTCATTGTACATTTGATATACAACAAATACATACAAAAACCTTTTTCAATCTTCCTGCATTTAGGTTCAACATGGTATCTTAGCAAAAACCCATATCTGTCGTTTGTCGCTTGTTATGGCAATCTTATAGTGTATCGCTTGTTCTGGCAGGCATATGTGGAGGAGGGGTGTTGGAAGTCTCACATCACCTTCCTCAAATCCTGGGGAGCGGTTAATATACGTGTTGGACAGCTTCACTTAATACCAATTGGTTTTAGGATGAAATCTAACATGATATCAGAGCTTTGAGCGATACAAAAGCTCGTCTGGCAGCAAAAGGGTTCACTCAAAAGTATAGTGTTGATTATGAAGAAACATTTGCCCCTGTTTCACGCATCACCTCTGTTCAAACTCTGCTTACCATTGCATCCACTTGCCAATGGCAACTTACTCAAACGGATATCAAAAATGCATTCCTAAATGGAGAGGTATAAGAAGAGGTTTATATGTGTCCTCCTCCGGGATACATTGGTCTGGCAAACAAGGTTTTTCATCTTCTAAGGCTCTTTATGGTCTCAAAAAAGCACCTCAAGTTTGGTTTTTCTAAATTTCACAACTCAATTAGTCAATTGGGTTTCTCTTCCATTGGTCATGATTCTGCTCTTTTTACTTATAAAACAGGAAATAGTATTGTTGTCTTGCTTCTTTATGTCGATGATATGATTATTACTGGCAGTGGTTCTAATAGCATTACTGAGCTAAAGCAATTCTTTTGTGAATATTTTGAGATGAAGGATCTAAGTTAATTTCTGGGGCTTGAAGTTCTATCTTTCAGTGACGGTTTATTTCTCTCACAGGCTAAGTATGCTTCTGATCTTGTCTCTCGAACAGGTCTCACTGATTGCAAAATTGAGCACATTCCTCAAGAACCCAATGTTTGGTTTACTCCCCAGGATGGTACTTTGCTAGATGATGCCACTCTCTACCGTCAACTCGTAGGCAACCTGATTTACCTTACAGTTACTCGACCAGATATCTCTTATGTTGTTCATTTGGTTAGTCAGTTCATGGTTACATCGCCTACTATAACACCCCATTTTTTGTTAAGCTCTTTTGTATGTGCCTTGTTTGTTAGGGAAGTTTACAATGGCCTAAGTGGGGTTTTTAGGTGGAAAATCCCTTCTCTTAGGCTTGTGCCTTGTGACCTTCTGAATCACAAGCACGGCCGTGCTTGTCAAGCAACACGCCCGTGCTCGTTGTTAGTGAGCGTCTCGCTGACGCTGAGTTGAGCACGCCCGTGCTCAATAGTGAGCACGCACGTGCTCAATGGCAGGACGTGCTTCGCAAGCGCTAAGTCAAGCACGCTCGTGCTCAAGGAGGAGCACGACCATGCTCAGGTCTGTGCCTTTATAAGCAGAACAGTGATCGACGGTTTACGTCATAAACCCTATTTTGACGACAGCAGCCACCCTAGTGCGGCAGCTATGACACCCTCTACCCTGCATGCATTCAAAAGCGATAACACATATATAAAAGAAAGAGAACATATGCAAATATATATAATTATCAAAACTGGGCAAAGACTGCCACATTGTAACATAACGTGGAATTAACCAAAACATGTTTATAAAGAAGACATAACATAACTGAAACATAAGTGAACCTAACCCCGATGTCACACTACAGAGATGGTATAACCAATCCGATAAAACAACTCGGATACAACAGGAAACAACTAAACAACTACTGAAAACTGCAAATCCTATCTACGAGTCGCGGCTCCTCATAGTCACTCCTCAACTGGCTGCACATCGACCTCTGCATAAACGATACATGCAACAAACAAGAAACATAGAGATAGGGAGTAAGCAACATATATATGAATATAACGGCAAGTAAGCAGTTGGCAAGACGAGCATACATCAAGCAAGCATGTTATATCAAACAGTAATATCATAGCAATCATCATTATATAACGTGTATGCTATGCAATGCAGTTCTACTCCGCTCCTCTAATATGCACTTGGATCCAAACTAACTCAGGATGCCAACTTTGGGGTTACATTTCCACATTGGCCAAAAAGCACCAATGTCGGGGCAATCCACCAAACCTTGGGTGGACCCCTAAGACAGTCGACACATCTTATTCATCGACGCGCCACCACGGTGTATACTTGATTCCCTTTCGTGCGAATCTCGCGGACGACCAGATCGTCTTACTCTCGGACAACCTCCCCTACGTTACACAACCTCCAATCAACATCTCTGATGCTTGAATGCATAGCAAACAACACACAACCACAACCACCACCTCCGCTTGGGCCCATAGGCTAACCAAGTTTTATCACCATCAACACCTCGACCACTAGGCTATCGAGGATTATCGTTTAACATTCATCATTTAGTATTTTAAGCATTAACAACGCTCTGGCCATTAAGCACTAGAGCACAACACCTTGACCATCAAGCATCAAGGCCCCCTTGGAGTGAACACCGGGCTACCAAGGTACAACATCTTATCACTTGGAGCGAACACTAGGCTACCAAGGTATAACATCTTATCACTTGTCTTTGGTCTTCATGTTCCGTTGGTATCTTATGAAGTAATTGAAGCATTTGTAGTGAAAACCCCTATTTCAACATTCTGGTTTCTGTTCTGGTCAGGTGAGCGTGCGTGCTCACCCTTAACACGGTCGTGCTGGACCTACAGGCAGCACGGACATGCTTAAATGCACTTCCTGCTCTGGGTTTCAAACTGGAGCACGGGTGTGCTCCTTGTTAAGCACGGCCATGCTCAATGGAGAATGGTCGTACTAATCTGGGTAGAAAGGGTCAGAAACCCTTTCCCAAATCCTTAGGACAGTTCACAGATTCAACCTATTGGCTTTTACTAATCCATTGATCATCAACTTCATTAATCTTAACTATTTTTCATTAATATTCATGTCTTATAATCATAGGGAATTAATCCTTTAATCATAGCTTCGTTATTAATGTTCCTAGAACACTCACTAATCAATCCTAGGGTCTTTAACTAAGCCCTATGAATATAACCTTACCTCTCACACTATATTCATGTATTATGAAGAACTGGGGAAACATCCCTTAATTATCATTATTATCATTAACATATTAACATCTTAACATCATTGTTGGCATTAGCATCCTCAACAATCAACACTCATAAAGAGTACAACACAACAACAGCCAATAACATCATACTCATCATAATCATGGCATCACAACATCAACATATTTATAACAAACAACATCAATCAATAATAACAGTCATGCCAGTCATCAACATCATAACAGTTAAGCATCATATAACAATTAGGCATAAGGCATATAGACATGTTATCAAAGGAAAGGGTCATGGGTAACCCTTGTCTTACGCTACCCCCAAGCCTACTTACTCATACTATTCATTCTCCCCATACCTGGTATGCGGTTCACATTTCAAAAGAAGAAAGAGGGTCCTCTAGGGTTTCGTCTCACGAGCACTTATCCACGACCTCAAGAACAACAAGGAAATACCTTAATTAGACTCTTTGGCCAAGAAATCAAAAGGGGAAAGAACGAGAGGGACGAGGTGTATGAATCTTACTTTGTTTGAAGGCTTAAACAGCGAATACGATGACCACGTCTTCGCAGTGATGTTCCCCTATCAAAGAATTATGAAGAACGGTTCAAGCTTGAGAGAGTTTTCTAGAGACGGATGATGGAAGTTGAGAGAAAAAGAGAAGGGAGACAGCTCTGAGTGTTGGGACGTGATAGACTAGGGTTTAGGGCGTGATTTAGAGGTTTAAAATGAATTAGGGTGCAACTAGACCAAAACAGAAGTCCCAAAACGAATTACTGTCAGCGTCGTTTGGTCGGGCTCAGAAAACTTAGGCCAGGCGCAGACTGTTAGGCTGGGCTCATAAAAAGTAGGCCGGGCGGATTATGCAGAAAACCAAAACGTGGATTTTCCTGCACTTTAGGACGGGCTCAGAAAACTTAGGTCGGGCGGATCCCAGAAAACCAAAATTCACTACTAAGACCCTCCCAAAGGCTAAACTACCACCAACATACACATATGCATAAAGATCAAACATATATATAACATATATAAACGCATGGAGCTTATTTATGAAAAACAGGGTGTTACAGTAGCAACCCCTTTCTTCCCTATTTTCTCTAAACCCATTGCTTTGTTGGAGTTTTGGAGAGTTGTGGGAACTTCTAGTTCGTCGGTGTTGATCGCTATAGGTAACGGTTCCTTCCCCTTTGAGTTTCCTTTTCTATTATTTGAAATTGGGAACTAATTGGTTGATGTTCTTGTTTGACCAAGGCTTGGAGAGTTAGCTGAGCCGCTTAAGGGAGAGACCAGTTCGTCGTTTAGCGTCTTGTTGTGGAACCTTCAATCCAGGTATGGGAGAAGAGTAGTGTATACACTAGGCTAGGGAGTAGCGTAAGAGGAGGGGTTCCCATAGCCCTGTTTATTTGTTGTTATATCTGTTATTGATGCCATGCCATGATCTGCCTGGTTGTATGAGTTATTTGTTTACATGTTTAGTTAGATTAATTGGTATGCCTATTAATTTGTCTTGTGCCATGAGTTTTGGTATGAGTACCTATGTTATGAATGTTGTTGTTATGATATGGATTATGTGATCATGTTGACTGAATATGATGTTGATTGATGATGATGTTGCCGTTATATTGAATATGTTAATAAGACCCTAGTTGGTTTAATTAGGACTCTTAGTTAACATAGGAATTAAGGGATTAATTCCCCAATGCTTCATAAGACATGAACTATGTTAGTGAGGGGTGAGGTTCCATGCCGAATGATTTAGTTAAGACCCTAGGATCTGATTTGAGAGTATTAAGGAACCAAACCCCAAGAACATCACTGAACCTACCAAGAACAGTACGACCCGCTCCAGGAGTACGGTCGAGCTAAACAGGGAGCACGACCGTTGTAACACCCCGATTTTTCTGTTTGTCTGTAATCTCTGTTTATGTGAATAATTAAGTGTTCATCAGTAAAAATTTAAGAAGAATTATTTTGATAAACCAAATTTCATTATTTCAATTTATTTTATATTTGTAATGTGTAGTTGAATTTTCTGTATTGAATTTCAGACATTTACGGTCTGAGTTTCGCTGTCAGTTACACCCTGCTAACCCGAAAAAAATAATTTTTTTTACAAAATTTAAATTTAAAATTTTCTAACCCAGTTATAATTATTTTTATGATTTTAGAAATTATTTATTTTTATATGAATTTTTCGGGTGAAAATTAACAAAGAAAAATACAATCGGTTTTTACTATTACGTAACAATTGGTACCAGAACGAGCCAAATTTATTTAATTCAGATTCTTCCAGATTTGGCAACGATTATGTTTGATGTGAATAGTGACCCTCATCACTATTCATCACATGGTGTAATTATTGATTCCAATTTACTAGAAAATGCATCATTTTAAATTTTCAAAAAAAATTGTTAGAATTTTTAAAATATCCCATATTTTTTTTCTGATGGGCAGCCCCCCCCCCCCCCCCCAAAACTTTTGCCAAATTTCCAATTTTACTATTCATTGTCTTCAACCTTTAATCTTGAGGTTTAGAAGCTAAGACTCAACTCCATCTTCATCTTTAGCTCACCATCATCATCATTTAGAGGGTATAAATCCAAATCCCTTGCTCTTTTATTTTAATTTTCTACTATCACCATGCATGCTACTTTGTTGTAAGATGATTATCTTCTAATGCATGTTATTCAAACTAATTTCTTTTACTTATCATCATCTTTACTATCCATTTCTTCACTTGCATGTTGAAAAAGAACCTTCCTATGACCTTTGATGATGGGTGGCCGAAACCCAAATTGGAGGAAAGATGGTGGTTTTACAAAACTTTTCAGATGCATGTATTGGTTACCAATGTTATATGTTCGTGACTTAAACTTAGGTTTCTAAGAAAAAATCCTTTTTTTACATAAAAATGATTTTCACAAAACCCCAATCATCTTCATTTTTATTTTTGCCTAGTTTGAGGTGAAAAATTCATCCAACCCTATGATCATGGTGTGGGCCGAAAAACACCAAGAGTAAAAAGGATGAACTTTGATGAAAATCTCACATGTCTAGTTTTAAGAACTTTTATTTATGTGTTTTTTTTAACTTATGGATTTTATCAAAATATGTTTTCCTTCCTTAATATGATTTTGTGGCTAAAATTCTAAAAATATAGAGTTAGTGAAGCCTAACCTTGAATCTTTAGGAAGGATGCATGTATGACAATCTATTTCCTTTGCATGAATGATTTAATATGGAGTTTTGAAAATTTTAAAACCCCTAGCCTTTTTATTTTAATAAGGCCGAAACTCACATGAGGAGTTGATGAAGTCTTGTTCAATTTTTTTTAGTTGAATGATGTTAAAAAACATTATATTAGTACATGCAAGAAATTAGATTGTTGAATAATACTATTTTCCACTATATTGTGTGAAGACCGAAACCTATGGTTAATGAGGCTAAGAGTTCAAAATTTAATTTTCAAGTTTTGATCTTGTATTTGGTCTTTTTGATACTTGAGCTTAAATCCAAAAGCATGTAAAAATTTAAAATCTCTAGCATTAATTTTTTTAGCATGGCTGAAACATGCATGGAGGTTTTAGGGAAATTTTATAAAAATTTTAACTTATGGTAAAATATTTGTTTTATTTAGATTACAATCGTAACTTGGATCTCTAGTGTGTTTTCCTTGAAACGCGAGGAAACTACGGTCTTTTTACTCATCATGTTAAGGTAAGGGGGGAAAGCCCGAGGGATATTGAAATTGTGGTAACTATATGCTTGTATGTTTGAAATGTTTGAATATGTTGATGTTGTGCTATATGAGTGAAAAATTTGGATTGCTATATGATTGTGCGTTTTAATTCCATGAAATCATTCTATAGTTGTTGTTTAAGTGGTTGTTTTGAATTATTTGAATTTTCATGTGACTTCGATAATATGTTGGATTGAATGATATGTTAAATGTAATAAGTTGCTTATGTTGTAAGTTGCTAAAAGTTGTGTTAATTGTTGCATAGTAGCCTTACCATTGGTTAGAGCCCAATCCTTAAGGAAAGATAAAAGCCTTAAGAAAAATTATACACAAGTTGAAAGATAAATATTTCTAAGTTGAAACATATTTTAAAGGAGAAGGTAAATATTTTTATAATACTTGGTGAAAATTTTAAGAGGTTGAAAATAAAGATGTTATTCATAGAGGTGAAAAGAAAGTATTTTAGAAAATTTTAAGGATGTTTTCTATAAAAGTCTAAATTTTTGGAACTACTTTATGATGAAAAATTTTAATTGAAAACAAACCAAATTCTTGGTTCTTTACCAAAAGGATTTTTTTTTTTTGACTCTCATTATGTTATGCAAAGTTTCTTCTCAAAAGTCTCTATTTTTGGAAAAAGATGATTTTTTTTCCAAATTAAAGATAGGCTTTTATAAAAAGAGATGTTATTGTATTTTTTTTAAGAAATTTCAAAGAAAAACGTTTCTCAAAGAGAAGGTTTTATTAAAATAAAAATATCCGCTAACTTGGATAAGTTACGGAAGTTTTGGTTTTGGATTTTGTATTTTCACCGAGCGAAAAAGAAGAAAAGTTGAACCCAGTAACCGAGACGTCGGGATACTAGTATTTTAAAAGTATGTTGATCTATGATCCATGTTACGTTATTATGGACTATGTTCCAAACTACGTTGCTATGGACTGTTGTCCTATACATGTTGAATTGAAACATGGTTAAAGTGATAAAAAGGTGAAAACTGTTTTCTACGACCACAAAGTCCAAGGACTGATGCATAAGTACAGGACTGTTGTGATTCGACACTCGGACTTAAGGTCCTGTGTTGATAATAAAAGTTGCAAGACATTTAAAACATTGGAAGGTCGTGATCTCTAAGCCTCGACAAAACGGCAAAGAGCAGAACACAAAGAAAAGCTGAAAACAAAAAAATGATTTTCTCATGCATTCATTTTGGGCAGACATGCCGACGTTGTTTTTGTATGAATGTCTGAAAAGGTCAGGTATTTCATACTACGTTGTTCCGTGTGAATATCTGGAAGGACCAGGTATTTCATGCTATGGTATTTCATTGTGCCTTGATGGATAATGAAGTCCATTAGCCGGAACTATTGTGCCTTGTGTTGGACAGTATGCTATAGACATTCCATGCATGTTGCACACTGTGCCAGGAGATTGGACAGTGTATTGGAAATTCACGTTGTGCCTTTATGGCAACCGAGCCTTATCAGCTCATTTTTAAAGAAAGTTGAAAACTCCGGAGTCTTGCATCAAAGTTGAATTTTTCATGAACATCATTGTTTTTCAAAGTTGATTGATGAATTGGTGTGATATTATATTTTGTTTATTATTTCACTTGCTATAAATATGATGATATCTGTTGTGTATGTTGTTTATGTTGCAAGTATGTAGTTTATCATAATTATCCATTGATAAGCCTCTGGGTCATCTAGTTTTATGGCTAGTATGACCATGGTTTTGTGCTAATTATATTTCGTTTTCACCCAAATTAGACTCGATTGTCCTCAAGCAACATTTTGAGTCGTTTGAGTAGTTTTAGGTTAATTTAGCCAGTTTTGAGTCAAATAAAGCACTTACGGCTATTTCATTGTTTTCAGGTTAACTTAGAAGTTAAGGGAATAAAGAATCAGTGGAAACTGCAATCCTGGAAGTATTCGCCCCGCGAGAGTCTCTTCGCCTTGCGAACCTGAAAGCCAGCCTGAACAGCAGAAAGTCCTCATCTCTGTCTCGCCCCGCGAATCCTAATCTCGCCTCGGAGCTTGAAGGCTGACTGTGCCAGAAAATGCAAACCTTTCTGTGTCGCCTCGCGAATCCATGTTTCGCCTCACGAGCCTGGAAGCCAGAAGCCATCACGCGCAGGCCTTGATACTCATAACGGGCGTAATAAGAAGACTCTTCTATTCCTCGCCTCGCGAGCCTTTCTTCACCTCGCGAGAAGTCCAAACGTTTCAGATTTCTTCATAAGATTCGCCTCGCGAGTGGTGGTTCGCCTCGTGAGAGAGCGCAGATCCTGAATGTTATAAATTGTTGTTCTGGGAAGATTAGAGACACTTTTCATTATCCATTGTTTTTACAGAGTTTCTGGTTGTGATACGTTTTTATGGAGAACTAATTTTCTTGGATTAGTCTACTGTAATCGATTTCCACCGCACTTGAGGTTCTGTAATTCCTGTTTTGTTTGCTTTTCCCTTTTCAATACTATGCTATATATTTCTGTTTGCTTAATTCAGGAGTGTATAGTGTCTGTGTTGATCTATTTCGGTGATGTTATGTTCCTATATTTAATCGTGTTTTCTTAATTCGCGTGTGTACAATCGTGTTTGCTTAATTCACGAGTGCTTCATCCCGTTTGCTTAATTCGGGAATTAGGAACATATATCTCGTAGTAGCAATTTCGCTTGTTAATTGTTGCTAAAACCGAAAGGGGATTAGAATCTGCTTAGGGCTTGGAATTTATATGAACTGATGATGGTTGGGAAATCGAGGACAGTAGATTAGCCGTCTTTAGCTTATTTGATAATCCTTTAAACTGCTCTTTTTTTATTGCTCTGTTTTTGCTTTGTTTTCCAATTGAATTTCAACCCAACCCCCCAAAAAAAAAACTGATTTTTGTGGTAAATAACAATTCAAGAGTCCTTGTGAGACGATACCCGAGTTGTCGCGCTCTACTACAATTTTATAAAATAGCTCGCTTTTTGACCCGTGTGTGACAACGCGTCATCCATATATTGGTATCTCACCCTTGCATTTTTGTTTGTTTTATTTGGCATATATTATTTGTATCGGAAAATAGATGAACCCAGACGCACCACTGCCTCATTCCCGGGTGCGAGCCCTAATCTTTGAGAACCAATTTGAGCCAAAGGAGTGGGAGTTCGGACCGGGGCCCACGTAGCTCACTACACTGGTCCGGTCAGTACAGTGGAGGGCAGCATTTTGAATGGACCCGTCCGGAGGGTTCTGACTACTGAGACAATACAGATCACATTGTCGCCTGCGGACATATGCATTCAGCATTGGGATGCCCATGGCTTAGTGGTCTTAGGTCAGCAGCCACCCCAGGACTTACCGCATCAGGAGGCACCTGTTGCACTTATCGAGGAGGACCTGATGGAGCTCAAGGAGGAGGACCCTCAGGAGGAATTGGAAGAGGACCCCGTGGAGGATATAGACGAGGTCCCTCAGTATCACCCACTTGATAACGATGAGGACGATGATCCTGACGAGGGAGGTGAGGTGGAGGACCCTTCACCGGTTATGTCTCCATAAGGTGGAGATAACCGTAGTGGTCTCCCGAACGGATACCACTAGGACTAGACCAGCCATAGGGTTTTTCTTTTGTGGTAGTAGTGTCTAAGCTGTCATTTTGACTTTGTATCTGACCATGTTCCTCTAATCACGTTTAACTCTTTTCAAGCATGTTAGTATTTAACTTAGTTGTTGTGAAAAACTATGTCGAACCACTCCATGTGATTTCTGTCAAGTAGCCTGTCACCAAGGCTTTTATTTATGTAAGAAGGTGTTTATGTATATTTATGGTGCTATTCTTTTGTTTTAGTTATTTATGTTAACTACATTTATGATAAAAGTTTTATGGTATTCCAAAATGATAGATAACCATCATAATTAAAAATTTTCCGAAAGAAATCGACACATCATTAATAATATCATTTTTCGTAAAACGAGGTAATTAATGTGATGCTCGGGGACAGGGCGTCACATTAAGGGTGGTATCAGAGCTGGTCGAGTCTTTCGGGAATCTTTGGGAATAGGCTTGTTGTATTTATGTTGTGTGACCTAGGCTTGTTTGAATTACTTCTTAGAAGTAATAATTGTAGGAAAATGATTGAATAACTTTTATCTAGTTGCCATTTAACTGATTTTATCTTGTTGATCAGTTATGGAGCTAGATGCAGGACGTGGATGTGGCCGTAGAGGTGGTTTCGTTGGTGGACGTGGACCTAATGATGGGCGAGCGAATTTTGCCGCAGAAGCTATGGCAGACGTTGCTGCTGCCATTGCCTAGCTGACCGCTACTATGGCTGCACAACACCAACAAGAGCAAGCTCGTACTGAGCAAGCTGCAGAAGGTCGTCCTCTGACAGCATTTCCACGTCGGAACCCACCACAGTTTTATGGGGATGTTGATCCGGTTAAAGTGTAACGCCCTTCGTTACATTAGTAACCCAAAACAAAATCAATGAAAATCCTTTAAATAATTTTAAATTAAAAACATACATGTCATAAAAATTTCGCAACTTAATCGGGTCTGAAAATACCTCATATTAATTAAAATAGATATAAAGTATCCAAAGTGATAATATAATAATAAATCCATACATCCAAATAAAAACCACAAACCTCAAAAACTGGGCGTCTACTAATAAACCCAACGACAAATAAATAAACATGTCTAGCCATATACGGCTCCTTATTCAAGAAAATACTAACCAAACTAGAAATAATAACTAATAGAATCCACTTAGTCTTCACGCCTCTTCAGTTTCAGTGACGTCATGCTCGTGCTCTGAAAACAACGCTTTAAATGAGATATAATCCCAGTGAATAAAAATCATTTAATGAAAAGGTTCGCAAATAGTGTTGTTCTCGGCCGTCGCGGTAACCGGAAAATCAACCATGGTACCCGCTAATTTTTAAAATAATGAATATAATAAACCTCCAAAAATAATAATATATAAATAATATTAATATCAAACATTCAAACCACAAACTCATAAGCTCAACAACGGTCACATCTCATTGCATTTAATCTCATTCACCATGCAAACTCTATGCAATGCAACTCCATGAACATGACTCGGTGATTCCCAGAATCACCTGACTTGCCTATTTGGTTCCCAGAACCGGTGTGAACGCTGGATCCACTAAGGTCTATGAGCTCATATCCATGCAATGGCGTCTCACTGCCTTCCCCATCCCAGATGGAGGTATCTCATATCCCATCCCAGATGTGGATAATTTCAATAATCTGACATCCCATCCCAGATGGTGATATCTCTCATCCTATTCCCTGAATAGAATGTAAACCGTCATCCCTTCCCGGAAGGTGATGACTAACTCATGCATAATACAGTATGTCATCCCAGATGACTACCATATGGGTTATCAAACTCCATGCATCACTAACAATAGTATATTGTCATGCCGAGGCAACACCATAACATTATATAATATAACCAAGCATATCACGGCAACACTATAACATCATATAAAATAACAGAGCAAGTCACGACAACACTATAACGTCATATAAGTAAAATTGGAATTAACTATACTATAAATTAACAAAATTTAATTTAAATTCTATTAAAAAAAAATCATACATGTAACCATACATGACAGAAACATGATCAGGAACGTGAATCTCAATTCCAATTTCTAATATAATATGGCCTTGAATTAGTAGACTAGTATTTCACATCCAGGGGAAAAGAAATCAAAACTCACACTCCAATTCATTGAGTTTGGCTTTGGCAATGGTTTTGCCCACAAACAATTAAAAAAACGTATATACAATATGACAAATTTAATATAAATTTATTTCTTTATTAAATCCAGAAAAATATACAATTAGGTCAATTCCTCAAACATCTTTAAAATATTTTAGGAGTCTCAAATTAAGAATCCAAAAATCCTAATTTTTCGTGACAAACCAAAGTACATATAAAAATCTCAAATTAATTGTACCATGAAGGGGTGAGAAAAAGTATTTTTACTCACCTCTTGAAGACCTTCAAAAGCTTCAAAATTAATCTAAGGGAAGAGATAGTCCTTCACCACAAAAAATCTTCCTTCTTTTCGTTAATAATTTTTTATCTGTGTGTGGCTCCCCATTCGTTACACAATTAGCACTACTCTTTCTTTTCTTTCCCTTGTCTGGCCGTGCTGTTTCATTACGTGAGTGAGAGAAAGAGGAGTTATAAACTTATATAGCCGTGTGAATAGAAACTAGGTTTCCTTATAGCATTAGGTTTCTTTTCTTTCTTTTTTTCCAACCTTTAATATTGTTGCGGGACCCGCTGACCCTTATTATTAGATGAATGAAAGGCAAGGCAATCTAGCCCTGATGTGAGGAGTCCTTCACCTTAACAGACATGTCTATATAATTTTGTTTCCATTTTCATTCTTTTTTTTAACCCAAAAGAATTCCCATTAATATTACATCTCCTAATTGTTTTTCACACAAAGCTAAACATGCTCACTTCCTATACGAGAAATCCAATAATGGATGGTGGTTTATGGCTTTTTCTTCTCTCTTTTTTTTAATCTAAATTTTGTATTTATTTAAAATATTAAATAATTCCAATAAATTTTTATACTAATAGTTTTCTACGCTAAGCCTTATAACAACTTAATCTTTTCATTAAAATAATTTATATTGTAATTTTGTTAATTTATAGTATAGTTAATTCCAATTTTACTTATATGACGTTATAGTGTTGTCGTGACTTGCTCTGTTATTTTATATGATGTTACAGTATTGCCGTGATATGCTTGGATATATTATATAATGTTATAGTGTTGCCTCGGCATGACAATATACTATTGTTAGTGATGCATGGAGTTTGATAACCCATATGGTAGTCATCTGGGATGACATACTATATTATGCATGAGTTAGTCATCACCTTCAGGGAAGGGATGACGGTTTACATTCTATTCCGGGAATAGGATGATAGATATCACCATCTGGGATGCAATGTCAGATTATTGAAATTATCCACATCTGGGATGGGATATGAGATACCTCCATCTGGGATGGGGAAGGCAGTGGGACGCCATTGCATGGATATGAGCTCATAGACCTTAGTGGATCTGGCGTTCACACCGGTTCTGGGAACCAAAGAGGCAAGTCAAATGATTCTGGGAATCACCGAGTCATGTTCATGGAGTTGTATTGGATAGAGTTTGCATGGTGAATGAGATTAAATGCAATGAGATGTGACCGTTGTTGAGCTTATGAGTTTGTGGTTTGAATGTTTGATATTAATACTATTTATATATTATTATTTTTGGAGGTTTATTATATTCATTATTTTAAAAATTAGCGGGTACCATGGTTGATTTTCTGGTTGCCGCGAAGGCCGAGAACAACACTATTTGCGAACCTTTTCATTAAATGATTTTTATTCACTGGGAATTATCTCATTTAAAGTATTGTTTTCAGAGCACGAGTACGACGTCAGTGAAACTGAAGAGGCGTGAAGACTAAGTGGATTCTATTAGTTATTATTTCTAGTTTGGTTAGTATTTTCTTGAATAAGGAGCCGTATATGGCTAGACATGTTTATTTATTTGTCGTTGGGTTTATTAGTAGACGCCCGATTTTTTAGGCTTGTGGTTTTTATTTGGATGTATGGATTTATTATTATATTATCACTTTGGATACTTTATATCTATTTTAATTAATATGATGTATTTTCAGACCCGATTAAGTTGCGAAATTTTTATGACATGTATGTTTTTAATTTAAAATTCTTTAAAGGATTTTCATTGATTTGTTTTAGGTTACTAATGTAACGAAGGGCGTTACATTTATGGTATAAGAGCGGCACCTCTCCCAGTACGGTGTGGTTCGAGGACAAACCAAGTGGAAGCTAGTGGGCATGTAACACCCGGGTGCCGACGAGGGCGGGAAGTGGTCGCCGGTGCAAGAAGGCACGGACAAGTAGCAGCTCCTGGCAGGCTTCTAGGCGGAGGGGTATATGATTGAACCGATTACACACCCGAATTAGAGGGATCCTGAGACTGTGTAGGTGTGGGACTATACAGTTGAGGATGGCTTATATGAATTGATGGGTGCTACCTATACCAACAAGATGCATCTTCTTTTCGGGAGCCCGTCACTTAAGAACTCCACAGTTAAGCGTGCTTGACGTTTTCCCAGGAAGCGTGAGTGAGGACAAAGCACGCTGAAAAGGCCCGTGTTGGTTTGTGGGGACAACCGTCAATCCAAAAAGCAGGCAGGGATGTTACAAATGGTATCAGAGCGACATCTCTCCTAGTACGGCGTGGTTCGGGGACGAACCAAGCGGAAGCTGGTGGGCATGTAACACCCGGGTGCTGAAGAGGGCGGGGAGTGGTCGCCGGTGCAAGAAGGCACGGACAAGGAGAGGCTCCTGGCAGGCTTCTAGGCGGAGCGACACATGAATGAACCTATTACACACTCGAATGAGAGGGATCTTGAGACTGTGTAGGTATGGGACTATACAGTTAAGGAAGGCTTATATGAATTGATTGGTACTGCCTATACATACAAGATGCGTCTTCTTTTTGGGAGCCCATCACTTAAGAACTCCACAGTTAAGCGTGCTTGACTTGGAGCAATTCTGGGATGGGTGACCTCCTGGGAAGTTTTCCCGGGAAGCGTGTGAGTGAGGACAAAGCATGCTGAAAAGACCCGTGTTGATCTGTGGGGACAGTAGTCAATCCATAAAGAAGCCAGGGATGTCACAAGTGGTATCAGAGCGGCACCTCTCTCAGTACGGTGTGGTTCGGGGACGAACCAAGCGGAAGCTGGTGGGCATGTAACACCCAGGTGCCGACGAGGGCGGGGAGTGGTCGCCGGTGCAAGAAGGCATGGACAAGGAGCGGCTCCTGGCAGACTTCTAGGTGGAGGTTCACATGAATGAACCGATTACACACCCGAATGAGATGGATCCTGAGACTGTGTAGGTGTGGGACTATACAGTTGAGGATGACTTATATGAATTTATTGGTACTACCTATACCAACAAGATGCATCTTCTTTTTGGGAGCCCATCACTTAAGAACTCCACAGTTAAGCGTGCTTGACTTGGAGCAATTCTTGGATGGGTGACCTCTTGGGAAGTTTTCCCAGGAGGCGTGTGAGTGAGGACATAGCAAGCTGAAAAGGCCCGTGTTGGTTTATGCTAATTTCTTGCTAATGGGAGATGTTGAATATTGGTGGAGAGGCACCAAGAAAATGCTCGAAGCGAATCAACAAGTAATTACTTGGGAGGTTTTTCGCACTGCATTCCTGGACAAATACTTCGCATGAAGAAGGAGCTGGAATTTCTGCGTCTTCACCAAGGAGACATGACTGTTGGAGAGTATGCAGCCAAGTTCGAATCCCTGGCCAGATATTTTTGCTTTTTCCAAGACAATCTAGAAGAGAGCTGGAAGTTCGAAAGATTCGAAGGAGGATTGAGGTACGAGATCAAGGGGTCAGTGTTGCCACTAGAGATCAGGAATTTTCAAGCTCTGGTGGAGAAATGTAGGAAAGTTGAACAAATGCTGAAAGGAAGAGACAATAGAGGGAATGTTGGTGGACCATCACGCTCGAGAAACCAATTCCAAGGCCAGAACCAGAGGGGTAAGCAAGCTCAGAAGAAGCCATACTCTAGACCAGCTGGAAACAACCGGAGTGAACAACAGTACCGTCCCATGGCCTCAGCCTCTGGAAGTGTTAACTAGAGGAGTCAAGGACCAAGCCAAGGAAGGAGATGCTTCAAGTGTGGAGACCCGAACCATTTGGTTGATGTATGTCCCGCGAGAGGGATGAAATGTTTCAACTGTGACCGAGTAGGACATCTAGCAAAAGATTGCAGGACACCAAAGCGGGAAACCACCGTCAATAGTGCCAGAAATTTTAAACCGACAGCTAAGGGAAGAATTTTTACCATGAGTGGTGCTGAAGCCTCTAACTCCAAGGACCTCATGAAAGGTAGCTGTGTTATCGCTGGTAATCTCTTAACTGTGTTTTTCTATTCTGGTGCGACGCATTCATTCATATAATCATCTCAAATGATTGTGTGAGACTTTTAGCATTTCCTGTTACTTGTTTGCCGTATGATTTGATTGTCTCAACTCCTACCGTTGAACCTGTCACTGTCAATTCAGTGTGTTTGAACTGTCCGGTTATCATTCAGGATCGACACTTTCTAGTTGATCTGATTTGCTTGCCATTAGTTCAATTAGATGTGATTTTGGGTATGGATTGGTTGTCTTCCAATCATGTTCTTTTAGATTGTTCTCGTAGAACATTGATTTTTCTAAACTCCGAGATTTCTGGATTTCTCGCTACCCATCAAGTGAAATCTTTTTCGAAGGAAAAGGATCAGAGGTGCTTGCATTTAACAAGCTTAGAAGTTGAGGAAGAAGTTATTTTGAATATGATACCAGTTGTAAGAGACTTTCCGGAGGTGTTTCCTCCCGATGTACCCGGATTACCCCTGATAAGAGATATCGAATTCTCTATTAATCTTGTTCCAGGAACCTGTCCGATATCGATTGCTCCATATCGGATGTCACCCACAAAGCTTGTAGAATTGAAGGCTCAGCTAGAAGATCTGTTGTCAAAATAGTTCATAAGACCAAGTGTTTCTCCTTAGGGAGCACCTGTTCTTTTAGTACGGAAGAAAGATGGAGGATCAAGACTTTGCATGGATTATAGGCAACTCAACAAAGTGACGATTAAGAACGAGTATCCGTTGCCACGTATAGATGATTTGATTGACCAACTGCAAGGAACTACTATTTTCTCAAGAATTGACTTGAGAACGGGATACCATCAGATCAGAGTAAAGACTAAAGATATTCCAAACTGCTTTCCGAATGCGTTATGGGCATTATGAGTATCTTGTAATGCCGTTTGGAGTAACAAATGCCTCTGCTGTCTTCATGGATTACATGAACCGGATTTTTCATCCGTTCTTGGACAAATTCGTTGTCGTATTCATCGATGATATCCTCATTTATTTCAGGAGCCAGGAGGAACATGAAGTGCATCTTTGCCTTTGGGTCTCCATTATTTAGAGAATCCACCTCAGGGGTGCATGGATCTTATTTTTCAAGAGTCAATAGGAGTCGGTTTTAGTCACAGGGCAGCTGCTTAGCTGTGTTTTTGGGCTTTAGCCCTCCTATTAACCAAAAAAAAAAGAGAGAGAGAAGATAATGGGGATCATGGATTATAAAAATGTAGAAAAGGTAATTATATAAATAACAATCACTTGGTTAGAAACTTTTGTATAGAAGTTATGAATTTAAAATTTATATTAATTAGTCTTCATGAGTCTGTTGGATGATTAAAATGTGGAATATTATTTGTGAGTGCATGAGTTCAAACTCCTACAATACGTGTTTTTTTTTTCCAGTTCTCTTTTCTCCTCTCCCCCTTCCTCATGTAAGGCCTCCCATCATATGAGCCAATTCTTGGATGAAAAAAATGTATTAATAAACATCACACACTTGATGATATAAAAATTTATAATAAGAATGGGTAATAATAAATTTTATTAGATAAAAGAAACTCATTTGTTTTTTATTGTGAAAAAAAAAGATTTGATTATTCAAACCATTTATAAGATTGATCCTCATTTAACCCATTTGATTTATTCACGAGACTAATTTTCGTTCGAGTGTAAGAGTATAGGGGTTATGCAATCTGCTCCCGATGCTTCCTAAATTTGTACATCCTCATTTTTTGTTTTTGTGTGACAATTAAAGGCATCATTACCCAATAGTAAGAAGCTAGCTCATTCTAATAATTTGGTTACTTTGCACCTTGAACTTTTTATTTTATTTTATTTTGGCATAATGCTCACATAATTTCCACCCAAAATTCCTTTTTTAATTGTGAAAACTCATGGATTTAATTCATTTGAACCATTCATGAGATTATCAGATTAATCCTCATTTAATCCATTCGGATTATTTAAGATATTAATATTTGTCTGACGGTAAAAGCATGGAGAAAATGTAGTATGAACCTCAAAACATATTTTAAAAGTGAATTAAGAATAATTGATTTTTTTGGGAAGAAAAAATAAAATCACTTTTAAAGTGTAAATATATAAAATTATGTGGGCTATACACCTAAAACCAATTTTATTCTAAAGAAAAGTTAGAAATTATTTTTTCTTTTCTTTTTTTTGATACAAAGGGGAACAGCTAACTAACAGAACGTAAAAAAGAGACCCATCTGGCATCCTCTACAAGCAGAGGATTCAGGGAAGAAGGAGCAATGTTTAAAATAGTACAAGAAAAAGGTCCATAATGACCAAGGGTAGCCAAGCAATCAGCGCATCTGTTTGCTTCACGGTAGGTATAGAAAATGGAGAATCTTCCATTGCTAGATGCAATAAGAGAAACTGCTTCATCGAGGAGGGGCTTAATGTATAGGCAATCAGAATTTCTTTTCCTAACCATGTTGACGATGACCTCTGAGTCCAATTCCACCAAGACTAGAGGAAGATCGAGGTCATTGGCAATCCGGAGTCCATGAACCAGCCCCCAAAGCTCCGCAAGAACAGAGGTTGCAATTCCCAGATTGCAGTGGTATGCTACCACCAACTTTCCCTCTGTATCTCTTATGATGCCTCCGCAAGCAGACAGACCGGAACTGTGGAGGTGATATCCATCCATGTTGAGTTTAAAGGAAACTACAGGTGGCGGAGTCCACCCTACCTGAATATCATGCCTTAGGTGAGGTAAATCTGAATGGGCCGTTTTACTCAACTGTGTTTGCACCAATTTAACCTGAAATAGGATCCTATCAAGAAATTGGCCATGAGGCGTAGAGTTGGGCATGAAAACCCTTTTATTTCTGTTCGTCCAGAGAGAGTAGCAGACAATCCCAAAAAGCAAAGGCCACTCCCATTCACTCGATCCAAAGTCATCATTCTTCAGGTTTGCTAGAAGCCACTGATCATGACCTAAGCTAAAGAATCAACTCCAACCTTCAGGGTTGATCAATCTGTTCCAGATAGAAGAATCCTCCACACAGTCTCTCAGAACATGCATAATTGATTCAGAGTGTTGGAGTCACAAGGGGCAAGTGTCCGAAGAAGCACCACCTCTCTTCACTCTTTCCTCGTTCATCAACAGTGTTCCATGAGCAACTTTCCAAAGGAAAGCTTGATACGTAGGGGGACCCTTCCATTTCCAAATAAGATCGAATTAGAAGGAAGGGGGGCTCCTCATGATATCCTTATACAGACACAGGTAGACGGACTTGACGGAAAAGAACTTTTAAAAAATTATTTTTTCTTTTAAAATCAATTACACCTAACTCAAAATCAATTTTTTAACACAATTTCGTAAACAAACACTCTCACATAGGCATAATTTTCATCTTGCTTCTCTTTAGTTGTTTGACATAATGCTCAAATAATTTCGATCCAAAGATATTAAATAGAAAAGTCTTCCAACAATGATAAGATATGAAGTTTGATCAATGTACCTTTCTAACGAGAATTTAATTGTTATGTATTATTAGTGTAAAAAATATTGCACTATCGACTCATCATAGATTACTATATTATTCAAAATGTTTGATTCGTATCATAATTAAATTTAGACTGATAATATATCAAAATTAAATTCTACTGATAATTAATATATTGGGCCCGTTTGGATGAATTTTTTAAAAAAAGTGCTTCTATGATATAGAAGTAGAAGTAGAAGCGGAAGTTATTATTACAAGCAAAAGGTCATTTTGCGTTTGGATGAACTTTTTAAAAAATGGGCTTTTATGTGATTTGTTGCAGGGATATTATTGTCCAATAAAATATGATTCATCATCACCAATATGTGGTTGATCCAAGTGGTAAGGGACTTGGACAACTTAAGCAAGTGGTCAGAGGTTCGAATCCTGACTTTTGTGTATGGAGAAAACACGGTTGGGAGGGGAGAACCAACCTTGTGTGCCCAACAGGTTCCCCGACGGAGATTAGTCACTGCTAACAGTGGTGGATACTTCGTGTAACAGCCCGTTTTTAGTTACGCTATTTAACCGATTAAAATTTAAATTACTCTCTTCAAATTATTTTATTGGGTGCGTTAGCACTGACTTATTTCAGTGGATGCACACTTGCTAGACAATAAGTTACATTATTGTCACTGTTACTACCAGTACAGAAAAATATTTTAAATAATATGTTTAAGAGAAAAGTATTTTTTTTATATTTTTATTCAATTTAATTTTAGAGTTGAAAATAAACTGGTTTGACCTTAATCGGAGATTAAATTTTGGACCGAGTATTTTCTTAGTTGATCAGTCCAACTATTAATCTTTACTCTAATTTGAATTTCGAAAACGTATATCTATCAATCTTTATTTTTAGATTCCAGAAAGTAAAAACATATTTATTTTAGGCTTAATATTTTATCACTCATTTTGTACCTATTAACTAAACAATTTTTTTTTATCTTGATGTGATAAGTGTCCACGGCAATTACTATCAAAATGACACCTCCATTTTCTTTTTTGCCGCATAAGTGGAACATAACACCTCCAGCTTGCATGTTTGATTGTGGCAAAAAATTTCTTTTTATATATATATATATATATATATATATATATATATAGCACGTAACGATTCAGAAAGAAAGAATAAGAAAAAAAAATTTGAATGAAAGAAAAATAGTTAGAAAGAAAGTAATAGGTTAGAGAGAGAGAAACGTAGAAAGAAAAGAGGGAGGGACCGTGAGAGGAACAAGAATTTCCGGAGTCGATTCTGGTCAATCCGTTCGTCCTATCAAAATTATGATTATACCGTTGTGATCCTCACGATATCTACTTCATTATCCTACCTTTCTTTTCTTGATTAGGCTAAGGTAAGCCTATGTCCTTTTTATGTCTAAATGCCGTCGGCAATGGTATTGAGGTTATCTTTCAATTCATTTATCGGTTTCCAATTCTGTCTTCAGATTTGGGTTACATGTAACGTGTGCTTCACAATGATGTGTTCAGGTGAATTTTTGGAGCCCCGGAGGGTGCAGAACGGTGCGTGGCAGATTTGAGGGAGTATAGGGAGTGTCCGTTTCGTTACCCCAGAGCTAGCCTAAGACATTCCAGGTGGGGGAAAGAAATTATTTAGCGTCGGAAACGGTGCGGTTACATTTAATTAGATAATGGTGTAGGGCGACCCAAACCCTACATGAGAGCGAGTAACGGACAAGGTTTATACCACATTGGGGATTACTTAGTGGTACCGATGATGATATAGAAATTGTGCGTTTATCGTCGTTACGCTGTATATATATTTTATTTTATTACGTGAGGATTACGTGTTTGACTGGTTGATGTGAAATTGATACTGGTTTATATTTATTATTATTCTTACTATTATTATTATTTTAATATTACTACTGATGGGATTATTATTGTTGTTGTTGTTGTTGTTGTTGTTGTTGTTGTTGTTGTTGTTGTTGTTGTGATTATCATTATTATTATGATGATAGAATGAGTGTAATGATTGTACTTAGAGGATGGAGTAAATCATAAGTTCTATGAGACACGAGGATGTATTTGGGGATTGCATACTATATGAAATAGCAATGCCTAACCGAGATAATTATCGTGATATGAGAACGAGAGTGATGAGATGAGATTATTTTGAGGTTATCTATGAGATTATGATGACCGGTTAGGGCACTAGGGGGTGACCTGAAACATGGTCTGTGATATGAGGGACCTGAAACATGGTCGCGTGGACCTGAAACATGGTCGATTGGGGTCTATGCCTCGGAGGGAAAATTCCCGGGGATAGGCTAACGGCGGACCGTCCAGAGATGATTTCATTTTAGTCGCAGCTATAGTTCATGCATTGCATGAGCATCCTGGATTGTGGTCCAGAGGTGTGCACCGGGTTGTGCGTCTATAGTGCCATTGCTTTGCGTGGGCACTCTCCATCCGCAGACGAGGGTGTGCGCCGGGGACTCTGGGACGTGTCGATTATATTGTTGTGATATCCGGATATGGCCGATACCTGAAGAGATTATTCATACAGCATTTGCATTGCATCATGATGGAGGGTAGAGGAAAGATTATAGATGTGGATTGAGGATGATTATGTTATATATATTTATACTGGGGAGACGGATGTTTAGTGTGCCGTTATTTAATTAAATGTTGCTAAACCATTTCCACGTTTGATGTTATATGGTTTCTTATCCCTATCTTCTCTATATTGTATATGTTTCTTTTTGGTGAGCGTGATGAGAAGATCCTACAGAGATTCCAGCCATGGAGGAACTTGATGGGACTTCGTATGAGCCTGACGTTTGAGGACGAGCAGTGGATCCTCATAGTTGAGTATAAAGTCTATGGCCAGTGCGTCTCATCTCTTTAGGATGTTGTTTTTATTTTGTTTGATTATCAGTTTTGTACATTTTGGGATTCGACTGATGGGATTTCCCTCTACTGTACTGTATCAGGATTTGAGATGTATATATTATGTATGTATGTTATGTTTTAAATTTTTCCGTTGTTTTAATATATTCGCTTAACGCTAATTAGGTTTTAATATTTTGGGTTTTCTTTAATGGAACGTCGGGGCGTCTCATTTAGTGGTATCAGAGCAGTTCGGTTCTGAATCGGACTGTGAGCACTATGATTAGGGTGAACTGGCCATTTAGTTGAATCCACATCGGATAACAACTATGCTTAGAAGTTGGGTAGTGAGTCCGACGCGACATCTCTATGGCATATAGTATTTATATTCCAGTTTTATATAGTATTATATGTCATATTGATGGGGGCTAATGATTTCTTTTAACAAGATCATTTGCCCGTTTCTCAGCTACCATATACCTTGACAGTGTCCACCCCTACCAGTGATCCTTTGATCACTATGTCTGTTTGCTTACAGTGTCCTATAGTTGTTGAAAATAGGGCATTCCTAGTAGATCTCATCTGTTTGCCTATGCAGCAGATAGACGTTATTCTGGGCATGGATTGGCTTTCGGCTCACCATGTAGTGCTAGATTGTGCCCGAAAGACTTTATCTTTTATTGAGCCTTCTAGCATAGTATCTGCCAATGAAGGAGCAACTATGAGGGGTTGCGGTTCTCAGCAGTATGTGATGATTTTCTCTTTGGAAGCTAAGGAGACTTCGAGTATAGATTCTCTGCCTATTGCTAGGGAGTTTCCTGAGGTTTTCCCTCCTGATGTTCCGGGTTTGCCACCAGAGAGGGAGGTGGAGTTCGCTATAGATCTCATACCAGGGGCTGGACCTATTTCAGTAGCTCCTTATCGGATGTCACCAGTAGAGTTGGCAGAGTTGAAGAAACATCTGGATGACATGATGAAGAAGGAATTCATCAGACCGAGTGTTTCGCCTTGGGGAGCACCAGTATTGTTTGTCAAGAAAAAGGATGGGAGTTCTAGGTTGTGTACGGATTATAGGCAGTTGAATAAAGTTACAATCAAGAACAAATATCCGTTGCCTAGGATAGATGATTTGATGGATCAGTTGAAAGGAGCTTCGGTGTTTTCCAAGATAGATTTAAGATCAGGATACCATCAGATTAGGGTGAAGAAGGAGGATATACCTAAGACCGCTTTTAGGACAAGGTATGGACACTACGAGTACCTAGTTATGCCTTTTGGTGTAATGAATGCTCCAGCGGTGTTCATGGATTACATGAATAGAATTTTTAGACCGTTCCTTGACAAGTTTGTTGTAGTGTTTATAGATGATATTCTTATCTATTCCCGTAGTCGGGAAGAACACAAGGAACACCTGAGAGTGGTGTTACAGGTGTTGAGAGATAGGCAGTTGTATGCTAAGCTATCCAAGTGTGAATTTTGGTTAGAGGAAGTACAGTTTCTAGGGCATGTAATCAAGAAGAAAGGGATAGCTGTTGATCCAGTTAAGGTAGAGGCCGTGATTAAATGGGAGAGTCCTAAGTCAGTAAGTGAGGTGAGGAGTTTCTTAGGATTAGCCGGGTATTACAGGAGGTTCATTGAGGGTTTCTCGAAGATTGCATTGCCTATGACGCAGTTAACGAGAAAAGGTACGACGTTTGTTTGGACAGAGAAGTGTGAAGAGAGTTTTCAGAAGCTAAAGGAGAAGTTGACTACATCTCCTGTGCTAACGTTGTCAGATCCATTAGGACAGTTTGACGTATATTGTGACGCGTCGTATCAAGGATTGGGTTGTGTTTTGATGCAAGAGGGAAGAGTTGTGGCTTATGCTTCCCGACAATTGAGAGTTCATGAAAGGAATTACCCAACCCATGATCTGGAGTTAGCAGCCATAGTGTTCGCATTGAAGATATGGCGACACTATCTTTATGGAGTTAAGTTTAGTGTGTTCAGTGATCACAAGAGTTTAAAGTATTTGTTTGATCATAAGGAGCTGAACATGAGACAACGTAGATGGATGGAATTCATTAAGGACTATGAGTTTGATCTTCAATACCATCCAGGAAAGGCTAATGTTATGGATGATGCACTAAGTCGGAAATCCTTGCACGTATCTGCAATGATGGTGAAAGAGATGGAGTTGCTTGAACAGTTTAGAGATTTGAACCTAGGTATGGATCTGATGGAGGATAGAATATGTTTAAATATGATCACCATTAGTAGTGAGTTTTTGAGAGACCTTAAGATTAAGCAGGGTCAGGATGAATATTTGGTGGATGTGAATCGAGGTATAGATGAGGGTAAAGTTTCAGAGTTTAGGAGAGGATCAGATGGAGTGTTAAGGTTTAAGGATCGTATATGTGTGCTAGAGAACTTATAGATTAGGAATATGATCTTAGAAGAGGCACATAAAAGTAAGCTGAGTTTCCACCCAGGAGCCACTAAGATGTACCAAGACTTGAAGAAGATGTTTTGGTGGCCAAGGATGAAGAAAGAAGTGGCGGAATATGTTCTATCATGTTTGGTATGTCAGAAAGCTAAGATAGAGCATCAAAAACCCGCTGGGTTGTTGCAGTCCTTGGATATCCCAGAGTGGAAATGGGATAGTATAGCGATGGACTTTGTGGTCGGATTACCACGAACTCCGAAGAGGTTTGACGCGATTTGGGTTATCATTGATAGGTTGACGAAGTGTGCTCACTTCTTACCTATTGGTGAAAGTTATAGTTTTGAAAGGTTGACCCAGATTAATATCAAGGAAGTAGTGAGGTTACACGGTGTACCGTCGAGTATTGTCTCTGACCGAGATCCTAGATTTACATCTAGATTTTGGAGACAGTTACACGATGCGTTGGGAACAAAGTTGAGGATGAGTTCTGCTTATCATCCTCAGACGGATGGACAGTCTGAGAGGACAATTCAATCATTGGAGGATCTTTTAAGAGCTTGTGTGTTGGAGCATGTTGGCAGTTGGGATGAATTCCTACCATTGATTGAGTTCACATACAATAACAGTTTCCACAGTAGCATCGGGATGGCACCGTATGAGGCTCTGTATGGGAGAAAGTGTAGGACTCCATTATGTTGGTATGAGACTGGCGAGAGCCAAGTGTTGGGTCCTGATGTGGTGCAACAAACAACAGAACAAGTTAGGAAAATAAGAGAGAAAATGAAGGAAGCCCAGGATCGGTAGAGAAGCTACAGTAACAAGAGGAGGAGACCCTTAGAGTTCCAAGAAGGTGATCACGTGTTCTTGAGAGTCACTCCGAAGATCAGAATTGGCAGAGCTATAAAGTCTAGAAAACTCACTCCCCGATTCATTGGATCATTTAAGATTCTTCGACGAATTGGTCTAGTAGCTTACCAGATAGCCTTACCGCCTTACCTTTCCAACCTTCACGATGTCTTCCATGTTTCCCAGTGGAGAAAATATTACCCTAATTCTTCTCATGTGCTTGAGCCTGAATCTATACAACTCCGAGAGAATCTAGAATATGAGGCTTTACCGGTTAAGATCGCAGATAGAAGGATTAAAGAACTCCGTGGTAGACAGATTCCTTTGGTTAAGGTCATTTGGGATGAGATTACTGGAGATGCTACATGGGAGCGTGAGGCGGATATACAACAACAGTATCCACATCTTTTCGGAGGTACGAAATTCCGAGGACAGAATTTCTTTTAAGAGGGGTAGTAATGTAACAGCCTGTTTTTAGTTACGTTATTTAACCGGTTAAAATTTAAATTACTCTCTTCAAATTATTTTATTGGGTGCGTTAGCACTGACTTATTTCAGTGGATGCACACTTATTAGACAATAAGTTACATTATTGTCACTATTACTACCAGTACAGAAAAATATTTTAAATAATATGTTTAAGAGAAAAGTATTTTTTTTTATATTTTTATTCAATTTAATTTTAGAGTTGAAAATAAACTGGTTTGACCTTAATCGGAGATTAAATTTTGGACCGAGTATTTTCTTAGTTGATCGGTCCAACTATTAATCTTTACTCTAATTTGAATTTCGAAAACGTATATCTATCAATCTTTATTTTTAGATTCCAGAAAGTAAAAACATGTTTATTTTAGGCTTAATATTTTATCACTCATTTTGTACCTATTAACTAAACAATTTTTTTTATCTTGATGTGATAAGTGTCCACGGCAATTACTATCAAAATGACACCTCCATTTTCTTTTTTGCCGCATAAGTGGAACATAAAGTTATGCTAAACTGACACAGAAATGTGGACACAAATACGACACCTGCTACAGTAGCGCTACTGTAGCACCTTTTTTGTTTAAAATTTTTTTGACTTTTTTAAAAAAATAAAAATTTTATTTCTAAAAAAACCTGTTCACCAGATAATGAACTGAATTCACCAGATATTTGTACATGATTCACCAGATATTTACACATACTTAACCAAAAAATTTATTTATCAAAAAAACTCATTCACCAGATATTTACATATACTTAACCAAAAAATTTATTTATAAAAAAAAACACATTCACCAAATAATGAACTGAATTCACCAGATATTTATACCTGATTCACCATATATTTGCACATACTTAACCAAAATTTATTTCTCAAAAAAATCCATTCACCAGATAATGAACTGAATTCACCAGATATTTATACCTGATTCACCATATATTTGCACATACTTAACCAAAATTTATTTCTCAAAAAAACTCATTCACCAGATAATGAACCGAATTCACCAGATATTTGCACATGATTCACCAGATATTTGCACATACTTAACCAAAAAATTTATTTCTCAAAAAAACTCATTCACCAGATAATGAACTGAATTCACCAGATATTTGTACATGATTCACCAGATATTTACACATACTTAATCAAAAAAATTATTTCTCAAAAAAACCCATTCACCAGATAATGAACTGAATTCACTAGATATTTGTACCCTGTTCACCAGATATTAACACATACTTAATCAAAAAAATTATTTACAACAAAAATTTAAATTTAAAAAAAAAAAACTGTGCTACAGTGCCGCATAGTGCAACTACAGTGCCGCACTGTGCGGCACTGTTCATACGGTGTACCGTATGATGTCTGGCAAAATGTGTCCATTTAGCATTTTTGGTGGAACATAACACCTCCAGCTTGCATGTTTGATTGTGGCAAAAATTTTCTTTATCTATATATATATATATATAGTACGTAACGATTCAGAAAGAAAGAATAAGAAAAAAAATTTTGAATGAAAGAAAAATAGTTAGAAAGAAAGTAATAGGTTAGAGAGAGAAACGTAGAAAGAAAAGAGGGAGGGACCGTGAGAGGAACAAGAATTTCCGGAGTAGATTCTGGTCAATCCGTTCGTCCTATCAAAATTATGATTATACCGTTGTGATCCTCACGATGTCTACTTCATTATCCTACCTTTCTTTTCTTGATTAGGCTAAGGTAAGCCTATGTCCTTTTTATGTCTAAATGTCGTCGGCAACGGTATTGAGGTTATCTTTCAATTCATTTATCGGTTTCCAATTCTGTCTTCAGATTTGGGTTACACGTAACGTGTGCTTCACAATGATGTGTTCAGGTGAAATTTTGGAGCCCCGGAGGGTGTAGAACGGTGCGTGGCAGATTTGAGGGAGTATAGGGAGTGTCCGTTTCGTTACCCCAGAGCTAGCCTAAGACATTCCAGGTGGGGGAAAGAAATTATTTAGCGTCGGAAACGGCGCGGTTACATTTAATTAGATAATGGTGTAGGGCGACCCAAACCCTACATGAGAGCGAGTAACGGACAAGGTCTATACCACATTGGGGATTACTTAGTGGTACCGATGATGATATAGAAATTGTGCGTTTATCGTCGTTACGCTATATATATATTTTATTTTATTACGTGAGGATTACGTGTTTGACTGGTTGATGTGAAATTGATACTGGTTTATATTTATTATTATTCTTACTATTATTATTATTTTAATATTACTACTGATGGGATGATTATGATTATGATTATTATTATTATTATTATTATTATTATTATTATTATTGTTGTTGTTGTTGTTGTTGTTGTTGTTGTTGTTGTTGTTGTTGTTGTTGTTGTGATTATCATTATTATTATGATGATAGAATGAGTGTAATGATTGTACTTAGAGGATGGAGTAAATCATAAGTTCTATGAGACACGAGGATGTATTTGGGGATTGCATACTATATGAGATAGCAGTGCCTAACCGAGATAATTATCGTGATATGATAACGAGAGTGATGAGATGAGATTATTTTGAGGTTATCTATGAGATTATGATGACCGGTTAGGGCACTAGGGGGTGACCTGATACATGGTCTGTGATATGAGGGACCTGAAACATGATCGAGTGGACCTGAAACATGGTCGATTGGGGTCTATGCCTCGGAGGGAAAATTCCCGGGGATAGGCTAACGACGGACCGTCCAGAGATGATTTCATTTTAGTCGCAGCTATAGTTCATGCATTGCATGAGCATCCTGGATTGTGGTCCAGAGGTGTGCACCGGGTTGTGCGTCTATAGTGCCATTGCTTTGCGTGGGCACTCTCCATCCGCGGACGAGGGTGTGAGCCGGGGACTCTGGGACGTGTCGATTATATTGTTGTGATATCCGGATATGGCCGATACCTGAAGAGATTATTCATACAGCATTTGCATTGCATCATGATGGAGGGTAGAGGAAAGATTATAGATGTGGATTGAGGATGATTATGTTATATATATTTATACTGGGGAGACGGATGTTTAGTGTGTCGTTATTTAATTAAATGTTGCTAAACCATTTCCACGTTTGATGTTATATGGTTTCTTATCCCTATCTTCTCTATATTGTATATGTTTCTTTTTGGTGATCGTGATGAGAAGATCCAACAGAGATTCCAGCCATGGAGGAACTTGATGGGACTTCGTATGAGCCTGACGTTTGAGGACGAGCAGTGGATCCTCATAGGTGAGTATAGAGTCTATGACCAGTGCGTCTCATCTCTTTAGGATGTTGTTTTTAATTTCTGTTTGATTATCAGTTTTGTACATTTTGGGATTCGACTGATGGGATTTCCCTCTACTGTACTGTATCAGGATTTGAGATGTATATATTATGTATGTATGTTATGTTTTAAATTTTTCCGCTGTTTTAATATATTCGCTTAACGCTAATTAGGTTTTAATATTTTGGGTTTTCTTTAATGGAACGTCGGGGCATCTCACTTCGTACCTATATCATGGTTACCAAAAAAAAAATGATTCGTCCAAAAGTATGCTTATCCAAAAAGTGTAGTTTATCAAAAAAGCACCAAAGTATACATTTTTTTCGCTACTTTTGCTTTTTTTCAAAAGTTCATCCAAACACTCAATTTTTTTATAAAAACACTTTAATTTTAAAAATAAGTGCTTTTTCTATATAAAAAAAAAACTCATCCAGATGGGCTCATTATTTCGTATAAGCAAGGGACATATTCTGTCAATCAATAGACATAAATTTTCATATTTCCACATTCCAATGGGTGAGTCTTTTTATAACAAACAGATGTGTCGATTAATATTAATAAGGAGAGATATTTTATTTTATTTTTGGTGAATAAAAGGGACTAAGGATTCGTTTGGTTTAAATTTTGATAGAATTGATTTTGGGGGAATTGATTTTGAAAGAATTGATTTTGAAAAATGGAGTTTGAAAAAATTGATTTGTGTTTGGGAATGATATTTTAAAAGTGGGTTTAGAAAAATTGTTTTTGTTTGGATGATAAAGTAAAATCACTTTTGAAGTGTAAATATGTAGAATTTTGTGGGGCCTACATATGGAATCAATTATTTTCAACGGAAAAGCTAGAAATTTTTGCTTCCACAAAACTCAGTTTTGACCCACCAGGAATCAATTATTTCCAACGGAGTTTCGTAAACAAACGCATGAATAGTATCAGATGTATAAATAGTAGCCTTGGGACGGTACATTTCTCCGTTTGTGGCAAAAAAAATCTTAAACAAATAGAGGCTAAGTCCAAGCAAGAAACAAACTAAAAGCCACGGAAAAAAAAACAAGAAGAAGCATCCCCTAAAATAATCAGGAGAGATATTTTATAGGAGCATATCTTTTTGCCATAAAGGAATATGTTATTAGGGGCGTTCGTGGATTCGATTGGATCGGTTTTGAGCTAAAAAGTCATTCGATCCAATGATAAAAACATCGTGAGGTTTGGATTGGATCGGTTTGCTTCCTTACAACAATTCGATCCGATCCGATCCAATCCAATCAAATGCGGTTTGGATTGGATTGGATAATTTAGTTTTTGTCATACTTTATTTTTTTTTCTAATGTCAATTGTTCTTTCTACTTATTTAATAGTGGATAAAAGATAATTTTTGTTTTAATTTGGGAGTTCGAGAAGAACAAAATTATTGATATTTTTTAACACGTTCTTTTATATTAATTCTCTATATCTACTCTCACTTATCCTATTTTTTCCTTGAATCAGCTACAAATAAATTGTAGCTAATTATTTTCCAAATTTACTTAATTGGTTTCCTATTTTTCATGATTACTCAATCAAATATATATATGTTATGCATCAAAACTTTTAGTAAAATATAACTTCAAGACATTAATATTTATTCTAAATAGCCTTATATATGTCATTCCAACAAAAATATTAAAGAGAATGAGGGACATAAAAGTATGAAGAATAATGTTTAAGTATAAGTAATACTATAATTTCAAAAATAATAGTATATGTATATAATAGATCGGTTTGGATTGGATTTCACTGTAGGATCCAAAATCCGATCCAATCCAATAAAAAATTACGGTTTTTTCGCGATTTTTTCGTTTTTCGATTCGATTTTTGTTGTTTGTATTGGTTGATGAACACCCCTATTTATTATTGTGCAGTCAATTAAGTTATTTTTTTTGGAGAGTAATCAACACATCCATAAACATATTAAATTTCAAATAAAAACCACGGGATACATAAGGATTATTAAAATCGGTCATACTATGATTCGCATGCATAAATTCATTTAATTTTAGATTGTATAAGATTGAGAGACAATTTTTTTTGACACAATTGACAGACAATCTTGGAAAATATGTAAATCTCAATTGTCAATCCATACATTTAAGTGTCTTCTTCATTCTCTTCTGATATCATCTTAATCACACAAATCAATCATTTTCCAACTTCCATTTTTATCTATTAACGTTTAATAACACGTGACATCAACAGAACCAAAAGAGGCAAGAAATTTTTTTAAAATAAGTACATAGAAGGACCAAGAAAACGTACAGGACAAAAATCAAGGCAGACAAAGAGCCTATCATTTATTCCCTACCACATTAGTGTCTCATCTACACCATCTTAATGTCACAATTTGTGTGACACTGAGAGAGTGGAACTTTGAACTCTGAAGACAAGACAGAGGTCAAAAGTATAATATATAGTGTCAGGTAGAAAGTGGGAGAAATGGGTACTCTGAATGATGATATGGTAATCATAAGTCAAGCTGAGAAGGAAGGTGATCCTACTATGATTACTGTGAACTGCCCAGATAGGATTGGACTTGGATGTGATGTGTGTAGGATAATATTCTTGTTTGGCTTGAGCATTTCCAAAGGAGGTAAGGGTATTATTTGACTTATTGGCTTGAGAATAGTTTGAACTTCAATCTACTGTTTCATTGCCGGAAATTATTTTTCCCCAGAAAATCTTGCATGTGATATGATTTATTTTTATTTTTTTGTTGAAGAAATTTGAGTGTAGTTGGTATTAGAATCTGAACTTTAAAAGGTGAATGTTACATTATCTGAATGTTGGCAAATATTTATCTGAATGTTACATTTCTAAAGGAGGCAAGGTTATTTGCCTTATTGGCTTAAGAAAAGTTTGAACTTCAATCTACTGTTTCATTTTTTCCCAGAAAACCTTGCATGTGATATGATAATTTTAAAAAAAAAATTATTTGGGACTCTTGTGGTTAAAGAAATTTGAGTATTTGAACTTGTAAAAAAGGTGAATGTTTTACATTATCTGAATGTTGGCAAATTGTCTTTTGAATGATGATTGACTTTTTGATTATTCTCATTTTGAATTTGACAAATTGTTACTTCATTTGGTAAAGACACCACCACAGATGGAAAATGGTGCTATATAGTGTTCTGGGTTGTGGGTGAACCAAACACTAGCTGGAATCTTTTGAAGAAGAGGCTGTCAGAGATTTGTCCATCCTATTTTTCAACATGTGGAATTGACTATCACACCCCTGATGAACTTCAGCAGTCAAGGCCATTTGATGTTTTCCTTTTGAAGTTTTGGTGCTCTTATGATGGGAATGGTTTGTTGCATGGTATAATTTCCTTTAGCTATTTGTTATTAGTTTCTTGGGAATGTAATGTAGATATTCAAACTGTTCTGAAAATAGGGTAGTATGTATTGTATTGGGAAATAGTATATATTGTTTCTCTTTTACTTGGTGTGAAAAGCTGTAAAATATTTTTGATTGGTTTGTTAATTTGTATAATCAAGTAGAAGATGCATATGTTGCTTACAAACTTGTAATCATTCTCAGAGCAGTATTGTGATTTCTAGTAATGGCAACTTATTTTCCCTATTCTCAAAGGAGATGAACCCTGAACAGAAAACTGGGAAAATATTTGATGTGTGGGGAGAAGAAGAACATTGAAAAGATATGGCAATTGAAGTAGAAAATCCCATTCAATCAATGTTGCTTTCTTTTTAAGTTTTTAAATTGTGTATGCTCCTTGTATCTTTGCCCATTCCTGCTTCCTCTGTATTTTATCTTGATGTTGGTATCTAAATTTTCATCTGTCAACTATTTTACTCTTCAATGCAGATGTAACTCGAGCTCTCTGTCAGCTAGAACTAACAATAAAGACAGTAAAGATATCTACTGCACCAGATGGGAGGAAGATGCACCTCGTTTTTGTAACAGATACAAGGTTGCTATTTATCACTCTTATTATAGTATATAATCTCTAATTCCTTGTTCCTGTAATTTGTTTTTTCCTCTTCCAGCATGTATGTGGACTATGAGTGTGTCTTTATGTATGTTTTGTTGGGTTTGTTTGAAAGAGAAGAGAAGCAAGAGAGACAGCAAAGACTTATTTCTACATTTTGAGATTATAATCTACATATTTTGTGTTTTTTTCTTATTAGAAAAGAGCTTCATACAACAGAGAGACAGGAGCAAACAAAACTCCATTTAGAAACTGTCTTGGGAGACAATTTTAAAGATTGTGAAATTGAATTGGCTGGTCCAGAAGTTATGGCAAGCTTGCATGGTTCCCTTCATCTTCCCTCTGGAATTACTGAGGACATATTCAATTTTGAGTCACCTAAGGGATCCCAAAGCAGGTCTCTTGCCTCTTATCCGGTTTCCATTGCTTTTCACAACAACATAAGCCCTTCACATACACTTTTTCAGATCCGATGTTGGGATCACAAAGGTCTTACTTATGATATCTTAAGAACCCTGAAGGACTACAACATTCAGGTGAGTTATTTGGATCATGAATTACTTATTGTCATGCATTTTCTTTGCCCTTTCCTTTCCATTTTTGGGGTCATGTGGGCACATGACTTGAAAATTTTATTCTTGATAAAAAAAATTAATTTTGATAAATCTTTTGTGTTGTTTCGTCCGAATAGAAACAATAAGAGATGTATTACAGAGGTCTTATGCTAGTGAATTGAGAATGAGTTAGTTCCCCTTTCATAGCTAGAGCTCTCCTTATATAGTCTCTTCGAAAGGCTTTTAGGTAGATAGAGGTCCAATTTGACTTTGCCTCCAAGGAATTGGGCTTTGTCCAATTCTGGGAGGAAATGTTTAACAAAGTTTTACCCCAAATATTGCATATTTTCTTCCATATCCTACTGTGGCAAAACTTAAATGATATGAGTATTGTTTAGAATCCCAGATTTATATTATATAATACTATGATCATAAGTTTGGAATCCTTGTTCAGACATTTAATGAAGGTGAAGAATATGAATGATTGTATGACACTGATAAGTTCAATTAAGGATCTTAGCTCAGGTCCTCTCTAATATGCAAATTTTATATGGTTATATATATGTAGTTAACTTATAAAAATCACTTCTTGTGTCAGGTTTCTTATGGACGATTCTGTGTAAAACCAAATGGCGACTGTGAAGTGGAGCAATTCATAACACAAGCAGATGGAAAGAAACTAATGGATCCAAACAAGCAAAATGCTTTATGTGCTAGGTTGAAGATGGAGCTTTCATATCCTCTTAGAGTAGCAATAGGTAGCAAGGGACCTGATACTGAGCTTTTTGTAGCTAACCCTGTTGAGCTTTCTGGCAGGGGTAGGCCCCTTGTATTCCATGATATAACACGTGCTTTGAAGTTTCTTAACATAAGCATATTTTCGGTACTTCCCTTAATCAAAACTTTGTTTGCTCTTATATGAACGATTTTTCCAACCCGTGCAATGTTGCACCGTTGAGAAATCAAAAAATAGAAATGTTGTATTAGAGAAAGTAATTGTTAAACTTTCAAGAAATTGAAATTACAACTTTCAACATAACATTTCTATTTTTATATCTTAACATGTACAAGGTTGTTCAGGTTAGAAAAATCATTATACAAATCGTATAATCAGTGGTCTGACGAGTCATGCCCTCCTTGTTCTTTAACATCTATCTTCTTAGGTGGAGATTGGAAGGCACACAATAAGGGATCGAGAATGGGAAGTGTATAGAATTCTACTCGATGAATCTGACGGTAGTGTTTTTGTTCCACAGAAGAAGATTGAAGAGGCTGTCAGGAATACATTGATGGGTTGGCAATCTACGTAGATAGGGTCCATGTCTAGTTCTTTTCACATAAACCTTCATCTAGTAGGTAAGGGGATGGTAGGAAAATCAGGAATTGGGCATTTTAACCGATCAAAGTAGTTCATTATCATACCCAAGGGGTAAATTGGTTTTAACTTTTCCCATATAAAAACTTCGCATGAATTTCGTACCATACTATTATGTACTTTTTAGCATTTCTCAACTTTCATTTAGAACATAGCACTTGGTTTCTTTTTCGCATTACATTTATGCACAGAAGGATAAAGAGATATTTTATTGATTGAATAGCAGCAAGTTACAAGAGTTTAAAAAGATACAAAATGAGTTTAAATGAATTTGAATATACTAACTAAAGCCTAAAGACTAGAAGAAGATCGACTGAGCTGATTCTCGATTCTATCCATTACGCCCCCACAAGATGGGGTCACTATCAATGACACCAAGCTTGTCCCGAAGAAGAGTAAATCGTGCACGAGGAAGAGGCTTGGTGAGGATGTTGGCAAGCTGGTCTTAGTGGAAATTTGAGAGACACGAATTTGACCACTGTGAACTAATTGCCGCACAAAGTGATAATCAAGCGCTATATGCTTCATCCGTGAATGAAAGACCAGATTGGCACACAAATATGTAGCACCTATATTATCACAGAACAAGGCATGTGCTGAGATTGAAATACCAACTTCTCCTAGCAAATTAGTAAGCCACGTGACCTCTGCTGAAGTATGAGCAACTGATAGATACTCGGCTTCCGTGGATGATCTAGCCACTGTCTGTTGGCGCCTGGATAGCCAAGAAACCGGATTTCCACCTATATAAATAACATATGTTGAAGTAGAAGTACGATCATCTAGATTGCCACCCCAGTCCATATCACTGTATGCTTGTAAGTGTGATGGTGAGGTTTGTTAAGCATCAAACCATGATTGAGTGTGAGCTTACGATATCTCAGAGTGTGTTTGAGCTGTTGAAAATGCACCTGTAATGGTTGGTGCATAAACTGGGACATCTTGTTGATAGCAAAGACGAGTCTGGCCAAGTAAGGGTCATATACTGGAGAGCACCAATTATACTTTGAAACTGTTTGACATATGCAGATGCAGTACCAATTTACCATCATGCAGTTTTAATGGTGTAGAAGAACACAGTGGAGTGCTATTAGGCTTCGCCCCCGCCATATGAAATTTTTCCAGTAAATCACGAATGTAACCATGTTGTGAAAAAAGAAGACCGTGCTTGTGTGGAATGATTTCAACTCCAAGAAAATAATGAGGGAAGCCAAGATATTTAAGAGAGAATTTGTTAGACAACTCTTCCATAAATTTGTGTAGGAAAGAATTGTGACTGCTAGTGAGTAAAATATCATCAACATAGACAAGCAAAAAAAAGCTTTAACACCATCTTTGTTGTAAATAAATAATGAAGAATCACAACAGCTGGTTGTGAAACCATAAGAAACAACAAAAGATTTCAAAGCATCATGCCAGGCTCGAGGTGCTTGCCTTAAAACATAGATTGCCTTCTTTAATTTGAAAACATAGTTAGGAAATTCCTTGTGAACAAAACCAGGTGGTTGTTGCATATAAACATCCTCAGTAAGTTGCCCTTGTAGAAAACCATTGTTTACATCCAATTGATGCATTGACCAACCCGAAGTAAGAGCTAGAGTGAGAGCAACCTTGATTTTTTGAGGTTTGACAATTGGTGAGAAGGTCTCTTTAAAATCAATTCTGAGTGTTTGAGTGAACCCCTTTGCAACTAACCTGGCTTTGTAACAAGCCACACTAACATCATGATGTCTTTTAATCCGAAACAGCCACTTACAGGCCACCAAATTTTTAGAAGGATCTCTAGGAACAAGTGACCAAGTACCATTACTTAGTAATGCATCAAACTCTGTCGAATATGCCTGCCTCCAGTGCAGGATTTTGAGTGCTTGAGTCACAGTGGATGGCTCCAAATTTTCAGGAATGTCATGTTTGGTGACAACAAATATTTTCTTTTATTTGAAAATATTATTTTGTGACCCGGTAAGCATGGGATGACTAAGAGAGGGATTGGTGGAAATGGAATCATGGGAAGGTTGAGTGGAAGAATCATTACCTGATTGAGTTGTAGCGGAAATGCTTGAAATAGGACAGTCACTACTGCAAGATCCAAAGTGAAGGTGCTGTTTGTGACACCCTTTCCCCGGGCATCACATTAATTACCTCGTTTTGCGGAAAATGATATTATTAATGACGTGTCGATTTCTTTCGGAAAATATATAATTATTATAGATGTTTACATCTTTAAAATTATCATAACTTTTCACCACAAGCGCCCATAAATGACAAAAATATGAACAGTACCATGAATACTCATAACACCTTTTTACATTAATAAAAGTCTTCTTAACGACAAGCTATCTTGACAGAAATTACATTGAGTGGTTCAACATAGTCTTTCACAACAACTAGTTCAAATATTAACATGCTTAAAAGGAGTTAAACAAACTTTAAAGAGACATGATCAAATACAGAAGTCAAAATAACTGCACAGATACTACCACCTCAAAATGAAAAAAAAAACTTATGGCTAGCCTAGTCCTAGTGGTATCCGTTAGGCAGACCACTACGGTTATCTCCACCCTGCGGAGATACAACTGGTGGATTGTCATCCACATCACCTCCCTCATCGGGAGCATCACCATCATCCTCGTCAAGTGGATAATACTGAGGATCCTCGTCTATCTCCTCAACGGGATCATCCTCTGATGGGTGCGTTATGCAATTCCGGCAAGTGTACCGGATACGTCGCCAAGTAATAAAAAGATATCGATCCCACAGAGACCGTGATCTCAAATCGCAACTAATTATTAATTCGATAAAACTGGACTGTATAAAAATAAGAATTTTTGAAGAGGTTTTGATTTTTGAAATAAGATTTAACTTAGAAAATCAGATAAGTAATGCAATCAAGTAAAACAGAAAGTAAATCAGTTTATGGTTTTTCAGATCTAAATGGATTCTTAGGAATTGGGTTACCAACAAGATTGTTTATGTTACTAAATTGATTATCCCTTGTTAATTACCAACATTACTTTGAAGGCGAATTTATCCTCAAATAGTTAATGCTCCCTCTCGGGTTACAAAAACCGTGCCCAATTAAACCGACCCTTACTCTCGTGGTAGTCGAATTTAGATTGGACCCTTTACGTTTCGTGACAATTCATTAATCCTCGAAGGACCGCTTCTAACTCTCGTGATTTAAGTCCTAAGTCTGATTCTATAGATCCGATACCTAAGTTCACCGCTAGGTTCCTCCTTAGAATATCTATGACACGCAAACAAGTGGCCACCGAATTCACGAGTAATTAAAACACTAGAAATCAGATCTAAAGCAAAATCGTAATTAACAAGAAATCGAAATCAATTCATAACATGAAAATAGATCTTGGGCATAGCCCCAATCCCCATAAATTAAACTACTACTCAAGCATTGCCATGGTGATGACAAGCTTGATTAACAACAACATAAAATAAAAAATAAGAGAAGAGAAGAGGGAGAAGAAGAGAGATTCTAAATTATAGCCTAAGAGTAGCAGCCAAAGTCTTCTTCATCTCTGCCTAGATGCCTTATTTATAGATTTGGGAAGTTTGAATCCCAATCAAACACAAATTCAGATCCAAATCAGTTTCTTCAGATCCAAAAATTACGCGTCACGGCCGTGATGGCCATCACGGCCAGGCCGTGACGGATTCTGCCTTGGGCGTTGCTTCGGTGGTTGGTCTGTCACGGCCGTGATCAGTTCTGCCTGTGAGGGTCTGGTTCAGCTGACATGTCACGGCCGTGATGGGCATCACGGCTAGGCCGTGACCAGTTCTGATTTTTCCTTCTTTCAGTTTTGCTCGATCATGGGTGTGATGGTCATCACGGCCAGGCCGTGATGGGCTTTGTTTGGCTCATTTACTTCACTTTTTAAGCTCCATCTTCATGTAAGCTCCATCATGGTCAATCCTGAGCATTTTATCCTTAATTCCTGCAAAACAACACCACA
This sequence comes from Sophora flavescens, assembly GCA_030762895.1. Taxonomy (NCBI): domain Eukaryota; kingdom Viridiplantae; phylum Streptophyta; class Magnoliopsida; order Fabales; family Fabaceae; genus Sophora; species Sophora flavescens. The sequence continues at coordinate 135,621,528 of CM061063.1, read as the reverse complement.
AAACCGCCTTACCCGTTCCAAGGTAAAAACTAACCAAAAATCAAATTAAATATGCCTAAACTATATGAAAATGCATGCAAAATGATAAGCAAAAATGAGGTGTAATCACACTCATCATCCTCCAAATCCTCCAGAGGGTCCTCCTCCATAATCTCCGGTGGGCCCTCCTCAATAGGCTCAACAGGTACTACCTCCTAATGAGGTGGGTCCTGGGGTTGCTGAGGACCTAAGATCTCTAAACCCTGGGCAGCCCAATGCTGTAGACAGATATCCACAGGTGGTAGCGTAATCTGCACCGTTTCTATAGTGTGAACCCTCCGAACAGGTCCATCCAAAGCTCTACTCTCCACTGTACACACTGGGCCAGTATAGTAGGCAACGGGGGATCCCGGTTGAAACTCCCACACAGCAGGATCCTGATAGTTCTCAAATATGAGGGCTCGCACCCGAAAGTGAACCAATGGTGCGTCAGGATCCATCTATTTTTCCCAAACAAATAAAATATGCCACATAGAAAAAAAAAACCAACAAAATGCAAGGGTGAGATATAAATATATGAATAATCATGATAACTACATAATTTCAACACAAAACATCAAGTACTATAAACAACATCATATACACAACATGAAGATAGTTAAATCAATCATGGTATCACACCAACACATCATCAACTTCGAAAAACATATGATGTTTTCAAAAATTCAACTTTTTATGCAAGACTCTGGAGTTTTCAACTTTTTAAAATTGAGTTGATCAGGCTCGATTGCCATATAGGCACAACGTGAATTTCCACTACACTACCCAAAACTCCTGGAACAGTGTGCAACGTGCGTGGATGTCCATAGCATACTGTCCAACACAAGGCACAACAATCTGGGCTAATGGACTTCATTATCCATCAAGGCACAATGAAACAACGTAGCATGAAATACCTGACCCTTCAAGGTATTCATACAAAACAACGTAGACACGTCTACCAAAAATGAATGCATGAGAAAAATCATTTTATTTTCAGCTTTTCTTTGTGCTTTGTTGTTTCCTTTGTCGAGGCTCAAGACTCACGACCTTCCAAAGTTTTAAACGTCTTAAAACTTTTATTATCAACACAGGACCTTAAGTCCGAGTGTCTAATCACAACAGTCCTAGACCTGTGCACTAGTCTAGAACTTTGTGGTCGTAGAAAACAACTTTCACCTTTTCACCACTTTCACAACGTTTTGATACAACTTATATAGGACAAACAGTCCATAACAATGGAGTCATATATCAACGTGTTTTAAAACACTAGTATCCCGGCGTCTTGGTTACAAGGTTCAACTTTTCAACTTTTCTTTTTCGTTCAGTGAAAAATACAAAATCCAAAAATAAAGCTTCTGTAACTTATCCAAGTTATCGGATATTTTTATTTTGAATAAAATCTTTTTGAAAAACAATTTCCCTTTTTTAAAAAAAAATCATTTTAAAACCTTGAGTTATAGGAAAACTCTCTTTCATTTCTAAAAATCCATCTTTACTTTGAAAAAGATCCTCTTTTCAAAAAATAGAGACTTTTGGGAAGAAACTTTTTATAACATATTGAGGAAAAAAATCTTTTGATAAGGAATTAAGAATTTGATTTGTTCTTCAATAGTAATCTTCATGATAAAATAGTTCCAAAATTTTAAGGCTTTAAAAAAATTCTCAAACTCTTCTAAAATAATTTCTCTTTCACATTTATGAAGAAAATCTTTATTTTTAAAATCTTAAATTTTTCACCAAATGTTATAAAAATATTTACCTTCTCTTTATATAAAAAAAATTATTTCAACTTGAAAACATTTATCTTTTGGCTTTCGTATATGTTTTATTAAGGCTTTTATCTCATCTTAATGATTGGGATCTAACCAATGGTTAGGCTACTATGCAACAAACAATAAAACTTTCAACAATTACAACATAACCAACATAGTATAACATAAATCATTCAAACATATTATTCAGTTCAACACATTATCAATGCCACAAAATAAAATAAATCCAAACAATCACTTCAACAACAACATTTAGTAAATTCAAAACAAAACAAACATATACCAATCCAGCTTTTTCACCCAAGTAACAACAACACCAACACAACCAAACAATTCAAACATACAAGCATATAGTTACCACAATTGTAATATCTCTCAGACTTTCTCCCCTTACCTCAGAGTTCAACGATAAAGGATTCGGTTGAGTATTTTAAAGAGACCGACTCGGGTTCTCGTTATGATTGCCAATATGAATAAAATAAATGTTTGTCATAAGTTAAAAATTTTATAAAATCACCCTAAAACCTCCATGCATGTTTCGGCCATGCTAAAAAAAAATCATGTTATAGATTTTAAATTTTTACAAGCTTTTGGATTTATAGTCCTTAAGCATCAAAGAGACAAAGTAAAAGCTTAAAACTTAAATTTTTGAACTCTTAGCCTAATTAACCATAGGTTTCGGCCTTCACCTTAAGTAGTGGAAAATATTATTTTCCAACCATCTAATTTCATGCATGAACTAATATAATGTTTTTAAGCATCATTCAACTAAAACAATTGAACAAGACTTCATCAACTACTCATGTGAGTTTCGGTCTTAAAAATAAAAAGGCTAGGGATTTTAAAATTTTCAAACTCTACATTAAATCATTCATGCAACGGAAATATATTATCACACATGCATCCTTCCTAAAGATTCAAGTGAGGCTTCATTAACTCTATATTCTAGAATTTTAGCCATAAAATCATAACAAGGAAGGAAAACATAATTTTGATTAAATACATGAGGTGAAAAATACATGAATCAAGGTCTTTAAACCATGCATCTGAGATTTTCATTAAAAGTTCATCCTTTTTCCTCTTGGTGTTTTCGGTCAACACCATGATCATAGGGTTGGATGACTTTCTCACCACATGCAATACATAAAAATATAAGTAAATATGAGTAGGATTTGATAAAAACTATTTTTAAGTGAAAAAGGATTTTTCTTGAAAAACATAAGTTGAAATCATGAACATATAACATAGGTAACTATCATGTATGTGAAAATTCTTTGTAGAACCACCACCTTTCCTCCATTAGGGTTTCGGCCACCCTTCAAAAAATGGTCATAGGAAGGCCTTTTTCAACATGCAAGGGTTGAAGATGGTTGTGAGGATGAGTAGGACTTGAAACAATTTGGTTTCATGAACATGCACTAAAGGAAAATCAATTTACAACAAAAATGATTAAAATGCAAGTTGATATTAGAAACTTGAAAGAAATGAGCAAGAGTTGAGAATTTATACACTCTAAATGATGATGGTGATGAGCAAGAGATGAAGATGAGGATGGTTCTTAGCTTCCAAACTCAAAAGGCTAGAGGTTGAAGATGATGAATAATAACTTTAGTAAGAGAAGTAAGTGTTGGCTAGGGAGAAGAAATGAGAAAATGAAGCAAAGTGTGAGATGAGGGTATTTATAGAGGGAGGCGCTTGATGAGTGTGATTTCACCTCATATTTCATTGATATTTTGCATGCATTTTCATATAGCTTAGGCATATTTAATTTGATTTTTGTTAGTTTCTACCTTGAAACGGGTAAGGCGGTTTTGTGGTGTTGTTGTGTAGGAATTAAGGATTAAAATGCTCGAGATTAGCCATGATGGAGCTTGCATGAAGATGGGGCTTGAAAAGTAAATAAATTGAGCCAAACAGAGCCCATCACGGCCTAGCCGTGTTGTCCTCCACGGCCGTGATCGAATAGAGCTTAAAAGAAAGAATGGAAAAGTCAGAACTAGTCACGGCCAGTCCGTGATATTCATCACGACCGTGACATGTCAGCTGAACCAGACCCTCACAGGCAGAACTGATCACGGCCTAGCCGTGATGAGCATCACAGTCGTGACAGACCAATCAGTGAAGCAACGCCCAAGGCAGAATCCGTCACGGCCTGGCCATGATGGCCATCACGACCGTGACGCGCAATATTTGGATCTGAAGAAATTGATTTCATCTGAATTCGTATTTGATTGTGATTCAAATTACCCTAATCTATAAATAGGGCAATTAGGTAGAGAAAAAAGGAGGCTTTTGGGGCTGCCACACTTAGGCAAAAATTAGGATTCTCTTCTCCTTCTTCTTCTCTTCTCTTAGGCTTTATTTTATGTTGTTGTTAATCATGTTTGTCATCACCATGACAATGCTTGAGGAGTAGCTTTATTTCTAGGGATTGGGGCTATGCCCAAGATCTGATTTTTGTTGTGAATTGATGTTTTACCTTTGTTAATTTCGATTTTGCTTTAGATCTGATTTCTATTGTTTTAATTACTCATAAATTTGGTGGCCACTTATTTAATGTCGTAGATACTCTAAGGAGGAACCTAGCGGTGAACTTAGGTATCGGATCTGTAGAATCAGACTTAGGACTTAAATCACGAGAGTTAGAAGCGGTCCTTCGAGGATTAACGAATTGTCACAAAACTTAAAGGGTTCAATCTAAATTCAATTACCACGAGAGTAGGGGTTGGTTTAATTGGGCACGATTTTTGTAAACCGAGAGGGAGCATTAACTTATTTAGGATAGATTCACCTTCAAAGCAATTTCGATAATTAACAAGGGGTGGTCAATTTAGTAACATAAACAATCTTGTTGGTAACCCAATTCCTAGGAATCCCTTTAGATTTGAAAAACCCCAAATTGATTTACTTCTCTGTTTTAATTAATTGCGATATTAAATTTGATTGTTACTTGATTCTTATTTCAAAAACCAAAACCTTTTCAAAATCCCTTTTTTATATAGTCCAGTTTAATTGATTTGATAATTAGTTGTGATTTGAGATCACGGTCTCTGTGGGATCGATCTTTTTATTACTTGGCGACCAATCCGGTACACTTGCCGGAACCATGAACATCAAGTTTTTGGCGCCGTTGCCGGGGACTATGCTTTCTTGAATCTCAATTTCATTTTTCAACTGATTTTTTCTGGACTCTTTCTTTTTATTTAATTTTTATATAAAAAAAAAATCTTTCTAGAGTATCTATCTCTGTGTTTTTCTCTTTTATGCAAAGATCCCTAAGTCTTGGAAACCTTATTGAAGTTGACCTCGAAATCGAGAGGACCTTCCATAGATGTAGGAGACTACAAAGAGAGAGGGAGAGGTTGATTCCCATCCCACTCATGGCGAATCTACCGGATACAAAACCACTGAAGGACTACGTAGCCCCAAATGCTAGGGGTTTGCGAACTGGGACTGCTAGGCCAGAGATCGAGGCGGAGAACTACACTATACTGCCTATGCAAATTAGCATGATCAGGCAACATCAATTCGGATGATTGCCCTCGGAGGACCCGACTGATCATATGGAGACATTCTTGGAGTTCACCAATGCAATTAGGATTCATGGTGCCCCGATTGATGCTATACGCTTGAGGTTATTCCCCTCCTCTCTTACTGGAAAGGCAAAAGCTTGGCTGAAGCAAGTGCCTGCTAATACCTTGTCGACTTGGGACCAACTGGAGCAGGCATTCTTGGAGAAATTCTTCCCTCTATCCAAGACGGCATACCTACGAACTCAGATCACCGGCTTCTTCCAAAAGGACGGAGAATGCTTATCCGAAGCTTGGGATCGCTACAAGGGATTGCTAGAGTCTTTCCCACACCATGGACTCGAGAGGTGGTTATTAGTGCACACCTTCTACAACGGATACTTCGAAGGTGTCACTTGACTCAGCAGCTGGCGGGGCCTTTATGAACAGACCTCTGACCGAAGCATTCAACATCATTGAAAACGTAGCCACCAACTACCACCAATGGGGCTCGGAAAGAGGTAATAACCCGGAAAGGATTTCGGGGGGTAAGTTTGAAATGAATAGCACTGATCTCATTATGTCTAAAATTGACTCACTGAATAAACGTTTTGATCAGCATGAAAAGGCTAATACGAGTTCAATAGATGCTACTAATATTGTTTGTGAGATTTGTGGAATGCGGGGACATGACATAATGGAGTGCCCACGAGGTATTGCCCATGGATCCGGTGCTTCGGGGGAACAAGTGAACTCTTGTCACAACTTCTATGACACGAACCCGAAGTTGCCAAATTATGCTCCCCCAAATCCATACAACCAAGGAAGGAAGAATAGCCCTTACCTCTCGTACGGGAACTACAGCAAAACGCTGAACCACGAATTCCAAGAAGGCCAAGGTAATAGGAAACCCACATCGGGGTATCCTCAGGTACAAAAGTCTAAACTTGAGTCTCTCTTTGAAAACTTTGTTAAAACTAAAACAAAACAAAATGAAGAGTTTAGGCAACAAGGTAATGCAATCAACGAGACAATAAAAGAGTTAGCATCTAAGGTAGATAACTTAGCCATCCATAATAAGATGTTAGAAACTCAGATTGCCCAACAAGCTAGTACATACTCTAGACCTAAGGGTACGTTCCCAGGGCAACCCGAAGTTAATCCCAACGAGCATTGTAATGCTATATACTTGAGGGATGATAAGCTTGGGGTAGTTGAAAAGGATGTGGAATGTGAGGAGGACATGAGCGAAGATGAAGAGATAGAACCAAAATATGTCCCTCCACCACCGTACCAACCCCCAATACCTTTCCCACAAAGGTTGGTCAAGAAAAAGCAAGTAGAAATAGAAACTAAGAGCTTAATTGAGGAGCATAATGCCATGATAAAACTTAATATGCCTCCTAAACTAAAAGATCCAGGTAGTTTCTCTATTGCTTACTCAATCAGAGAAGTGAAAATAGACCAAGCCTTATGTGAATTAGGGGCTAGTGCGAGTTTGATGCCGCTTACTATCTTCGAGAGGGTAGGAACCAAGGAATTGAGTCCATCCAAATTCTCTTTACAATTTGCGGATGGCTCAACTAAAACTCCTCTAGGCATACTAGAGAATGTCCCCGTAAAGGTAGGGAAATTTTTCATTCCTACCGACTTCATGGTGTTGGATATGAACGGGAATTCTAAATTCTCTATCATTCTTGGAAGGCCATTCTTGGCCACAGCTGGAGCGATAATAGACGTAAAAAATGGCAAGCTCTCTTTAAATGTAGAGGAAGGTAGGGTAGATTTTGATTTGACTAACTCATATAACAACCCTCCTTTTGAGAGTCATGTGTGCAGAATCGAGATAATGCCTCCAGAGGTGAAGGAAGAGCCTAACATGGAAGCAACTCTGAAGCTTTGCAAGACAAATGATGCACCAAATGGTGATGAAGTTGGAGTTGCTCATCATGTGGAGATAAAACTTCCGCCGGGAGGAAGTAAGGCCATGAAACTCAGAGCGAAAAGAGCAAAGCGAAAGCGCAATTGGCCATATGAACAAAATCGGCTCTTTGAAGGACTTCCATGGAAGAGAAGTGTTCTTGAACTTCCAAACCCAGCTGATCCCGGTTGATTGAAAAGAACGATGGTCAAGCTTAAGACTGTAAATAAGCGCTTCTTGGGAGGCAACCTTAGTTTCATTTCCCTTTTCCATTTGTTTGTGAATTTTGTTTTCGAATAACTTGAGGAGATTTAGAGAAGAAATATCACTAATTGATGGTTTTGCCATGTGTTTTCAGGTTAAGAAGGAAGGAAGAGCAAAAAGCCAAGGACAAATAAAGTCAGAAGTCGTCACGCCCGGGCCGTGATGGCCATCACGGCCGTGATTAGCTAACCAGAGAAGATCAGAAAGGATCACGGCCCAGTCGTGATATCCATCACGGGCGTGATGAGAAGGACCCTGAAGATCAGAATGTATCACGGCCTAGCCATGATGGAACTCACGGCCGTGACAAGCCAGCTCCTATAGACCAGAATTGATCACGGCCTAGCTGTGATGAGCATCACGGCCGTGACACATTTTCCAGCATCTCTTTGACTAGGCATGTGAGCCAGCACCCGCTACCACCTCGGTGAGTTGTTCCATTTTTCTCCTCTCTCCGACTTGATTATTTACATTGGGGACAATGTAAGTTTTTAAGCTTGGGGTAGGGGTATTTCTGCAATTTTTTGCATTTTTGCATTTTTCATGTTGCATTCATATAGGCATAGTTTTGCATGATCACATGATTAGACTGCCCTTTGCTTAGATTATGCATCCAATTGTGAGAACCTGGTGCCAAATAAATTGAGACAGTGAATTTTTGAACCCAATTTTTTATTCTTGTGATAAGGCTAAAAATAAAAATGCTTGAGATGATCTTTTTATAGTTGATAATTAGCATGTAGTTCCTTAGATTTGTTATTCTCATTGATTTTAAACTACTAAATGAGAGATTTTTGAGCCTAAAAGGGGTACTCCCTAAATCTACCCCATTCTTTGTGATAGAGTGTCTTATTCCTCTTGGATTGTATTCTCTAGAACTTGACTTGAAACTGTTTTGAAAATTAAAAATTTTTGAAAACATTTTTGAAAATGATTGAGGCGCTAGGTATTTTTCCGGCCACCTGAGCTTTGATTGATTAAATGCTACCCCTTAGTTGCCCAGTTTTGAGCCAAAAAGAAGAAAATGTTTTTTTTGGCACCTTGAACTATTTTGATGAATGATGCTTGGTATGACACCTTTTAAAGTATTGCAAAAAGGGTAAAAAGGTAGTTTGAAAAATGAATTGTGGGATGAGAAAGTTAGAAAAATATTTCTCTTGAATTGAAAATCTCCCTTTCTCCAAATTAATAAAATAAAATAAACAAAAAAAATGGAGAAGGGGATGACAAAAAGAAAGTGAGACATAAGATAAAATAGAACAGAAAATAAAAAAGGAAAGAAAGGTGGAAAATTGAATCAAATCCCAAAAAGGTATTTTAGAAGGTTGTCATGCTTTGTATTGTTTGATATTTTGTTTAGCCTTCTTGATATTTCCTTTGATTGATTTCCCCACCTAACGATTAATCCCATGGCCCCATTATAACCAAAGTAAAAGACCTCTTGATTCTTATGTGTTTTCATTAATAAAGTAGAGATTTGGTTAATAGTCAAGCTTATGGTAGGGTACCTTCCTTGAGGAAATTGAGCGAATTGTCATATACCCTTAAACACTTGAGTGAGGTGAGAAGAGTGCCCGAATTAGTGAGAGACATGAATCTAGAAAACCTAAGCTTCTAATTGGACTTGAAATTGATTGTCTCTTGGGTATTTATTGAATATGCCTATTGCTTGGATTAGTTACTCGGGTTCTAGAATTCACTGTCCATGCTTTGATTGATTATCTTTTCTGGCCTTAGTTATTGCTTGAGGACAAGCAAAGTCTTAAGCTTGGGGTGGATTGATAAGTGTGATTTCACCTCCTCATATTTCATTGATATATTGCATGCATTTTCATATAGCTTAGGCATATTTAATTTGATTTTTGTTAGTTTTTACCTTGGAATGGGTAAGGCGGTTTTGTGGTGTTGTTGTGCAAGAATTAAGGATTAAAATGCTCGAGATTAGCCATGATGGAGCTTGCATGAAGATGGGGCTTGAAAAGTGAAGAAATTGAGCCAAACAGAGCCCATCACGGCTGTGATCGAATAGAGCTTAAAAGAAAGAATGGAAAAGTCAGAACTGGTCACGTCCAGGCCGTGATATCCATCACGGTCGTGACATGTCAGCTGAACCAGACCCTCACAGGCAGAACTGATCACGTCCTAGCCGTGATGAGCATCACGGCCGTGACAGACCAATCAGTGAAGCAACGCCCAAGGCAGAATCCGTCACGGCCTGGCCGTGATGGCCATCACGACCGTGACGCTCAATATTTGGATCTGAAAAAACTGATTTCATCTGAATTTGTATTTGATTGGGATTCAAATTACCCTAATCTATAAATAGGACAATTAGCCAGAGAAAAAAGGAGGCGTTTTGGGCTGCCACACTTAGGCAAAATTTAGGATTCTCTTCTCCTTTTTCTTCTCTTCTCTTAGGCTTTATTTTATGTTGTTGTTAATCAAGCTTGTCATCACCATGGCAATGCTTGAGTAGTAGCTTTATTTCTAGGGATTGGGGCTATGCCCAAGATCTGATTTTTGTTGTGAATTGATGTTTTACCTTTGTTAATTTGGATTTTGCTTTAGATTTGATTTCTATTGTTTTAATTACTCGTAAATTCGGTGGCCACTTATTTGTGTGTCGTAGATACTCTAAGGAGGAACCTAGCGATGAACTTAGGTATCGGATCTATAGAATCAGACTTAGGACTTAAATCACGAGAGTTAGAAGCGGTCCTTTGAGGATTAACGAATTGTCACAAAACTTAAAAGGTTCAATCTAAATTCAATTACCACGAGAGTAGGGGTTGGTTTAATTGGGCACGGTTTTTGTAACCCGAGAGAGAGCATTAACTTATTTAGGATAGATTCGCCTTCAAAACAATTTCGATAATTAACAAGGGGTAGTCAATTTAGTAACATAAACAATCGTGTTGGTAACCCAATTCCTAGGAATCCCTTTAGATTTGAAAAACCCCAAATTGATTTACTTCTCTGTTTTAATTAATTGCGATATTAAATTTGATTGTTACTTGATTCTTATTTCAAAAACCAAAACCTTTTCAAAATCCCTTTTTTATATAGTCCAGTTTAATTGATTTGATAATTAGTTGTGATTTGAGATCATGGTCTCTGTGGGATCGATCTTTTTATTACTTGGCGACGAATCCCAGACACTTTTTAGGAACCACGCACATCAAGTTTTTGGCGATTCTTTCGGGATTGTGCTTTCTTGAATCTCAATTTAATTTTTAAACTGATTTTATCTGGACTCTTTCTTTTTATTTAATTTTTATATAAAAAAAAATTTCTTTCTAGAGTATCTATCTCTCTGTGTTTTTCTCTTTTATGCAAAGATCCCTAAGTCTTGGAAACCTTATTGAAGTTGACCCCGAAATCGAGAGTACCTTTCATAGACGTAGGAGACTACAAAGAGAGAGGGAGAGGTTGATTCCCATCCCACTCATGGCGAATCTACCGGATACAAAACCACTGAAGGACTACGTAGCCCCAAATGATAGGGGTCTGCGAATTGGGATTTCTAGGCCAGAGATCGAGGTGGAGAACTACACTATACCGCCTATGCTAATTAGCATGATCAGGCAACATCAATTCGGAGGATTGCCCTCGGAGGACCCGATTGATCATGTGGAGACATTCTTGGAGTTCACCGATGCAATTAGGATTCATGGTGCCTCGATTGATGCTATACGCTTGAGGTTATTCCCCTCCTCTCTTACTGGAAAGGCAAAAGCTTGGCTGAAGCAAGTGCCCGCTAATACCTTGTCGACTTGGGACCAACTGGAGCAGGCATTCTTGGAGAAATTCTTCCCTTCATCCAAGAATGCTTACCTACGAACTCAGATCACCGGCTTCTTCCAAAAGGACGGAGAATGCTTATCCGAAGCTTGGGATCGTTACAAAGGATTGCTAGAGTCTTGCCCACATCATGGGCTTGAGAGGTGGTTGTTAGTGCATACCTTCTACAACGGATACTTCGAAGGTGTCACTTGACTCAGCAGCTGGCGGAGCCTTTATGAACAGACCTCTGACCGAAGCATTCAACATCATTGAAAACGTAGCCACCAACTACCACCAATGGGGCTCGGAAAGAGGTAATAACCCGAAAAGGATTTCGGGGGGTAAGTTTGAAATGAATAGCACTGATCTCATTATGTCTAAAATTGACTCACTGAATAAACGTTGTGATCAGCTTGAAAAGGCTAATATGAGTTCAATAGGTGCTACTAATATTGTTTGTGAGATTTGTGGAATGCAGGGACATGACATAATGGAGTGCCCACGAGGTATTGCCCATGGATCCGGTGCTTCGGGGGAACAAGTGAACTCTTGTCACAACTTCTATGACACGAACCCGAAGTTGCCAAATTATGCTCCCCCAAAACCTTACAACCAAGGAAGGAAGAATAGCCCTTACCTCTCGTAGAGGAACTACAGCAACACGCTGAACCACGAATTCCAGGAAGGCCAAGGTAATAGGACCCCCCACATCGGGGTATCCTCAGGTACAAAAGTCTAAACTTGAGTCTCTCTTTGAAAACTTTGTTGAAACTCAAACAAAACAAAATGAAGAGTTTAGGCAACAAGGTAGGGCAATCAACGAGGCAATAAAAGAGTTAGCATCAAAGGTAGATAACTTAGTCATCCATAATAAGATGTTAGAAACTCAGATTGCCCAACAAGCTAGTACATACTCTTGACCTAAGGGTACGTTCCCAGGGCAACCCGAAGTTAATCCCAACGAGCACTGTAATGCTATATACTTGAGGGATGATAAGCTTGGGGTAGTTGAAAAGGATGTGGAATGTGAGGAGGACATGGGCGAAGATGAAGAGATGGAGCCAAAATATGTCCCTCCACCACCGTACCAACCCCCAATACCTTTCCCACAAAGGTTGGTCAAGAAAAAGCAAGTAGAAATAGAAACTAAGAGCTTAATTGAGGAGCATAATGCCATGATAAAAATTAATATGCCTCCTAAACTAAAAGATCCAGGTAGTTTCTCTATTGCTTGCTCAATCAGAGAAGTGAAAATAGACCAAGCCTTATGTGAATTAGGGGCTAGTGCGAGTTTGATGCCGCTTACTATCTTCGAGAGGGTAGGAACCAAGGAATTGAGTCCATCCAAATTCTCTTTACAATTTGCGGATGGCTCAACTAAAACTCCTCTAGGCATACTAGAGAATGTCCCCGTAAAGGTAGGGAAATTTTTCATTCCTACCGACTTCATGGTGTTGGATATGAACGGGAATTCTAAATTCTCTATCATTCTTGGAAGGCCATTCTTGGCCACAGCTGGAGCGATAATAGATATAAAAAATGGCAAGCTCTCTTTAAATGTAGAGGAAGGTAGGGTAGATTTTGATTTGACTAACTCATATAACAACCCTCCTTTTGAGAGTCATGTGTGCAGAATCGAGATAATGCCTCCAGAGGTGAAGGAAGAGCCTAACATGGAAGCAACTCCGAAGCTTTGCAAGACAAATGATGCACCAAATGGTGATGAAGTTGGAGTTGCTCATCATGTGGAGATAAAACTTCCGCCGGGAGGAAGTAAGGCCATGAAAGTCAGAGCGAAAAGAGCAAAGCGAAAGCGCAATCGGCCATATGAAAAAAATCGGCTCTTTGAAGGACTTCCATGGAAGACAAGTGTTCATGCACTTCCAAGCCCAGCTGATCCTGGTTGATTGAAAAGAACTATGGTCAAGCTTAAGACCGTAAATAAGCGCTTCTTGGGAGGCAACCCAAGTTTTCTTTCCCTTTTCCATTTGTTTGTGAATTTTGTTTTTGAATAACTTGAGGAGATTTAGAGAAGAAATATCACTAATTGATGGTTTTGCCATATGTTTTCAGGTTAATAAGGAAGGAAGAGCAAAATGCCAAGGACAAATAAAGTCAGAAGTCGTCACGCCCGGGCCGTGACGGCCATCACGGTCGTGATTAGCTAACCAGAGAAGATCAGAAAGGATCACGGCCCAGCCGTGATATCCATCACGGGCGTGATGAGAAGGACACTGAAGATCAGAATGTATCATGGCCTAGCTGTGAAGGAACTCACGGCCGTGACAAGCCAGCTCCTATAGACCATAATTGATCACGGCCTAGCCGTGATGAGCATCACGGCCGTGACACATTTTCCATCATCTCTTTGACTAGGCATGTGAGCCAGCACCCGCTACCACCTCGGTGAGTTGTTCCATTTTTCTCCTCTCTCCGACTTGATTGTTTACATTGGGGACAATGTAAGTTTTTAAGCTTGGGGTAGGGGTATTTCTGTAATTTTTTGGATTTTTGCATTTTTCATGTTGCATTCATATAGGCATAGTTTTGCATGATCACATGATTAGACTGCCCTTTGCTTAGATTATGCATCCAATTGTGAGAACCTGGTGCCAAATAAATTGAGACAGTGAATTTTTGAACCCAATTTTTTATTCTTGTGATAAGGCTAAAAATAAAAATGCTTGAGATGATCTTTTGATAGTTGATAATTAGCATGTGGTTCCTTAGATTTGTGATTCTCGTTGAAAATGATTGAGGCACTAGGTATTTTTCCGGCCACCTGAGCTTTGATTGATTAAATGCTACCCCTTAGTTGCCCAGTTTTGAGCCTAAAAGAATAAAATGCTTTTCTTGGCACCTTGAACTATTTTGATGAATGATGCTTGGTATGACACCTTTTAAAGTATTGCAAAAAGGGTAAAAAGGTAGTTTGAAAAATGAATTGTGGGATGAGAAAGTTAGAAAAATATTTCTCTTGAATTGAAAATCTCCCTTTCTCCAAATAAATAAAATAAAATAAACAAAAAAAATGGAGAAGGGGATGACAAAAAGAAAGTGAGAGATAAGATAAAATAGAAAAGAAAATAAAAAAGGAAAGAAAGGTGGAAAATTGAATCAAAGCCCAAAAAGGTATTTTAGAAGGTTGTCATGCTTTGTATTGTTTGATATTTTGTTTTGCCTTCTTGAATTTTCCTTTTCTTGATTTCCCCACCTAACGATTAATCCCATGGCCCCATTATAACCAAAGTAAAAGACCTCTTGATTCTTATGTGTTTTCATTAATAAAGTAGAGATTTGGTTAATAGTCAAGCTTATGGTAGGGTACCTTCCTTGAGGAAATTGAGCGAATTGTCATATACCCTTAAACACTTGAGTGAGGTGAGACGAGTGCCCGAATTAGTGAGAGACATGAATCTAGAAAACCGAAGCTTCTAATTTGACTTGAAATTGATTGTCTCTTGGGTATTTATTGAATATGCCTGTTGCTTGGATCAGTTACTCGGGTTCTAGAATTCATTGTCCATGCTTTGATTGATTATCTTTTCTGGCCTTAGTTATTGCTTGAGGACAAGCAAAGTCTTAAGCTTGGGGTGGATTGATAAGTGTGATTTCACCTCATATTTCATTGATATATTGCATGCATTTTCATATAGCTTAGGCATATTTAATTTGATTTTTGTTAGTTTTTACCTTGGAACCTGGTAAGACGGTTTTTGTGGTGTTGTTGTGCAGGAATTAAGGATTAAAATGCTCGAGATTAGCCATGATGGAGCTTGCATGAAGATGGGGCTTGAAAAGTAAAGAAATTGAGCCAAACAAAGCCCATCACGGCCGTGATCGAATAGAGCTTAAAAGAAAGAATGGAAAAGTCAGAACTGGTCACGGCCAGGTAGTGATATCCATCACGGCCAGGTCGTGATATCCATCACGGTCGTGACATGTCAGCTGAACTAGACCCTCACAGGCAGAACTGATCACGGCCTAGCCGTGATGAGCATCACGGTCGTGACAGACCAATCATTGAAGCAACGCCCAAGGAAAAATCCGTCACGGCCTGGCCATGATGGCCATCACGATCGTGACGCGCAATATTTGGATCTGAAGAAACTGATTTCATCTGAATTTGTATTTGATTGGGATTCAAATTACCCTAATCTATAAATAGGTCAATTAGGCAGAGAAAAAAGGAGGCGTTTTGGGCTGCCACACTTAGGCAAAAATTAGGATTCTCTTCTCCTTCTTATTCTCTTCTCTTAGGCTTTATTTTATGTTGTTGTTAATCAAGCTTGTCATCACCATGGCAATGCTTGAGTAGTAGCTTTATTTCTAGGGATTGGGGCTATGCCCAAGATCTGATTTTTCTTTGTGAATTGATGTTTTACCTTTGTTAATTTGGATTTTACTTTAGATCTGATTTCTATTGTTTTAATTACTCGTAAATTCGGTGGCCACTTATTTGCGTGTCGTAGATACTCTAAGGACGAACCTAGCGATGAACTTAGGTATCGGATCTATAGAATCAGACTTAGGACTTAAATCACGAGAGTTAGAAGCGGTCCTTCTAGGATTAACGAATTGTCACAAAACTTAAAGGGTTCAATCTAAATTCAATTACCACGAGAGTAGGGGTTGGTTTAATTGGGCACGGTTTTTGTAACCCGAGAGGGAGCATTAACTTATTTAGGATAGATTCGCCTTCAAAACAATTTCGATAATTAAAAAGGGGTAGTCAATTTAGTAACATAAACAATCTTGTTGGTAACCCAATTCCTAGGAATCCCTTTAGATTTGAAAAACCCCAAATTGATTTACTTCTCTGTTTTAATTAATTGCGATATTAAATTTGATTGTTACTTGATTCTTATTTCAAAAACCAAAACCTTTTCAAAATCCCTTTTTTATACAGTCCAGTTTAATTGATTTGATAATTAGTTGTGATTTGAGATCACGGTCTCTGTGGGATCGATCTTTTTATTACTTGGTGACGAATCCGGTACACTTGCCGGAACCACGCACAGCAGCGCTGCTGCTTCAGCCAAGGGAGGATGGGATTTTTCAATTTTTTTAACAATTTTAAACCAAATCTAGAAATTATAAAAAATGGGTTTTTCTTGTAATATGGAAAATAATAATTACATGGTTTAAGAAATAGTGCTAAATAGTGACAAGGGTCACTATTTACCTCAATCATATCTATTCAAAATCTGGGTTTAATAAATTTGGTTCGTTCCGGTTCCAATTGTTTCTCAACGGTAAAAACCGAAGGTATTTTTCTTTGTAAATCTTCCGCTATAAAATTCATATTAAAATAAATAATTTCTAAAATCATAAAAATATTCAAAATTGGGTTAGAATTTTTTTTTGTGTGTATTAATATTTATTTTCGAGAGTAGAGTCTAACTGACAGCGAAAACTCAGACCGTAAACATCTGGAATTTCCTACCGAAAATTCAACTGCACATTACTAATATAAAATAAATTATAATAATGAAATTCGGTCTATTAAAATAATTCATCATAATTTATAATAATATAACTTAACTATTCACATAATCACATATTACAGACAAGCAGAAAAATCGGTGTGTTACATTACTCCCCACTAAAAAGAAATTTCGTCCTCGAAATTATGTATCTGAAAATAAATCAGGATATTGTAATCTCATCTTTCCTTCTACTTCCCAGGTCGTTTCTCCAGTTATCTTTTCCCAAATAACCTTCACTGAAGGAATCTGTTTACCCCTGAGTTGTTTGAT
This sequence comes from Sophora flavescens, assembly GCA_030762895.1. NCBI lineage: Eukaryota > Viridiplantae > Streptophyta > Magnoliopsida > Fabales > Fabaceae > Sophora > Sophora flavescens. The sequence continues at coordinate 135,604,499 of CM061063.1, read as the reverse complement.
CCTCATATCTTCGATCCGCACAGGTGAAGTCTCATAGGATAGATTTTCTTTTAACTAAACAACATCAGGCTCAATTACATGTGACGGGTCGGGGATATATTTTCTCAATTATGAGACATGAAAGACATCGTGGATATTTGAAAGAAAAGGTGCCAAGTTTCCTTGGCAATACAATACCATTTGTTAATTGTGATTTGTTGTAGTGTAGATGGCTAAAAGTAGCGAGTCTTCCTTTTCAAACAACAGTAGCGGATACGATGTTCCAGAGGTATATGATTTGTAACATTATAAGATGATTGTGGTTTCTGTTTTCTATAGGTCAATGAAATTTAGTGTCATTGTCAACATGGAGTGGAATCGTTGTCCTTAGGTTCGTCAGCCAATGAAGAGTGCTATAATGAAGACGCTGGTAATCTGAGAACAACACCATGTTTCCAAGTTGATAGTGTTGACGATTTTGGACACATAACTTTTGGTATGTTGACACCAGATGAAGTATGGCAGTTTCACTTTCCAAATGTTGATATTGCATATGACTTCTACAATGAGTATGGCAAGGCTAAGGGATTTAGCATCAGAAAGCACAAAGTTTTACATAGTAAGGGTGAGATAACGTTAGGTGTTGTACTGTCGAAGAGCTTTGTATGTGCTAGAGAAGGGGCAAAAGATGATAAACATGTCGAGAAAACCGATCGGCAACGGGAAGGTAGATCTACTACTAGATGCGGATGTTTGGCATAGTTTCGGGTCCATATTAATGCAGATAGTAGTCGGTGGTATGTTGATAAGTTCAATGATGAGCACAACCATGAATTCGTACCAGATAAGTTTATGGGTTGTCTATGATCACAACGCAGGATGACTGATGGTGATCGTGCTGAGATGAACATGTTAAATGCGGGTATCAGTATTCCTAATATTTTTACTGCATTTGCACACCAGGCAGGTGGTTTCGCAAAGGTACAATTCAACAGGAAGAAAATGTATAATGGACAGCAGAAGTTATGCAAATTTCAAAACGGTGATGCCAAAGATGTTATTGGTTTACTCTGCAACATGGCTATTAAGGATCCGAAGGTTTATTGGAGTCACGAGGCTGATGAAGAGGGAAGGTTACGTAATCTATTTTGGTGTGATGGCGTTTTGTTTGCAGATTACTCAGCGTTCAGAGATATATTGGCCTTCGATGCAACTTATGGTCTTAATAAGTACAAGTGTCCGGTTGTGGTATTTTCTGGGGTAAATCACCATTCGTAGATCGTAGTATTTGCTTGTGCCATTGTGTCTAACGAAACAGAGCAGACTTACACTTGGATGTTGGAGCAATTCGTCGCTGCCATGAATGGTAAATCACCTAAAGCAGTAATCACAAACGGTGACCAGGCAATGAAGAATGTCATTGCACGAGTCTTCCCTAAAGCACATCATAGATTATGTGGTTGGCACCTCTTATGCAATGCTACTTCCAACGTCAACAAACCAAGCTTCACCCAAGGATTCGCTAAGGATATGTTCGATGATTATGAGATTGATTATTCGAGGAAAAATGGAAAACAGTGATACATGAAAATGGTGTTGAGGATGTAGCTTGGGTCAATGAAACATATGCTAAGAAGAATATATGGGCCACTGCATACATGAGGGGTTGTTCATTGCTAGTATTAGGACCATAACATACAAAGTGATTAGCTTCTTTTTTATATATGTTTTTATTTATTTTAACAAATAAACCCGAAAAAAAAAAAGGATCAACACAAAGAACTAAGGACCGGGACCAGAACGCTTTCTATCGCCAAAGTTGCAGAAGAAAAAAGAAACCAAAGTTTGGCACTTTGAAGGTCTGGTTCGTGGGTCACCTCAGGCGATGGCAGCGGCGGTCAAGGACGGCGGTGCGGCTAGGGACAGCGGTACGGCGAGACAGCGAGGACGGGACGGAGGTGCAGCAACGTCACGGTGGCTGAGACGATAGTGGATCTGGGTCCGGGGCGAGCTGCTGTGGTGTGGTGCTGGCGGCGCGAGGAGGCGGAGCTTGGAAGATGAGAGGTGGTGGACTGCTGTTCTGCTGGATGGATCTGGGCGGAGGAGCACGACTTGGGGTGCTGCTCCAAGCTAAACGGCAGTGTCGCGGTGTGAACAGAGAGATGAGGGGAAGAGAGACAGCCGCGCGAGTGTTGGACGGCGGCGCTGCTGGTGGGCCGACGACGAGCGAGATACAGGGAAGAAGAGAGGATGCGGTCAGAGTGGGAGTAGGAGAGTGAGAGAAAGAGCAGGGACGGAGAGAGGGAACTGCGGGGTGGAAGAGGAAAGCAGCACGGCGAGTAAAAGATTGGGAGAGAGGAAGGTCAAGAAAATCGGGGTCCCTTTTTCTGATCTGTGTTATCATTTTTATAATGCTCCTTTCTCTCATCTGATCCTAAAATCCCGCCAAGATTAGGATTGCTATCTGATCCTAAAAATATGGCCAGTATCTCTGATTTGAAAATTAAATTTAAATTCAAAATAAAGCGGTTGCTGGGGAGGAGAATCAGATGGGTTTTTATTTTTCTTTTCAAATTTTTATCTTTATTTTTATTTTTATTTTTATTTTTATTTTGGAAATTTTTAGTGAATACTAAGAGAGCCGGTCAAAATGGGGTGTTCACAGTTGCCCCTCTTTACTTGTTCATTACTAGAATACATGAAGAAAGAACGATTTTTTTATGTGGTAATAGTAAGGAACTAGTAAAGAAAATGAACTCACATTTTGACCGGGATGGAAAATAGGCAGGAGAAAATTAAGCTTTAGAGCTTGGAAAATAAAAGTGACAGTGGGTCTCAAATCCAAGTATAAAATTAGCAGTGAGTCTCAGAGCTCGAAAAAAATTAATTTGCAGCGGGCCTCAGATCCCAAAAATAAATTTGCAGTGAGCCTCGGAGCTCGAAAAATAAAATTGCAGTGGGCCTCAGATCCCGAAACTAAATTTGCGATGAGCCTCAGAGCTCGAAAAATAAATTGCAGTGGGCCTCAGATCCCAAAAATAAATTTGCGGTGAGCCTCAGAGCTCGAAAAATAAATTGCGGTGGGCCTCAGATCCCAAAAATAAATTTGCAGTGAGCCTCAGAGCTCGAAAAATAAATTGCGGTGGGCCTCAGATCCCAAAAATAAAATGCAGTGAGCCTCAGAGCTCGAAAAATAAATTGCGGTGGGCCTCAGATCCCAAAAATAAATTTGCGGTGAGCCTCAGAGCTCGAAAAATAAATTGCAGTGGGCCTCAGATCCCAAAAATAAATTTGCAGTGAGCTTCAGAGCTCGAAAGATAAAATGCAGTGGGCCTCAGATCCCAAAAATAAATTTGCAGTGAGCCTCAGAGCTCGAAAGATAAATTGCAGTAGGCCTCAGATCCCAAAAATAAATTTGCGGTGAGCCTCAGAGCTCGAAAAATAAATTGCGGTGGGCCTCAGATCCCAAAAATAAATTTATAGTGAGCCTCAGAGCTCAAAAAATAAATTGCGGTGGGCCTCAGATCCCAAAAATAAATTTACAGTGAGCCTCAGAGCTCGAAAAATAAATTGCGGTGGGCCTCAGATCCCAAAAATAAAATGCAGTGAGCCTCAGAGCTCGAAAAATAAATTGTAGTGGGCCTCAGATCCCAAAAATAAATTTGCAGTGAGCCTCAGAGCTCGAAAGATAAATTGCAGTGGGCCTCAGATCCCAAAAATAAAATGATGGTAATTTGCTTTCTCTTAAAAACCTTTCTTTTACCTTTGCCTCGATTATCATACGCTCCATTAAAAGACTTCGACCAATCAACCCTTTGTTTATCAACAACTCTGAGTCAGTATCTTTTGATTAGAGGGGCTTCTTTTTTCAAAACGGTAGAGTGATTATTTCCTTCAAGACTAGGGCTCGTGGATACTTTCATTATTGCTTTTCTTTTCTCCTCATTATGCACCGTTATCTCCCTTATTGACTTTGAAATGCTGGGATTTCTTTGGTTCAAACCATTTGTTGAAGTAACCATTAGAATTATCCAATCATACCGTTGAACTTAAATTTATTTCAATTGAGACATGATTTCAATGCGCAAGCATGATTTAGGCATGATAGGAAAAAATGGATGAATAAAATCCTTGCCTTAATATGAGAATTTACATTGCACACAAGGAAATTGGAAAGAAAAAAGGGAAATACAAAGGGGTGCATGGGAATTGTATGAAAAGAGATAATAGGACGAGAGAAAAACCGCATAAAAAATTTGCCCCAGTATTGGTTCCTTGATCCTCTTAACTGATTCCCAACAACCTTTTGACGTCGCAGATCCTGGTCTCAGCTTCCACATACATCCTTTCATTAACATTTCAATGATTTTCTTTGCCCCCTCGTAGCCAGTCACAAGCGGAATTGTCCCAGTGTAGCAAGTCATGGGCAAAATTGCCCCAGTGTGGTGAACATTAAGCTATCTTCTTAAACTGCCCTTGCGGGTTTTCAGACTAAGATTCAGTTTCTTTGTCCTAATTTTTGCTTAGGTCGCCCTTTCGAGTTTTCAACCTAACGGCCCCCCCCCCCCCCCCCCCCTCCCTTTTTTTTTCTTTTTTTTTTTATATATATGCCCTAACTTTTGCTTAGGTCGCCCTTGCGGGTTTTCGACCTAACGGACTTCTTTTTTTTTATGCCCTAACTTTTGGTTAGGCCGCCCTCGCGGGTTTTCGACCTAACGGACTTCCCCTTTCTTTTTTTTTTTATATGCCCTAACTTTTGCTTAGGTCGCCCTCACGGGTTTTCGACCTAACGGGCTCTCCCTTTTTTTTCTTCCTTTTTATCGGGCATAGAACTTTTCACGGCATCGAGTTTACTGGTCTCGGTAGCTCTCATCCGTTTTCATCTATTAGGACCAAGGCTCACTTTGAGTATGCCTGCTTTACTATATATGGCCCTTCATAATTGGGTGCCCATTTTCCTCGGGCATCTTCTTGGTTGGGAAGTATTTTCTTTAACACCAAATCACCTGGTTGAAACTCTCTATGACGGACTTTCTTATTAAATGCTTTAGCCATTCTTCTTTGATATAGTTGTCCATGACAAAGGGCCACCAGTCTTTTTTCTTCGATCATGTTCAACTGATCATATCGAGATTTAACCCATTCTGATTCTTCCAAGTCAGCTTCCATCAGCACTCTTAATGAAGGGATTTCAACTTCTATAGGAGAAACAGCTTCCATTCCATACACCAGTGAGAAAGGCGTTGCCCCAGTACTTGATCGTATATTGGTACGATATGCGTGCAATGCGTATGGCAACATTTCATGCCAATCCTTATAATTTACGACCATTTTAGCAACAATTTTCTTGACATTCTTGTTGGCCGCTTCTACCGCCCCGTTCATCTGAGGTCTATATGGGGTGGAATTATGGTGCTTGATTTTAAAAGTCTCTAATAACTTCTTTACGTCCACCCCATTAAGATTGGCGGCGTTATGACCGTAATGATTCTCTCTCGGTATTCCATAGCGACAAATAATATCTCTTTTCGAGGAACTTGGTAAACACCTTCGAGTTATATTGGCATATGATGCTGCTTCTACCCACTTAGTGAAGTAATCTATTGCAACCAGGATGAAGCGATGTCCGTTTGAAGCCTTGGGATTGATTGGTCCAATGACGTCTATTCCCCACATAGAAAATGGCCATGGAGACACCAGATTGTGTAGTTGGAACGGTGGAGCTTTGATCTGATCTGCATATACTTGGCATTTACGGCATTTTCGAACATACTCCAGACAATCGGCTTCCATTGTTAGCCAATAGTGACCATTTCGTAGGATCTTGCGTGCCATCATGTGACCATTGGCATGCGTTCCACATATCCCTTCGTGGACTTCTGTCATGATAGTCCGAGCTTCACGAGCATCAACACATCTTATGAGGACCCCATCTTAGTTCCTCTTATATAGAATTTCGCCATCTAATTAAAAGGAAATTGATAATCTACGAATCGTCCTCTTGTTTACTTCATTTGCTCCAACGGGTAACGTTCTACTCTTCATATATTGCTTGATGTCATGATACCAAGGATTACCATCGAGCTCTTCTTCCACATGTGCACAGATATCTTTGGCTCATCTTTTACCTTCACTTGAATAGGCTGGACGGTGGTATGGAGACCAGACTTAGTCATAGCAGCTAATGTGGCTAAAGCATCTGCAAATTGATTCTTGTCTCGAGTCAAGTGCGAGAAAGTAATCTCATCAAACTTCGCAACTAACTGAGTCAAGTATTTCTGATACGGGATAAGCTTGGGATCTTTAGTTTGCCATTCGCCGTTGACTTGGTAAATGATTAAGGCTGCGTCTCCAAAGACTTTTAGCTGTTTTATTCCAAGATCGATTGCTGCTTGTAATCCACTTGCACATGCTTCATACTCAGCAACATTGTTGGTGCATTCGAATTCGAGCTTAACAGCCACTGGGTATTGCTTGCCCTCCAGGAGAGAGACAACCACTGCTCCTATGCTGCTTCCATGCATATTAACTGCTCCATCAAAATACATCTTCCACATATCATCTTCCTCCGTTTCACCTTCTTCTAATGACAGTATCTCTCCATCAGGGAACTCGGATATAATTGGCTGTCCTCCCTCAAGAGGGTTTTCAGCTAAGTGATCAGCAATTGCACTTCCCTTAACGGATTTCCGGGTCATATACTTAATATCAATTTCGATAATACCATTTGCCACTTTGAGACCCTTAATGATATGTGAGGACTTTCAAAAATGTACTTCGAAGGGTCCATTCGAGAGATTAACCAAGTGGTGTAGTATAACATGTATTGTCTGAGTCTCTTGGAGGTCCATACCAATGTGCAACAAGTCTTCTCAATTGCCATGTATCGGGCTTCGCAGTCATTAAACTTCTTGCTCAGATAGTAAATTGCATGTGCTCTCTTGCCGGACTCATCATGTTGCCCCAACATTGCCCCCATTGAGGTTGGGAGGATCGTGAGATACAGTATCAAAGGACGACCTTGAGTGGGCGGCACCAACACTGAGTGGGTTTAATAGGTATGCCTTTATTTTGTCAAAGGCTTCCTGACGTTCCTCATTCCATCTCCCCGGGTTATTCTTCTTTAATAGCTTAAAAATAGGCTCACACGTGCTTGTCAAGTTAGCAATGAATCGGGCAATGTAATTTAATCTCCCTAGAAAACCCCTTACTTCTCGTTCATTCTTGGGAGCTGGCATGTCCCTGATCGCCTTTGCCTTTTCCGGCTGCACCTGTATTCCTTCCCTGTTGACCACAAAACCCAACAATTTCCCAGTTGAGGCTCCAAACACACATTTTGTGGGATTGAGTCTCAGATTGTACTTCCTTAATCTCTCAAATAACTTATGCAAAACTGCTACATGACTTTCCCCCTCCTTAGACTTAGCCACTATGTCATCCACATATACCTCTATTTCCTTGTGCATCATATCATGGAACAATGCTACCATAGCACGCTGATAGGTAGCTCCGGCATTCTTCAACCCAAAAGGCATTACTCTATAACAAAAAGTTCCCCAAGGGGTGATGAAAGTCGTCTTCTCTTTGTCATCGACGTCCATGAGAATCTGATTGTATCCCTGTTGAACGATATGTGGGCAAGTATACCCAGTCGTGCAAGTAATACGGTGGTAAGACCGGTTATCGTATCCACGGGGATTGGATGTCAAGTACCAATTCGCAAGCTCGGCAACTATCTAGACTAAACTATTGATCAAGAGAAAGTAAAATAAAGAAAAGAAATGAAATAAAATCTTTTTGTCTTTTGGGGACTTTTGACAAACACTTGGCGTGCAGAAAGGATATGTTGGGACTAGACTTCACCAAACCTCTAACTCATGCATTATCAGGACTAGATACCTCCCATTCATGCTTCAGATATTAAAATCAATCCACTAAATTACTCAAACCCCGATTCCTCGGATGGCAAGAGCCTAAATCCACTAATAGACCCTAATTCCTTAGGTGGCCTAGATTAATGAATTTGCATTAAGATTAGGGATTACGCGATTACTAGCAAACCTAGTTCCATTCCTAGATACAAGGCTTACTAGGTGATTAAATTCAGTTCGGTTATGATACGAACGTTCCCATTGCATACCAAAACACAAATCAAGTCATGGGGGTGCTAGCCACAATAAGCATTAAGCACAGAAATATAACCACTAATATGAAGACATGAACATAGATTAATCAGTCAAGATAAATACATAAACATAGGTTTGATTACATCTAATCCCAACACAGGGATTTAACTACTCATAAAACAAAGAAAACCAAACCAGAGAAATAGGAAGGAAGAGGAGAGAAGAGGCTCCATGTGAGCTTTCCTTCTTCTTCAAAGCAACCCCTCTTGGCTCCCTTCTAGGGTTGAAACCCTAGCCCAGCTGCAGCCTCCAAATGCCTTCAAATGGACCCTCAAAAAAACTCCTCAGTTCTGTCTCTGCGTTTCTTTATATAGACTATTGCGCGTCACGGCGTGATGGCCATCACGGCCAGGCCGTGATGGCTTCTCGCCCGGGCGCGTCTTTACTTTTTTGGTCTCATCACGGCCGTGATGGGCATCACCAGGCCGTGACAGATTCTGACTTTTGGCTTCGCTCTGCTTGATCATGGGCGTGATGGTCATCACGGCCCGGCCGTGATGGGCTCTGTTTGGCTCATATTCTTCACTTTTCAAGCTCTATTTCATCCAAGCTCCACCATGGCTGATTTTGATCATTTTTACATTGAATTCCTGCAAAACAACACCAAGAAACCGCTTCACCCGTTCCAAGGGAAAATCTAACAAAAATCAAATAAAGAATGCCTAATCTATATGCAAAATGCATGCAAAAGTATACAGAAAACATCATGTAAAATCACACTATCAAATCACCCCAAGCTTATTCAATTGCTTGTCCTCAAGCAATCACTAAGGCCCAGAAGACTAAACAGAACATTGATAGTGAACCAAGAACCCGAGCATATAATCCAAGCAATAGGCAATTCAAACAATTCAGAAGAGACAATCAATTCAAGTCCAATTAGAGGCTTAGGTTCCTTAGACTCATGCTCTCACTGATTTGGGCACTCTTTCTCACCTGAAGCTCACCCCAAGCTTGTTCATTTGCTTGGCTCTCTTCCTCACCACTCAAGTGTTTAGGGGAATAAGACGTTTCGCTCAATTTTCCTCAAGGAATGAATCCTACCATAGGCTTGACTATCAACCACATCTCTACTTTATTAATGAAAACAATTTAGAATCACGAGGTCTTTTATTTGGTTGTAACATGGCCATGGGATTAATCGTTAGGTGGGGATAACAAGAAAAGGACATTTCAAAAGGCTATATAAACATCAACATTGCAAACATGACCTTCTAAAATACCTTCTTGGGTTTTCAATTCATTTTTCCACCTTTCTTTTCTTTCTTTTTCTTTTTTTTTTTTTTATTTTTGTCTTCCCCTTCTCTATTTATTTTCTTTCTTTTTTTTTTTTCTTTTACTTTTATTTGGAGAAGGGAAGAATTTTCAAATCAAGAGAATTATTTTTTTCTGATTCTTTTCCCAAACTTCCAACTACCTTTTTCACCCTTTTGTTATACTTTAGAAGGTCCCATCAAACATTATTTATCAAAACATTTCAGGGTACCAAGAAAAGCATTTTTATTCTTTCAGGCTCAAAATTGGGCAACTAAAGGGTAGCATTTCATCATTCAAAACTCAGAAGGCCCGAAAAATACTTATTGCCTCAATCATTTTCAAAAATGTTTCCAAAAATTTTTTAAGCTTCAAAATGGTTGTAAGTCAAGTTCTAGAGAAAGCAAACCAAGAGGAATAACCACTCTAACACAAAGAATGGGGTAACATTTAGTGAGTACCCCTTTGGCTCAAAATCTCACATTTTAGTTCAGAATTCAATGAAAAACACAAATCCTCAGAACCAGATGCTAATTATCAACTATCCAAGATTATCTCAAACATTTTCATTTGCAGCCATATCACAAGAATAACAAATTGGGTTCAACAATTCACTATCACAATTTATTTGGCACTTAGTTCTCACTATTGGATGCAAAATCTAGTCAAGGGCAATCTAATTGTGTGATCATGCAAAGCTATCATGCAAAACTATATGAATGCAACATGAAATATGCAAATGCAAAATGCAAAACCCCTACCCCAAGCTTAAGAATTTACATTGTCCCCAATGTAAACAATCAAGTTGGAAAGAGGAGAAGAAAAATAAAAGAAAATACAAATTGGAGCGGCTTACCGAGGCGGTGACGGGTGTTGGCTTTCATTTTTCACTTTAAACCGCTTGAGAGTTGGGTTGCTTTTTCTTGTCTTCTTGCTCTTCCCTCCTTCCTTCTTACCCTGGAATCACTTGGCAATTTTATTAGTAAAAGAAAACTCTTGATCTTCTCAAATTATTCAAGAGTTTAAAATCAAAAATAAAATCTAACTAAACAAAAAAAAGAAAAAAGGAAAAAGGAAAAGAAAAATTGGGTTGCCTCCCAATGAGCGCTTCTTTAATGTCACTAGCTTGACTTATTAAAAGGTATCCTAGGATCCTCCTCCCGGATCAAATGGAAATTGGGGTGGTGATTGCAACAGTAATATAACTTTATTCTCAATTCCACCCAGCCATTGGGTGAAATATCCATTGACCTTTGCAACCATAATAATGCATTTACTTCCTAGCGGGTCAAATGGCATTTTCACCGGGAAGTTTGAAAAACATGGGGAAGGGACTAGTTTACCAATGTCCACACATGCATGCAAGCCGACATATTTGTCCAATGCAGAAGAATCAAACTGCTCAGCAAGCATGGTGGAATCCCCTACCACTTCGTCTTCATCTTGAACTATCCCCCAAACCAGATTTTCCTCAAATTGGGCTTCATGTGACTCTTGTACTAACTGTTGGCAAATCTCCTCAACTTGCATTTTGAAGTTCTGCTTCACAGCTTCTATACTCTCACAATTTGATCTTGCCTTGGCCTCAGAGGCGGATATCTCTTGGTAATACTGTTCTAGAGCAGCTTTCAACGGTATTTGCTCCTTCCATTCCCATTCCTCCTCATGCTTCATTATCACACTATAAGCTTGTGCATGAGGCGTGGCGTCCCAGAGCCCGTAGTCTCCCAAGACTACATTAGGCCCAAAGTGGTATTTTGTAACTCCATCCAAGGTGGGAAAGTAATAAGTCTCCATTTGTTGCATCCACCTTGTACAAACACAACTCAAAACAAAAAGATCAAATATATACAGAAAATAAAAATAATAAAAATGTCTAAATTAGTTGCCTCCTTTGTTACTAATGATATTGGCAAAACCAATCCCCGGCAACGGCGCCAAAAACTTGTTGAACGATATGTGGGCAAGTATACCCAGTCGTGCAAGTAATACGGTGGTAAGACCGGTTATCGTATCCACGGGGATTGGATGTCAAGTACCAATTCGCAAGCTCGGCAACTATCTAGACTAAACTATTGATCAAGAGAAAGTAAAATAAAGAAAAGAAATGAAATAAAATCTTTTTTGTCTTTTGGGGACTTTTGACAAACACTTGGCGTGCAGAAAGGATATGTTGGGACTAGACTTCACCAAACCTCTAACTCATGCATTATCAGGACTAGATACCTCCCATTCATGCTTCAAATATTAAAATCAATCCACTAAATTACTCAAACCCCGATTCCTCGGATGGCAAGAGCCTAAATCCACTAATAGACCCTAATTCCTTAGGTGGCCTAGATTAATGAATTTGCATTAAGATTAGGGATTACGCGATTACTAGCAAACCTAGTTCCATTCCTAGATACAAGGCTTACTAGGTGATTAAATTCAGTTCCGGTTATGATACGAACGTTCCCATTGCATACCAAAACACAAATCAAGTCATGGGGGTGCTAGCCACAATAAGCATTAAGCACAGAAATATAACCACTAATATGAAGACATGAACATAGATTAATCAGTCAAGATAAATACATAAACATAGGTTTGATTACATCTAATCCCAACACAGGGATTTAACTACTCATAAAACAAAGAAAACCAAACCAGAGAAATAGGAAGGAAGAGGAGAGAAGAGGCTCCATGTGAGCTTTCCTTCTTCTTCAAAGCAACCCCTCTTGGCTCCCTTCTAGGGTTGAAACCCTAGCCCAGCTGCAGCCTCCAAATGCCTTCAAATGGACCCTCAAAAAAACTCCTCAGTTCTGTCTGCTGCGTTTCTTTATATAGACCTGTTGCGCGTCACGGCCGTGATGGCCATCACGGCCAGGCCGTGATGGCTTCTGCCCTGGGCGCGTCTTTACTTTTTGGTCTGTCACGGCCGTGATGGGCATCACGCCGGCCGTGACAGATTCGACTTTTGGCTTCGCTCCGCTTGATCATGGCCGTGATGGTCATCACGGCCAGGCCGTGATGGGCTCTGTTTGGCTCATATTCTTCACTTTTCAAGCTCTATTTCATCCAAGCTCCACCATGGCTGATTTTGATCATTTTTACATTGAATTCCTGCAAAACAACACCAAGAAACCGCTTCACCCGTTCCAAGGGAAAATCTAACAAAAATCAAATAAAGAATGCCTAATCTATATGCAAAATGCATGCAAAAGTATACAGAAAACATCATGTAAAATCACACTATCAATCCCGAATACCCATCCATGAAAGAGAATATGTGGTTCCTTGCTGTGCTGTCTACGAGGACATCAATATGAGGCAATGGGAAGTCATCCTTCGGGCTTGCTTTGTTCAGATCTATGTAATCCACACACATTCTTACTTTTCCATCCTTCTTTGGTACTGGTACGACATTAGCGACCCACTCTGGGTGTCTCGACACTTCCACAAACCCGGCTTCTAACTGCTTAGTTACCTCTTCTTTGATCTTTAGTGACATATCTGGGTGCATCCTCCTCAACCTTTGCTTCTTCACCACCGTATCTGGGTACAGTGGGATTTTATGTGATGCTATCTCTGGATCCAATCCCGGCATATCTTTGTAGGACCATGCAAACACATCAAGGTACTCCTTAAATAGCGCGACCATTTCGGCACGTTCTGGATTATCCACTATTTTCAACTCCTTCTTGTCTTCCTCGGTCCCCATATTAACCACTTCTATAACTTCATCATTTGCAGTGAACCCATTTTCTGAGCGCTCTATTGACTTTGAAAATTCCTCGATGACTTCTTCTTCCTCACTAATCCCAGAATCGTCTTCGTCAACAGCCGCTAGGGAATCAGTAAATGAGGTGTCAAGGTTCCTTTTGTGAGACAAACCTTCGACGGTGGTAAGGTTCTTGAAAGAAGATGTTTGAAACAAGAAAAATATAGGCAAGGATATTATTCAAGAAATGACACGCAATTGATACAAGATAAAGGGTAGGGAAAGGAAAACACCAAGAAAAATGCTGAAAAATCATACTAACTCATTTTATTCATTTCTCAATCAAAGTAAACATCAGTTTATACGAGATACAAAAAGATAATTACTTCATGGAAATAACATCAACAAATGGTTCAGACTGCCAATTGCCAAGGACCTCATTGTCAGCAGAGAAATATATAACAGGGTTTCTTGCTTGCTCCTCTTCAAGTGCACTGATAGTAGAATGAGGAGAAGTCGACTTTTTTGGCGAGATTACTTCAGTTGATGCTGAGAAAGTATCTGTTAAGTGAGGGATATAATCAAATTCCTTTCTTTCTTCTTTCTTGCCTCTGAGAGTCAGGTACTTCATATCTTCTACTAGAGAAGGATTGTATCCTAGCCCATGTCTTCCATCTCTTGTAACTGCTGTGATTGGTTGAGGGATCCCTTGGAGGCTTGCCCCTAGGCCTCTTCCTTTCTGATACCCATTCCTTTCCATTATACGGACTGCCACTTCATTCACATTTTGCATTGGCAGCTCCTCCTTCTTGCTCTCTGGCTTCAGGATTTCGAAACTACGTAGGGAATCATCCTCGACTTGCTCTGTACTTTCTACATATGGCACCGAAACAGGCTTTGAAAGCATGATTTCCTCTTCACCGCGGATGGTAATTACAGCCCCATCCTGAATATATTTCAGACACTGATGCAACGTTGATGGGACAACACCAGCTTCATGAATCCAAGGCCTTCCTAGGAGCATGGTATAAGCTGGCTGGATCTCCATGACTTGAAAGAGAACACGAAAACAACTAGGCCCTACTTTGAGGGGCAGAGTTATTTCCCCTAAAATCCCTCTCGCTGTCCCATCAAAGGCTCGCACAATCATCTCTTGGGGTGTCAAATCCGTCAAGCCTATGTTTAGTTGCTCTAGAGTGGACAACGGAATCACATTCAATGCCGAGCCACCATCTATAAGCACCTTCGCAATCACAAATCCTTTGCACCTTAGGGTAATGTGGAGTGCCTTAGGACTACCTCTAAATTTTAAAAACACCTCATCTTCCGAGAAATTGATCATGTTGATCCTCCTCACCGGATCCACCATGTTTACTACATTCTCTAGCGTGACGTCGCGATTAACATAAGCTTCATTCAACACCTTCAATAATGCCTTACGATGCATTTCTGATGTGAGGACAAGCGACAAAAGCGATATTCTTGCCGGTGTTTTCTTCAACTGCTCTATCACATCGTATTCACTTTGTTTCATGATCTTCAGAAACTCTTCTTCTTCTTCTTCTCCCTTCTCTTTTCCTTCATTTTTGGTATTCTTCCTTGCTTCTTCTTCTACCGGGTCATAGTATCGCCCACTCTTTGTGATGCCTCCAATTCTCACAACATTAGTAACCTTGGGCCTTCAAGTTTCTCCCGCCCCTCCTACTAGCTCAACTTTCTGTTCATAGTTCCAGTGGTACAGCGTGTGTATCATTATAGGCAAAAGGAGCTGGCTTTGTCACCTTCACAATCACTTTTCTCGGAGCCGGCGCATCATTCATAGGTGGTATCCAGGAGCACAACTTTTTCAACCACACTAACTTCTTCAGTCGTACCTCGCCTAGCTTGGATCACCCCCAAGGTAAGTAATCCTTGGACTCGGACCTTAAAGTCCCAACAAGTTTCGATATCATGCCCTACCTGCCCATGATGATAATCACAACTTAAATCACCATCATACTTATCTTTTTCCCCACTCAGCTTCATTGGTGCAACAATATGATATCCCGCTTTCTTGAGCCCTGCAAATACTTCTTGCATCGGGGTTCGCAATTCCAAAACCTTCTTGACTTGAGGCCCTTTCACTTCCAAATTATTCACATTATTTCCCGCATTATGGTTTGGGATTGGGTTATTAACAATGCTAGGCCAGAATCTTCTTGAAACCCAATCTTCCACAAGCAATCAATTTTCTCACTTCTTGTCTTGAAGGCCTCACATTCCTCAATGGAATGTCCCAGGGCATCCATGTGATACTTGCAAGTCAAATTTGGATTGTACCAAGCGAGGAAAGGTGGTTCCATAGGCCTTACGGGGTTTCCAGCCGATTAGGTGACGATCAAATAGTTGTTTGAACAAATCTGCATTGGAGATAGACAGTCTTGGGAAAGAAGGCAGATTTTGATATTGGGAACGTCCTTGATTTGGAAAATTCGAGCGAGGTCGAGGGTAGCTTGGATGGTTTTGTTGAGGTGCAGGTGAATAAGGAGTATATGTTGGGCGAGTGGGGTTGTATGGTTGAGGTGTAGGGATGTTATTTATTTGGTTTTGTGGCTGGGTGATGGTTGGCGAGGCCTGTTGAGGTGGGTAAAATGGTGTTTGGGTCTGATATGGTGCTTGGTACTGAGACACCCCGTTGTGCCCCATTGTATTATTATATTAAATCCTTAATTATTTATTTACTTAATCACGCGCTTAACTTTGAAAATACGTAAAAATTAAAACTTAATTAATAATTATATAACTTATGCAGATATAAAACACACCAAACTATTTACATAAATACACACATGAGTATCCTTTATTTTTACACAACCTGCTTATAACTAACTGAAACAAAACATCTTATGTGACTCACTGGCCTTAAACTAACTACGCCACATTATTAGTATCAGTAGGTTGTTTTTCAGCGTCAACTTCATATGGAACGTCGTTCAACTCTTCAACAATCTCCGTCTCGTATGGGGTTCCATCCATCTCCTCCGTAACATAGTCGTCCATATGGTCTTCTAACGTAACAAAATAGACATACACCAAAAATACAGACATAGGGAGATAAGAAACAGTTCTATCATCATAAGTGGAAAAGATTCATAACATATAATACAATAACGGTCAGCGACATGCATCACTCACAATTTACAATCATCCTTATTTTATAACATCATCCTCTACCCTTCAACTCATGCAACTAGACCTTTATGCTTGATGTGGCCACTACTACTCATGTCACACATCCCTCGTTAGGAATGCCAGTCAGTCGTCCAAGTGACACGTTCCCCACGCCGGTGCACATTCTCATCCATGGTAGGAATGCTCATGCAAAGCAATGACACTATAGCTGCACAGTACCGTCGGTGCACACCCTGATTCTCTCTCTCTCACACAACTCTATCAAGGGTGCTCATGCAAAGCAATGACACTATAGTTGCACAACTTAAATTCTAATTTGGAACGGTCTACAAGAACTTCGGACCTCGTGTATCTCAAATACACGGTTATGAACAACAATGCAACACATGATTCTCACTGACTTTTATCAATAACAACCTAGTACCTCAAGCTTTTCCTCACAACCTCCACTTACATTCTATATCACATCACTTTTATAACATAATAGCGAGGCACGTCTAATTCATATTCAAAACTCTCACCCAAACAAAATACCTCCGAGCAATATATATCTTTCCTTAAAATCAACTAAGCAATTTACCAAACCAGGCAGATCATGCATAACAACACCATATCAACAAAATATTCAAATATCATAAAATATCACATATAGCAAATTATCACAACCAACATATCACAATCAACATCAAATAAGTATTAAAGCCACACATCCTCAACATCATAAAATCAACCTTAATGTCGATAAACCTACAATCCCCGAATCACCATTGGTTTTTCTGAGAAAAGGTTTCCAATGTGATTTTGGTCTTGTCGATTACTCAACTACTAGTAGGGTTTAGGTCGCCCTACACAATTATTATATAATATGCTACTTATCGATTCCGACGGTAGAATGATTCTTTCCCCACCCGAGTTTGTCACAGGAAACACGTACACAGCGATCCTCGTTGTCCCACCACGAATTAACACAACCACCTTCATTCAAACAATCATAACTAAAATTAATCAACTCACAACCATCTATGATACTTTAGGGCTAGGTTCGCCAAGACTTAGAAAATAGGTTTAGGGTTATCCTCTTAATGTCATCTTTTGGATCCTAATTACTAGAGTCTTAACTAACATAGATTACTTATTACAAGACTAAAATTTGAAACAAAATCCTCTAACCTTTATGGTTAGGGTTTGACTTTCAACCAATTATCTAGGTTAGAAAGTTGAAAATTTGATTAGCTTAAGGATTAATTATCCATAAGTTACTTAAGTATGATTAATCACTAAAACCATGATTATGAACCAAGAACATGAATTAAACTCATCTAGTTCTAAGAACTAGGGTTCGGTTTCCTCAAGATCCATAAGTTAGAAGTTTTAAAATTTCATCAACTTTTGGGATTTAGTCAATATACAAAACTTAGAGTTTGATTCAAGTGTTACAAACAACTTTTGAATCACAAAACCCTTGAGTTCACAAATCTAGGGTTTCGGTTTTGATGAGATTAATAGGTTAAAGTTTGATTTTCTTGATCTTCTATATACTTGAATACAAGAACTAGCAAGATACAAAAGGATTGAATCATGAATCAAGTCATGAAAATGAAACAAATCCTAAAAACTCAAAGTTAACCTAGGTTCGGCCATAACAAAAAAATCAAGGAAAGAAATTTCTCATGATCTTGTGCTTCTAGATGATGAAAATAGAGATGATTATAAGATCATAGCAATTGGTTTCATGTCAAAAGGATTTTTCTAGAATTAGTTATGAATTTTTGAATCTAGCTTCAAGAACTTTAAACAAATGAAGAACATGTTGATCAAAGGCATAAACTCAAGAATCTTGATAAGCCTCTGGCTCATCTAGTTTTATAGCTAGTATGACCAGGGTTTTGTGCAAATTATATCGTATTTTCACCCAAATTAGATTAGATTGTCCTCAAGCAAGGTATTGAGTCTCTAGAGTAGTTTTAAGTTAATTTAGCAAGTTTTAAGTCAAAATAATACACTTATGCTTATTTCCTTGTTTTCAGGTTAAGTAGAAGTTGAGAAAATAAAGAACAGGGGATTCGCCCCGCGAAAGCCATGCTCGCCTCGCGACCCCGAAGCCTGACTGTTCCAAGAAATTGCTAAGTCTCTGGGTCGCCTCGCGAAGAAGGTCTCGCCCGCGAGTCTTCCAAACCTGAAAAAGTCGAGAGACGATCACGGCTTGCCGTGAAGAAGGTCATGGCCGTGGCAGTTTTGAAGTTGAAGAGTCTCGCCTCGCGAGCATCAGTCCGCCCGCGAGTCCGGAAGTCGAGAGCATCACGGTTGGAGCCCGATGGCCATAACGGGCGTAAGGAGAAAACTCTTCATATCCTCGCCTCGCGAGCGAAATTCGCCTCGCGAGAATGCCAAGGGTTGCTTTCGAGGTTCATGAAATTCGCCTCGCGAATGGTTGTTCGCCTCGCGAGCCTTCTGAATTCTGAAATTGTATAAAAGGCTGTTCGAATATTTTGTAGGGACTTTTGCTTCTCCATTTTCTGTTTTACACTTTTCTCGTGATTTCGTTTGTGTTATGGAGAAATAAAATCTTATGATTTATCTATTGTAATTGATTTACACATAAATTAGGTTATTATAATTTACTGTTTTGTATGCTTTTCACTCATCAAATCCAATCATTGTATTTATGTTTGTTTAATTCAGGAGTATAATGCATTGTATTGATTTATTTCCGGTGATATCATGTTCCTATAATCAATCGCGTTTGTTTAATTCGCGTGTGTACGTTCATGTTCGTTTAGTTCATGAGGGCTTAACCCCGTTTGTTTAATTCGGGAATAGGGACATGTATCTGTAGCAGTAGTTTCGTTTGTAAATTGTTGCTACAACCGGGAGGGGATAAGAATTTGCTTAGGGCCTGGAAATTGTATGAACCTATGATAGTGGGAAATCAAGAGCAATAGATTAATCTGTTTTTTGACTATTGATAATCCCTTTTCAACTGCCTTGTTTTTGATTGCTCTGTTTTGTGTGTTTCTTAATTGCATTCCAATCCAAACCCCCCAAAAACTTATTTTTGTGAAAAGTAATATTCTCGAGTCCTTAGAGACGACATCCGAGTTGTCGCACTATACTACAGTTTTAAACCCGCTCGTCCTTTTTGGCGCGTCTTGCTGCAAAGTGCGACCAAAAATTGGCGCGATTCTTCAGGGGACTACGAGTTGTTATTTTTCGCAACTTGTTTTATTTTATTTTTCTTTCTTTCTTTTATTTTGTTTTGTTTTGAATTGGTCTGGCTACTAGGTCTAATTGCCCTGAACTCGTGTGATTTTGACCGGAAATTGAAAGAACATTGCACACACTCAGTAGGGAATTTCGGGCTAGCACTAGTAGTGATACCAATTTTAAAACTGCTTTTGAAAACATGGGAGACCAAAGGACTTTGAGGCGAGCTTGCTGCCCCCGATGTGAATTATAATGGTTTGTGCATTGCTTATCCTGGTGTGACACACCTTTTGAGTTAAAATCCGGGCTAATCCATTTGTTGCCAAGATTTAATGGTCTTGCGGCGCGAAGATCCACACAAGCACTTGAAGGAGTTCCAAGTTGTCCGCTCCACAACTTTGAGGCCGAAGGAGTAATGCGAGGATCATATCAAGTTGAAGGCTTTTCCATTCTCACTCCAGGGAGCTGCAAAAGATTGGCTTTTATACCTTGCGCCGAATTCCATTACCACATGGAACGACTTGAAGAAGCTCTTCCTGGAGAAATATTTTCCCGCCTCCAGAGCGCTGCAATTAGGAAAGAAATCCGTGGAATAAGGCAAGGAAATGAGTCGCTAGCTGAGTATTGGGAGAGGTTCAAGCGAGTTGACATCTAGTTGCCCCGAAGACCAAATTTACGAACGGCTCCTCATCCAATATTTTTATGAAGGATTGCAGCCTATGGATAGGAATATTTTGGATCTTTGCTAGTGGGGAGCATTGGTTGACAAGACCCCATTTCTTTGCTAAGCAACTTATTGAGAACATGTCGATGAATTCCCAGCAATTCACTACAAGAAGAAATTCTGTTGAGACTAGAGGTGTACATGAGGTCCGCACTTCCTCTTCCAGCCATGACAGTGATGATAGAATTGACGGCTCACTTCCTTGGTAGAGAAATTGGTGATGGATAGGGTTCAGCTGCGGTGTTATGTGGCATGTGCGGTTCTCCCGAGCACCCATATGAAGCTTGTCCTATTTTGCAAGGAGGATCAAATCTTGAATCACCTCAAGCCTTTGCAGTCCATCGGTATAATCGGGGCAATAACCAGAGCGGTCTGACATTTCGGATCTTTCAACAAATAGGTACCATCCCAAGTGGAGTAATCACCCTAATCTGCGGTATGGGAACTCATCCCAACAGCCGATGGCACCTCGAAATTCTCCTCCGGTGACTACTTGACACCCTCAGGACCTTGGTAGATGACATGCTCAATAAAATGGCTGCACAAATGGCTGCACAAAATCTACAGTTCGAGGCACGATTCCAGGCCTCACGAGCACAATTTCAAAGAGAACGGAGGCGAGTATTCGGGCATTGCATACACAGATTGGACAGATGGCTACGAGACATAAATAATATAAAGCAAGGTCAAGGAACAACCCACTGCCAAGACGGCCGGTGATCAATCCTAATGCCTCCAATCCCAATGTGAGTTCTATATCTCCGAGGTCCGGAAAGGTTGTTGAGGCCACTTACGGAAAGAATGAAGAAACTATGAAGGCTACTCCCGAGCCTCTTGTTGAAGTTACTCCTGAGTAGGTGGTTGAAGTTGAAAGCCGAGAGAGTGTATAAACCATCCATTCCATTCCCACACAGAATCCAGAAAAATTTGAAGAGTGGTGGTGAAGATAAAGAGAAGGCAATTCTTGATGTGTTAAGAAAGGTTGGTGTTAATATCCCTCTGTTGGATATGATCAAGCAAGTGCCCAGGATATGCAAAATTTCTCAAGGACCTATGCACCAACAAGAGGAAGATGAAGTCTAATGAGAGGGTTGACTTGGGAAGAAATGTCTCGGCGCTTATCCAGTCTAAGCCGGAAGAAGTTGTTGCTTTCACTCGAGCACTTCGCCACCAAAGTGCAAGGATCCAGGCACCTTCACTATCCCATGCACTATTGGGGACAAGAAGTTTGAAAACCGCATGTTGGACTTGGGAGCATCTATCAATGTCATGCCTACCTCCATCTTTAACAAACTGGATCTTGGTCCTTTGAAGTACCACAGGTATCACCATTCGGTTGGCCAACAAGGACTGTGCCGCCCCATGGGAATGGTGGAAGATGTACTAGTGCAAGTTGATGATCCGATCTTCCCACCTGATTTCTACATCTTGGACATGGCGGCGAGACACATTCCGGTAAATCACCAATCATCCTGGGCCGGCCATTCATGAAGACAGCCAAGACTAACATTGATGTGGGTGATGGAACCATGTCTATGAAGTTTGGGGATATAGTTGCAAAGTTCAACATATTTGATGCCATGAAACATCCAGCGGAAGAGCACTCTGTATTCCACATTGAGTGGTATCCGAGACTATTGAGGATAACCATGAGAACTTGTTTTCTAATTCTCCACTTAATTCTGGCTGTGATGATATTCTTTCTTTTCTTGATTGTACTAACGCTAACCATTTTGTGGTTTGTCTTTGAGATTCTTGCATGTTTAGCAGGTGATAAGATTGTCGGTGCGAGTGGATGAGAAACATGAAGAAGATGAAGGAGCACTGGAGGCCCTCTCTACCTCTTTGGACTTAGGCTGCAAGGAATGGGATCGGTGTGACCTCCCGCTTACATTGCACTTGATCGGGAGTACTCTTTTCCTTTCCCTCACTATGATCTTATAATTCTGCTTGTTCATTGGGGACAATGCATGTTTTAAGTGTGGGGGAGGAATTAGAATAAAGTTTTCTTTTCTTTGAATAAAAGCTCCTGAATAATTTGAGAAGCTCAGGAGCATTTGTGTGTTGAGTCTTTTGATTGGCAAGTTTGTTAGATTTTGATTGATGTTGCACAGATTGCTTGCATGATTGATATGTGATGATTCCCCCTAGGCTGAAAAATTTGAAAATTTTTTTTGTGATTCCCATGTGAAATTGAAAACTGAACCTTGGGATTCTGTTATGATAGCATGATGAATGATAAGTTTGGGGTGGTAGGGAGCACACACTAGGGATAGTATCTCTGTTCAAATAATTTGCAAATAATGTCCAGGTGAGGTTTTGAGCCTCCAACATGTTTTAAAATGTGTGAAAATCACTTTCAAGTTGCACTTCCCTGGATTTGATTGAATCTCTTTTTGGTTTGCTTGATTATATGTTTGCTTCAAATGATTTAGGCATTTTCTTTGTAAATAGCTACTTGGCCTAAAAATAACCAATTCCTAATGCATGTTCCCTAGTTAGCCCTTTGAGCCTGATGAGCCTATTGTTCTTGTTAACCTTATGTTACAAGCTAAAATCTGAAAAAAAAAAAAAAAAAAAACCATGTTAACCCGATCTTAGGATTAGGAGAGCATGGAATCTTAGTAAGAAATTTGGTTGCAAGAAATTAAGTTTGGGGTGGCTACCAGGTGCAATGTGTTGTTTGGGATTGAAAAAAAAAAAAAAAAAAGGAAAAAAAAGTGGAAAAAAATATATATAGAAAAAAAAAAAGAAAAGAAAAAAAAAAAAGAAAAATAAAAAGACAAAAATGCCAAAAAGAAATAAAAAGAGCTGTAGCCACCCAGAAGTGTAAAGAAAAAAATAAAGAAAGGAGCTTAAGTGAATTTCTATGTGTAAATATAGTTCATGCTCTCTTAGTTCCTAGGGTCTTCAGCTTAGTTCCTTTTGTATATCCTACCCTTAGCCAGGCCCCATTACAACCCAATAAAGACCTTCTGATGTTGCTTGCATGTTCTCTGTGGGAACCATTTTGAGATGAAAAACAAATTTTTGGGAAGTGTACTTGAAAAGTGAAACTGAGTGCAAGTTGTTAGCCTGACATAAAGCGAGTGATTGAGTGAACAAATAATGCCCTTGTGAGGAAGGCAGTTGTTTGGATTTGGTGATCCCCCTCTTGTGTGTGACTTAGATTCCCTGCTTAGATTTCTGATTGTTTTCATGATGAAACTCTCAATTGTTTGGAATAAATGAATGTGGGGATTGCTCTGTTTGAAAAGGGGGAAACAATGAAGAAAAATTGTCTTTGAAGTTGCTTGAATTTGTGCAATGTTGGTTGAATCTTTTAAGCTTGCCAGGTCCTGA
Source organism: Sophora flavescens (assembly GCA_030762895.1). NCBI lineage: Eukaryota > Viridiplantae > Streptophyta > Magnoliopsida > Fabales > Fabaceae > Sophora > Sophora flavescens. The sequence goes on along the minus strand of CM061063.1, from coordinate 135,580,936 downwards.
GTCTTTTTGATTTTTGAGTCTTAGTTTGCTTGGGGACAAGCAAAGTTTAAGTTTGGGGTATTTTGATAAGCCTCCGGCTCATCTAGTTTTATAGCTAGTATGACCAGGGTTTTGTGCAAATTATATCGTATTTTCACCCAAATTAGATTAGATTGTCCTCAAGCAAGGTATTGAGTCTCTAGAGTAGTTTTAAGTTAATTTAGCAAGTTTTAAGTCAAAATAATACACTTATGCTTATTTCCTTGTTTTCAGGTTAAGTAGAAGTTGAAGAAAATAAAGAACAGGGATTCGCCCGCTGAAAGCCATGCTCGCCTCGCGACCAAGCCTTGTTGTTCCAAGAAATTGCTAAGTCTCTGGGTCGCCCCGCGAAGAAGGTCTCGCCCCGCGAGTCTTCCAAACCTGAAAAAGTCAGAGACGATCACGGCTTGCCCGTGAAGAAGGTCATGGCCGTGGCAGTTTTGAAGTTGAAGAGTCTCGCCTCGCGAGCATCAATTCGCCCCGCGAGTCTGGAAGTCAGAGAGCATCACGGTTGGAGCCTGATGGCCATAACGGGCGTAAGGAGAAAACTCTTCATATCCTCGCCTCGCGAGCAGAAATTCGCCTCGCGAGAATGCCAAGGGTTGCTGACAGTTCATGAAATTCACCTCGCGAATGGTTGTTCGCCTCGCGAGCCTTCTGAATTCTGAAATTGTATAAAAGGCTGTTCTGAATATTTTGTAGGGACTTTTGCTTCTCCATTTTCTGTTTTACACTTTTCTCTGTGATTTCGTTTGTGTTATGGAGAACTAAATTCTTAGGATTGATCTATTGTAATTGATTTCCACATACTTGAGGTTCTTATACTTTCCTGTTTTGTATGCTTTTCCCTCTTCAATGCCATGCCTTGTATTTCTGTTTGTTTAATTCAGGAGTATAATGCATTGTATTGATTTATTTCCGGTGATATCATGTTCCTATAATCAATCGCGTTTGTTTAATTCGCGTGTGTACGTTCATGTTCGTTTAGTTCATGAGGGCTTAACCCCGTTTGTTTAATTCGGGAATAGGGACATGTATCTGTAGCAGTAGTTTCGTTTGTAAATTGTTGCTACAACCGGGAGGGGATAAGAATTTGCTTAGGGCCTGGAAATTGTATGAACCTATGATAGTGGGAAATCAAGAGCAATAGATTAATCTGTTTTTTTGACTATTGATAATCCCTTTTCAACTGCCTTGTTTTTGATTGCTCTGTTTTGTGTGTTTCTTAATTGCATTCCAATCCAAACCCCCCCCAAAAACTTATTTTTGTGAAAAGTAATATTCTCAGAGTCCTTAGAGACGACATCCGAGTTGTCGCACTATACTACAGTTTTAAACCCGCTCGTCCTTTTTGGCGCGTGCGCGACAGCGCGACCAAATCTTATGAAGAGAAAAGCTTAGAATAGCAAGATTAAGAGAGACTACCTCTTGATGATCAAAGAAAATGATGATTTGGATGATGTTCTTCAAGGTTTCTTATGGTGTTCTTGAGAAACTTAAGGGAGAAGATGAACATAGTTAGGGTTTAGAACAGTTTTGGTATTTTGGGTGTATCTCTCAACATACTTATCCGTTTTGGATGATCTTTATGTCGTTGGAAATAAGAGAGAAAGATGAACAACTTTCATGTTGAAAGTGTTTCGAGATTCAAAATAGAAACTGATAAGAATTGCTATGCAAAATCGGACGAGTTATGAACTTTTTGGAGCAAAGAACATGAAAATGGAAAAATGGCTTAAGGAAGAAGACAACTTATTTAAAGGAAGAAGAATCCAAACTTAAGGAAGAAGAAATCAAAACTTAATGAAGAAGAAATCAAAACTTGGTGAAGAAGAATTCAAAACTTGGTGAAGAAGAAATTAATACTTGGTGAAGAAGAAATGAATACTTGGTGAAGAAGAATTCAAAGCTTAAGGAAGAAGGTGTTGGTGCCGTGGGGGTTGGGCAAGAGTTTTGGGTCAATTTGTCAAATGACATTTTGTAGAAATTGTCATAAAAAGACAAGGGTATTTTGGTCATTTCATAACAAAATTAAATGTTGCCATAAATGTGCCATTTATTGCCATTTATGATAGGATAAACTCGTCATAAATGCTTGTCAAGTTGGTCAATCCAATGTCTCGCTACTTTGCCGACTTCCCGATTCATCCGACTCAGGCTCGCCTAGAGACATCTCGTCGTATAAGCCCGCAACAAACATAATATTTTAATTTTTTTACCAAAATTTCCAAAACTTTCGAAGATCGTAGTAAATACGATAAAAACATTTTTCATCTCGTTCACGACTCAAAATTAGGTCTTCCGAGCAAGTAAACTTTTCTTGTCGGTGAAAACACGAAAAACAGTAGACCGAGCTTCCGTCTAAATTTTCAACCAAAAACTTCCCCGTAACCTTATAAAAATAAGTATAACAAGGAAATGACCTTGGTTTATCCAAAATCATTTTCTAAGTCTCGGATAAAAATATATATATATATATTTATATATTTATTACCGATATTACAAAGCAGCGAAAATCGGGGTGTTACAGGTACCTTGGATATGAAGGGACATGTCGAGGTCCAAAGTTTTGCTGGTGTTGCACATAATTTGCTTCTGCTTCCTTCTTCTTGGGCTGGAACCCCTTCTTGGATGCACTGCCTTCCATGTCAGTTGGCAATTTCCCGGCTCTGGCTAGGATTTCAATTCTTTCCCCTGCCGCAATCAAGTCAGAGAAATCCCTATAAGCTACTCCTGCCATTGCTCCGATAAAGGGGGAACCCAGGGTTCCCAAAAAGTATGAGCACATTTCGGACAACATCAGTGGCGGTTGAACCTGAGCAGCCAAACTCCTCCACCTTTGTGCATCTTGTTTGAAGGATTCATCACTCTTCTTCTGCATTGTAGTCAACTGTTCACGGGTTGGAGCTATGTCCAAATTGAATTTGTATTGATCCATGAACAAATCGGCTAATTCTGTCCACCGAGAGATCTTAGAATGGTCTAACTGAAGGTACCACTCTAGTGCGATTCTGGTCAAACTTTCATGGAAAAAGCCAATGAGGAACTTGTCATCCTTAGACCAGATGGCCATTTTGGTGGCATAGCTAATCAAATGGAATCGTGGGTTCCCACTTCCGTCATATTTGGAAAAATCAGGAATTTTGAAATCCTTGGGAATCACGACATTTGTGGCAGGACAAAGTTCTTCGATCTTAAGAAGGCCATAAGCATTTGAGCCCTTGATCTCTTTTATTTGTTCTTCTACCTTCTCCATCCACTCTTGCTTCATCATATCGGGTCCAAACTGGACTCCTCTTGATTGTTCAGGAATGAATGCATGGGGTTTTTCCCATGTGTAGCCGAAGCCTCATGATACACATTCTCGATGGGGCGATATCCTTCCCAGATGGGGATTACTATGGGTTCCGTGTAACCCGACATTCCATGAGTAAAGCTATGGTTTATTGGCGCTGGTCACCATGGAGAGAGGCAGGTACAGACGCTCACATGTGGGTCATCTTCGTTTCCACTTCTATTTACACTAAGCTTGCTAAGAGATTCCCTCATATCCTGTAGTATAGCCTCCAACCTTGCTTGAGTTTCAGAGATTTCAGTCACCCTTCCCCTCACTTCGTCTATTTCTAAACTCAAGTTCCTTCCTGTCTCAGGATTGTTGGCAGCCATCCTGGTCCGGTATCTTGTGTTGTAAACTCGGGTTTGATTGGTACTGTCTTTCTTAGGTCGCGCAATGATTCTCGAACCCTCAGATTCGTGTTTTTAGCTCTGCTTGAAAAATCGTCAATTATTATTATTATTATTAAAAGAAAGATAAAAGTATACTTCGAAAAATCATGAATTCTTTCTTTTGCAAAGGAAAGACCATTTTGGTAGCAAGCAACTTCACCCCGCCACATAACTCTAGGGGCACGTCCCCCTTAGGTTAATGCGTGGTTGATGACAAATCCATGGGGACATGTGTCCCTCAATAGACAGTATCATTCACTAGCAATGCAATCATACAGGCCTACTTGCAACACACCATAAGATAGAGCAGAATTTATTGATGGATGTAACCCCTAAAAAAAAAACTTTTATTTCTTTGAAGAGAAAATACAATGTCTCCCATCTAACAGAATTACATCGAAAGTTTTAAAGTCTTCCTTTTGAACCCGCTAGCAAGACCCCTACAATACTTCATGAAGCGAGCTATTTTTGGAGGTATTGTAGATCCGTCATTCATACGAGTTTGGACTAGTGCTTCCTCGAGGTGACCTACAAACTGATAGGTGTGGTATTGCAAACTTCCTGAGAGGTGTTCATATCTTTTCTTCCAAGCATCTCTGTCAGCCTTCAAATCTTTTGCCACGGATTCCCAGTTCTCTAGCCATTCTTCCCTGTTGTCCGATCTCATCCTCATATTGTTTTTTCTCCCTTTCGAACATCTGGAGCCTCATCCACAATTGCTGCTCTTTCTCTTGCGATTTTTTCAATGATTCGCGTATAGTCGCAGCTGCATTCCATCCTTCATCAGAGTAGCGCTCAGCATGAGTTAAGGCTTCTTGTAGAGATCCTACGCTTTCCTCCAACATCTGGATTGTCCGAACGTGCACTTCGATTTTTGCCCCCAAGCCTTCTTTTTCTTTGAAGATTTGTGCTAGCGCCTTTTTTGATCCTCTATCCTTGCTAGTAATTCTTGAACTTTTGACTCTTTCATATTCCCCCTCCTTGCTCTCTTTTGGAGAGTGCGGCTTCATATGCATCGGCACATTCATCTTTCAAATGTTCTATCCTCATGTTTAACTTCTGGATTTGGTGTTGGAGCGCGTCGATGGTGACTTGATCTGTTTCATTCTTTTCCTCTAGCACTCTCATCTGGGCCATCATAACCTCAATCCTCTTTAACATTTACTGCTTCCATTTGCGGATTTTCATCTTCATGCGAGATTGGTCTCGAAATAACACGGTTGTCTTTCCTTGCTTTCCTCCATGCCTCGTAGTTTTTAGTACGAGAAATAATTTGTCTTCCCAACTCATTGGATCCCAGATGCCGGATGTTGTTCCGGGCGGATCTAATGACTATTGTTGTATTCTTGACAACCTCGCATTCTTGATATAAGAACGAAATTCCACCTAACACTTCTTCAAGTGGTTCCTGTTGAGTCCACTTCAATTGTCGAATCACAAGTCTTGGGAGAATATGACACGCAACCCCTTGGTCCCATCAAAGGAATATTCGAGAAATTCCCACAATGGAAGATGATTGTATTTCCTTTATACCAAGGACACATCCAGCAAAAAGCTTTCGAATCAACCTTATCAAATTCTTGTCTCCATTCATCGGGTTTGTGCGGCTTTATCGGAATGTGATGGAATCTCCTCAAAGGGTCATCAATTCCACTAACATAATTTCGAGCATGCATGTGAGTCACAACCCAAACATACAACATTTGTGCACAACATCGTAATTTGCCTTGTTGATTTTCATGGCAAACTTGCAATGATAGGAAAGTTTCTGCCAAAATTGCGGGAACAGGGTTCACATTATATTCTTCGACCTTGTAGTAGACATCCAAGGCTGCGTAATCCACCATGTACGGTATAAAGGGGAAAAGCACCAGCCCATAAATGGTTAAAGCTAACACCCGCTTGAAGATAACCCAATTATTTTGTCGTGCTAGCTCCTGGAGATAAACTTCAAGGAATCTTCGCCTCAGACCTCTGACAGCTCCCTTTACCATTTTGTCTGATGGCTTCGGTAGAATTCCCAACAACTCTGCAACCTTCCCATCACTAACATGCTGGCCATAATAGAAATAAACACGAGACTCCCTTGGAAGAGGCATCCGTAGCATGTATGCATATTCTTCTATAGTCGGTGTCGTATCCATTTGGCAACTCGAAACACCTCAAATTCAGGTTCCAATATTGGGCCAAAGCACTCAAGCCCGAAGCATCTACATGTATGTTTAACAAGTCCAAAATCTTCCCATACTTGCTTGCAAACTCTGAACACACTTCTTTTGGCATCAAGCGACTGATTTCCATTAAAGTCTTCACATCATTGATTTTCACGTCAATCCTAATATTCTTCTTCAGGCCAATTGCATTGCTAGAGTTAGACATTTTCGTTCCTTGCTACACAGATAGTGTCTTTCCTTCACAAAAGAGAATCACCTAAAAAAATATATATATTATTTTTACAAAAAGTAAAAAGTAAAATAAAATAAAATAAATAATAAATTAAAGCAAAATATATATATATATATATATATATATATATATATAATATGTATTTTATTTATTTATTAACCATTTGTTAAAACACGAAGGGAAATGAAGTAAAAATAAATAAATAAGTAAATAGATAGGAAAACACAAGGGAGATATGGTACGCCTCCAAGTGTCTTAAGAGGTAGGGCCTAATCAAGGGTACATATGACGGCAACTTCTAAGTCGAGCGGCCACTAAGTCAATTTAGGAGTATAAACTTTAGGACGGGTCTAGACTTCTAAAGGTCATGGTCTCCAGATTGCCCTTGTCAAGGACCTAGTTCATGAACCTAACCACAAGTAGGGATAAACCCTCCAGGATGATTAGTCCATGACACTAGTAACAATCCGAGTGGTGAGTCAACAAATATCAGAGAGGCACTAGGCCTTCAATGATAATGCCGAGTCACCGCCTAATCCTTAAGATCCCACAAGCTCGGGTATAGAGTGAAAGTGTGTGAATGAGTGTCGGTGTTGTGTGTCTTTGGAGGCATACAAACCTGTACAATCCAAAACTAATTGAGCCTGAAAGACAAGCAAACAACGAATACCATGGTCTTCCATCCTAGTGTAAAAATGATTATTAAAGCAAAAAGGAATCAAAAAATAAAAATAAAATAAAATAAAAAATAATAATAATAATAAAAATAATAATAATAAAAATAAATAAAAATAAATAAAAATAAATAAATAAACAAATAAAATAAAAGAAAACAATAAAAAGGGGTAAACAATAAATACCAAAATGCACAACTCATTACTTAGGCTTGACTCTCGAAATGTCCCCAGTGGAGTCGCCATCTGTCGCAACCAGAAATTACGGCAGGGACGGCGATAAAAAGAAAATTTTAGAGGAAAAAAAAAATGTAGAGTCGCCACCAATTTTATTTAATTTAGGAAAATTTGGAAAACCCTAAAAAATATGGTCTTTGAAACCAATCCGAGTTCGGGAGTCGGTTACGAGTAGGGAAGGTGTTAAGCACCCTACATCGCCCATCCTACAAATGGTACCTTGAATTAATCGTGCAAAATTAAATTATTTATTTGTTTACCCCAAAAATATTTGCAAGGAAGGATTTGTTTATTTATTAATATTTATTTTTATGTTTCTTTATTGGTTTTTTTATTTAATTTTTTTAAAAAAAATATATTATTAATAAATCCTAAATGAGGTTGAACACTAAGACGTAAGTCCATAGGGCAACCTTAAAGCTAGGGGATTGAGCATGACACTTGTCATATAGCAATCCAAATACGTTAAATAAATTATTAATTAATTATCCACGTTACATAAATTAAAAAAAAGAACAAAAATAAAGGAAAAATTAATTTTGGCTCGACGAGATGATTGATCCCGCTCCTACGTATTCCCTGTTTCGATGGGAAACTCAAAGCCACGTAGTTCTTGTAGAAAATATTTTATTTGTTGATTTTTATTTTTATGAAATTTTTTTATTTTATTTTTTTTTTTAAAAAAAGGTTTTGTTTTATTTATCGAAAAAAACTCCTAAACGAGATAGAACATGGCAGATACGTCCACAGAGCTATCTCAAACTTACGAATTGAATGTGATACATCTCACAAAACAAATCTCATTACTAAGTGATTAGCTTCTTTTTTTATATATGTTTTTATTTTTTTTAAAAAATAAACCCGAAAAAAAAAAAAAAAAAAAAAAAGGATCAACACAAAGAACTAAGGCACGGGACGGAACGTTTTCTATCGCCAAAGTTGCGAAGAAAAAAAGAAACCAAAGTTTGGCACTTTGAAGGTCCGGTTCGTGGGTCACCTCGAGCGATGGCGGTGGCGGTCAAGGACGGCGGCAGATGCGGCGAGACAAGGCGAGGCGGGGACGGAGGTGCAGGCAACGTCACGGTGGCCGAGACGATAGTGGATCCGGGTCCGGCGAGCTTTGTGGTGTGGTTTGCGGCGCGAGGAGGCGGAGCTTGGAAGATGAGAGGTGGTGGACCGTTGTTCTCTTTGGATGGATCAGGCGGAGGAGCACGACTTGGGGTCTTGCTCCAAGCTAAACACGATGTCGCGGTGTGAACAGAGAGATGAGGGGAAGAGAGACATGCGCGAGTGTTGGACGGCGGCTGGCTTTGGTGGGCCGACGACGAGCGAGATACGGGGAAGAAGAGAGGATGCGGTCGAGTGGGAGTAGGAGAGTGAGAGAAAGAGCGAGGGGACGGAGAGAGGAAGCTGGGGTGGAAGAGGAAAGCAGCACGGCGAGTAAAAGATTGGGAGAGAGGAAGGTCAAGAAAATCAAGGTCCCTTTTTCTGATCTGTGTTATCATTTTTATAATGCTCCTTTCTCTCATCTGATCCTAAAATCCCGCCAAGATTAGGATTGCTATCTGATCCTAAAAATATGGCCAGTATCTCTGATTTGAAAATTAAATTTAAATTCAAAATAAAGCGGTTGCTGGGGAGGAGAATCAGATGGGTTTTTATTTTTCTTTTCAAATTTTTATCTTTATTTTTATTTTATTTTATTTATTTTATTTTGGAAATTTTTAGTGAATACTAAGAGAGCCGGTCAAAATGGGGTGTTCACACTAAGTCTAAAAGATTGGAAAGTTTAAAGATTTCTAGCTTATAAATACTATGAAGGCCGAACCTAGAAAGTTATGGACCTAGGATACTTTGTTCTTATTTTTCCAAGATGATCATGGTTTTGAGCTCCTTAATACATATGGATGCTAAAGCTAAGAGATTGGAAAGTTTAGTGAATGCTAGCCTATTTTACTAGCCTTGGCCGAATACCCTAAGTTTATAACTTAGTGTGATTTTAATTTAACTTTGTTAAATGATCGTTGTTTATGAACTCCTAACACTTAAGGATCATAAATCCATAAATTGTATAATTTTCGGGGATCTCTAACCCTAATTTATTGTCTTGGCCGAACCTAATACCTTGTGGGTTAGTGTTCTTGATTGATTTTAACTTATGATTTTGTTTTCATAAGCTTAGACTTCCATCGCGGAGAAAACAAGGGCGTTCGTGGTATATCTCTTCAAGCATCTAATCACCTTACCTTCACGGAAGGTAAGAGGGGATTACCTAGGGATATTCAATGACTATATGCATGTGTGTATGTGTTTACTTGAGTGATTTGAATATTATTATGATATGGAGCAAATACTTGAATGACTTGTTTACTTGAACTATTATGATTATTACTTGAAGTTGATTATTACTTGCCTTAAAGTATTGTGAGTTGTATATATGTGATGAACTGTCGTGAACTGTGATATTATTGTTGAGAATATATTACTGTTGATTGAAGTTTGAGAAGTCGGACTTGAGTCTGTGCTCAATGATTATAAGGATTAAAAGCCTTAATAAGCCTTGAATAGAACTTTGAAAGTATTGGTTTCATTTATAAAAGTTCCTTGTTTAAAACGCTTACTTCAAGAGAATAAGATTCTTGTTTTGAAAAGAAACGTTGAAGTGCTTTTAAGTCAATAGAAACTACCTTTTTATGATCCAAAGTTTGTAGGAGAGAAAACCTTTTTCGAACAATGTGTTTTATGAAGGAAAAACCCCTTTGAAAATATTTGACTTTATTCCATCAAGGATTTCAAAAGCAAACGAATGTCCTAATTGTTTTATAAAAGAGTTTGTAAAGGAAAAGATTTTCTCCTAAATGATTTAGAAACGTTCCATTACTGGATAAGTGGCCGAGGTTTTGTTTTGGATTTTGATTTTCACGGAGCGAAAAGTAAGCACGTGTGAAAGAGAATCTAGTTCGCAAGACATCGCCTCTAGTATTCGATTATATGCACGCGATTTGGGATCCGTGTCAAGAATTATAGACCAAGGGTCCTAATCGTGATATTATGGGCTAGGAGTCCTAATCTTGGAATTGAGGATTGTGTGTCCTAATTTCGTTATTATGGACTAGGAGTCCTTATCATATTGAAATAAAACATGGATAAAATTATAATTGTTTCTACGACCACAACCTTGGATCTGCGGCATCGGTCTAAGGTGTTGTGATTGAGCACTCCGGATTGCGTGTCTGTGTTATTGATTTTCAAGTGATGAAAATTGTGAATAGTCGTTAGCTTTGGGCTTCGACCGGAAAAGAGTGAACACAAAGAAAAGTCTTGATAATGAAAAGTCTTTTATTCATATGCATTTCCCCAGCGAGACGTGCTTGAGTTACACGAATACCCGCTTAAGATGTGGTGTTCGATGATGTATACATCCGGATGGTAGTTGATAAGGGATTCATGATGATATTGATCCAGGGTACATGAGGTGACGGAGACAACTTGCCAATGCGGCATACGAGCACGATCAACTCTTTATTTCTTAATGATAAAACGATGATGATATCTCATGAGATTAAGTTTAGATCCCGATGAATGAAGTGTCATGCATTATCTTTATAAAATCGATTGATTCGGGTATGAGACCCCTTTGAAATAATACTTGTTGTTTACCTATGAATAATGTTTTAAATGTTAATATGCCAATGTGTTGTATGTATCATGTATATGGTTGTTGTGCGATATATCCATTGTCAGTTTCTCACTCTTTCATTTCTTCTTGTTATTCTCTCTTCCTTTTTGGTATGGCTGTATGTATATGAGCTCAGATGGATCCCAACATCCCTTTTGTGCCGATGATGTCGAAGACTGAGGTCTTCAACGACGCGGGGAACGGCAGGGGCATGGCGGATTCATCGGGGGGCGACGTCTGCTACGTACCATGGATCAATCACCACCACTGATTTGAATGCTGACGGAGACCCGATTTGTAGGAGCCAAACCGTGGAGACTAGGAGAGTTGCTCTGCCTCCGACTTGGTACTACCTCCACGCACTGCAAGTTAACGGACTACTACACGAGCTACCACCACTGGACGTCGAGCAGGCAGCACCTATCAAGGAGGACCCTGAGGAGGATCCTGAGGAGGACCCTGAGGAGGATCCCGAGGAGGACTTCTATGAGATCATGGAGGAGGATGAGCCTGAGTATTACGTTCTGGATCATGACGACGATGACTATTCCGTGGATGAGGACGGCGACGTCATAGACCCATTACCTGATGTCTCGTCTCATGGGAGTTTTTGTGGAGACCCTGCTTGTAGCCAGTGTCAGTGACCAATTTGAAACGTTTTGTGAATAGTCTTCCGTCTTCTGACTTTCTAGAGTCACTTTTGTGATGTGGTTACGGACCCTCTTTCCCCGTGTTTTTGCTTACTCTATTTTCAGTTGTATCTTATAAATTTCTAACCCTGTTGCAATGGTCGTTGATAAGGTCCTAGCTTATGTACTAGAACTTGGGTCTCACTAGGACATGTTATGAATATATATGTGTGTGTGTGTGTGTGTGTTGTCTTCAATTCATGTTCTGAGTGTTCATCGCTTTTATTTCAATTATCCTTTCAAACAAAAAAAACCTACCGTTTTTAGTGTACTTATCCATCGAGAAAATGATATTTTTCTAAAGTAACCAGTATTGTAATCAGTTTTATTTCCACAATTGGGTAACCATATGATGCCGGGTTTAGGTGTCGCAAGGACCACGTCCCGTTGTGAGGGCTTGCACTCTCAAATTGGCAAGTATGTAGGATCCCGTGACAGCTTGTATGAATTTTTTATTGTTAGGCAATATTTAACAAGTTCTTAGGCAGTGCAATATATGCCCGGGGAATACACGTAAAAGCATCCTGTATATGCAGCGAAGGGTGTTATGTTTCTTGGTGATTCTCTTCATCTTGGAAGGTATGAGCATATTGAGATTTAGGAGGCTTTTATGATTTCTACATTTCAGGATTATTCCATTTCCATGTGGTCCTTATGTCATGTGGAAAAAACTTATTATTCTTGTTACCATAATATAGCTAGTAATTAAGAATCACTGTGTCTTGCCTAATTACTTTTAGAAAGTGCTATTAACATTAATAATTCACATATACCCACTGATATCACTAAGACATTTCCTATCATGAACCTCGTACCTCTCATTTCACTATGGTTCATAATATGCATGATCTAGCATACAAGGGTAATAAAGTTCATCCTTACTTTAACTTGGTCTGAAACTTCTTCATATAGCTAAGTTATTTCCTAAAAGGTTAGGGCTGTCAATACATGTGTGTTGCCCCTGGTTGCTTTAGTGGTTGTACTAAATACAGTGAGCAGAACATCAAAAATGTCGGGAGAAGTCTTGTCAGGTTGCAATTAATTTAGCTTTCATACCTTCGTACTAGGCTGACACCTGGAGGATGGTCTTCTTCTCTTAAATTCACAAGTAATGACTCCTGTAGTCATGTTGTTGACACTTGGTGTTGAGAATCTTTGAGCACTCCCAGCATCCACTGCTTGATCCATTGCGGCCTTCCCTTTGTCTATTTTTGTTTGTGAATCCATTGGGGCCTTCTCTATGTCTTTTTTAGTTTGTACCTCTTTCAAGATTTCAACTGAGTCAGAACTCATAGAGTCAACCACATGGGTCTTCATTGAAGGGTCATCTTTAATCACATTTTCTTGTCTTTGTTTCTGAGTAAGGGAACATTGAATCTCCATAACTTCTCCATCATGAAGTCCACTGATGACCGAATATGCTGACAACATGCTTCCAATTCCACAATTTTTAATACCATTTTCTACAAAAGAAAACATTTAGACAAACAGCAGGTGAATGTAAGAAGAGTATTTGGTTTGAAAATTAAATGCATTGACTCAGTTGTCATCTTTAATAAATACCCAAACCATACCTGTTGAGTTTCCATCAGAGTAGTTAATGCAACTTCAACAAAGAAACGATTTTGGGTCCTGGATAACAGAGCATTAAGTTTGAGAGCTGAATTGTTAACATTAATGCTTATTACTTGAATTTATAAATGTAAGAGTCACTCACACTGGCTTGGAATGGCATGCAGCATCCACCATTTGCTCTTCAACTTTTTGCGTGGGATCCATTGCAAATGGTTAAGCTTGTTTACTGTAACACTTCAGAGAAACCATATGGTAACATCAAATACAATATGTGTATAAAACCTGCTACGGTCCAGTATCAGCTAACATCAGTATTCTCCTTTTTGCTCACAGATTGCATGAGTTGACATTTTGGATGAAAGTTCTACTGCACCTATTGGTTTAGGCGGTGTTATCAACCCCGATAAAGTCACAAAAATATCCATTTCGATGCTAGGTAGCAGTGTATATCTTTGCCTTGTTGTATAGCATGGAATGACTTGAGTAACAATGTTAATGTCTTTTGGTGCTAGGCGGTGGAAATTAGTAGTCTTGTCTGAAATGCTTTGAATGATGTGTATCCATTCTTGTACGGTAGAAATTCTGCAGACATCGATCCATTGTCAAATACCAATGAGAATTCATGATGTTCAAATATGTTTTGCTTATTGAACACATCTATCCCAATTCATGTCAAGTGTAACTTTATCTGTATATTTGATTTGCAAAAATTCAGGGGACTGTACGGTACAAAAATTTTTGTTCCCTGTTTGATCTGAAAAGTGGTCAGGGGACAGGACAAAGAAGGGGTGAGGGACAGGACAGAAACCCAAAATTTTGTCCCCCACCAAACCATGGGACAAAAAGTTATCCCATGGACAGGTTAAACAAAATTATCCTTACATCTCTCTCCTCTCTCTTCTCGCTCCCTCCCTCTTCTCTCTCCCCTCTCTCTTCTCTTTCTCTCTCCCCTCTCTCCTCTCTCTCCTTGCTCTCTCTCCCCCTCTGCTCTTTATCTCTTTCTCTCTCCTCTCTCTATACATAATTATACAAAATTATATATTGTATATTTATATATTAAATAATATATATTATAAAAGGTATTCCGGTAAATTTAATATTATTTTGTTTGTGCGGTACATTATCTATCAAACAATGTACACGACAAAGAATTGTCATGTAACTCAAGGATTTATCCTGTGTTGTATTGTCTGTCCTGTACTGTCCTGATACTTTTTGCAAATCAAACGCACCCTATGGGTCGGTTGTGTCCTTCTCGAGACCAACGGGGTTAAAGTATTTAAATATTATAAAAATAAGTAATTCTAAAACTATACAGTAATTTAATAATATGCTTTTATCAAAAAATATGATAAAACTACAAATGAATTTTTATATCTTTACAGTAATTTAATAATATGCTTTTATCAAAAAATAATGATAATTTAATAAAATACGTATTTTAGTAGTTAAATATTCAGCACTGTTTTTTTTTAAGGAAACTCAGCAGTCCTAACATTAGTAAATTCGGCTCAAACAAGAGTCATTAATAATGTGTTGATGCCCAAACAATATTAATGTGTGCCCAACCAGTATTAATGTGTGCGTTAATGCAGCACCATACCTATCACCAAACTCTCACCTAAATACCCCTTCGTTCAACTATATAAACAACCATTATTCAGTACTTTTTTTACACCATCACCCTGTTTCTAAAATGGATTTAATAACCGAGAGAGTGTATTATGTAGTTCTTAAGGGAAGGTTGAGGGGAATTTATTAAAGGTGGATTGATTGTCAGTGCCATACTCATTGTAGAAGTCATATGCAATATCAACATTTGGAAAGTGAAACTGCCTTACTTCATCTGGTGTCAACATACCAAAAGCTATGTGTCCAAAATCCTCAACACTATCAACTTGGAAACATGGTGTTGTTCCCGGATTATCAGTGTCTTCATTATAGCACTCTTCATTGGCTGACGAACCTAAGGACAACGATTCCACTCCTTGTTGACAATGACACTAAATTTCATTGACCTATAGAAAACAGAAACCACAATCATCATATAATGTTACAAATCATATACCTCTGGAACATCGTATCCGTTACTGTTGTTTGAAAAGGAAGACTAGCTACTTTCAGTCATCTACGCTGCAACAAATCACAATTAACAAATGGTATTGTACTGCCAAGGAAACTTGCCAAAAACTAAACACATTCAAATATATATCCGATGCTATACAGGAATAAACAACAAAGGGAAAGGCTCTTTTGTTTCATGTGTGCAACTAGAAACAATATGCATGGGATTTTAATGGAGCACAACAAAAAACACACAACATAAAGAGCACTCACGTCACCCACATGTCCTTTTTGACTTGTCCAATATCTAAACACAATTTCATCAATGACCTGTTACTAAACAAACAGCACAGAATTTTCTTCTTTCATACAAAAAGGAAAAGGGCTATATACTAGCAATAAAAGGGTACTCAACATATTTACAAACCATAAGATAAGCCACTCATAAATAGAGTGCAACACACTAGAAAAATATCCACACCCAGAACAGCTAGATCCTAAATCCGCAGCCTAAAAAACCACATAGAAAACCCATCCAGCAAAGATACAGCGAGTAGATAACCTTTACAAGCCACCAGAAAACAAATACCCTGCAGTAGAACCCAATCAAACGAGAGGCTTAATAGACAAAAACGCATATTGTGACCCATAGAAGCATGGTAAAAGAGAAGCTCCGAGCAGCAAAAATAACAGATGGCACATGTAAGCCGCATATAGATCTACACCACTCAAACATAGCACTGAAAAACTCAAAGAACTCACTCAATTATTTAATCCTAAAACCTCACAGCCAGTAGAAAAACACTCAAAAGGATTTCGCTCAAGACTACACCCATTGAAGCTCTCCTCACACAAATAACTCACAATCCGTTTCCTTTCTTAGGACGTACACTTTCACTCATCTCAGCTACCTTTGTGTTTCACTCAGGGTTTCACACAAGCACAAAACATCAGAATGCAGTTAGCTCATCCAGATAAGAAACCATCCCTGCAGAAAACAAGACATAAATAGCCGAAGCAAAGGTGAGTTAGAAATCATAATATCTTAAAAGAAACCTTTGTTCACTTCTTTAGCTCTCCCTCTGTGTTTGTCACGGTTGCTTGTCACTAGACTTTTCTCTCAATCTCAAGTAGACCAAGTAGTATTTATATCACTCTCAGAGGACAACATTTTGCTCCAAACAGGTAGCAGAAGAAAGTTTACACACAGAGGATATGCTCTCAGACACTACCTCCCATTCCTAATGACTCTGAACACCCAAGATTCTAAGAAGGTTAAGAGAAGGATTTACATATATTTTACACCGTAACAAATCAAACTACCCAAAAACACTCAAAAGGGCACACAAACCAGGATGACTAAGAGTGACCACCCGCCCCCCTTTTTGCTACAAAGCAAGACCAATACCTTAATTTAATCAAGTCCATAATAGCTAGGGAGTCACATGTCGAGCACTTAAAAACAATTTCATTACGCATAAGTCAAAGACACTACTAGTAGCAGGTAGATTCCAACGCTCAATCAACAAACAAGTTCTATACAATAATACAAAGCTACAACAACATTTGACCCTCCAAAGCTCACATTTCATTCATAACTTTTAATTTAGTTGTCTAAAGCCTATCAAGTATGAAGAACACGTGGTTTGTCTTGTAAGACCCACATAAATGCAAAGAGGAATATTATATAGGGGTAAAAAAGTGTCCCTAAACCTTAATCCAATGTTATCAGATGTTTATCGTAGGCTTGGTCCCTACCTTCTCTTGGTCGTTGGTGTGTGGGCAAGGTTCCAAGATGATTGCTTTCGCCTGTAATTTGTTGCGAGATACATAAATTAGCAAAAATACAACCTCATAATAGGTTTAGGGTTATTTTCCAATTGCTTCAACAAAACAGTTTTATAAGTTTCTCTTACTATGGAATCAAAACTGAAATCCATCGCTGCAGAGAATCGACACGTACGGTTGTGAGATAACAGCTAACGAATCTAATTCTTCAAATCGATGCATTCAATTAAAAAAACCAACAGAATCGACACGTACCTGACTTAATGACTGCAAACTATGGTAGATCCGGATTTACACCTATGGATTTTTGGTATTCTGGGTCAGGATTTAATGATTTGGGGATTTAGGGTTTTGGGGATTTTGAGACCTCATGAAATGGTAACTACGGTGGTGAGAGCGGCCTTGGGTGGGCGGTACAATGGCGGCTAAAAAGAAAAGAGAAACGCTCCTTCCTCCTTCTGCTAGGCGAAGCTTCACGACAAAAATGGGATGAGAAGGAACCACACGAACCCGTTGCAGGAGAAACTAAACATGCCGACGAGGCTTGTCGAGGTCAGCGGCAACGAAGTTTCATACTTGTTACGCCGACGGGCTGTAGCGGACGACGTCTACAGGTGAAGCTGAGGGAGACAATGGCATCAACAAATTCTTGGTTGGGTTTAGTTCATAAAACATAAATTCAATCAGACATAATAAATGTGTTCCTTCCTTTAATTTTTTAAAGTAGGGGTTTAAAAGCTAATATGAAAATCCATGGGCCCATTATGCAAAGGTAGTATAGTGGATGAAGGGTTGACTTTGTTAAAAGGTCAGTTGTACATGTATCAAAATGATTGGTACACAAATTTCCATCTTGGGCGGTGCATTAGGTGGTGTAAAAGTAGGGTGGTGCAAGATAGAATGACCCTATAACTCGTCAACAATAGTTTCAAAGGCTACCATGCAAGTTAACGAGTACATGCATGTTACGTCCCTAGTTGGAAATAATTGTAGCAATAACGAGAGCTTGGTAGGTTGGTCTTTCCCTCGTGGTGAATGGATAAAAGCCAATGTTGATGGTTCTGTTCGTGATTTGCGTAATGCTTCTTGTGATGGAGCTTTTAGGGTTGACTATGGGCGTTGGATGCTTGGTTTTGTGAGGCACCTGGGAACAACTTCTATTCTAATGGTTGAGATCTGGGGTATTTTTACTGCTTTAAGTATTGCTTGGGATCGTGGGTTGAATCTGATTCAGAGGTAACTGTGGGGCTGTGAATTCAGTTTGTTCTCATTCGCATCCTTATGTTTCTATGCTCTTAGTCATTTAGGAGCTCATCTCGCGTTCTTGGTCTATGTGTGTCACTCGCATTTTAAGGGAAGGGAATCATATTGCTAATTATTTAGCTAATTATGAGCACTCTTTGCCTTTGGGTCTCCATTATTTAGACAAACCACCTCAGGGTGCATGGATCTTATTATTCAAGAGTCAATAGGAGTTGCTTTTAGTAGCACGGCAGCTGCTTAGCTGTGTTTTTGGGCTTTAGCCCTCCTGTTAACCAAAAAAAGAGAGAGAAGATAATAGGGATCATGGATTATAAAAAAGTAGAAAAGGTAAATTTATAAATAACAATCACTTGGTTAAAAACTTTTGTATAGAAGTTATGAATTTAAAATTTATATTAATAAGTCTCCATGAGTCCGTTGGATGCTTAAAATGTGGAATATTATTTGTGAGTACGTGAGTTCAAACTCCTACAATACGGTTTTTTTTTTTTCAGTTCTCTTTTCTCCTCTCCTCCTTCCTCGTGTAAGGCCTCCCATCTTATGAGCCTCTTCTTGGATGAAAAAAAATGTATTAATAAACATCACACACTTGATGATATAAAAATTTATAATAAGAATGGGTAATAATAAATTTTATTAGATAAAAGAAACTCATTTGTTTTTTATTGTGAAAAAAAACAAGGATTTGATTATTCAAACCATTTATAAGATTGATCCTCATTTGACCCATTTGATTTATTCACGAGACTAATTTTCGTTCGAGTGTAAGAGTATGGGGGTTATGCGATCTGTTCCCGATGCTTCCTAAATTTGTACATCCTCATATTTTGTTTTTGCGTGACAATTAAAGGCATCATTAGCCAATAGTAAGAAGCTAGCTCATTCTAATAATTTGGTTACTTTGCACCTTGAACTTTTTATTTAGACATAATGCTCACATAATTTCCACCCAAAATTCCTTTTTTAATTGTGAAAACTCATGGATTTAATTCATTTGAACCATTCATGAGATTATCAGATTAATCTTCATTTAACCCATTCGGATTATTTATGATATTAATATTTGTCTGACGGTAAAAGCATGGGGATGATGTAGTATGATCCTCAAAACATATTTTAAAAGTGAATTAAGAATAATTGATTTTGTTGAGAATATAAAATAAAATCACTTTTGAACTGTAAATATATAAAATTATATGGGCTCTACATCTAAAACCAATTTTATTCAACAGAAAAGTTATAAATTATTTTTTCTTTTCTTTTTTTGATACAAAGGGGAACAGCTAACTAAGAATGTAAAAAAGAGACCCATCTGGCATCCTCTACGAGCAGAGGATTCAGGGCAGAAGGTGCAATATTAATGTTTAAAATAGTACAAGAAAAAGGGCCATAATGACCAAGGGTAGCCAAGCAATCAGCGCATCTGTTTGCTTCACGGTAGGTATGGAAAATGGAGAATCTTCCATTGCTGGATGCAATAAGAGAAACTGCTTCATCGAGGAGGGGCTTAATGTATAGGCTATCAGAATTTCTTCTCCTGACCATGTTGACGATGACCTCTGAGTCCAATTCCACCAAGACTAGAGGAAGATCGAGGTCATTGGCAATCCGGAGTCCATGAACCAGCCCCCAAAGCTCCGCAAGAACAGAGGTTGCAATTCCCAGATTGCAGTGGTATGCTACCACCAACTTTCCCTCCGCATCTCTTATGATGCCTCCGCAAGCAAACAGACCGGAACTGTGGAGGTGAGATCCATCCATGTTGAGTTTAAAGGAAACTGTGGGTGGCGGAGTCCACCCTACCTGAATATCATGCCTCAAGTGAGGTAAATCTGAATGGGCCGGTTTACTCAACTGCGTTTGCACCAATTTGACCTGAAATAGGATCCTATCAAGCAATTGGCCATGAGGCGCAGAGTTGGGCATGAAAACCCTTTTATTTCTGTTCGTCCAGAGAGAATAGCAGACAATCCCAAAAAGCAAAGGCCACTCCCATTCACCCGATCCAAAGTCATCATTCTTCAGGTTTGCCAGAAGACACTGATCATGACCTAAGCTGAAGAATCAACTCCAACCTTCAGGGTTGATCAATCTGTTCCAGATAGAAGAAGCCTCCACACAGTCTCTCAACATGCATAATTGATTCAGAGTGTTGGAGACACAAGGGGCAAGTGTCCGAAGAAGCACCACCTCTCTTCACTCTTTCCTCGTTCATCAACAGTCTTCCATGAGCAACTTTCCAAAGGAAAGCTTGATACCTAGGGGGACCCTTCCATTTCCAAATAAGATCGAATTGGAAGGAAGGGGGGCCCCTCGTGATATCCTTATACAGATAGAGGTAGACGGACTTGATGGAAAAGAACTTTAAAAAAATTATTTTTTCTTTTAAAATCAATTATACCTGACTCAAAATCAATTTTTTAACACAATTTCGTAAACAAACCCACACACACAGGCATAATTTTCATCTTGCCTCTCTTTAGTTGTTTGACATAATGCTCAAATAATTTCGATCCAAAGATATTAAATAGAAAAGTCTTCCAACAATGGTAAGATATGAAGTTTCATCAATGTACCTTTCTAAGGAGGATTTAATTGTTATTTATTATTAGTGTAAAAAATATTGCACTATCGACTCATCATAGATTACTATATTATTCAAAATGTTTGATTCGTATCATAATTAAATTTTATACTGATAATATATCAAAATTAAATTCTACTGATAATTAATATATTGGGCCCGTTTAGATGAATTTTTTAAAAAAAGTGCTTCTATGATATAGAAGTAGAAGTAGAAGCGGAAGTTATTATTACAAGCAAAAGGTCATTTTGCGTTTGGATGAACTTTTAAAAAAATGGGCTTTTATGTGATTTGTTGCAGGGATATTATTGTCCAATAAAATATGATTCATCATCACCAATATGTGGTTGATCCAAGTGGTAAGGGACTTGGGCAACTTAAGCAAGTGGTCAGAGGTTCGAATCCTGACTTTTGTGTATGGAGAAAACACGGTTGGGAGGGGAGAACCAACCTTGTGTGCCCAACAGGTTCCCCGACGGAGATTAGTCACTGCTAACAGTGGTGGATACTTCGTGTAACAGCCCGTTTTTAGTTACGCTATTTAACCGGTTAAAATTTAAATTACTCTCTTCAAATTATTTTATTGGGTGCGTTAGCACTGACTTATTTCAGTGGATGCACACTTACTAGACAATAAGTTACATTATTGTCACTATTACTACCAGTACAGAAAAATATTTTAAATAATATGTTTAAGAGAAAAGTATTTTTTTATATTTTTATTCAATTTAATTTTAGAGTTGAAAATAAACTGGTTTGACCTTAATCGGAGATTAAATTTTGGACCGAGTATTTTCTTAGTTGATCAGTCTAACTATTAATCTTTACTCTAATTTGAATTTCGAAAACGTATATCTATCAATCTTTATTTTTAGATTCCAGAAAGTAAAAACATATTTATTTTAGGCTTAATATTTTATCACTCATTTTGTACCGATTAACTAAACAATTTTTTTTATCTTGATGTGATAAGTGTCCACGGCAATTACTATCAAAATGACACCTCCGTTTTCTTTTTTGCCGCATAAGTGGAACATAACACCTCCAGCTTGCATGTTTGATTGTGACAAAAATTTTCTTTATATATATATATATATATATATATATATATATATTACGTAACGATTCAGAAAGAAAGAATAAGAAAAAAAAATTTTGAATGAAAGAAAAATAGAAAGAAAGTAATAGGTTAGAGAGAAACGTAGAAAGAAAAGAGGGAGGGACCGTGAGAGGAACAAGAATTTCCGGAGTCGATTCTGATCAATCTGTTCGTCCTATCAAAATTCTGATTATACCGTTGTGATCCTCACGATGTCTACTTCATTATCCTATCTTTCTTTTCTTGATTAGGCTAAGGTAAGCCTATGTCCTTTTTATGTCTAAATGCCGTCGGCAACGGTATTGAGGTTATCTTTCAATTCATTTATCGATTTCCAATTCTGTCTTTAGATTTGGGTTACACGTAACGTGTGCTTCACAATGATGTGTTCAGGTGAATTTTTGGAGCCCCGGAGGGTGTAGAACGGTGCGTGGCAGATTTGAGGGAGTATAGGGAGTGTCCGTTTCGTTACCTCGGAGCTAGCCTAAGACATTCCAGGTGGGGGAAAGAAATTATTTAGCGTCGGAAACGGTGCGGTTACATTTAATTAGATAATGGTGTAGGGCGACCCAAACCCTACATGAGAGCGAGTAATGGACAAGGTCTATACCACATTGGGGATTACTTAGTGGTACCGATGATGATATAGAAATTGTGCGTTTATCGTCGTTACGCTATATATATATATTTTATTTTATTACGTGAGGATAATGTGTTTGACTGGTTGATGTGAAATTGATACTGGTTTATATTTATTATTATTCTTACTATTATTATTATTTTAATATTACTACTGATGGGATGATTATGATTATTATTATTATTATTGTTGTTGTTGTTGTTGTTGTTGTTGTTGTCCAGAGGTGTGCACCGGGTTGTGCGTCTATAGTGCCATTGCTTTGCGTGGGCACTCTCCATCCGCGGACGAGGGTGTGCGCCGGGGACTCTGGGACGTGTCGATTATATTGTTGTGATATCCGGATATGGCCGATACCTGAAGAGATTATTCATACAGCATTTGCATTGCATCATGATGGAGGGTAGAGGAAAGATTATAGATGTGGATTGAGGATGATTATGTTATATATATATTTATACTGGGGAGACGGATGTTTAGTGTGCCGTTATTTAATTAAATGTTGCTAAACCATTTCCACGTTTGATGTTATATGGTTTCTTATCCCTATCTTCTCTATATTGTATATGTTTCTTTTTGGTGATCGTGATGAGAAGATCCTACAGAGATTCCAGCCATGGAGGAACTTGATGGGACTTCGTATGAGCCTGACGTTTGAGGACGAGCAGTGGATCCTCATAGTTGAGTATAGAGTCTATGGCCAGTGCGTCTCATCTCTTTAGGATGTTGTTTTTATTTTTTGTTTGATTATCAGTTTTGTACATTTTGGGATTCGACTGATGGGATTTCCCTCTACTGTACTGTATCAGGATTTGAGAAGTATATATTATGTATGTATGTTATGTTTTAAATTTTTTCGCTGTTTTAATATATTCACTTAACGCTAATTAGGTTTTAATATTTTGGGTTTTCTTTAATGGAACGTCCGGGTGTCTCATTTAGTGGTATCAGAGCAGTTCGGTTCTGAATCGGACTGTGAGCACTATGATTAGGGTGAACTGGCCATTTAGTTGAATCCACATCGGATAACAACTATGCTTAGAAGTTGGGTAGTGAGTCCGACGCGACATCTCTATGGCATATAGTATTTATATTCCAGTTTTATGTAGTATTATATGTCATATTGATGGGGGCTAATGATTTCTTTTAACATGATCATTTGCCCGTTTCTCAGCTACCATATACCTTGACAGTGTCCACCCCTACCAGTGATCCTTTGATCACTATGTCTGTTTGCTTACAGTGTCCTATAGTTGTTGAAAATAGGGCATTCCTAGTAGATCTCATCTGTTTGCCTATGCAGCAGATAGACGTTATTCTGGGCATGGATTGGCTTTCGGCTAACCATGTAGTGCTAGATTGTGCCCGAAAGACTTTATCTTTTATTGAGCCTTCTAGCATAGTATCTGCCAATGAAGGAGCAACTATGAGGGGTTGCGGTTCTCAGCAGTATGTGATGCTTTTCTCTTTGGAAGATAAGGAGACTTCGAGTATAGATTCTCTTCCTATTGCTAGGGAGTTTCCTGAGGTTTTCCCTCCTGATGTTCCGGGTTTGCCACCAGAGAGGGAGGTGGAGTTCGCTATAGATCTCATACCAGGGGCTGGACCTATTTCAGTAGCTCCTTATCGGATGTCACCAGTAGAGTTGGCAGAGTTGAAGAAACAGCTGGATGACATGATGAAGAAGGAATTCATCAGACCGAGTGTTTCGCCTTGGGGAGCACCAGTATTGTTTGTCAAGAAAAAGGATGGGAGTTCTAGGTTGTGTACGGATTATAGGCAGTTGAATAAAGTTACAATCAAGAACAAATATCCGTTGCCTAGGATAGATGATTTGATGGATCAGTTGAAAGGAGCTTCGGTGTTTTCCAAGATAGATTTAAGATCAGGATACCATCAGATTAGGGTGAAGAAGGAGGATATACCTAAGACCGCTTTTAGGACAAGGTATGGACACTACGAGTACCTAGTTATGCCTTTTGGTGTAACTAATGCTCCAGCGGTGTTCATGGATTACATGAATAGAATTTTTAGACCGTTCCTTGACAAGTTTGTTGTAGTGTTTATAGATGATATTCTTATCTATTCCCGTAGTCGGGAAGAACACGAGGAACACCTGAGATTGGTGTTACAGGTGTTGAGAGATAGGCAGTTGTATGCTAAGCTATCCAAGTGTGAATTTTGGTTAGAGGAAGTACAGTTTCTAGGGCATGTAATCAACAAGAAAGGGATAGCTGTTGATCCAGTTAAGGTAGAGGCCGTGATTAAATGGGAGAATCCTAAGTCAGTAAGTGAGGTGAGGAGTTTCTTAGGATTAGTCGGGTATTACAGGAGGTTCATTCAGGGTTTCTCGAAGATTGCATTGCCTATGACGCAGTTAACGAGAAAAGGTACGGCGTTTGTTTGGACAGAGAAGTGTGAAGAGAGTTTTCAGAAGCTAAAGGAGAAGTTGACTACATCTCCTGTGCTAACGTTGCCAGATCCATTAGGACAGTTTGACGTATATTGTGACGCGTCGTATCAAGGATTGGGTTGTGTTTTGATGCAAGAGGGAAGAGTTGTGGCTTATGCTTCCCGACAATTGAGAGTTCATGAAAGGAATTACCCAACCCATGATCTGGAGTTAGCATCCATAGTGTTCGCATTGAAGATATGGCGACACTATCTTTATGGAGTTAAGTTTAGTGTGTTCAGTGATCACAAGAGTTTAAAGTATTTGTTTGATCAGAAGGAGCTGAACATGAGACAACGTAGATGGATGGAATTCATTAAGGACTATGAGTTTGATCTTCAATACCATCCAGGAAAGGCTAATGTTGTGGAGGATGCACTAAGTCGGAAATCCTTGCACGTATCTGCAATGATGGTGAAAGAGATGGAGTTGCTTGAACACTTTAGAGATTTGAACCTAGGTATGGATCTGATGGAGGATAGAATATGTTTAAATATGATCACCATCAGTAGTGAGTTTTTGAGAGACCTTAAGATTAAGCAGGGTCAGGATGAATATTTGGTGGATGTGAATCGAGGTATAGATGAGGGTAAAGTTTCAGAGTTTAGGAGAGGATCAGATGGAGTGTTAAGGTTTAAGGATCGCATATGTGTGCCAGAGAACTTAGAGATTAGGAATATGATCTTAGAAGAGGCACATAAAAGTAAGCTGAGTTTCCACCCAGGAGCCACTAAGATGTACCAAGACTTGAATAAGATGTTTTGGTGGCCAAGGATGAAGAAAGAAGTGGCGGAATATGTTCTATCATGTTTGGTATGTCAGAAAGCTAAGATAGAGCATCAAAAACCCGCTGGGTTGTTGCAGTCCTTGGATATCCTATAGTGGAAATGGGATAGTATAGCGATGGACTTTGTGGTCGGATTACCACGAACTCCGAAGAGGTTTGACGCGATTTGGGTTATCATTGATAGGTTGACGAAGTGTGCTCACTTCTTACCTATTGGTGAAAGTTATAGTTTTGAAAGGTTGACCCAGATTAATATCAAGGAAGTAGTGAGGTTACACGGTGTGCCGTCGAGTATTGTCTCCGACCGAGATCCTAGATTTACATCTAGATTTTGGAGACAGTTACACGATGAGTTGGGAACAAAGTTGAGGATGAGTTCTGCTTATCATCCTCAGACGGATGGACAGTCTGAGAGGACAATTCAATCATTGGAGGATCTTTTAAGAGCTTGTGTGTTGGAACATGTTGGAAGTTGGGATGAATTCCTACCATTGATTGAGTTCACATACAATAACAGTTTCCACAGTAGCATCGGGATGGCACCGTATGAGGCTCTGTATGGGAGAAAGTGTAGGACTCCATTATGTTGGTATGAGACTAGCGAGAGCCAAGTGTTGGGTCCTGATGTGGTGCAACAAACAACAGAACAAGTTAGGAAAATAAGAGAGAAAATGAAGGAAGCCCAGGATCGGCAGAGAAGCTACAGTAACAAGAGGAGGAGACCCTTAGAGTTCCAAGAAGGTGATCACGTGTTCTTGAGAGTCACTCCGAAGATCGGAATTGGCAGAGCTATAAAGTCTAGAAAACTCACTCCCCGATTCATTGGATCATTTCAGATTCTTCGACGAATTGGTCTAGTAGCTTACCAGATAGCCTTACCGCCTTACCTTTCCAACCTTCACGATGTCTTCCATGTTTCCCAGTTGAGAAAATATTACCCTAATTCTTCTCATGTGCTTGAGCCTGAATCTATACAACTCCGAGAGAATCTAGAATATGAGGCTTTACCGGTTAAGATCGCAGATAGAAGGATTAAAGAACTCTGTGGTAGACAGATTCCTTTGGTTAATGTCATTTGGGATGAGATTACTAGAGATGCTAAATGGGAGCGTGAGGCGGATATACAGCAACAGTATCCACATCTTTTCGGAGGTACGTAAATTCCGAGGACGGAATTTCTTTTAAGAGGGGTAGTAATGTAACAGCCCGTTTTTAGTTACGTTATTTAACCGGTTAAAATTTAAATTACTCTCTTCAAATTATTTTATTGGGTGCGTTAGCACTGACTTATTTCAGTGGATGCACACTTACTAGACAATAAGTTACATTATTGTCACTATTACTACCAGTACAGAAAAATATTTTAAATAATATGTTTAAGAGAAAAGTATTTTTTTTATATTTTTATTCAATTTAATTTTAGAGTTGAAAATAAACTGGTTTGACCTTAATCAGAGATTAAATTTTGGACCGAGTATTTTCTTAGTTGATCAGTCCAACTATTAATCTTTACTCTAATTTGAATTTTGAAAACGTATATCTATCAATCTTTATTTTTAGATTCCAGAAAGTAAAAACATGTTTATTTTAGGCTTAATATTTTATCACTCATTTTGTACCTATTAACTAAACAATTTTTTTTATCTTGATGTGATAAGTGTCCACGGCAATTACTATCAAAATGACACCTCCATTTTCTTTTTTGCCGCATAAGTGGAACATACAGTTATGCTAAACTGACACAGAAATGTGGACACAAATACGACACCTGCTACAGTAGCGCTACTGTAGCACCTTTTTTTTTTTTTTTTTAATTTTGACTTTTTTAAAAAAATAAAAATTTTATTTCTAAAAAAACCCATTCACCAGATAATGAACTGAATTCACCATATATTTGTATATGATTCACCAGATATTTACACATACTTAACCAAAAAATTTATTTATCAAAAAAACCCATTCACCAGATATTTACACATACTTAACCAAAAAATTTATTTATAAAAAAAATACATTCACCAAATAATGAACTGAATTCACCAGATATTTATACCTGATTCACCATATATTTGCACATACTTAACCAAAATTTATTTCTCAAAAAAACCCATTCACCAGATAATGAACTGAATTCACCAGATATTTATACCTGATTCACCATATATTTGCACATACTTAACCAAAATTTATTTCTCAAAAAAACTCATTCACCAGATAATGAACCGAATTCACCAGATATTTGTACATGATTCACCATATATTTGCACATACTTAACCAAAAAATTTATTTCTCAAAAAAACTCATTCAACAGATAATGAACTGAATTCACCAGATATTTGTACATGATTCACCAGATATTTACACATACTTAATCAAAAAAATTATTTCTCAAAAAAACTCATTCACCAGATAATGAACTGAATTCACCAGATATCTGTACCCCGTTCACCAGATATTAACACATACTTAATCAAAAAATTTATTTACAAAAAAAATTTAAATTTAAAAAAAAAAAAGCTGTGCTACTCTGATCAAGATGATGCGGCTCTGATCTGCATTTGTGCACCTTGTCCATACTGATTATCAGAGTATGATGTCTGGCAAAATGTGTCCATTTAGCATTTTTGGTGGAACATAACACCTCCAGCTTGCATGTTTGATTGTGGCAAAAATTTTCTTTATCTATATATATAGTACGTAACGATTCAGAAAGAAAGAATAAGAAAAAAAATTTTGAATGAAAGAAAAATAGTTAGAAAGAAAGTAATAGGTTAGAGAGAGAAACGTAGAAAGAAAAGAGGGAGGGACCATGAGAGGAACAAGAATTTCCGGAGTCGATTCTGGTCAATCCGTTCGTCCTATCAAAATTCTGATTATACCGTTGTGATCCTCACGATGTCTACTTCATTATCCTACCTTTCTTTTCTTGATTAGGCTAAGGTAAGCCTATGTCCTTTTTATGTCTAAATTCCGTCGGCAACGGTATTGAGGTTATCTTTCAATTCATTTATCGGTTTCCAATTCTGTCTTCAGATTTGGGTTACACGTAATGTGTGCTTCACAATGATGTGTTCGGGTGAATTTTTGGAGCCCCGGAGGGTGTAGAACGGTGCGTGGCAGATTTGAGGGAGTATAGGGAGTGTCCGTTTCGTTACCCCAGAGCTAGCCTAAGACATTCCAGGTGGGGGAAAGAAATTATTTAGCGTCGGAAACGGTGCGGTTACATTTAATTAGATAATGGTGTAGGGCGACCCAAACCCTACATGAGAGCGAGTAACGGACAGGGTCTATACCACATTGGGGATTACTTAGTGGTACCGATGATGATATAGAAATTGTGCGTTTATCGTCGTTACGCTATATATATATTTTATTTTATTACGTGAGGATTACGTGTTTGACTGGTTGATGTGAAATTGATACTGGTTTATATTTATTATTATTCTTACTATTATTATTATTTTAATATTACTACTGATGGGATGATGATTATTATTATTATTATTGTTGTTGTTGTTGTTGTTGTTGTTGTTGTTGTTGTTGTTGTTGTCGTTATTATTATGATGATAGAATGAGTGTAATGATTGTACTTAGAGGATGGAGTAAATCATAAGTTCTATGAGACACGAGGATGTATTTGGGGATTGCATACTATATGAGATAGCAGTGCCTAACCGAGATAATTATCGTGATATGAGAACGAGAGTGATGAGATGAGATTATTTTGAGGTTATCTATGAGATTATGATGACCGGTTAGGGCACTAGGGCGTGACCTGAAACATGGTCTGTGATATGAGGGACCTGAAACATGGTCGAGTGGACCTGAAACATGGTCGATTGGGGTCTATGCCTCGGAGGGAAAATTCCCGGGGATAGGCTAACGGCGGACCGTCCAGAGATGATTTCATTTTAGTCGCAACTATAGTTCATGCATTGCATGAGCATCCTGGATTGTGGTCCAGAGGTGTGCACCGGGTTATGCGTCTATAGTGCCATTGCTTTGCGTGGGCACTCTCCATCCGCGGACGAGGGTGTGCGCTGGGGACTCTGGGACGTGTCGATTATATTGTTGTAATATCCGGATATGGCCGATATCTGAAGAGATTATTCATACAGCATTTGCATTGCATCATGATGGAGGGTAGAGGAAAGATTATAGATGTGGATTGAGGATGATTATGTTATATATATTTATACTGGGGAGACGGATGTTTAGTGTGCCGTTATTTAATTAAATGTTGCTAAACCATTTCCACGTTTGATGTTATATGGTTTCTTATCCCTATCTTCTCTATATTGTATATGTTTCTTTTTGGTGATCGTGATGAGAAGATCCTACAGAGATTCCAGCCATGGAGGAACTTGATGGGACTTCGTATGAGCCTGACGTTTGAGGACGAGCAGTGGATCCTCATAGTTGAGTATAGAGTCTATGGCCAGTGCGTCTCATCTCTTTAGGATGTTGTTTTTATTTTCTGTTTGATTATCAGTTTTGTACATTTTGAGATTCGACTGATGGGATTTCCCTCTACTGTACTGTATCAGGATTTGAGATGTATATATTATGTATGTATGTTATGTTTTAAATTTTTCCGTTGTTTTAATATATTCGCTTAACGCTAATTAGGTTTTAATATTTTGGGTTTTCTTTAATGGAACGTCGGGGCGTCTCACTTTGTACCTATATCATGGTTACCAAAAAAAAAAAAAAATGATTCGTCCAAAAGTATGCTTATCAAAAAAGCACCAAAGTATACATTTTTTTCGCTACTTTTACTTTTTTTCAAAAGTCCATCCAAACACTCAATTTTTTTTATAAAAACACTTTAATTTTAAAAATAAGTGCTTTTTCTATATAAAAAAAAAACTCATCCAGACGAGCTCGTTATTTCGTATAAGCAAGGGACATATTCTGTCAATCAATAGACATAAATTTTCATATTTCCACATTCCAATGGGTGAGTCTTTTTATAACAAACAGATGTGTCGATTAATATTAATTAGGAGAGATATTTTATTTTATTTTTGGTGAATAAAAGGGACTAAGGATTCGTTTGGTTTAAATTTTGATAGAATTGATTTTGGGGGAATTGATTTTGGATGAATTGATTTTGAAAAATGGAGTTTGAAAAAATTGATTTGTGTTTGGGAATGATATTTTAAAAGTGGGTTTAGAAGAATTGTTTTTGTTTGGATGATAAAGTAAAATCACTTTTGAAATGTAAATATGTAGAATTTTGTGGGGCCTACATATGGAATCAATTATTTTCAACGGAAAAGCTAGAAATTTTTGCTTCTACAAAACTCAGTTTTGCCCCACCAGAAATCAATTATTTCCAACGGAGTTTCGTAAACAAACGCATGAATAGTACCAGATGTATAAATAGTAGCCTTGGGACGGTACATTTCTCCGTTTGTGGCAAAAAAAATCTTAAACAAATAGAGGCTAAGTCCAAGCAAGAAACAAACTAAAAGCCACGGAAAAAAAACAAGAAGAAGCATCCCCTAAAATAATCAGGAGAGATATTTTATAGGAGCATATCTTTTTGCCATAAAGGAATATGTTATTAGGGGCGTTCGTAGATTCGATTGGATCGGTTTTGAGCTAAAAAGTCATTCGATCCAATGATAAAAACATCGTGAGGTTTGGATTGGATCGGTTTGCTTCCTTACAAAAATTCGATCCGATCCAATCCAATCAAATGCGGTTTGGATTGGATTGGATAATTTAGTTTTTGTCATACTTTATTTTTTTTTCTAATGTCAATTGTTCTTTCTACTTATTTAATAGTGGATAAAAGATAATCTTTGTTTTAATTTGGGAGTTCGAGAAGAACAAAATTATTGATATTTTTTAACACGTTCTTTTATATTAATTCTCTATATCTACTCTCACTTATCCTATTTTTTCCTTGAATCGGCTACAAATAAATTGTAGCTAATTATTTTCCAAATTTACTTAATTGGTTTCCTATTTTTGATGATTACTCAATCAAATATATATATGTTATGCATCAAAACTTTTAGTAAAATATAACTTCAAGACATTAATATTTATTCTAAATAGCCTTATATATGTCATTCCAACAAAAATATTAAAGAGAATGAGGGACATAAAAGTATGAAGAATAATGTTTAAGTATAAGTAATACTATAATTTCAAAAATAATAGTATATGTATATAATAGATCGGTTTGGATTGGATTTCACTGTAGGATCCAAAATCCGATCCAATCCAATAAAAAATTACGGTTTTTTCGGTTTTCGATTTTTTCGTTTTTCGGTTTGATTTTTGTTATTTGTATTGGTTGATGAACACCCCTATTTATTATTGTGCAGTCAATTAAGTTATTTTTTTTTGGAGAGTAATCAACGCATCCATAAACATATTAAATTTCAAATAAAAACCACGGGATACATAAGGATTATTAAAATCGGTAATACTATGATTCGCATGCATAAATTCATTTAATTTTAGATTGTATAAGATTGACAGGCAATTTTTTTTGACACAATTGACAGACAATCTTGGAAAATATGTAAATCTCAATTGTCAATCCATACATTTAAGTGTCTTCTTCATTCTCTTCTGATATCATCTTAATCACACAAATCAATCATTTTCCAACTTCCATTTTTATCTATTAACGTTTAATAACACGTGACATCAACAGAACCAAAAGAGGCAAGAAATTTTTTTAAAATAAGTACATAGAAGGACCAAGAAAACGTACAGGACAAAAATCAAGGCAGACAAAGAGCCTATCATTTATTCCCTACCACATTAGTGTCTCATCTACACCATCTTAATGTCACAATTTGTGTGACACGAGAGAGTGGAACTTTGAACTCTGAAGACAAGACAGAGGTCAAAAGTATAATATATAGTATTAGGTAGAAAGTGGGAGAAATGGGTACTCTGAATGATGATATGGTAATCATTAGTCAAGCTGAGAAGGAAGGTGATCCTACTATGATTACTGTGAACTGCCCAGATAGGATTGGACTTGGATGTGATGTGTGTAGGATAATATTTTTGTTTGGCTTGAGCATTTCCAAAGGAGGTAAGGGTATTATTTGACTTATTGGCTTAAGAATAGTTTGAACTTCAATCTACTGTTTCATTGCCGGAAATTATTTTTTCCCAGAAAATCTTGCATGTGATATGATTTTTTTTTTTTGTTTTTGTTGAAGAAATTTGAGTGTAGTTGGTGTTAGAATCTGAACTTTAAAAGGTGAATGTTACATTATCTGAATGTTGGCAAATATTTATCTGAATGTTTCATTTCTAAAGGAGGTAAGGTTATTTGCCTTATTGGCTTAAGAAAAGTTTGAACTTCAGTCTACTGTTTCATTTTTTTCCCAGAAAACCTTGCATGTCATATGATAATTTTTTTATTTTTTTTTACAAAATTATTTGGGACTGTTGTGGTTAAAGAAATCTGAGTATTTGAACTTGTAAAAAAGGTGAAAGTTTTACATTATCTAAATGTTGGCAAATTGATTTTTGAATGATGATTGACTTTTTGATTATTCTCATTTTGAATTTGACAAATTGTTACTTCATTTGGTAAAGACACCACCACAGATGGAAAATGGTGCTATATAGTGTTCTGGGTTGTGGGTGAACCAAACAATAGCTGGAATCTTTTGAAGAAGAGGCTGTCAGAGATTTGTCCATCCCATTTTTCAACATGTGGAATTGACTATCTCACCCCTGATGAACTTCAGCAGTCAAGGCCATTTGGTGTTTTCCTTTTGAAGTTTTGGTGCTCTTATGATGGGAATGGTTTGTTGCATGGTATAATTTCCTTTAGCTATTTGTTATTAGTTTCTTGGGAATGTGATCTAGATATTCAAACTGTTCTGAAAATAGGGTAGTATGTATTCTATTGGGAAATAGAATATGTTGTTTCTCTTTTACTTGGTGTGAAAAGCTGTAAAATATTTTTGATTGGTGTGTTAATTTGTATAATCAAGTAGAAGATGCATATGTTGCTTACAAACTTGTAATCATTCTCAGAGCAGTACTGTGATTTTTAGTAATGGCAACTTATTTTCCCTATTCTCAAAAGAGATGAACCCTGAACAGAAAACTGGGAAAATATTTGATGTGTGGGGAGAAGAAGAACATTGAAAAGATATGGCAATTGAAGTAGAAAATCCCATTCAATCAATGTTGCTTTCTTTACTTGAAAGAACCTTGAAGGCAACAATTCCTTTTCTCTTTTAAGTTTTTAAATTGTGTATGCTCCTTGTATCTTTGCCCATTCCTGCTTCCTCTGTATTTTATCTTGATGTTGGTATCTAAATTTTCATCTGTCAACTATTTTACTCTTCAATGCAGATGTAACTCGGGCTCTCTGTCAGCTAGAACTAACAATAAAGAGAGTAAAGATATCTACTGCACCAGATGGGAGGAAGATGCACCTCGTTTTTGTAACAGATACAAGGTTGCTATTTATCACTCTTATTGTAGTATATAATCTCTAATTCCTTGTTCTTGTTGATATTTTTTCTGTTGTTTACAATCTTAACATCAAATCAGTGCCTATGTTTTTTAAGATAGAAATCGAACTAGTTCAGCCACTTATGATGAAGGAAAAGTTCTAAACCTCTTCAGTTTTTCTCTTTTCAAGCATTTATATACAACCTAATGGAATAAATAAAGTAATGAAAGTCAATGGTGTTAATATCTCTGCCTACAAGCCGGGATGTTTATCTCAAATTGTGACAATGTTTTCTCTGCACTAAACTAAACACTGAAGCAGAGTTAAATTAATGAATAAACTAAATAATCCTTATAGCTTTCCTCAAGCCATATGTATTGCTAGAATCACTACATCCTTCATCAGTTTTTTTGGTTAACACATCATATAGTGTTTATGCAATTTGGTCCAAGGGTGCACTACAATATTCCTGTAACATGTTTTTACCTCTTAAAGAAATAGCAATTTTTTCAATGAAGCTACTCAAATTGTTTTCTAAATTTTATTAGAAACTGAAATCTGATAGGTGTGATGTATGTAAGTGGTCTCTTTTCCAGTACATAAATTCATTTCTCATTCTAAGATCTAAAGTTATCATTCTGTTTGACATCTTCCAGTATGTAAGTGGACTGTGAGTGTGTCTTTATGTATGTTTTGTTGTGTTTGTTTGAAAGAGAAGAGAAGCAAGAGAGACAGCAAAGACTTATTTCTACATTTTGAGATTATAATCTACATATTTTGTGTTTTTTTCTTATCAGAAAAGAGCTTCATACAGCAGAGAGACAGGAGCAAACAAAACTCCATTTAGAAACTGTCTTGGGAGACAATTTTAAAGATTGTGAAATTGAATTGGCTGGTCCAGAAGTTATGGCAAGCTTGCATGGTTCCCTTCATCTTCCCTCTGGAATTACTGACGACATATTCAATTTTGAGTCACCTAAGGGATCCCAAAGCAGGTGTCTTGCCTCTTATCCTGTTTCCATTGCTTTTCACAACAACATAAGCCCTTCACATACACTTTTTCAGATCCGATGTTGGGATCACAAAGGTCTTACTTATGATATCTTAAGAACCCTGAAGGACTACAACATTCAGGTGAGTTATTTGGATCATGAATTACTTATTATCATGCATTTTCTTTGCCCTTTCCTTTCCATTTTTTGGGGTCATGTGGACACATGACTTGAAAATTTTATTCTTGATAAAAAAAAATTAATTTTGATAAATCTTTTGTGTTGTTTCATCCGAATAGAAATAATAAGAGATGTATTACAAAGGTCTTATGCTAGTGAATTGAGAATGAGTTAGTTCCACTTTCATAGCTAGAGCTCTCCTTATATAGCCTCTTCGAAAGGCTTTTAGAAAGATAGAGGTCCAATTTGACTTTGCCTCCAAGGAATTGGGCTTTGTCCAATTCTGGGAGGAAACGTTTAACAAAGTTTTACCCCAAATATTGAATATTTTCTTCCATATCCTACTGTGGCAAAACTTAAATGACGAGTATTGTTTAGAATCCCAGATTTATATTATATAATACTATCATCATAAGTTTGGAATCCTTGTTCAGACTTTTAATGAAGGTGAAGAATATGAATGATTGTATGACACTGATAAGTTCAATTAAGGATCTTAGCTCAGGTCCTCTCTAATATGCACATTTTATATGGTTATATATATGTAGTTAACTTATAAAAATCACTTCTTGTGTCAGGTTTCTTATGGACGATTCTGTGTAAAACCAAATGGCGACTGTGAAGTGGAGCAATTCATAACACAACCAGATGGAAAGAAACTAATGGATCCAAACAAGCAAAATGCTTTATGTGCTAGGTTGAAGATGGAGCTTTCATATCCTCTTAGAGTAGCAATAGGTAGCAAGGGCACCGATCTTTGAGCTTTTTGTAGCTAACCCTGTTGAGCTTTACGGCGGGGTAGGCCCCTTGTATTCCATGATATAACACGTGCTTTGAAGTTTCTTAACATAAGCATATTTTCGGTACTTCCCTTAATCAAAACTTTGTTTGCTCTTATATGAACGATTTTTCCAACCCGTGCAATGTTGCACCGTTGAGAAATCAAAAAATAGAAATGTTGTATTAGAGAAAGTAATTGTTAAACTTTCAAGAAATTGAAATTACAACTTTCAACATAACATTTCTATTTTTATATCTTAACATGTTCAAGGTTGTTCAGGTTAGAAAAATCATTATACAAATCGTATACTCAGTGGTCTGACGAGTCATGCCCTCCTTGTTCTTTAACATCTATCTTCTTAGGTGGAGATTGGAAGGCACACAATAAGGGATCGAGAATGGGAAGTGTATAGAATTCTACTTGATGAATATGACGGTAGTGTTTTTGTTCCACAGAAGAAGATTGAAGAGGCTGTCAGGAATACATTGATGGGTTGGCAATCTACGTAGATAGGGTCCATGTCCAGTTCTTTTCACATAAACCTTCATCTAGTAGGTAAGGGGATGGTAGGAAAATTAGGAATTGGGCATTTTAACCGATCAAAGTAGTTCATTATCATACCCAAGTGGTAAATTGGTTTTAACTTTTCCCATATAAAAACTTCGCATGAATTTCGTACCATACTATTATGTACTTTTTAGCATTTCTCAACTTTCATTTAGAACATAGCACTTGGTTTCTTTTTCGCATTACATTTATGCACAGAAGGATAAAGAGATATTTTATTGATTGAATA
The DNA here is from genome assembly GCA_030762895.1 of Sophora flavescens. Classification (NCBI taxonomy): domain Eukaryota; kingdom Viridiplantae; phylum Streptophyta; class Magnoliopsida; order Fabales; family Fabaceae; genus Sophora; species Sophora flavescens. The sequence continues at coordinate 135,544,056 of CM061063.1, read as the reverse complement.
GCAGCAAGTTACAAGAGTTTAAATAGAGGCAAAATGAGTTTAAATGAATTTGAATATACTAACTAAAGCCTAAAGACTAGGAGAAGATCGGCTGAGCTGATTCTCGATTCTATCCATTACGCCCCCACAAGATGGGGTCACCATCAATGACACCAAGCTTGTCCTGAAGAAGAGTAAATCGTGCACGAGGAAGAGGCTTGGTGAGGATGTTGGCAAGCTGGTCTTAGTGGAAATTTGAGAGACACGAATTTGACCACTGTGAACTAATTGCCGCACAAAGTGATAATTAAGCGCTATATGCTTCATTCGTGAATGAAAGACCAGATTGGCACACAAATATGTAGCACCTATATTATCACAGAACAAGGCATGTGCTGAGATTGAAATACCAACTTCTCCTAGCAAATTAGTAAGCCACGTGACCTCTGCTGAAGTATGAGAAACTGATAGATACTCGGCTTCCGTGGATGATCTAGTCACTGTCTGTTGGCGCTTGGATAGCTAAGAAACCGAATTTCCACCTAGATAAATAACATATACTGAAGTAGAAGTACGATCATCTAGATTGCCACCCCAGTCCACATCACTGTATGCTTGTAAGTGCGATGGTGAGGTTTGTTAAGCATCAAACCATGATTGAGTGCGAGCTTAAGATATCTCAGAGTGTGTTTGAGCTTTTGAAAATGCACTTGTGATGGCTGGTATAAACTGGGACATCATGTTGATAGCAAAGACAAGTCTGGCCAAGTAAGGGTCACATGCTGGAGAGCACCAATTATACTTTAAAACTGTTTCACATCTGCAGATGCAGCACCAATGTACCATCATGCAGTTTTAATGGTGTAGAAGAACACAATGGAGTGCTATTAGGCTTCGCCCTTGCCATATGAAATTTTTCCAGCAAATCACGAATGTAACCATGTTGTGAAAGAAGAAGACCCTGCTTGTGTGGAATGATTTCAACTCCAAGAAAATAATGAGGGAAGCCAAGATATTTAAGAGAGAATTTGTTAGACACTCTTCCATAAATTTGTGTAGGAAACAATTATGACTGCAGTGAGTAAAAGATCATCAACATAGACAAGCAAAAAAAAAGCTTTAACACCATCTTTGTTGTAAATAAATAATGAAGAATCACTACAGCTGGTTGTGAAACCATAAGAAACAACAAAAGATTTCAAAGCATCATGCCAGGCTCGAGGTGCTTGCCTTAAAACATAGATTGCCTTTTTTAATTTGCAAACATAGTTAGGAAATTCCATGTGAACAAAACCAGATGGTTGTTGCATATAAACATCCTCAGTAAGTTGCCCTTTGTCGAAAACCATTGTTTACATCCAATTGATGCATTGACCAACCCGAAGCAAGAGCTAGAGTGAGAACAACCTTGATTGTTTGAGGTTTGACAACTGGTGAGAAGGTCTCTTTAAAATCAATTCCGAGTGTTTGAGTGAACCCCTTTGCAACTAACCTGGCTTTGTAACGAACCACACTGCCATCATGATGTCTTTTAATCCGAAACAGCTACTTACAAGCCACCAAAATTTTAGAAGAATCTCTAGGAACAAGTGACCAAGTACCATTACTTAGTAATGCATCAAACTCTTCCGAATTTTGAGTGCTTGAGTCACAGTGGATGGCTCCAAATTTTCAGGAATGTCATGTTTGGTGACAACAAATATTTTCTTTTGGTTGAAAATATTATTTTGTGACCTAGTAAGCATGGGATGACTAAGAGAGGGATTGGTGGAAATGGAATCATGGGAAGGTTGAGTGGAAGAATCATTACCTGATTGAGTTTCTGCGGAAGTGCTTGAAATAGGACAGTCACTACTGCAAGATCCAAAGTGAAGGTTGTTTTTATGACACCCTTTCCCTGGCATCACATTAATTACCTCGTTTTGAGGAAAATGATATTATTAACGACGTGTCGATTTCTTTCAGAAAATATATAATTATTATAGATATTTACATCTTTGAAAATATCATAAAACTTTTCACCACAAGCGCCCATAAATGACAAAAATATGAACAGTACCATGAATACTCATAACACCTTTTTACATTAAAAAAAGCCTTCTTAACGACAGGCTATCTTGACAAAATTTACATTGAGTGGTTCAACATAGTCTTTCACAACAACTAGTTCAAATATTAACATGCTTAAAAGGAGTTAAACAAAATTTAAAGAGACATGATCAGATACAAAGGTCAAAATAACTGCACAGATACTACCACCTCAAAATGAAAAAAACCCTATGACTGGCCTAGTCCTAGTGGTATCTGTTAGGGAGACCACTACGGTTATCTCCACCCTGCGGAGATACAACTGGTGGATGGTCATCCACATCACCTCCCTCATCGGGAGCATCATCATCATCCTCGTCAAGTGGATAATACTGAGGATCCTCATCTATCTCCTCAACGCGATCGTCCACCAAATTCTCCAGAGGGTACTCCTCCATAATCTCCGGTGGGCCCTCCTCAATAGGCTCAAAAGGTGCTACCTCCTAATGACGTGGGTCCTGGGGCTGCTGAGGACCTAAGACCACTAAACCTTGGGCAGCCCAATGCTGTAGACAGATATCCACAGGTGGTAGCGTAATCTGTACCGTTTCTATAGTGTGAACCCTCCGAACAGGTCCATCCAAAGCTCTACCCTCCACTGTACACACCGAGCCAGTATAGTAGGCTATGGGGGCTCCCGGTTGAAACTCCCACATAGCAGGGTCCTGATAGTTCTCAAATATGAGAGCTCGCGCCCGAAAGTGAACCAATGGTGCGCCTGGATCCATCTATTTTTCACAAACAAATAAAATATGCCACATAGAAAAGAAAAACCAACAAAATGCAAGGGTGAGATACCAATATACGAATAATCATGATAACTACATAATTGCAACACAAAACATCAAGTACTATAAACAACATCATATACACAACATGAAGATAGTTAAATCAATCATGGTATCACACCAACACATCATCAACTTCGAAAAACATATGATGTTTTCAAAAATTCAACTTTTTATGCAAGACTCCGGAGTTTTCAACTTTTTAAAATTGAGCTGATCAGGCTTAATTGCCATATAGGCACAACGTGAATTTCCACTACACTGCCCAAAACTCCTGGCACAGTGTGCAACGTGTGTGGATGTCCATAGCATACTGTCCAACACAAGGCACATCAATCTGGGCTAATGGACTTCATTATACATCAAGGCACAATGAAACAACGTATCAAGAAATACCTGACCCTTCAAGGTATTCATACAAAACAACGTAGGCACGTCTCCCAAAATTGAATGCATGAGAAAAATCATTTTATTTTCAGCTTTTCTTTGTGCTTTGTTGTTTCCTTTGTCGAGGCTCAAGGCTCACGACCTTCCAAAGTTTTCAAAGTCTTAAAACTTTTATTATCAACACAGGACCTTAAGTCCGAGTGTCTAATCACAACAATCCTATACCTGTGCACTAGTCTAGAACTTTGTGGTCGTAGAAAACAACTTTCACCTTTTTACCACTTTCACAATGTTTTGATACAACGTATATAGGACAAACATCCATAATAACGTGTGTCATAGATCAACGTGTTTTAAAACACTACTATCCCGACGTCTCGGTTACTACATTCAACTTTTCAACTTTTCTTTTTCATTCAGTGAAAAATACAAAATCCAAAAACAAAGCTTCCGTAACTTATCCAAGTTATCAGATATTTTTATTTTGAATAAAATCTCTTTGAAAAACGATTTCCCTTTTTTTTTAAAAATCATTTTAAAACCTTTAGTTATAGAGACTTTTGAGAAGAAACTTTTTATAACATTTTGAGGACAAAAATCTTTTGATAAGGAATTAAGAATTTGATTTGTTCTTCAATAGTAATCTTCATCATAAAAGAGTTCCAAAATTTTAAGGCTTAAAAAAAATTCTCAAACTCTTCTAAAATAATTTCTCTTTCACATTTATGAAGAAAATCTTTATTTTTAAAATCTTAAATTTTTCACCAAATGTTATAAAAATATTTACCTTCTCTTTATATAAAAAAAAAAATTATTTCAACTTGAAAACATTTATCTTTTGGCTTTCATATATGTTTTATTAAGGCTTTTATCTCATCTTAATGATTGGGCTCTAACCAATGGTTAGGCTACCATGCAACAAACAATACAACTTTCAACAATTGCAACATAACCAACATAGTATAACATAAATCATTCAAACATATTATTCAGTTCAACACATTATCAATGCCACAAAATAAAATAAATCCAAACAATCACTTCAACAACAACATTTAGTAAATTCAAAACAAAACAAGCATATACCAATCCAACTTTTTCACCCAAGTAACAACAACATCAACATAACCAAACAATTCAAACATACAAGCATATAGTTACCACAATTGTAATATCCCCCAGGCTTTCTCCCCTTACCTCAGAGTTCAACGATAAAGGCCTAGGATTCGGTTGAGTATTTTAAAGAGACCGGCTTGGGTTCTCGTTATGTTTGTCATAAGTTAAAAATTTTATAAAATCACCCTAAAACCTCCATGCATGTTTCGGCCATGCTAAAAAAAATCATGTTATAAATTTTTAATTTTTGCAAGCTTTTGCATTTATAATCCTTAAGCATCAAATAGACAAAGTAAAAGCTCAAAACTTAAATTTTTGAACTCTTAGCCTCGTTAACCATAGGTTTCGGCCTTCACCTTAAGTAGTGGAAAATATTATTTTCCAACCATCTAATTTCATGCATGTACTAATATAATGTTTTTAAGTATCATTCAACTAAAACAATTGAACAAGACTTTATCAACTCCTCATGTGAGTTTCGGTCTTAAAAATAAAAAGGCTAGGGATTTTAAAATTTTCAAACTCTACATTAAATCATTCATGCAAAGGAAATAGATTATCACACATGCATCCTTCCTAAAGATTCAAGTGAGGCTTCATTAACTCTATATTCTAGAGTTTTAGCCATAAAATCATAACAAGGAACGAAAACATAATTTTGATTAAATACATGAGTTGAAAAATACGTGAATCAAGGTCTTTAAACCATTCATGTGAGATTTTCATTAAAAGTTCATCCTTTTTCCTCTTGGTGTTTCCGGCCAACACCATGATCATAGGGTTGGATAACTTTCTCACCACATGCAATACATAAAAATATAAGTAAATATGAGTAGTGTAACTGTCTGATTTTTAATTACGCTGTTTAACGAGTTAAAATATAATTAATTATATTTTAATATGAGAGTTATAAAGTGATTTTAAATAAAATAAAATCATATTCATAGTCTCTCTTATGGTAGAAGGCTACGATAAAATTTTGGGTTGAAAATTCAGACAGAGCCCGATCTGCGTTTTTTTAACTGACAGTATAATTTTATGCGGACAGAAAACCCTAATTTGACCCGAAAACTGTAATTTGTAGATTGTTTATATTTTGTCCGTGAGGAAGTCTACTTTCCAAATTTCTGATCAGAAATAAAATATTATGTTTATTCGGACGAATTTTGGTAAAAGTTCGGACGAAAAACAGTCGGTGTTTTCACTGACAATAAGATTTTAATGATCAGAAAACCTAATTTTGACTCATGAACGAAATGGTTTATATTTAAATCATATTTCTAACGAGTTTGGTTATTTTGAAAAATTTCAACCGAAAACAAAATATTACGCTTTTACGCAGGCGTAAAACCCTAATCGGGAAACCGACGGAGTCGAAAACGGAAACTGCAGAGACCCGTCAAGAGATCGGGACAACGAGTCATACATGATGACTCATGGAGGATGAGTCACCAAGCATTTATGAGTATTAAATGCTAGTAATCATGACTTTTAGGTAAAAAGACCAAAATACCCCTAAGCTTTCGCGGGTATTAACAAGACATATCTACGCACTCTTAACCACTCATTTTACATGTTTGTAAACCTCCCACATCTCTTCAATTTCGTGCATCCACCTCCAATAAATCATACCTATTTCATTTTTCTTTCGTTTCATTATTTTCCTCTCAAAAACTGAAATCGGGTAAACGACGGAGCTGCGTATGAAATTTTCGGGAACCATTGGTGAGTCACTATGTGTGGCCCAAAATCAGCAACACCTCCATCAAATGTGAGCCACATATTTATTAACCATAGTTAGCAAAAGTAACCCTAGTTGAGTTAATTATTAATTATGGTTAAGCTTATATTAATTAAATAATCACAAAACCCATTAATCTAAAAGTTAAAAAACCAAACAAGGCCTAATATTTTCCCTATAAAATCCCTCCAAACTGCGGCCTCCCTCACCATTTCACTCATCTTCTTCATCTCCTTCATTTCTTCACCAAAAACACTTAAACTCCATTTTCATTCTTCAAGAGCTCCAAGTGATTCCATTACAAAGCTTGCCAAGATCATCATCTATTATTCTTCTACTTTCCTAACTTGAGGTAACATGATCATCTCATCTCTTGTTTAAGCTTTTGTTCTTCATATTTCATAGTTTTCCATTTCTAGATCTAGAACTTGTAATAATTCTAGAAAATTGTAGAAAAATCATAAAAATGTGAAACCAATTTCTATGATCTAGATATGATCCCTACTTTCATTATCCAAAAGCATGTGATCAAAGTCATTTTCCTTCCCTATTAACCATTCTTGGCCGAACCTGGGTGAGAAAGTGTTGTGTCATTACTCAATTCTATCACTTGTATCATGCTCTCTAATACCTATATGGTTATAATCTAAGAGCTTAACTTCAACAAAGATTTCTATCCTAATTTTATGGTGTTTGGCCGAAAATCTAGGGTTTAGGAGTTTATAGATTTTGTTAATTTAATGAATTCTAACGATTGGTTAATACTCTTAAGTATCTATGTAATCTAAAACCAATAGCTAGAATCAAAATGAATTTCCTAGTCTATTTTACTAAGTGAGGCCGAAACTTAATTAAAAGGAGATTAAATTATTTTGTTAATATTTCCAAGTTATGAAAATTTATCTAAGCTATCTAAGACTATAGGGACTAGAATCCAAAAGCTTGGAATGAGAAAAGAATCCTAACCCTTCTTTGAATTAGGAGGCTGAAACCTAGTTAGTTAGGTTAAGAGTGATTTTGTTGATTAATTATAGTTGTATTGTTTGGTTGAAGGAGAAACTGTTAAACTGTGGTGTGATAACGAGGATGGCCGAAGTCGGAATTCCGGTGGACACTCAGGTGGGGGAAAGAATCATTCTACCGTCGGAATCGATAAGTAGCATATTATATAATAATTGTGTAGGGCGACCTAAACCCTACTAGTAGTTGAGTAATCGACAAGACCAAAATCATATTGGAAACCTTTTCTGTAAAACCAATGGTGATTTGGGGATTGTAGGTTTACCGACGTTAGGATGATTTTATCTTATCTGAGGTTGATTGAATTTATTATTATTATTATTGCATTGCTTATGTGATATTTTGTGGTATTTGAATTATTTTTCGATGCATTATGCATGATCTGCCTGGTTTTTAATATTGTGCTTAGCTGATTTTTAAGTAAGGATATGTGTTGTTCGGGAGATAATTGTTTGGGTGAGAGAATAAAGGTGATTTAGAGGTACCTAACCTAATTAAGTGGTTTTATCCATGAGGAAAAAGGTGTTGAGACTTTGATGGAAGGTTGAGGCACTAGGTTGTTATTGATGTAATTTAGGGAGATTCATTTATAGATGTATTGTTATTCACAGTCGTGTGAGTGGAATACACGAGGTCAGGATATCCTATTTTGGGATATCGGATATTGCGGGTGAGTGCCCTACGAATGTGGATGCCGAGGTAGACTACCGTAATATTCTTTTAGTTCTTGACACGTTCGCATATTCTTGGCACTGGACCGTTCTGGATTGATACTCCTTGACGCGTTCACATATTCGTGGCACTGGACCATTTTAGACTAATACTCGGTTAGTCGTTGACGTGTTCGAAAGTTATTTGCACTGGACTGTTTCGGACTACTGACTAATGTGACAGGAGTAAAGATGGCCACATCAGTATAAAGTCTTAGTTGCAGGGGCTGAGGGTAGAGGATGATATAGTGAATTGAGGATGGTTGTTGATTTTGAGTGATGCGTGTCTGTGGCTATTATTATGTGCTATGTATTCTTTTTCGCTTTTGATGATAGAACTGTTTCTTATCCCCTGTATCTTTCGGTATGTTTTATTTTATCTTTTATGGGACCGTACTTGAAGACCCTGTGGCTGAGCTGAACGAAGAGGGGTGGATGGAACTCCCTATGAACCGGAAGCGGAGGTCGAGTCGTGACCCATGGTGATTAAGGTCTAGTTAGTCTATGGCCAGTGCATCTCGTGATACGTTTTATATTTTACGCTAAGCACAACTTTTTTTTCAGTATATGCTTGTGAGGGATCCTACTGAGAGGATACCCTCAACAGTGTTTTGGTAATGTAATAAATAAACATGTGTGTATTTATATATTACAACCTTGGTGTGTTTAATTTGCAGAAGTTATATGATTGTTTAAATAAAGTTTTAATTTTTACATACTTTTCACGCTAAGTGCGTGATTAAGGAATTAATTAATAATGTTTTAATTTAATGACACAAAGGGGCACAACGGGGTGTCTCAAGTAGGGTTTTATAAAAACTATTTTTATGTAAAAAAGGATTTTTCTTGAAAAACATAAGTTGAAATCATGAACATATAACATAGGTAACTATCATGCATGTGAAAAATTCTTTGTAGAACCACCACCTTTCCTCCATTAGGGTTTCGGCCATCCTTCAACAATGGTCATAGGAAGGCCTTTTTCAACATGCAAGGGTTGAAGATGGTTGTGAGGATGAGTAGGACTTGAAATAATTTGGTTTCATGAACATGCACTAAAGGAAAATCAACTTACAACAAAAATTATTAACATGCAAGTTGATATTAGAAACTTGAAAGAAAAGAGCAAGAGTTGAGAATTTATACCCTCTAAATGATGATTGTGATGAGCAAGAGATGAAGATGAGGATGGTTCTTAGCTTCCAAACTCAAAAGGCTAGAGGTTGAAGATGATGAGTAATAACTTTAGTAAGAGAAGTAAGTGTTGGCTAGGGAGAAGAAATGAGCAAATGAAGCAAAGTATGAGATGAGGCTATTTATAGGGGGGCTGCTGCTTTAGCTAAGGGAGGATGGGATTTTTCAATTTTTTTTAACAATTTTAAACCAAATTTAGAAATTATAAAAAATGGGTTTTTCTTGTAATATGGAAAATAATAATTACATGGTGTAAGGAGTAGTGCTAAATAGTGACATGGGTCACTATTTACCTCAATCATATCTATTCAAAATCTGGAAAAAATGTGGGTTTAATAAATTTGGTTCGTTCCGGTTCCCATTGTTTCTCAACGGTAAAAACCGAATGTATTTCTCTTTGTAAATCTTCCACTAGAAATTAAAACTCATATTAAAATAGATAATTTCAATAATCACAACTGGGTTAGAATTTTTTTTTTCTGTATTAATATTTATTTTTCGAGTCAAGTAGAGTCTAACTGACAGCGAAAACCCAAATCGTAAACGTCTGAAATTTCCTACCGAAAACTCAACTGCACATTACTAATATAAAAATAAATTATAATAATGAAATTTGGTTTATTAAAATAATTCTTCATAATTTATAATAATATAACTTAATTATTCACATAATCACAGATTACTGACAAGCAGAAAAATCGGGGTGTTACATTACTATCGCACTAGGAAGAAATTTCGTCCTCGAAATTACGTATCTGAAAATAAATCAGGACACCGTAATCTCATCTTGTCTTCTACTTTCCAGGTCGCTTCCCCAGTTATCTTATCCCAAATAACCTTCACGAAGGGAATATGTTTACCCCTGAGTTGTTTGATTCTCCTATCTTCGATCTACACAGGTGAAGTCTCATAGGATATATTTTCTTTTAACTGAACAACATCAGGCTCAATTACATGTGACGGGTCGGGGATATATTTTCTCAATTGTGAGACATGAAAGACATCGTGGATATTTGAAAGAAAAAGTGGCAAATTTCCTTGGCGGTACAATACCATTTGTTAATTGTGATTTGTTGCAGTGTAGATGGCTGAAAGTAGCGAGTCTTCCTTTTCAAACAACAGTAGCGGATACGATGTTCCAGAGATATATGATTTGCAACATTATAAGATGATTGTGGTTTCTGTTTTCTATAGGTCAATGAAATTTAGTGTCATTGTCAACAAGGAGTGGAATCATTGTCCTTAGGCTCGTCAGCCAATGAAGAGTGCTATAACGAAGACGTTGATAATCCGAGAACAACACCATGTTTCCAAGTTGATAGTGTTGAGGATTTTGGACACATAACTTTTGGTATGCTGACACCAGATGAGTAAGGCAGTTTCACTTTCCAAATGTTGATATTGCATATGACTTCTACAATGAGTATGGCACGACAATCAATCCACCTTGAATAAATTCTCCTCAACCTTCCCTCAAGAACAACATAAGACACTCTCTCGGTTATTAAATCTAGAGCTGTCAAAATGGATCCGGCCCGACGGGCCAGCCCGTTTAGCCCGATATAAATGACGGGCTGGGTTACAAAAAATAGAGCCCGGTTAAATTTTGGCCCGACCCGAAAACTGTTGGCCCATCATTATCTAGCCCGAACGGTAGAAGGCACCATTGGTCCGAATTGCTTCAAATTTTTTAACAAAAAAAAATTAAATACCAAAAACAAATAAACATTTTGAAAGTTAAAATGAAGATTGTGAAAGAGGAAAAAAGATTTATGAATTTTTAGAGCCATTTTTTGAAATCACCAAAATGTTTTCCGGTTCTAAATATCCTACATCCAATTTGTATTTCATACAAATATGGAAGATTGAGGTTCTATTGAAAAATAGTAGATCAAGTCAAGATTATGTGATTAGTGATATGGCTTTAAGAATGATGGAAAAGTTTGATAAGTATTGGAATGAGTGTAGCACAATTCTTGCTTTAGGATGTGTTCTTGATCTAGGTTGAAGTTGTGAATGCTTAAATATGCTTACTCTAAACTTTATTCCAACAAACTCTTAGTTGATGAGAAGTTGAGTGTTGTGAAGAATGCTTTGTATGAACTTTTTAATCACTATGCCAACAATGTGGAAGTTCATACTTCTATGATGGATGCAAGTACTTCCACTCAAACTTATCAAGAAGGGACAAGTATTTCAACATTACCAACAGACTATGATGTAAGTTATTATACTTCAACAAACTTATTCATCTTTCATTTATTGTATGTAATTATTCATAGGTTCTTTCATCTTTCAACTCTCTTTTGCTTAATGCCCTTGCTTTATGTCCTTGATGCCATCTTAACTATTTCAATTTTGATTACTTGTTTTATTCTTTTAGTAATTATTTGATAGGAATTTGAAGCAGAAGAGAGTAAAGAAACTTTGTTGAATGAAAAATCTGAACTTGACCTCTATTTGGAAGAATCAAAACTTGTGGGTCACAAGGATTTAGATGTTTTAGATTATTGGAGGGATAATAGCCGTAGATTTCCTGATTTAGGAAGGATTATCTATATGTTTTTTTATGACGATGGATATTTATTATAACTATGGTTTACATTTCCTATGTTAATTCATAAGTCATAACCATATGAATGGAATGGTAATGAAATTTTCTAGTTAATAAAATGAATTTTAAAAAACAATAAAAATAATTATAAAAAAAGGTTATCGGCCCATGGGCCGGCCGTTTGGTCATGACCCGCATAGATAGTGGGCTAGGAAATTAGCAGCCCAGATGATTTTTGGCCCAACCCATTGACCAAAATCGCCTTAACCCGAATTTGGCCCGAATGGGCTGGGCCAGCCCGTTTTGACACTTCTAATTAAATCCATTTTAGAAACTGGGTGATGGTGTAAAAAAAGTACTGAATAATGGTTGTTTATATAGTTGAATGAAGGGGTATTTAGGTGAGAGTTTGGTGATAGGTATTTTTAGGTTAATTTAGTTGATTTAGAGTCAAATAAAGCACTTACTGCTTTGTTCTGTTTTCAGGTTAATAAAATGAAATAAATATGGAGCTTTCGCCCCGCGAGAAGGCATTCGCCTCGCGAACCTGAAGGTGACTGTGCCAGAAAATTGCAAACCTCTCTATGTCGCCCCACGAATACATGTCTCGCCTCGCGAGACTGAAGACCAGAAGCCATGACTTTTCCATTCCTCGTCACGCGAGCCGTTCTTCGCCTCGCGAGAAGACCAAACACTGAAGACTGTTCGCATTATTCGCCTCGCGAGATGGTGTTCGCCTCGCGAGTCCGCGTAGTCCAGAAGTTGTATATAAGTCTGTCTTAGGCAGAAATGAGGAGCTAGCTGGTTTTTAGTCAGTAGTTAGTCTTGTGTTTTCTCTTTAGTTTATTGTTTGCCTTTGTAATGGAGAACTAGTCTCCTTGATTAATCTACCGTGATTGGTTTCCATTATCACTTGAGGTTTTGTATTTCCTGTTTTGTATGCTTTTCCCTTTTCAATGCCATGCTATATATTTTTGTTTGTTTAATTCAGGAGTGTATAGTGTTGTGTTGATTTATTTCGGTGATGTTATGTTCCTATATTGAATCGCGTTTGTTTAATTCGCGTGTGTTCGTTCATGTTCGTTTAGTTCATGAGGGCTTCACCCCGTTTGTTTAATTCGGGAATAGGAACATATATCTGTAGTAGCGATTTCGTTTGTTAATTGTTGCTACAACTGAAAGGGGATTAGAATCTGTTTATGGCTTGGAATTTACATGAACCAATGATAGTGGGAAACCGAGAACAGTAGATTAATCGTCTTTAGCTATTTGTTAATCTCTTTGAACTACCTTGTTTTCATTGCTTTGTTTTGCTTTGTTTCTTATTTGCATTCACTCCAAACCCCCCCAAAACTGATTTTCTGTTAATAATAGCACCCAAGAGTCCTTGTGAGACGATACTCGAGTTGTCGTTCCCTATCTACATTTTTTGTAAATCGCTCGCTTTTTGATGCGTGGCGACAGCGCGACCAATGTTACCATTGGTCAATAGGCAAACTTAACTATACTCCGAAAATGTTATGAACCAGATAGACACACTCACATTCTATTGTGGTTTCTGTTGTATGGTTTCTCTGAAGTGTTACATTAAACAAGCTTAACCATTTGCAATGGATCCCACGCAAAAAGTTGAAGAGCAAATGGTGGATGCTGCATGCCATTCCAAGCCCATGTGAGTGACTCTTACATTTATAAATTCAAGTAATAAGCATTAATGTTAACAATTCAGCTCTCAAACTTAATCCTATGTTATCCAGGACCCAAAATCGTTTCTTTGTTGAAGTTGCATTAACTACTCTGATGGAAACTCAACAGGTATGGTTTGGGTATTTATTAAAGATGACAACTGAGTCAATGCATTTAATTTTCAAACCAAATACTCTTCTTACATTCACCTGCTGTTTGTCTAAATGTTTTCATTTGTAGAAAATGGAATTAAAAATTGTGGAATTGGAAGCATGTTGTCAGCATATTCGGTCATCAGTGGACTTCATGATGGAGAAGTTTATGGAGATTCAATGTTCCCTTACTCAGAAACAAAGACAAGAAAATGTGATTAAAGATGACCCTTCAATGAAGACCCATGTGGTTGACTCTATGAGTTCTGACAGTTGAAATCTTGAAAGAGGTATAAACTAAAAAAGACAAAGAGAAGGCCCCAATGGAGTCACAAACTAAAATAGACGAAGGGAAGGCCCCAATGGAATCACAAACAAAAAAAGACAAAGGGAAGACCGCAATGGATCAAGCAGTGGATGCTGGGAGTGCTCAAAGATGCTCAACACCAAGTGTCAACAACATGACTACTGGAGTCATTACTTGTGAATTTAAGAGAAGAAGACCATCCTCCGGGTGTCAGCCTAGTAGGAAGGTATGAAAGCTAAATTAATTGCAACCTGATAAGACTTCTCCCAACATTTTTGATGTTCTGCTCACTGTATTTAATACAACCACTAAAGCAACCAGGGGCAACACACATGTATTGACAGCCCTAACCTTTTAGGAAATAACTTAGCTATATGAAAAAGTTTCAGACCAAGTTAGAGTAAGGTTGAACTTTCTTACCCTTGTATGCTAGATCATGCATATTATGAACCATAGTGAAATGAGAGGTACGAGGTTCATGATAGGAAATATCTTAGTGATATCAGTGGGTATATGTGAATTATTAATGTTAATAGCACTTTCTAAAGGTAATTAGGCAAGACACAGTGATTCTTAATTACTAGCTATATTATGGTAACAAGAATAATAAGTTTTTTCCACATGACATAAGGACCACATGGAAATGGAATAATCCTGAAATGTAGAAATCATAAAAGCCTCCTAAATCTCAATATGCTCATACCTTCCAAGATGAAGAGAATCACCAAGAAACATAACACCCTTTGCTGCATATACAGGATGCTTTTACGTGTATTCCCCAGGCATATTTTGCACTGCCTAAGAACTTATTAAATATTGCCTAACAATAAAAAATTCATACAAGCTGTCACCGGATCCTACATACTTGCCAATTTGAGAGTGCAAGTCCTCACAACGGGACGTGGTCCTAATATCACCAAAGAACAACCCCCTCATGTAAGCAGTGGCCCACATATTCTTCTTAGCATATGTTTCATTGACCCAAGCTACATCCTCAACACCATTTTCATGTATCACCATTTTCCATTTTTCCTCGAATACATCAATCTCATAATCACCGAACATGCACTTAGCGAATCCTTGGGTGAAGCTTGGTTTGTTGACGTTGGAAGTAGCATTGCGTAAGAGGTGCCAGCCACATAATCTATGATGTGCTTCAGGGAAGACTCGCGCAATGGCATTCTTCATTGCTCGGTCACCGTCTGTGATTACTGCTTTAGGTGATTTACCATTCATGGCAGCGACGAATTGCTCCAACATCCAAGTGTAAGTCTGCTTTGTTTCGTCAGACACAATGGCACAAGAAAATACTACAGTCCGCGAATGGTGATTTACCCCAGAAAATACCACAACCGGACACTTGTACTTATTGCGACCATAAGTTGCATTGAAGGCCAATATATCTCTGAACATTGAGTAATCCGCAAACAAAACGCCGTCGCACCAAAACAGATTACGCAACCTCCCCTCTTCATCAGCCTCGCGACTCCAATAAACCTTTGGATCCTTAATAGCCATGTCGCGGAGTAAACCAATAGCAGCTTTGGCATCACCGTTACGCAATTTGCATAACTTTTGCTGTTCATTATACATTTTCTTCTTGTTGAACTGTACATTTGCAGAACCACATGCCTGGTGTGCGAATGCAGCAAAAATATTAGGAATATTGATACCCTCATTTAACATGTTGTTCATCTCAGCACGATTACCATCAGTCATCCTGCGCCGTGATCGTAGGCGACCCATAAACTTATATGGTATGAATTCATGGATGTGCTCGTCATTGAGCTTATCAACATACCACCGACTACTATATGCATTAATGTGGACCCGAAACTGTGCCAAACATCCGCATCTAGTAGTAGATCTACCTTCCCGTTGCCGATCGGTTTTCTCGACATGTTTATCATCTTTTGCCCCTTCTCTAGCACATACAAAGCTCTTCGACAGTACAACACCTAACGTACTCTCACCCTTACTGTGTAAAACTTTGTGCTTTCTGATGCTAAATACCTTAGCCCTGCCATACTCATTGTAGAAGTCATATGCAATATCAACATTTGGAAAGTGAAACTGCCTTACTTCATCTGGTGTCAGCATACCAAAAGTTATGTGTCCAAAATCCTCAACACTATCAACTTGGAAACATGGTGTTGTTCCCGGATTATCAGTGTCTTCATTATAGCACTCTTCATTGGCTGACGAACCTAAGGACAACGATTCCACTCCCTGTTGACAATGACACTAAATTCCATTGACCTATAGAAAGCGGAAACCACAATCATCGTATAATGTTACAAATCATATACCTCTGGAACATCGTATCCGTTACTGTTGTTTGAAAAGGAAGACTAGCTACTTTCAGTCATCTACGCTGCAACAAATCACAATTAACAAATGGTATTGTACTGCCAAGGAAACTTGCCAAAAAACTAAACACATTCAAATATATATCCGATGCTATACAGGAATAAACAACAAAGGGAAAGGCTCTTTTGTTTCATATGTGCAGCTAGAAACAATATGCATGGGATTTTAATGGAGCACAACAAAAAAAAACACAACAGAAAGAGCACTCACGTCACCCACATGTCCTTTTTGACTTGTCCAATATCTAAACACAATTTCATCAATGACATGTTACTAAACAAACAGCACAGAATTTTCTACTTTCATGCAAAAAGGAAAAGGGCTATATACTAGCAATAAAAGGGTACTCAACATATTTACAAACCATAAGATAAGCCACTCATAAATAGAGTGCAACACAGCAGAAAATTATCCACACCCAGAACAGCTAGATCCTAAATCCGCAGCCTAAAAAACCACATAGAAAACCCATCCAGCAAAGATACAGTGAGTAGATAACCTTTACAAGCCACCAGAAAACAAATACCCTGCAGTAGAACCTGATCAAACGAGAGGCTTAATAGACAAAAACGCATAATGTGACCCATAGAAGCATGGTAAAAGAGAAGCTCCGAGCAGCAAAAATAACAGATGACACATGTAAGCCGCATATAGATCTACACCACTCAAACATAGCACTGAAAAACTCAAAGAACTCACTCAATTATTTAATCCTAAAACCTCACAGCCAGTAGAAAAACACTCAGAAAAGGATTTCGCTCAAGACTACACCCATTGAAGCTCTCCTCACACAAATAACTCACAATCCGTTTCCTTTCTTAGGCCTCACACTTTCACTCATCTCAGCTACCCTTGTGTTTCACTCAGGGTTTCACACAAGCACAAAACATCAAAATGCAGTTAGCTCATCCAGATAAGAAACCATCCCTGCAGAAAACAAGATATAAATAGTCGAAGCAAAGGTGAGTTAGAAATCATAATATCTTAAAAGAAACCTTTGTTCACTTCTTTAGCTCTCCCTCTGTGTTTGTCACGGTTGCTTGTCACTAGACTTTTCTCTCAATCTCAAGTAGACCAAGTAGTATTTCTATCACTCTCAGGACAACATTTTACTCCAAACAGGAAGCAAAAGAAAGTCTACACACAGAAGATATGCTCTCAGACACTACCTCCCATTCCTAATGACTCTGAACACCCAAGCACTACTAGAAAACTTGAATTTTCAGACGGAATTTTCGGATGGAAATGTTTCCGTCCGAAATTTTATGAAAATTTAGGACGGATTTCACACGGATTTGTTATTTTTTATATTTTCCTTGATTTATCTCACGTCCGTCTGAAATCTGTCCGAAAATTTCGGACGGATTTCACACGGATTTGTTATTTTTTATATTTTCCTTGATTTATCTTACGTCCGTCTGAAATCTGTCCGAAATTTTCTGACGGATTTCACACGGATTTGTTATTTTATTAATTTGCTAGTCACACCCCCTATTTTACTATGCACACCCTTCTCCCCTCTTCTAAGTCACGAAGTCTCACCCACCCTCACTTCCCATTTCTGAAAAACTCTCTTCTTCTTCTTCCTCTTCCTCCATCAACTCACACCTCCCTCTTGCTGCCAGAAACCATGTGCCGCCTTAGGACCGTCGTCCAGCTCGTCGGTCGCCGCTGCTTGATGCGGAAGAGGAGCCACGTGACCCAGTTTCGCCCCACACCGCCTGTTCATCTTCATCCTCGCCGTGTTGCGCCACCGTCGAGGTGAGCCCCTGTTGCCGCCGCGGTGGCGTCTCCATCCATGCTGGTTCGACCACCCATCTTTCTTTCTATGAGTTTCATGTCCTTTGTTTAGTCATGGTGGCTGCAGATCTCACCTCACCGCCACTGCCACTGCCACCACACCGGAGTCACCGCTGCCACTGCTCACCACCCCAGTCGCCACCATCTCTTCCTCTCCTTGTTGGGTAAGTGTTTACCCCTAGTTTCTTCTAGATTCAAGAAAATCCTCAAATCAATTTTGAAACCCTAACCCCAGATTTTACCTAAATCTCGTTTCTTGCCTCTGTTAAGGGTTAATCTGCAAATTTCCTTTGCTTGAATTGAATTGCTTTGTTTGGAAATGCATTTGATATGTGACTTGTATGCTTGATTGGTGTGGTGCACACCATTCTTCTTAGAAATGATAAACTGCATAGGAAATGAGCTTAACAAATTAAACCTACGAAGAGTGTGTAGAGTAACATCTATTGAAGTTGAAGTGGGTGATAATGCTTTATTTAATGTTTTTTAAGTGTTTACTATTGTATATGTTTTTTAATGTTTCACAAAGAGGTCATTCTTGGTTTTTCTTTTATTCCTTTCATGATGGTACTTAATGTTGGATGTGAAGAATGCAAGTACGATTGCTATTTCAAAACTTAAATAGTTAGGTGTGAAGCACTGATGTACTGTTAGAGAGGGGTAAGCTTTGATTTTGAAGGAAATAAGAGGATAGATAAAGGAGGGAAAAACTCTCAAACTCTTCTTTGAAACTCATGATTTGATCTCTTGGCTTTTCTCTCACTTTTCCTATTCTTGGCTTACTCTTACCTTCACTGGGCTTGTTTACAAATGCACTAGAGTTTGAAAGCTTTTAATTGTTCACTTTTCATCTTAGGTATTTTTCAAAGGGGTTTTAATTCAGCAAAGTTCTGACTATGCAGAAGTGTAATGTTTCCTTTAAAACCAGTGACATCATATTTGATGACTGTGTGGATAGATATGCAATTACCTTTCTTTTGCAGGCCAGATTTTGAGGCTGGATGGCAAGACTTTAAAAATCGTATAGCCAATTATGAGAAAGCAAGTCATTCATATGTACTTTCAATGATTGTTCTAGTTGAGCTTTTGCTTTAATTAATGCTGATTTCATATTACCAGGTTTATGAGACTGTAGAAGAAGGATCTTACATAAAAATGATAGACATGGCCAGTGGGCATGGTGGACAAATACGAGTGAGTTTAACCTTTAATTATGTCATTGCTTTTTGTGTTGAGTATAGCCCTTTTACATAGTTCATTGATATCGGAAACTTAAATGCCATAGTTTCACTTTACCTCTATCTTTATAACTATAGTTCCTCCTTGAGTCCACTTTATGCCCATCTTAATTATTTACTTGGTTCACTGAAAGCATAGAATTCAAAACTTTTTGTTCTGCAAAGAATCAATGTTAGAAAGGCATATTGCTATCACTTGCCAGTAACAGAACTATACAGCATAGTGTGAAACACACAAGTCAAAATGACTCATCAGTCAGATCCAAAATTTTATTGGTGGGTGTTATGTTAGGGCCCAGACCTATTAGGAAATAAGAAGGATTGTAATAGTTAGTTAGTGGGAGATGTTATAAATAAGGGACATTAAGAGTAGAGAGGATTCAGTAATAATTGAGCAAAGGCTCGGTTGGAAAAAGGGCAACCCTTGGAGGAGAGTTCCGTTTCCTATCAAATGTTCAATAAAATTGTTCATTTCATTTGCCTTTTTCTATCAAATTCTCAGTTCTGTTTCATTGGTTCGTAACAGTGGGTGACAAACTTATGATCAGAATGATAGAGTTAAGCACCAAGTGTGACAAGAATTGAACCATAGACCTCTTGGTTAACCAGGCTATGATACTGTGTCAACAAACTGCTTGGTCTATGAGTTATGTGTGCGTGTGTAATATCTTAAACTTCAATATGAATAGAATTATATCATGTATTACATGGAAACTCTATTAGTCAGATGATCTTCTTAGGTATTTTTCAAAGGGGTTTCTAAGGTTCACAAACTTTCTGCTTTTCGGGTTCGGTTCTATATCCTTCAACCCATCTATTATCTGTTTTTTCTTTTCATTTGCTTCTGTGTGCAATGGTCCATGATGATTTCTTACTCATTTTATGGAGTTTTCCTCTGTATTGTCTTTGAGATACATGTTTCCTCCTCTGTCTTTGGAGGTGCTGGCATAATGGACCAAATTTGTCATCTTACAGTTTCTCAAATGCTTTTACTCTATATTACTCTAAGACCTTTATATTTTAGTAAAACAGATGAAGCCACTGTATTAATCTATCTATCTATCCTTCTAAATGTTTACTTTGCTTGAATTTTTTCCTGTGTTCTACATATATGTTCTCATTTCTGTACATTTAGTTTGCACAAAATTGTTGAAGTTCCCAATGTTTTTTCAGTAGTTGTTTCTGAATATATATAAATTCTCCTCTTTAGGCAGAGTGTACACCAAATATATTGGCTTTGGGCTTCTTGTTGCCATTACTGTTACTAACATTTGCTATGACTTTTAGTTATTATATTGACATTTGTCCCTTGTAATATTATTTTCTTAGTTAGATTAAATTTTGACAAAAAGATGGTAAGATTTCACTTTAAGTGATTTGGGCATGTGAGGAAGGCCATAGAGTATTCCATTAAAAAGTACTTAAAACTAAATGAAGTATTTGAAGACATGATTTATGATAGAACACAATGGCATTTTCTAATTTAATGGGAAAAGGCTTTGGTTGCTGTTGCTGCTGCTGTTTGTTAATTAAATTGTATTCTAAATCACCAACACTGATTTTCAGGTACAAATTGGATGTTGTAAGTGCGGGAAAAAACTTCACCAAGATCTGGAAGGCTATCACTGCAGGATTCTTTTTCCATGCAGCAAGATCAGGAAGGCTATCCGTCTTGTTTGAAATTTGTTCAAATATGTCAAAATTTTCAATTCAGTTTTGTCTCAATCTGTGTGAAACTAAAACTTGAATAATGATTTTGATATTTCATCCCAGTGTTGTTTCAAAAGTAAATTAAGCCAATTTATAAATTTGAGTCAATTTCCTTTATAAAAAAATAATTTTTATTAATTTTGTTCAAAATCCGTCTCAAAAGGATAAACGTTTCTGTCTTAAATCCGTGCGAAAAGAGGATTGGATAAATTTATTTATTTAATCCGTGGGAAATCTGTCCCAAATAAAATCACAACATCCGTCCCAAATCCGTTGGAAAACAAAAATAAATCTGTCTGAAATTCGTCCGAACATTAACCAATAAAATCACAACATCTGTCCCAAATCCGTTGGAAAACAAAAATAAATCTGTCTGAAATTCGTCCGAACAATAACCAAAATCCGGATTTGCACGTTGTCCATATTCCGTCCGCAATCCGTCTGTAAATATTTTCGAACAGAATTTGGGACGGATTTTATAATTTCCGACAAGGCTTTTTCGGACGGGTGTCATTCCGTCTGAAATCCGTCCAGAATTAATTATCCGTCCGAAATCTGTAGGAAACTTATCCAATTTTCGTCTGAAATTCGTCTGTAAATCTGTCCGAAAAAGATGGATTTCTAGTAGTGAAGATTCTAAGAGGGTTAAGAGAAGGATTTACATATATTTTACACCGTAACAGATCAAACTACCCAAAAACACTCAAAAGGGCACACAAACCAGGATGACTAAGAGTGACCACATGCCCCCCTTTTTGCTACAAAGCAAGACCAATACCGGAATTTAATCAAGTCCATAATAGCTAGGGAGTCACATGTTGAGCACTTAAAAACAATTTCATTACGCATAAGCCAAAGACACTACTAGTAGCAGGTAGATTCCAACGCTCAATCAACAAACAAGTTCTATACAATAATACAAAGCTACAACAACATTTGACCCTCCAAAGCTCACATTTCATTCATAACTTTTAATTTAGTTGTCTAAAGCCTATCAATTATGAAGAACACGTGGTTTATCTTGTAACACCCGCATAAACGCAAAGAGGAATATTATATAGGGGTAAAAAAGTGTGCCTAAACCTTAATCCAATGTTATCACATGTTTATCGTAGGCTTGGTCCCTACCTTCTCTTGGTCGTTGGTGTGTGGGCAAGGTTCCAAGATGATTGCTTTCACCTGTAATTTGTTGCAAGATACATAAATTAGCAAAAATACAACCTCATAGGTTTGGGGTTATTTTCCAATTACTTCAACAAAACAGTTTTATAAGTTTCTCTTACTGTGCAATCAAAACTGAAATCCATCAATGCAGAGAATCGACACGTACGGTTGGGAGATAACAGCCAACCACTCTAATTCTTCAAATCGGTGCATTCAATTAAAAAAAACAATAGAATCGACACGTACTTGACTCAACGACTGCAAAATATGGTAGATCCGGATTTACACCTATGGAGTTTTGGTATTCTGAGTCAGGATTTAAAGATTTGGGGATTAAGGGTTTTGGAGATTTTGAGACCTCATGAAATGGCAACTACGGTGGTGAGAGCGGCCTTGGGTGGGCCGCACAGTGGCGGCTAAAATGAAAAGAGAAACGCTCCTTCTGCTAGGCGAAGCTTCACGACAAAAATGGGATGAGAAGGAACGACAGAACCCGTTGTAGGAGCAACTAAATGTGCCGGCGAGGCTTGCCGAGGTCAGCGGCAACAAAGTTTCATACTTGCTACGCCGACGGGCTGTGGCGGACGACGTCTACAGGTGAAGCTGAGGGAGACAATGGCGTCAACAAATTCTTGATTGGGATTAGTTCATAAAACATAAATTCAATCAGACATAATAAAGGTGTTCCTTCATTTAATTTTTTAAAGCAGGGGTTTACAAGCTAATATGAAAATACATGGGTCCATTATGCAAAGGCAGTATGGTGGATGAAGGGCTGACTTTGTTGAAAAGTCTGTTGTACAGGTGTCAAATTGATTGGTCCATAAATTGACACCCTAGATGGTGGTCCACAAATTACCATCCTGGGTGGTGTATTAAGTGGTGTAAAAGTAGGGTGGTTCAAGATAGAATAACCCTATAACTCGTCAACAATAGTTTCAAAGGCTACCATGCAAGTTAATGAGTACATGCATGTTACGTCCCCAGTTGGAAATAATTGTAGCAATAACGAGAGCTTGGTAGGTTGGCCTTTTCCTCGTGGTGAATGGATAAAGGCCAATGTTGATGGTTCTGTTCGTTGTTTGCGTAATGCTTCTTGTGATGGAGCTTTTAGGGTTGACTCTGGGCGTTGGGTGCTTGGTTTTGTGAGGCACCTGGGAACAACTTCTATTCTAATGGTTGAGATCTGGGGTATTTTTAAAGCTGAGTATTGCTTGGGATCGTGGGTTGAATCTGATTCAGAGGTAGCTGTTGGGCTGTGAATTCAGTTTGTTCTCATTCGCATCCTTACGCTTCTATGCTCTTAGCCATTTAGGAGCTCATCTCGCGTTCTTGGTCTATGTGTGTCACTCAGATTTTAAGGGAAGGGAATCAGATTGCTAATTATTTAGCTAATTATGAGCACGTTTTGCCTTTGGGTCTCCATTATTTAGACAATCCACCTCAGGGGTGCATGGATCTTATTTTTCAAGAGTCAATAGGAGTCGCTTTTAGTCACAGGGCAGCTGCAACTGGGTTTTTAGGCTTTAGCCCTCCTGTTAACCAAAAAAAGAGAGAGAAGATAATGGGGATCATGGATTATAAAAATATAGAAAAGGTAAATATATAAATAACAATCACTTGGTTAGAAACTTTTGTACAGAAGTTATGAATTTAAAATTTTTATTAATAAGTCTCCATGAGTCTGTTGGAGGGTTAAAATGTGGAATATTATTTGTGAGTGCGTGAGTTCAAACTCCTATAATACGCGTTTTCTTTTTTCAGTTCTCTTTTCTCCTCTCCCCCTTCCTCATGTTAGGTCTCCCATCATATGAGCCTCTTCTTGGGTGAAAAAAAATGTATTAATAAACATCACACACTTGATGATATAAAAATTTATAATAAGAATGGGTAATAATAAATTTTATTAGATAAAAGAAACTCATTTGTTTTTTATTGTGAAAAAAAACAAGGATTTGATTATTCAAACCATTTATAAGATTGATCCTCATTTGACCCATTTGATTTATTCACAAGACTAATTTTCATTCGAGTGTAAGAGTATGGGGGTTATGTGATCTGTTCCCGATGCTTCCTAAATTTGTACATCCTCATATTTTGTTTTTGTGTGACAATTAAAGGCATCATTAGCCAATAGTAAGAAGCTATCTCATTCTAATAATTTGGTTACTTTGCACCTTGAACTTTTTATTTAGACATAATGCTCACATAATTTCCACCCAAAATTCCTTTTTTAATTATGAAAACTCATGGATTTAATTCATTTGAACCATTCATGAGATTATCAGATTAATCCTCATTTAATCCATTCGGATTATTTATGATATTAATATTTGTCTGATGGTAAAAGCATGGGGAAGATGTAGTATGATCCTCAAAACATATTTTAAAAGTGAAATAAGAATAATTGATTTTTTTAGGAAGATAAAATAAAATCATTTTTGAAGTGTAAATATATAAAATTATGTGGGCTTTACACTTAAAACCAATTTTGTTCAACAAAAAAGTTAGAAATTATTTTTTCTTTTCTTTATTTTGATACAAAGGGGAACAGCTAACTAACATAACGTACAAAAGAGACCCATCTGGCATCCTCTACAAGCAGAGGATTCAGGGAAGAAGGAGCAATGTTTAAAATAGTACAAGAAAAAGGTCCATAATGACCAAGGGTAGCCAAGCAATCAGCGCATCTGTTTGCTTCACGGTAGGTATAGAAAATGGAGAATCTTCCATTGCTAGATGCAATAAGAGAAACTGCTTCATCGAGGAGGGGCTTAATGTATAGGCAATCAGAATTTCTTATCCTAACCATGTTGACGATGACCTCTGAGTCCAATTCCACCAAGACTAGAGGAAGATCGAGGTCATTGGCAATCCGGAGTCCATGAACCAGCCCCCAAAGCTCCGCAAGAACAGAGGTTGCAATTCCCAGATTACAGTGGTATGCTACCACCAACTTTCCCTCTGTATCTCTTATGATGCCTCCGCAAGGCATGAGGACAGGAACTGTGGAGGTGAGATCCATCCATGTTGAGTTTAAAGGAAACTACGGGTGGCGGAGTCCACCCTACCTGAATATCATGCCTTAAGTGAGGTAAATCTGAATGGGCCGTTTTACTCAACTGTGTTTGCACCAATTTAACCTGAAATAGGATCCTATCAAGAAATTGGCCATGAGGCGTAGAGTTGGGCATGAAAACCCTTTTATTTCTGTTTGTCCAGAGAGAATAGCAGACAATCCCAAAAAGCAAAGGCCACTCCCATTCACCCGATCCAAAGTCGTCATTCTTCAGGTTTGCCAGAAGCCACTGATCATGACCTAAGCTGAAGAATCTACTCCAACCTTCAGGGTTGATCAATCTGTTCCAGATAGAAGAAGCCTCCACACAGTCTCTTCAGAACATGCATAATTAATTCAGAGTGTTGGAGACACAAGGGGCAAGTGTCCGAAGAAGCACCGCCTCTCTTCACTCCTTCCTCGTTCGTCAACAGTCTTCCATGAGCAACTTTCCAAAGGAAAGCTTGATACGTAGGGGGACCTTTCCATTTCCAAATAAGATCGAATTAGAAGGAAGGGGGACTCCTCATGATATCCTTATACAGACAGAGGTAGACGGACTTGATGGAAAAGGATTTTTAAAAAATTATTTTTTCTTTTAAAATCAATTATACCTAACTCAAAATCAATTTTTTAACACAATTTCGTAAACAAACACTCTCACATAGGCATAATTTTCATCTTGCTTCTCTTTAGTTGTTTGACATAATGCTCAAATAATTTAGATCCAAAAGAAAAATCTTCCAACAATGGTAAGATATGAAGTTTCATCAATGTACCTTTCTAAGGAGGATTTAATTGTTATGTATTATTGGTGTAAAAAATGTTGCACTATCAACTCATCATAGATTACCACATTATTCAAAATGTTTGATTCGTATCATAATTAAATTTTACACTGATAATATATCAAAATTAAACTCTACTAATAATTAATATATTGGGCCTGTTTGGTTGAGTTTTTTAAAAAAGTGCTTCTATGATATAGAAGTGGAAGTAGAAGTAGAAGCAGAAGTTATTATTACAAGTAGAAGGTCATTTTGCGTTTGGATGAACTTTTAAAAAAATGGGCTTTTATGTGATTTGTTGCAGGGACATTATTGTCCAATAAAATATGATTCATCATCACCAATATGTGGTTGGTCCAAGTGGGAAGAGACTTGGACAACTTAAGCAAGTGGCCAGGGGTTCGAATCCTGACTTTTGTGTATGGAGAAAACACGGTTGGGAGGGGAGAACCCACCTTGTGTGCCCAACAGGTTCCCCGACGGAGATTAGTCATTGCTAACAGTGGTGGATACTTCGTACTTATATTGTAACACCCCGATTTTCACTATTTTAAAATAATCGAAATGCAGATGATTATTTGTATATATTTATATGAGTATTAGAAAATTTAATTTAAATAAACGGAGTTCATCACTCAACCCTACTTGAATGTAGGAAGCTACGATTAAAATTTAGGTTGAAACGACGGGCGAATCTCGATCCTCTATTTTCACTGACAATATATTTATACTGCTCAAAAGACCTAATTTTAATTCATGAACGAAAGACTTAAGGTTTTTATTTTATTTCCTACAATTCTACATTTTTAGAATTATTTCAGAAAAAAAAATTACGTTTTACGGACGAAATACGTAATCGGGTGAGCGACAGAATGGATTTCGGAGTTTCCAAGAGCAGAAAGAGTGGTCATCTTAGAATTTTGAGATGATTCATGGGGATGAATCACACTTTTGAGTCTAGAGGATTCTACAAGGTTAAAGTGGCAATTTATGGATTTTGCACTTTAGTCCCTGAACTTTCTATTAATTACACTTTGGTCCCTAAGTTAGTTCCTATGTTTTTCCAAGTGAGTTGGGCTAGAATCCTTGTTCCAAAACTCTTAATGTACCGTGGCCATGAAGCCCAAATTCCTTGTCCATGAATTTAATTTCATGAAGCCCATTAGAAATCATGTAAGTTTCCTATGTCATGTTTAAGCTTTAAGCCTTTTGGTGGGCCCCACAAAAAGAAATTCAAGCCCAAGTTTTCAAGGCCCATGCGCAAGCCCCAGGAGGAGTAGGGGCTGCCTTCATCTTGGATGAGCCAAGATTATTCTAGAATTTTCTACCATGTTCTGACATATTCTACAATGTTCTACACCATTCTACTACATTCCACTATGTTCTCCATCCTTCTAGGTTTTTCCAAAAAGTCTCATGGAAATTCAACCAAGTTAAGTCAAGATGAGAACACATTTAATGTGCACATGGTCATCATTTCAATTTATTGGCAATTTGCAAAATAGTCCTTATACTTTTGGAATCTTTGCAAAATGGTCCCTAGGAATTATTTACACTTTAATCCTTTGAACAAGCCAACTCATTCCTACTAGATCCTTCCAAAGTGGCGCAGCCACCCTTCTATAAATACCCTCCCTCACATTTCATTTGGTTCCTATTGCCATTTGTTTCAAAAACTCAAAAGTTCTAAGTTCATAAGCCTTTTAGCATCACTTTGTGAAGCAAGTCCTTGGATCTTCACTTGTTTTTTATCTTCAAGAGGTGAATCATATTCTTCTTCCTTAATCATGTCTATGTTCTTCAATAATTTTCATGATTCAAAGTCTATTTCATCTATGTTCATCACTTTTAAGTTTCTAGATCTAGAACTTTGAAAATTCATAACTAATTCTAGAAAAATCCTTTTGACATGAAACCAATTGCAATGATCTTAAAATCATCTCTATTTTCATCATCTAGAAGCACATGATCATGAGAATTTTCTTTCCTTGATTTCTGGACTGGGCTGAATCTATGACAAAATGATGTTCATAGGTTTTGTTTCATTTTCATGTCTTGATTCATGATTCAATCTTCTAGTATCTTGATAATTCTTGTATGTAAGTACATAGAAGATAAAAAATCAAACTCTAACCTATTTGTTTCATAAAGGCCGAAACCCTAGTTCTTGGAACTAGATGAGTTTTGTTCAAAGTTTTCATTAATGACCTTAGTAATCAAGCTATTAGTATGTATGCTTAATAAATCCAAGTTGGTTTATCAAACTAAAAACCCTAGCCCCATGAACATGTTAAGGCCGAATCTAAGTATATGAGAGTTAGGAAGTTTTGAGTTTAAAATTTAGTTGTTTAGCCACTAATCTATGATCTTGGTTGATTAAGGACCATTAATCCATGACTTAATCATGATTAGAAATTTTAAGGATTTTGAACCCTAAAAGTCAGCCCTTGGCCGAAACCAACATGTAGGATTTTAGGCTTGATTTAGTTGTTTGTTTGTTGATTGAGTGTTATGTTTAATGAAGGATAAACTAGATTATCGTGTACGTGCGTTGACGGTTCCCAGATTCACGATAAAGTTTTAAATCGGAAGCTAAGTTCTTCAAGAGGTAAGGGGAGCTTACCTGAGGGATTTTCTCAATAACTATTTGCTTGTAGTGTGGTTTATATGATTTATATGTGGTTGTGGTTATTTGTTTATGTTGCTTACGTTTTGTTGTTTATCTGTGTATCGGTGATTGATCTGCTTTTAATTGATTTAATTATCTGCAGTTGTGTATTATATTGCTATGATGCATGATCTGCCTGGTGATATAATTCTGATAATTGTTGTTGAATGTTGTTTGTGAGTGTTGTTTGATAAGCCTGACGGTGGTCAATGCACAACCGATTAATCAGATAAAAGCTTTAATAAGATGTGAAAAGATTATATTCAACGTTTTATGGGGAATGTTGGAATATAATAGTGGTGGAAAATATTATTTTGGAAAAATAATGAGTTTTGAGAAATATTATTATTTTAATGATTTATTAGTGTAAAAAAATTTATGAGTCTCGGTGAGAGCGTAACCGTGAAATATTTTTAGTATTGCTAATTTTTACACAAGAAATTCCGAAATATTATAAAAAGTTATTTTGTGAAATTAATATTTGAAAATCCTTTATAAAAAAAATAAAATAATAATAATAATAATAATAAAAGTCAAAGTCAAAGTCAAAGTTTGACTTTAAAAACATTTTCTTTGAAAATGATAAACGACGGCAAGTTTCGAAATTATTTACGGTGAAAGTTTAAAAACAACATTACTTAATTTAAAAAGAGATTTAATCTGAATTGATTTAATTTTTAGAGCTGAAGTTTCAGTAAAAGAGTTTTTGATGATTTGACGTTTTACAAACGAATTTCAAGTGGAAATGATTTTCTGTAAATGAGTTTACTCAATGATGTATTTCCGGTAACTTAAATAAGTTGCGGAGATCTTATTTCGGATTTGTTTTTACAGACGAAAAACGATGTAAATGACAATATAGAACTTAGTAACCGAGATGTCGGGGTGCTAGTGTTCTTAAGACGTTGTCTTATTTTGGATTTGTTTTTCACACACAAAAACGATGTAAAACGATGATATGGAACTTAATAACCGAGACGTCGGGGTATTAAGGTTCGTTGTGTTGCAGACTGGGTATCTACTTAAAGAAGTTAAAACGTTTTAAGATGATTTCTATTACCACGAACCTAAGACTGATTGCAACGGTCTAGGGGCTTCGTGATTGAGCACTCGGACTTTGAGGTCCTGTGTTGTTAACAAAAGTTGTAAAGGTGTTAAAACGATGATGCTTTTGAGAGCATTCGATGTTTAAAACGATGATGCTTTTGAGAGCATTCGATGTTTGAAACGATGATGGGTTGTAAGATTTTGAGAGCTTTGACAAATAAAGATATAAAACAAAGAAAAGTGTTTTTCTTGCATGCATTTGGCAGACGTGCCATGATCAAACGAATGATTACCTTGCGGCGTCAGGGTAGATCATACCAACGATGTTCTCATTGTGCCTGGAGTTGGAAAATGAGACCCCACCAATGTTGTTAGCACTTGTGCCTCGAGGTTGGACAGTGTGAGATGGGTTTTGGCTGTGTGCCTGTTTGCCTAGTGTGGCAATGGAGTCTGATCAACTCATCACGAGGTTGGAGATACCTCATAAGATTAGGTGTGAATGTTTAGATGATGTATTGAAGTGTTCATGCATAGTTTTCCAACGTTGATGTTTGGGGTGTGAAACCCATTGATAAACAATGTGATATAATATGAATAAGTACATTGTTATAGACATGTATATGTGTATATGCCTTCTTTGTGTTGCGCATTTAGTTATGGTGATAAATCCATATATTGGCGTCTCACCCATACAACCATATCAGAGTCGCACAAGGGGGTATGATCGCTACAAGAAGGAGAAGGTTGTCTAGTTCGGGACATGCTGTTGCTGCTTCTATCGGTTGTAGTGTCTGTTAGTTACGACCAGCTTAGGTCCTATTATGTTTTGAGGGTAAAACTAATTATGATTTAGGTGTGAAAACATACGAGGCAGTATAGTTGTATGACTTATATACATTGTGTATTTAAGTGAGGTTTGATTACGTTGTTGTTGTTATGAGGTTAAAATAAAAAGGAAAAAAATTTATCACCATATTTTGAAAAGATAAACGTTGAGAAAACATTATTTTCCGAAAGCAACCAACAAATTAAGTTTTATTTCCGCAAATGGGTAACCATGTGATGACCCGAGGTTATGGTGTCACATATATCATGGTTACCCAAAAAAAAAAAAAGATTCATCCAAAGTATGCTTATCAAAAAAGTGTAGTTTATCAAAAAAGCACCAAAGTAAGCTTTTTTTCGCTGCTTTTACTTTTTTTCAAAAGTCCATCCAAATACTCAAATTTTTTATAAAAGCACTTTAATTTTAAAAATAAGTGCTTTTTCTATAAAAAAAAAATAAAACTCATCCAAACGGGCTCATTATTTCGTATAAGCAAGGGACATATTCTGTCAATCAATAGACATAAATTTGCACATTTCCACACTCCAATGGGTGAGTCTTTTTATAATGAACAGATGTGTCGATTAATATTAATAAGGAGAGATATTTTATTTTAGTTTTGGTGAATAAAAGGGACTAAATCCAAGCAAGAAACAAACTAAAAGCCACGGGAAAAAAAGCAAGAAGAAGCATCCCTAAAATAATCAAGAGAGATATTTTATAGGAGCATATCTTTCTGCCATAAAGGAATCTATTATTAGGGGTGTTTGTGGATTGGTTTGGATTGGTTCGGTTTTGAGCTAAAAAGTCATTCGATCCAATGATGAAAACATCGTGCAGTTTGGATTGGATCGGTTTGTTTCCTTAAAAAATTTCGATCCGATCCAATCCAATCAAATGCGGTTTGGATAATTCGGTTTTTGTCATACTTTATTTTTTTTTCTAATGTCAAGTGTTCTTTCTACTTATTTAATAGTGGATAAAAGATAATCTTTGTTTTAATTTGGGAGTTCGAGAAGAACAAAATTATTGATATTTTTTAACACGTTCTTTTATATTAATTCTCTATATCTACTCTCACTTATCTTTTTTTTTCCTTGAATCGGCTACAAATAAATTGTAGCTAATTATTTTCCAAATTTACTTAATTGGTTTCCTATTTTTCATGATTACTGAATCAAATATATATATGTTATCCATCAAAACTTTTAGTAAAATATAACTTCAAGACATTAATATTTATTCTAAATAGCCTTATATATGTCATTCCAACAAAAATATTAAAGAGAATGAGGGACATAAAAGTATGAAGAATAATGTTTAAGTATGAGTAATACTATAATTTCAAAAATAATAGTATATGTATATAATAGATCGGTTTGGATTGGATTTCATTATAGGATCCAAAATCGATCCAATCCAATAAAAAATTGCGGTTTTTTCGATTTGTTCGGTTTTCGGTTTTTCGTTTCGGTTTTTGTTGTTTGAATCGGTTTGTATCGGTTGATCAACACCCCTATTTATTATTGTGCACTCAATTAAATTATTTTTCAAAAGTAATCAACGCTCCCATAAACATATTAAATTTCGAATAAAAACCACGGGATACATAAGGATTATTAAAATCGGTCATACTGTGATTCCCATGCATAAATTCATTTAATTTTAGATTGTATAAGATTGACAGACAATCTTTTTTTGACACAATTGACAGACAATCTTGGAAAATGTGTAAATCTCAATTGTCAATCCATACATTTAAGTGTCTTCTTCA
The DNA here is from genome assembly GCA_030762895.1 of Sophora flavescens. Classification (NCBI taxonomy): domain Eukaryota; kingdom Viridiplantae; phylum Streptophyta; class Magnoliopsida; order Fabales; family Fabaceae; genus Sophora; species Sophora flavescens. Next base: position 135,511,891 of record CM061063.1, on the reverse strand, counting down.
TTCTCTTCTGATATCATCGTAATCACACAAATCAATCATTTTCCAACTTCCATTTTTATCTATTAACGTTTAATAACACGTGACATCAACAGAACCAAAAGAGGAAAGAAATTTTTTTTAAAATAAGTACATAGAAGGACAAAGAAAACGTATAGGACAAAAATCAAGGCAGACAAAGAGCCTATCATTTATTCCCTACCACATTAGTGTCTCATCTACACCATCTTAATGTCACAATTTGTGTGACACTGAGAGAGTGGAACTTTGAACTCTGAAGACAAGACAGAGGTCAAAAGTATAATATATAGTGTCAGGTAGAAAGTGGGAGAAATGGGTACTCTGAATGATGATATGGTAATCATTAGTCAAGCTGAGAAGGAAGGTGATCCTACTATGATTACTGTGAACTGCCCAGATAGGATTGGACTTGGATGTGATGTGTGTAGGATAATATTCTTGTTTGGCTTGAGCATTTCCAAAGGAGGTAAGGGTATTATTTGCCTTATTGGCTTAAGAAAAGTTTGAACTTCAATCTACTGTTTCATTTTTTCCCAGAAAACCTTGCATGTGATATGATAATTTTTTTAAAAAAAATTTATTTGGGACTCTTGTGGTTAAAGAAATTTGAGTATTTGAACTTGTAAAAAAGGTGAAAGTTTTACATTATCTGAATGTTGGCAAATTGTCTTTTGAATGATGATTGCCTTTTTGATTATTCTCATTTTGAATTTGACAAATTGTTACTTCATTTGGTAAAGACACCACCACAGATGGAAAATGGTGCTATATAGTGTTCTGGGTTGTGGGTGAACCAAACAATAGCTGGAATCTTTTGAAGAAGAGGCTGTCAGAGATTTGTCCATCCCATTTTTCAACATGTGGAATTGACTATCACACCCCTGATGAACTTCAGCAGTCAAGGCCATTTGATGTTTTCCTTTTGAAGTTTTGGTGCTCTTATGATGGGAATGGTTTGTTGCATGGTATAATTTCCTTTAGCTATTTGTTATTAGTTTCTGGGGAATGTGATCTAGATATTCAAACTGTTCTGAAAATAGGGTAGTATGTATTGTATTGGGAAATAGTATATATTGTTTCTCTTTTACTTGGTGTGAAAAGCTGTAAAATATTTTTGGTTGATTTGTTAATTTGTATGATCAAGTAGAAGATGCATATGTTGCTTACAAACTTGTAATCATTCTCAGAGCAGTATTGTGATTTCTAGTAATGGCAACTTATTTTCCCTATTCTCAAAGGAGATGAACCCTGAACAGAAAACTGGGAAAATATTTGATGTGTGGGGAGAAGAAGAACATTGAAAAGATATGGCAATTGAAGTAGAAAATCCCATTCAATCAATGTTGCTTTCTTTTTAAGTTTTTAAATTGTGTATGCTCCTTGTATCTTTGCCCATTCCTGCTTCCTCTGTATTTTATCTTGATGTTGGTATCTAAAGTTTCATCTGTCAACTATTTTACTCTTCAATGCAGATGTAACTCGAGCTCTCTGTCAGCTAGAACTAACAATAAAGAGAGTAAAGATATCTACTGCACCAGATGGGAGGAAGATGCACCTTGTTTTTGTAACAGATACAAGGTTGCTATTTATCACTCTTATTATAGTATATAATCTCTAATTCCTTGTTCCTGTAATATGTTTTTTCCTCTTAAAGAAATAGTAATTTTTTCAATGAAGCTACCCAAATTGTTTTCTAAATTTTATTAGAAACTGAAATCTAATAGGTGTGAAGTATGTAAGTGGTCTCTTTTCCAGTATATAAATTCCTTTCTCATACTAAGATCTAAAGTTATCATTCTGTTTGACATCTTCCAGTATGTAAGTAGAATGTGAGTGTGTCTTTATGTATGTTTTGTTGGGTTTGTTTGAAAGAGAAGAGAAGCAAGAGAGACAGCAAAGACTTATTTCTACATTTTGAGATTATAATCTACATATTTTATGTTTTTTTCTTATCAGAAAAGAGCTTCATACAACAGAGAGACAGGAGCAAACAAAACTCCATTTAGAAACTGTCTTGGGAGACAATTTTAAAGATTGTGAAATTGAATTGGCTGGTCCAGAAGTTATGGCAAGCTTGCATGGTTCCCTTCATCTTCCCTCTGGAATTACCTAGGACATATTCAATTTTGAGTCACCTAAGGGATCCCAAAGCAGGTGTCTTGCCTCTTATCCTGTTTCCATTGCTTTTCACAACAACATAAGCCCTTCACATACACTTTTTCAGATCCGATGTTGGGATCACAAAGGTCTTACTTACGATATCTTAAGAACCCTGAAGGACTACAACATTCAGGTGAGTTATTTGGATCATGAATTACTTATTATCATGCATTTTCTTTGCCCTTTCCTTTCCATTTTTTGGGGTCATGTGGACACATGACTTGAAAATTTTATTCTTGATTAAAAAAAATTAATTTTGATAAATCTTTTGTGTTGTTTCGTCCGAATAGAAACAATAAGAGATGTATTACAGAGGTCTTATGCTAGTGAATTGAGAATGAGTTAGTTCCCCTTTCATAGCTAGAGCTCTCCTTATATAGCCTCTTCGAAAGGCTTTTAGGAAGATAGAAGTCCAATTTGACTTTGCCTCCAAGGAATTGGGCTTTGTCCAATTATGGGAGGAAATGTTTAACAAAGTTTTACCCCAAATATTGCATATTTTCTTCCATATCCTACTGTGGCAAAACTTAAATGATATGAGTATTGTTTAGAATCCCAGATTTATATTATATAATACTATGATCATAAGTTTGGAATCCTTGTTCAGACATTTAATGAAGGTGAAGAATATGAATGATTGTATGACACTGATAAGTTCAATTAAGGATCTTAGCTCAGGTCCTCTCTAATATGCAAATTTTATATGGTTATATATATGTAGTTAACTTATAAAAATCACTTCTTGTGTCAGGTTTCTTATGGACGATTCTGTGTAAAACCAAATGGCGACTGTGAAGTGGAGCAATTCATAACACAACCAGATGGAAAGAAACTAATGGATCCAAACAAGCAAAATGCTTTATGTGCTAGGTTGAAGATGGAGCTTTCATATCCTCTTAGAGTAGCAATAGGTAGCAAGGGACCTGATACTGAGCTTTTTGTAGCTAACCCTGTTGAGCTTTCTGGCAGGGGTAGGCCCCTTGTATTCCATGATATAACACGTGCTTTGAAGTTTCTTAACATAAGCATATTTTCGGTACTTCCCTTAATCAAAACTTTGTTTGCTCTTATATGAACGATTTTTCCAACCCGTGCAATGTTGCACCGTTGAGAAATCAAAAAATAGAAATGTTGTATTAGAGAAAGTAATTGTTAAACTTTCAAGAAATTGAAATTACAACTTTCAACATAACATTTCTATTTTTATATCTTAACATGTTCAAGGTTGTTCAGGTTAGAAAAATCATTATACAAATCGTATACTCAGTGGTCTGACGAGTCATGCCCTCCTTGTTCTTTAACATCTATCTTCTTAGGTGGAGATTGGAAGGCACACAATAAGGGATCGAGAATGGGAAGTGTATAGAATTCAACTTGATGAATCTGACGGTAGTGTTTTTGTTCCACAGAAGAAGATTGAAGAGGTTGTCAGGAATACATTGATGGGTTGGCAATCTACGTAGATAGGGTCCATGTCCAGTTCTTTTCACATAAACCTTCATCTAGTAGGTAAGGGGATGGTAGGAAAATCAGGAATTGGGCATTTTAACCGATCAAAGTAGTTCATTATCATACCCAAGTGGTAAATTGGTTTTAACTTTTCCCATATAAAAACTTCGCATGAATTTCGTACCATACTATTATGTACTTTTTAGCATTTCTCAACTTTCATTTAGAACATAGCACTTGGTTTCTTTTTCGCATTACATTTATGCACAGAAGGATAAAGAGATATTTTATTGATTGAATAGCAGCAAGTTACAAGAGTTTAAATAGAGGCAAAATGAGTTTAAATGAATTTGAATATACTAACTAAAGCCTAAAGACTAGGAGAAGATCGGCTGAGCTGATTCTCGATTCTATCCATTACGCCCCCACAAGATGGGGTCACCATCAATGACACCAAGCTTGTCCTGAAGAAGAGTAAATCGTGCACGAGGAAGAGGCTTGGTGAGGATGTTGGCAAGCTGGTCTTAGTGGAAATTTGAGAGACACGAATTTGACCACTGTGAACTAATTGCCGCACAAAGTGATAATCAAGCGCTATATGCTTCATTCGTGAATGAAAGACCAGATTGGCACACAAATATGTAGCACTTATATTATCACAGAACAAGGCATGTGCTGAGATTGAAATACCAACTTCTCCTAGCAAATTAGTAAGCCACGTGACCCCTGCTGAAGTATGAGCAACTGATAGATACTCGGCTTCCGTGGATGATCTAGCCACTGTCTGTTGGCGCCTGGATAGCCAAGAAACCGGATTTCCACCTATATAAATAACATATGTTGAAGTAGAAGTACGATCATCTAGATTGCCACCCCAGTCCATGTCACTGTACACTTGTAAGTGTGATGGTGAGGTTTGCTAAGCATCAAACCATGATTGAGTGTGAGCTTACGATGTCTCAGAGTGTGTTTGAGCTGTTGAAAATGCACCTGTAATGGTTGGTGCATAAACTGGGACATCTTGTTGATAGCAAAGACAAGTCTGGCCAAGTATGGGTCACAATGGATGGCTCCAAATTTTCAGGAATGTCATGTTTGGTGACAACAAATATTTTCTTTTATTTTAAAATATTATTTTGTGACCTGGTAAGCATGGGATGACTAAGAAAGGGATTGGTGGAAATGAAATCATGGGAAGGTTGAGTGGAAGAATCATTACCTGATTGAGTTGTTGCGGAAATGCTTGAAATAGGACAGTCACTACTGCAAGATCCAAAGTGAAGGTGCTGTTTGTGACACCCTTTCCCCGGGCATCACATTAATTACCTCGTTTTGCGGAAAATGATATTATTAATGACGTGTCGATTTCTTTCGGAAAATATATAATTATTATAGATGTTTACATCTTTAAAATTATCGTAACTTTTCACCACAAGCGCCCATAAATGACAAAAATATGAACAGTACCATGAATACTCATAACACCTTTTACATTGATAAAAGCCTTCTTAACGACAAGCTATCTTGACATAAATTACATTATTGAGTGGTTCAACATAGTCTTTCACAACAACTAGTTCAAATATTAACATGCTTAAAAGGAGTTAATTAAACTTTAAAGAGACATGCTTAGATACAGAAGTCAAAATAACTGCACAGATACTACCACCTCAAAATGAAAAAAAACCCTATGGCTAGCCTAGTCCTAGTGGTATCCGTTAGGAAGACCACTACGGTTATCTCCACCCTGCGGAGATACAACTGGTGGATTATCATCCACATCACCTCCCTCATCGGGAGCATCACCATCATCCTCGTCAAGTGGATAATACTGAGGATCCTTGTCTATCTCCTCAACGGGATCGTCCTCTGATGGGTGCGTTATGCGATTCCGGCAAGTGTACCGGATTCGTCGCCAAGTAATAAAAAGATATCGATCCCACAGAGACCGTGATCTCAAATCGCAACTAATTATTAAATCGATAAAACTGGACTGTATAAAAATAAGAATTTTTGAAGAGGTTTTGATTTTTGAAATAAGAGATAACTTAGAAAATCAGATAAGTAATGCAATCAAGTAAAACAAAGTAAATCAGTTTATGGTTTTTCAGATCTAAATGGATTCCTAGGAATTGGGTTACCAACAAGATTGTTTATGTTACTAAATTGATTATCCCTTGTTAATTACCAACATTACTTTGAAAGCGAATTTATCCTCAAATAGTTAATGCTCCCTATCGGGTTACAAAAACCGTGCCCAATTAAACCGACCCCTACTCTCGTGGTAGTCGAATTCAGATTGGACCCTTTACGTTTCGTGACAATTCGTTAATCCTCGAAGGACCGCTTCTAACTATCATGATTTAAGTCCTAAGTCTGATTTTATAGATCCGATACCTAAGTTCATCGCTAGGTTCCTCCTTAGAATATCTATGACACGCAAACAAGTGGCCACCGAATTCACGAGTAATTAAAACACTAGAAATCAGATCTAAAGCAAAGTCGTAATTAACAAGAAATCGAAATCAATTCATAACATGAAAACAGATCTTGGGCATAGCCCCAATCCCCAGAAATTAAACTACTACTCAAGCATTGCCATGGTGATGACAAGCTTGATTAACAACAACATAAAATAAAAAATAAGAGAAGAGAAGAGGGAGAAGAAGAGAGATCCTAAATTATAGCCCAAGAGTAGCAGCCAAAGTCTTCTTCATCTCTGCCTAGATGCCTTATTAATAGATTTGGGAAGTTTGAATCCCAATCAAACACAAATTCAGATCCAAATTAGTTTAAAATTACGCGTCACGGCCGTGATGGCCATCACAGCCAGGCCGTGACGGATTCTGCCTTGGGTGTTGCTTCAGTGGTTGGTCTGTCACGGCCGTGATGCGCATCACGGCTAGGCCGTGATCAGTTCTGCCTGTGAGGGTCTGGTTCAGCTGACATGTCCAACCGTGATGGGCATCACGGCTAGGCCGTGACCAGTTCTGACTTTAATTTGCCTTCTTGGTTTTCAGTTTTGCTCGATCATGGGCGTGATGGTCATAACGGCCAGGCCGTGATGGGCTCTGTTTGGCTCATTTTCTTCACTTTTTAAGCTCCATCTTCATGTAAGCTCCATCATGGTCAATCCTGAGCATTTTATCCTTAATTCCTGCAAAACAACACCACAAAACCGCCTTACCCGTTCCAAGGTAAAAACTAACCAAAAATCAAATTAAATATGCCTAAACTATATGAAAATGCATGCAAAATGATAAGCAAATATGAGGTGTAATCACACTCATCAAATCACCCCAAGCTTAAGATTTTGCTTGTCCTCAAGCAATTACCAAGGCCAGACAAGATAATCAGAGCAAGGATAGTGAACCAAGAACCCGAGTAACTAATCCAAGCAACAGGCATATTCAATAAATACCCAAGAGACAATCCATTTCAAGTCCAATTAGAAGCTTAGGTTTCCTAAATTCATATTCTCACTGATTCGGGCACTCTTCTCACCTCACTCAAGTGTTTAAGGATATATGACAATTCGCTCAATTTCCTCAAGGAAGGTATTCTACCATAAGCTTGACCATTAACCAAATCTCTACTTTATTAATGAAAACACAAAAGAATCAAGAGGTCTTCCATTTTGGTTGTAATGAGGACATGGGATTAATTGTTAGGTGGGGAAATCAAGAAAATGTAAATTCAAGAATGGCTAAACAGAATATCAAACAATGCAAAGCATGACACCTTCTAAAATACCTTTTTAGGTTTTAGTTCACTTTTCCACCTTTCTTTCTTTCTTTTTATTTTTATTTCTCACTTTCTTTTTGTCATCCCTTCTCCACCTTTTTTTTGTTTATTTTATTTTATTTATTTGGAGAAGGGAGATCTTCAATTCAAGAGAAATATTTTTCTAATTTTCTCATCCCACAATTTTATTTTTTCAAACTACCTTTTTACCCTTTTTGCAATACTTTAAAAGGCGCCATACCAAGCATCATTCATAAAAATAATTCAAGGTACCATGAAAAGTATTTTATTCTTTTAGGCTCAAAATTGGGCAACTAAGGGGTAGCATTTAATCAATCAAAGCTCAGAAAGCCAGAAAAATACCTAATGCCTCAATCATTTTCAAAAAATTTTAAGTTTCAAAACGGTTTCAAGTCAAGTTCTAGAGAGTACAATCCAAGAGGAATTAAACACTCTATCACAAAGAATGGGGTAGATTTAGTGAGTACCCCTTTTTGGCTCAAAAATCTCACATTTAGTAGTTTAAAATCAATGAGAAACACAAATTTAAGGAACCACATGCTAATTATCAACTATCAAAAGATCATCTCAAGCATTTTTATATTTAGCATTATCACAAGAATAAAAAAATTGGGTTCAAAAATTCACTATCTCAATTTATTTAGCACCAAGTTCTCGCAATCGGATGCATAATCTAAGCAAGGGGCAATCTAATCATGTGATCATGCAAAACTATGCCTATATGAATGCAACATGAAAAATGCAAAAAAATTGCAAAAATACCCCTACCCCAAGCTTAAAGATTTACATTGTCCCAAATGTATATAATCAAGTCGGAGAGAGGAGAAAAATGGAACAACTCACCGAGGTGGTAGCGGGTGTTAGCTCACATGCCAGTCAAAAACTTGTTGAAAAATGTATCACGGCCGTGATGCGTACCACGGCTAGGCCGTGATCAATTCTGGTCCATAGGAGCTGGCCTGTCACGGCTGTGACTTCTATCACGGCTAGGCCGTGATGCATTCTGATCTTCAGGGTCCTTCTCATCACGCCCGGGCCGTGATCCTTTCTGGTCTTCTTTGGTTAGCTCATCACGGTCGTGACCACCGTCACGGCCTGGGCGTGATGACTTCTGACTTTATTTGTCCTTGACCTTTTTGCTCTTCCTTCCTTCATAACCTAAAAACACTTGGCAAAAATCATCAATTAGTGATCTTTCTTTTCTTATCTTTTCAAATTATTCAAAAACAAAATTCAAAAACAAATGGAAAAGGGAAAGAAAACTTGGGTTGCCTCCCAAGAAGCGCTTATTTACGGTCTTAAGTTTGACCATACTTCTTTCAATCAACCGGGGTCGACTGGGCGTAGAAGTTTAGGAACACTTCTCTTCCATGGGAGTCCTTCAAAGAGCCGATTCTGCTCATATGGCCAATTGTGCTTCCGCTTTGCTCTTTTCACTCTGAGCTTCATGGCCTTACTCCCTCCCGGCGGAAGTTTTGTTTCCACATGATGAGCAACTCCAACTTCATCATTACTGGGTGCATCATTTTCCATGCAAATCTTCGGAGTTGATTCCATGTTGAGCTCTTCCTTTACCACTGGAGACGTTATATCGATCCTGCACACATGACTCTCAAAAGGAGGGTTGTTATATGAGTTAGTCAAATAAAAATCTACCCTACCTTCCTCCACATTCAGAGAGAGTTTGCCATTCTTTACATCTATCATCGCTCCAGTGGTGGCCAAGAATGGCCTTCCTAGAATGATAGGGAATTTAGAATTCTCGTTCATATCCAATACCAGGAAATCAGTAGGGACGAAAAATTTCCCTACCTTTACGAGAACATTCTCTAGTATGCCTAGAGGATTTTTAGTTGAGCCATCCGCAAATTGTAAGGAGAATTTGAATGGGCTCAACTCCTTGGTTCCCAACCTCTCCAAGATAGTAAGCGGCATCAAGCTCGCACTAGCCCCTAAGTCACATAAGGCTTGGTCTATTTTCACTTCTCCAATCGAGCAAGCAATAGAGAAACTACCTGGATCTTTTAGTTTAGGAGGCATATTAGTTTTTATCTTGACATTGTGCTCCTCAATTAAGCTCTTAGTTTCTATTTCTACTTGCTTTCTCTTGACCAACCTTTGTGGGAAAGGTATTGGGGGTTGGTACGGTGGTGGAGGGACATACATTGGTTTTGGCTCTTCATCTTCGCTCATGTCCTCCTCACATTCCACATCCTTTTTAGCTACCCCAAGCTTATCATCCCTCAAGCATATGGCATTACAATGTTCATTGGGATTTACTTCGGGTTGCCTCGGAAACGTACCTTTAGGTCTAGAATATGTGCTGGCTTGTTGGGCAATTTGAGTTTCTAACATCTTATTATGGATGGCTAAGTTATCTACTTTAGATGTTAGCTCTTTTATTGCCTCATTGACTGCCCTAACCTTGTTGTCTAAACTCTTCATTTTGTTTTGTTTGAGTTTCAACAAAACTTTCCAAAAGAGACTCAATTTTAGACTTTTGTACCTAAGGATACCCCGATGCGGGTTTCCTATTACCTTGACCTTCTTGGAACTGGTGGTTCAGGGTGTTGCTGTAGTTCCCGTAGGAGAGGTAAGGGTTGTTCTTCCTTCCTTGGTTGTAAGGATTTGGGGGAGCATAATTTGGCAACTTCGGGTTCGTGTCGTAGAAGTTGTGACAAAAGTTCACTTGTTCCCCCAAAGCGCCGGATCCATGAGCAATACCACATGGGCACTCCATTATGTCATGTCCCTGCATTCCACAAATCTCACAAACAATGTTAGTAGCACCTATTGAACTCAAATTAGCCCTTTCTAGATGATCAAAGCGTTTATTTAGTGAGTCTATTTAAGACATAATAAGATCAGTGCTATTCATTTCAAACTTACCCCCCGAAATCTTTTTCGGGTTATTACCTCATTCTGAACCCCATTGGTGGTAGTTGGTGGCCATGTTTTCAATGATGTTGAATGCCTCAGTCAGAGACCTATTCATAAAGGCTCCACCAGCTGCGGAATCAAGTGACACCTTTGAAGAGTAATCCAATCCGTTGTAGAAGGTGTGCACTAATAACCACCTCTCGAGTCCATGATGTAGGCAAGACTCCAGCAATCCATTGTAGCGATCCCAAGCTTCTGACAAGCATTCTCCGTCCTTTTGGAAGAAGCCGGTGATCTGGGCTCGTAGGTAAGCCGTCTTCGAGGGAGGGAAGAATTTCTCCAGGAATGCCTGCTCCAGTTGGTCCCAAGTTGACAAGGTATTAGCGGGCACTTGCTTCAGCCAAGCTTTTGCCTTTCCAGTAAGAGAGGAGGGGAACAACCTCAAACGAATAGCATCAACCGGGGCGCCTTGAATTCTAACTCCATCGGTGAACTCCAAGAATGTCTCCACGTGATCAGTCGGGTCCTCCGAGGGCAATCCTCCGAATTGATGTTGCCTAATCATGTTAATCAGCATAGGCGGTATAGTGTAGTTCTCCGCCTCAATCTCTGGCCTAGCAATCCCAGTTCGCAAACCCCTAGCATTTGGGGCTGCGTAGTCCTTCAACGGTTTCGTATCCGGAAGATTCGTCATGAGTGGAATGGGAATCAACCCCTCTCTCTCTCTCTCTCTTTGTAGTCTCCTACGTTTATGAAAGGTCCTTTCGACTTCGGGGTCGACCTCACTAAGGTTTCCAAGACTTAGTGATCTTTGCATACAATAGAAAACATAGAGAGATAGATGCTAAAAAGAAAAGATTGATGAAATATATATATATATATATATATATTTATAACAAAAAATTAGTTAAAAAGAGAAAGAAAAGGTCCAGAAAAATCAATTTAAAAATTAAATTGAGATTCGAGGAAGCACAGTCTCCGGCAACGACGCCAAAAACTTGATGGATGCGTTATGCGATTCCAGGAAGTGTATCGGATTCATCGCCAAGTAATAAAAAGATATTGATCCCACAGAGACCGTGATCTCAAATCGCAACTAATTATTAAATCGATAAAACTGGACTGTATAAAAATAAGAATTTTTGAAGAGGTTTTGATTTTTGAAATAAGAGTTAACTTAGAAAATCAGATAAGTAATGCAATCAAGTAAAACCGAAAGTAAATAAGTTTATGGTTTTTCAGATCTAAATGGATTCCTAGGAATTGGGTTACCAACAAGATTGTTTATGTTACTAAATTGATTATCCCTTGTTAATTACCAACATTACTTTGAAGGCGAATTTATCCTCAAATAGTTAATGCTCCCTCTCGGGTTACAAAAACCGTGCCCAATTAAACCGACCCTTACTCTCGTGGTAGTCGAATTTAGATTGGACCCTTTACGTTTCGTGACAATTCGTTAATCCTCGAAGGACCGCTTCTAACTCTCGTGATTTAAGTCCTAAGTCTGATTCTATAGATCTGATACCTTAGTTCACCGTTAGGTTCCTCCTTAGAATATCTACGACACGCAAACAAGTGGCAACCGAATTCACGAGTAATTAAAACACTAGAAATCAGATCTAAAGCAAAATCGTAATTAACAAGAAATCGAAATCAATTCATAACATGAAAACAGATCTTGGGCATAGCCCCAATCCCCAGAAATTAAACTACTACTCAAGCATTGCCATGGTGATGACAAGCTTGATTAACAACAACATAAAATAAAAAATAAGAGAATAGAAAAGGGAGAAGAAGAGAGATCCTAAATTATAGCCTAAGAGTAGCAGCCGAAGTCTTCTTCATCTCTGCCTAGATGCCTTATTTATAGATTTGGGAAGTTTGAATCCCAATCAAACACAAACTCAGATCCAAATCAGTTTCTTCAGATCCAAAAATTACGCGTCACGGCCGTGATGGCCATCTCGGCCAGGCCGTGACGGATTCTGCCTTGGGCGTTGCTTCAGTGGTTGGTTGTCACGGCCGTGATGCTCATCACGGCTAGGCCGTGATCAGTTCTGCCTATGAGGGTCTGGTTCAACTGACATGTCACGGCCGTGATGGGCACCACGGCTAGGCCGTTACCAGTTCTGACTTTTGCCTTCTTTCTTTTCAGTTTTACTCGATCATGGGCGTGATGGTCATCACGGCCAGGCCGTGATGGGCTCTGTTTGGCTCATTTTCTTCACTTTTTAAGCTCCATCTTCATGTAAGCTCCATCATGGTCAATCCTGAGCATTTTATCCTTAATTCCTGCAAAACAACACCACAAAACCGCCTTACCCGTTCCAAGGTAAAAACTAACCAAAAATCAAATTAAATATGCCTAAACTATATGAAAATGCATGCAAAATGATAAGGAAATATGAGGTGTAATCACACTCATCATCCTCCAAATCCTCCAGAGGGTCCCCCTCCATAATCTCCGGTGGGCCCTCCTCAATAGGCTCAACAGGTGCTACCTCCTAATGAGGTGGGTCCTGGGGTTGCTGAGGACCTAAGACCTCTAAACCCTGGGCAACCCAATGCTGTAGACAGATATCCACAGGTGGTAGCGTAATCTGACCGTTTCTATAGTGTGAACCCTCCGAATAGGTCCATCCAAAGCTCTACCCTCCACTGTAGACACCGGGCCAGTATAGTAGGCAACGGGGGCTCCCGGTTGAAACTCCCACACAGCAGGGTCCTGATAGTTCTCAAATATGAGGGCTCGCACCCGAAAGTGAACCAATGGTGCATCAGGATCCATCTATTTTTCCCAAACAAATAAAATATGCCACATAGAAAAGAAAAACCAACAAAATGCAAGGGTGAGATATCAATATATGAATAATCATGATAACTACATAATTGCAACACAAAACATCAAGTACTATAAACAACATCATATACACAACATGAAGATAGTTAAATCAATCATGGTATCACACCAACACATCATCAACTTCGAAAAACATATGATATTTTCAAAAATTCAACTTTTTATGCAAGACTCTGGAGTTTTCAACTTTTTAAAATTGAGCTGATCAGGCTCGATTGCCATATAATCACAACGTGAATTTCCACTACACTACCCAAAACTCCTGGCACAGTGTGCAACGTGCGTGGATGTCCATAGCATACTGTCCAACACAAGGCACAACAATCTAGGTGATGAGTGTGATTCCTCATCATCTTTGTCTATCATTTTGCATGCATTTTCATGTAGTTTAGGCATATTTTTATTAGATTTTAGGTTAATTTTCCTTTGGAACGGGTAAGGCGGTTTTCGTGTGTTGTTTTGCAGATATAAAGGGTAAATTGCTCAAGATAAACCATGATGAAGTTTGGATGAAGATGGAGCTTTAAAACTGAAGAAAATGAGCCAAACAGAGCCCATCACGGCCTAGCCGTGATGCCCATCACGGCCATGATCGAGCAAAAACTGAAGAAGAAGAAAGGCTGAAGTCAGAGTCTGTCACGGCCAGGCCGTGATAGCCATCACGGCCGTGACCCAAAACCACCAAAAGTCAGAGCACATCACGGCCCTGTCGTGAAATTCTTCACGGGCCAAAACAGAGGCTCGCGTCGCGAGCAGTATTCTCGCCCCGCGAGAGACCGGATTGTGCACAACATCCAGAGGCAGAGACCGTCACGGCCAGGCCGTGATGGCCATCACGGCCGTGACGCGCATTACTTGGACCTGAAGAAACCGAAATAGATCAGATTTTGAGTTGGTTTGGGACTCTAACTTCCCCAATTCTATAAATATGGACCAAGGCATCAGATACAGAGAGGATCATCAACATGATACAAGGATCAACACATTAGGGGCTACTACTCTAGGCATAGATTTAGGATCTCTTCTCCTCTTCTCCTCTCTTCTCTTTTCTTATTTTTATTATGTTGTCATCCCAGCTTGTCATCTCCATGGCAAGACTGGAGTAGTAGCATAGTTTCTAGGGATTAGGGCTCTGCCCGAGGTTTGTAAATGATGTTGATTTGATGTAAAAATCTTTGTTAATTACTATTTGCTTTAGATCTGATTTCTAGTGTGTTAATCACTCATAAATTTCTGAGAACCGTTTATTTACGTGACATAGACGTTCTAAGGAGGAACCTAGCGGTGAACTTAGGATTTCTAGGGTGATTCACTCGTAAAGCCCGGCAGCCACTAGTTTGTGAGATGTGAATGATCCAAGGAGGAACCTAGCGGTGAACTTAGGTTATTTGCATAATCGAGACATTATAGGGAGGAACCTAGCGGTGAACCTAGGTGTCGGACCTATAGAAGTCAGACTTGGGACCTGAAATCACGAGAGTTAGAAGCCGTCCCTCGAGGAGCAACGAGTTGTCACGGAACGCAAAGGGTCCAATCTGGGATCGACTACCACGAGAGTAGGGGTCGGGTCAATTGGGCACGGCTTTTGTAACCCGAGAGGGAGCTTAAGCTATCAGAGGATAAACTCGCCTTCAAGGCAATTTCGGTAATCAACAAAGGTAAATCTGTTAGCAACATAAACAGCCTCAAAGGTAACCCAAATCCCTAGGAATCCGTTTTAGATAAAAACCCCAAAAACAATTGTTTTCTGTTTTAATTGTTCTCTGCTCATCTATCTTTCAATTCAAAAACCAATTTCAAAACCCTCTCTAAAAAGTCCAGAACTTAATCGATTCGAAAACCGATTGCGATTCGGGAACACAGTCTCTGTGGGTTCGATATCTTTTATTACTTGACGGCAGTCCGGTACACTTGCCGGACACGCACGAGCGTCGTCGCACGTCGACTGACGAGACATCAAGTTTTTGGCGCCGTTGCCGGGGACTGTGCCTTTTCGAATTTCAATTAGTTTTTAAATTGATTTTTCTGGATCCTTTTCTTTTTGTTTGATTTTTATTTCTGAAATATAAAAAAAAAAAAAAAATTAAATTTCTTTTCCTTCTATTGTATCCATCTCTCTGTGAATTATATGCAAAGATCCCTAAGTCTTGGGAGCCTTAGTGAGATTGATCCGGAGATCGAGAGGACCTTCCACAGACGTAGAAAACTACAAAGAGAGGGAGAAAGGTTGAGTCCCGTTCCACTCATGGCGAATCAACCGGATACAAAGCCTTTGAAGGACTACGCAGCCCCAAATGCGAGAGGCTTGCGAACTGGGATTGCAAGGCCAGAGATTGAGGCGGAAAACTATACCATACCACCTATGTTAATCAACATGATTAGGCAACATCAATTCGGAGGATTGCCTTCGGAGGACCCGACTGATCATATAGAAACATTCTTAGAGTTCACTGATGCAATCCGGATTCATGGAGCCTCAGTCGATGTTGTGCGTTTGAGATTGTTCCCCTCATCTCTCACTGGAAAAGCGAAGGCCTGGCTTAAGCAAATCCCCGCTAACACTTTGACTACTTGGGACCAATTGGAGCAGGCGTTCTTGGAGAAATTCTTCCCTCCATCCAAGACGGCCTACATAAGAACCCAGATCACCGGCTTCTTCCAAAAAGACGGAGAATCATTATCGGAAGCCTGGGATCGATACAAGGGACTGCTGGAGTCGTGCCCACATCACGGACTCGAGAGGTGGTTAATAGTGCACACCTTCTATAACGGATTAGACTACTCTTCGAAGGTGTCACTAGATTCTGCAGCCGGTGGAGCGTTTATGAATAGGCCTCTCACTGAGGCATTCAACATCATCGAGAATGTCGCCACCAACTACCACCAATGGGGGTCCGAAAGAGGTAATAACCCGAACAAGATTTCTGGGGGTAAGTTTGAAGTAAGTAGCATTGATCGATAATGTCTAAATTTGACTCACTAAATAAACGATTAGATAAGATTGAAAGAGCTAATGTGAGTGCAATAGGTGCTACTAACACTATTTGTGAGATTTGTGGAATGCGGGGACATGACATGATGGGATGCCCACATGGATCCCCAAGGCCGGGTGAGCAAGTGAACTCTTGTAACAACTACTATGATACGAACCCGAAGCTGCCCAACTATGCTCCCCAAATCCCTACAACCAAAGAAGGAACAACCCTTACCTCTCCTACGGCAACTACAAAGAACACGCTCAACCATGAGTTCCAAGAGGGTCAAGGAAATAAGAGAAGCAGCACCAGGGGTATCCTCGGGTTCAAAAATCTAAGCTCGAGTCTCTCATGGAAAACTTTGTTGCCACTCAAGCTCATGAGAATGAGGCAATAAAGGAGCTAGCATCTAAGGTCGACCACTTAGCCACTCATAGCAAGATGCTAGAAACCCGGATTGCCCAACAAGCCAAGACGTACTCGAGACCTAAGGATACATTCCCGGGGCAACCCGAAGCAAATCCCAATGAGCATTGCAATGTCATACACTTGAGGGATGATGAGCTTGGGGTGGGGGTAGCTGAAATGGAGGTGGAACCGGAGGAGGACACGAGCGAAAAGGAAGAGCTTGAACCGAAATACGTCCCTCCACCACCGTACCAACCCCCGATACCTTTCCCACAGAGGTTGGTCGGGGAAAAAGCAAGTAGATGTAGAGACTAAAATGCCTACTAAACCGAAAGACCCAGGTAGTTTCTCCATCGCTTGCTCGATTGAAAAAGTGCAAATAGACCGAGCCTTGTGTGACCTAGGGGCTAGTGCGAGCTTGATGTCCCTCACTATCATGGAAAGGTTGGGAAGCAAAGAGTTGAGGCCATTCAAAATCCCCTTACAATTTGCGGATGGCTCAACTAGGACTCCTCTAGGCATACTAGAGAATGTTCCTGTAAAGGTAGGGAAAATTCTCATCCCTACCGACTTCCTGGTATTGGACATGAAAGGGAATTCTAAATTCCCCATCATTTTAGGAAGGCCATTCTTGGCAACCGCTGGAGCATTAATAGACGTAAGGAATGGCAAACTCTCTCTAAATGTAGAGGAAGGTAGGGTAAATTTTCAGTTGATTAACTCTTGTAACAACCCTCCTTTTGAGAGCCATGTGTGCAGGATTGATGTAACGTCTCCAGCGGTAGAGAAAGAACTTAGCATGGAAGCAACCCCAAAGATTTGCAGGGCTAATGATGCACCCAGCAGTGGTGAAGTTGGAGTTGCTGTCCATACGGAAACAAAACTTCCGCCGGGAGGAAGGAAGGCTAGGAAGCTCCGAGAGAAAAGAGCAAAGCGGAAGCATTATTGGCCGTATGAGCAGAAACGGCTATTTGAAGGAGCTCCATGGAAAAGAAGTGTTCCTGCACTTCTACGCCCAGCCGACCCCGGTTGACTGAAGGAAGTTTGGTCAAGCTTAAGACCATAAATAAGCGCTTCTTGGGAGGCAACCCAAGTTTTCTTTCCCTTTTTCCTTTTGTTTTTGATTTAACCTCTTGAATAATTTGAGAAGATCAAGAGGCAAAAATATCATTAATAGGTTTGTCTAGTGTTTTCAGGTTGAGAAAGAGAAGAAGAGCATAAAAAAATAAAGTCAGAGGCCATCACGCCCTGGCCGTGACAGTGGTCACGGCCGTGATGAACTAAACAAGAGCACAGAGAGTATCACGGCCTAGCCGTGACAACCATCACGGGCGTGATGAGTAGGATGCCAAGGCCAGAGAGCATCACGGCCTAGCCGTGATGTATACCACGGCCGTGACAGGGCAACTCCTGAGGACAGAATTGATCACGGCCTAGCCGTGATGAGCCTCACGGCCGTGAGAAAATTTCTACCCAAGTTTTGACTAGAATGTGAACCAACACCCGCGACCGACTCGGTAAGTTGTTCCATTTTTCTCCTCTCTCCGACTTGATTATTTACATTGGAAACAATGTAAGTAATCAAGCTTGGGGTAGGGGTATTTATTTTTGCATTTGCATTGTTGCATTCATATTGCATTCTCATAGGCATAGATTGGTATGATCACATTCTCTAGATTGCCCCTCACTTAGAACATGCATCCGATTGTAAGAACTTGGAGCCAAATGAATTGAGATAGTGAATTTTTGAACCCAATTTTTCATTATTCTTGTGATATGGCTAAAAATAAAAAAATTCTTGAGATAGTCATTTGATAGTTGATAATTAGCATGTGGTCCCTTAAACTTGCGTTCCTCACTGATTTATGAACTACTAAATGTAAGATTTTGAGCCAAAAGGGGTATTCACTAAATCTACCCCATTTCTTGTGATAGAGTGATTTAATTCCTCATGGACTGTATTTTCTAGAACTTGACTTGAAACCATTTCAAAACTTAAAAATTTTCTGAAAACATTTTTGGAAATGATTGAGGCACTAGGTATTTTTCCGGCCTCCCGAGCTTTGAATGATAAATGCTACCCCTTAGTTGCCCAATTTTGAGCCTAAAGAAAAAAAATACTTTTCTTGGTACCATGAATTAATTTGATAAATAATGCTTGGTATGGCACCTTTTAAAGTATTACAAAAAGGGTAATTGGTAGTTGGAAAAAGAATGGGATGAAAATATTTCTCTTGAGCTATAAATCTCCCCTTCTCCAAACAAATAAAAAATGAAATGAACAGAAAAAAATGGAGAAGGGGATGACAAAGAAAGTGAGAAATGAAAAGAAAAAGAAAAAGAAAAAAATAATAATAATAGAAGGAAGAAAGGTGGAAAAAGTAAATCAAAGCCCCCAAAAAGGGGTATTTTAGAAGGTGTCATACTTTGTAATGTTTGATAATCTATCTAGCCTTCTTGAAAATTCCCTTTCTTTGATTTTCCCACCTAACAATAAATCCCATGGCCACATTACAACCAAAGGAAAAGACCTCTTGATTCTTAAGTGTTTTCTTAAATAAAGTAGAGATTTGGTTAATAGTCAAGCCTATGGTAAAATACTTTACTTGAGGAAATGGAGTGAATTGTCATAAACCCTAAAACACTTGAGTGAGGTGAGATGAGTGCCCAAATCAGTGAGGACATGAACTTGAAGAACCTAAGCTTCTAATTGGACTTGAACTTGATTATCTCTTGAGTGCTTATTAAAAATGCCTATTACTTGGATTAGCTTCTAGGGTTCTTAGTTCACTATCCATGCTTTGAAAGATTTATATCTTATGGCCTGAGTAATTGCTTGAGGACAAACAAAGTTTTAAGCTTGGGGTGATTTGATGAGTGTGATTCCTCATCATCTTTGTCTATCATTTTGCATGCATTTTCATGTAGTTTAGGCATATTTTTATTAGATTTTAGGTTAATTTTCCTTTGGAACGGGTAAGGCGGTTTTCGTGTGTTGTTTTGCAGATATAAAGGGTAAATTGCTCAAGATCAACCATGATGAAGTTTGGATGAAGATGGAGCTTTAAAACTGAAGAAAATGAGCCAAACAGAGCCCATCACGGCCTAGCCGTGATGCCCATCACGGCCATGATCGAGCAAAAACTGAAGAAGAAGAAAGGCTGAAGTCGAGTACGTCACGGCCAGGCCGTGATAGCCATCACGGCCGAGACCCAAACACACCAAAAGTCATCTCACATCACGGCCCTGTCGTGAAATTCTTCAAGGGCCAAAACAGAGTCTCTCATCGCGAGCAGTATTCTCTCCTCGCGAGAGAACGGATTGTGCACAACATCCAGAGGCAGAGACCGTCACGGCCAGGCCGTGATGGCCATCACGGCCGTGACGCGCATTACTTGGACCTGAAGAAACCGAAATAGATCAGATTTTGAGTTGGTTTGGGACTCTAACTTCCCCAATTCTATAAATATGGACCAAGGCATCAGATACAGAGAGGATCATCAACATGATACAAGGATCAACACATTAGGGGCTACTACTCTAGGCATAGATTTAGGATCTCTTCTCCTCTTCTCCTCTCTTCTCTTTTCTGATTTTTATTATGTTGTCATCCCAGCTTGTCATCTCCATGGCAAGACTGGAGTAGTAGCATAGTTTCTAGGGATTAGGGCTCTGCCCGAGGTTTGTAAATGATGTTGATTTGATGTAAAAATCTTTGTTAATTACTATTTGCTTTAGATCTGATTTCTAGTGTGTTAATCACTCATAAATTTCGGCAACCGTTTATTTACGTGACATAGACGTTCTAAGGAGGAACCTAGCGGTGAACTTAGGATTTCTAGGGTGATTCACTCGTAAAGCCCGGCAGCCACTAGTTTGTGAGATGTGAATGATCCAAGGAGGAACCTAGCGGTGAACTTAGGTTATTTGCATAATCGAGACATTATAGGGAGGAACCTAGCGGTGAACCTAGGTGTCGGACCTATAGAAGTCAGACTTGGGACTGAAATCACGAGAGTTAGAAGCCGTCCCTCGAGGAGCAACGAGTTGTCACGAACGCAAAAGGGTCCAATCTGGGATCGACTACCACGAGTAGTAGGGTCGGGTCAATTGGGCACGGCTTTTGTAACCCGAGAGGGAGCTTAAGCTATCAGAGGATAAACTCGCCTTCAAGGCAATTTCGGTAATCAACAAAGGTAAATCTGTTAGCAACATAAACAGCCTCAAAGGTAACCCAAATCCCTAGGAATCCGTTTTAGATAAAAACCCCAAAAACAATTGTTTTCTGTTTTAATTGTTCTCTGCTCATCTATCTTTCAATTCAAAAACCAATTTCAAAACCCTCTCTAAAAAGTCCAGAACTTAATCGATTCGAAAACCGATTGCGATTCGGGAACACAGTCTCTGTGGGTTCGATATCTTTTATTACTTGACGGCAGTCCGGTACACTTGCCGGACACGCACGAGCGTCGTCGCACGTCGACTGACGAGACATCACTAGGCTAATGGACTTCATTATCCATCAAGGCACAATGAAACAACGTAGCATGAAATACCTGACCCTTCAAGGTAGTCATACAAAACAACGTAGGCACGTCTGCCAAAAATGAATGCATGATACAAATCGTTTTATTTTCAGCTTTTCTTTGTGCTTTGTTGTTTCCTTTGTCGAGGCTCAAGACTCACGACCTTCCAAAGTTTTAAACGTCTTAAAACTTTTATTATCAACATAGGACCTTAAGTCCGAGTGTCTAATCACAACAGTCCTAGACCTGTGCACTAGTCTAGAATTTTGTGGTCGTAGAAAACAACTTTCACCTTTTCACCACTTTCACAACATTTTGATACAGCTTATATAGGACAAACAGTCCATAACAATGTGAGTCATAGATCAACATGTTTTAAAACACTAGTATCCCGACGTCTTGGTTACAAGGTTCAACTTTTCAACTTTTCTTTTTCGTTCTGTGAAAAATACAAAATCCAAAAATAAAGCTTCCGTAACTTATCCAAGTTATCGGATATTTTTATTTTGAATAAAATCTTTTTGAAAAACAATTTCCTTTTTTTTTTAAATCATTTTAAAACCTTGAGTTATAGGAAAACTCTCTTTCATTTCTAAAAATCCATCTTTACTTTGAAAAAGATCCTCTTTTCAAAAAATAGAGACTTTTGGGAAGAAACTTTTTATAACATATTGAGGAAAAAAAATCTTTTGATAAGGAATTAAGAATTTGATTTGTTCTTCAATAGTAATCTTCATCATAAAATAGTTCCAAAATTTTAAGGCTTTAAAAAAATTCTCAAACTCTTCTTAAATAATTTCTCTTTCACATTTATGAAGAAAATCTTTATTTTTAAAATCTTAAATTTTTCACCAAATGTTATAAAAATATTTACCTTCTCTTTATATATATAAAAAAAAATTCAACTTGAAAACATTTATCTTTTGTCTTTCATATATGTTTTATTAAGGCTTTTATCTCATCTTAATGATTGGGCTCTAACCAATGGTTAGGCTACTATGCAACAAACAATACAACTTTCAACAATTACAACATAACCAACATAGTATAATATAAATCATTCAAACATATTCAGTTCAACACATTATCAATGCCACAAAATAAAATAAATCCAAACAATCACTTCAACAACAACATTTAGTAAATTCAAAACAAAACAAACATATACCAATCCCGCTTTTTCACCCAAGTAACAACAACACCAACACAACCAAACAATTCAAACATACAAGCATATAATTACCACAATTGTAATATCTCTCAGACTTTCTCTCCTTACCTCAGAGTTCAACGATAAAGGATTCGGTTGAGTATTTTAAAGAGATCGACTCGGGTTCTCGTTATAATTGCCAATATGAATAAAATAAATGTTTGTCATAAGTTAAAAATTTTATAAAATCGCCCTAAAACCTCCATGCATGTTTCAGCCATGCTAAAAAAAATCATGTTATAAATTTTAAATTTTTACAAGCTTTTGGATTTATAGTCCTTAAGCATCAAAGAGACAAAGTAAAAGCTTAAAACTTAAATTTTTGAACTCTTAGCCTAATTAACCATAGGTTTCGGCCTTCACCTTAAGTAGTGGAAAATATTATTTTCCAACCATCTAATTTCATGCATGAACTAATATAATGTTTTTAAGCATCATTCAACTAAAACAATTGAACAAGACTTCATCAACTACTCATGTGAGTTTCGATCTTAAAAATAAAAAGGCTAGGGATTTTAAAATTTTCAAACTCTACATTAAATCATTCATGCAAAGGAAATAGATTATCACACATGCATCCTTCCTAAAGATTCAAGTGAGGCTTCATTAACTCTATATTCTAGAATTTTAGCCATAAAATCATAACAAGGAAGGAAAACATAATTTTGATTAAATACATGAGGTGAAAAATACATAAATCAAGGTCTTTAAACCATGCATCTGAGATTTTCATTAAAAGTTCATCCTTTTTCCTCTTGGTGTTTTCGGCCAACACCATGATCATAGGGTTGGATGACTTTCTCACCACATGCAATACGTAAAAATATAAGTAAATATGAGTAGGATTTGATAAAAACTATTTTTAAGTGAAAAAGGATTTTTCTTGAAAAACATAAGTTGAAATCATGAACATATAACAAAGGTAACTATCATGTATGTGAAAATTCTTTGTAGAACCACCACCTTTCCTCCATTAGGGTTTCGGCCACCCTTCAACAATGGTCATAGGAAGGCCTTTTTCAACAAGCAAGGGTTGAAGATGGTTGTGAGGATGAGTAGGACTTGAAACAATTTGGTTTCATGAACATGCACTAAAGGAAAATCAATTTACAACAAAAATGATTAACATGCAAGTTGATATTAGAAACTTGAAAGAAATGAGCAAGAGTTGAGAATTTATACACTTTAAATGATGATGGTGATGAGCAAGAGATGAAGATGAGGATGGTTCTTAGCTTCCAAACTCAAAAGGCTAGAGGTTGAAGATGATGAATAATAACTTTAGTAAGAGAAGTAAGTGTTGGCTAGGGAGAAGAAATGAGCAAATGAAGCAAAGTGTGAGATGAGGGTATTTATAGAGGGGGGCGCTTGATGAGTGTGATTTCACCTCATATTTCATTGATATTTTGCATGCATTTTCATATAGCTTGGGCATATTTAATTTGATTTTTGTTAGTTTTTACCTTGAAACGGGTAAGGCGGTTTTGTGGTGTTGTTGTGTAGGAATTAAGGATTAAAATGCTCGAGATTAGCCATGATGGAGCTTGCATGAAGATAGGGCTTGAAAAGTAAATAAACTGAGCCAAACAGAGCCCATCACGACCTAGCCGTGATGTCCTTCACGGCCGTGATCGAATAGAGCTTAAAAGAAAGAATGGAAAAGTCAGAACTGGTCACGGCCAGGCCGTGATATCCATCACGGCCGTGACATGTCAGCAGAACCAGACCCTCACAGGCAGAACTGATCACGGCCTAGCCGTGATGAACATCACGGTCATGACAGACCAATCAGTGAAGCAACGCCTAAGGCAAAATCCGTCACGGCCTGGCCGTGATGGCCATCACGATCGTGACGCGCAATATTTGGATCTGAAGAAACTGATTTCATATGAATTTGTATTTGATTGGGATTCAAATTACCCTAATCTATAAATAGGGCAATTAGGTAGAGAAAAAAGGAGGCTTTTTGGGCTGCCACACTTAGGCAAAAATTAGGATTCTCTTCTCCTTCTTCTTCTCTTCTCTTAGGCTTTATTTTATGTTGTTGTTAATCACGCTTGTCATCACCATGACAATGCTTGAGTAGTAGCTTTATTTCTAAGGATTGGGGCTATGCCCAAGATCTGATTTTTGTTGTGAATTGATGTTTTACCTTTGTTAATTTCGATTTTGCTTCAGATCTGATTTCTATTGTTTTAATTACTCATAAACTCGGTGGCCACTTATTTGGTGTTGTAGATACTCTAAGGAGGAACCTAGCGGTGAACTTAGGTATCAGATCTATAGAATTAGACTTAGGACTTAAATCACGAGAGTTAGAAGCGGTCCTTCGAGGATTAACAAATTGTCACAAAACTTAAAGGGTTCAATCTAAATTCAAATACCACGAGAGTAGGGGTTGGTTTAATTAGGCACAATTTTTGTAACCCGAGAGGGAGCATTAACTTATTTAGGATAGATTCGCCTTCAAAGCAATTTAGATAATTAACAAGGGGTAGCCAATTAAGTAACATAAACAATCTTGTTGGTAACCCAATTCCTAGGAATCCCTTTAGATTTGAAAAACCTCAAATTGATTTACTTCTCTGTTTTAATTAATTGCGATATTAAATTTGATTGTTACTTGATTCTTATTTCAAAAACCAAAACCTTTTCAAAATCCCTTTTTTATATAGTCCAGTTTAATTGATTTGATAATTAGTTGTGATTTGAGATCACGGTCTATGTGGGATCGATCTTTTTATTACTTGGCGACGAATCCGGTACACTTGCCGGAACCACGCACATCAAGTTTTTGGCGCCGTTGCCGGGGACTGTGCTTTCTTGAATCTCAATTTAATTTTTAAACTGATTTTTTCTGGACTCTTTCTTTTTATTTAATTTTTATATAAAAAAATTTCTTTCTAGAGTATCTATCTCTCTGTGCTTTTCTCTTTTAAAGATCCCTAAGTCTTGGAAACCTTATTGAAGTTGGCCCCGAAATCGAGAGGACCTTTCATAGACGTAGGAGACTACAAAGAGAGAGGGAGAGGTTGATTCCCATCCCACTCATGACGAATCTACCGGATACAAAACCACTAAAGGACTACGTAGCCCCAAATGCTAGGGGTTTGCGAACTGGCATTGCTAGGCCAGAGATCGAGGCGGAGAATTACACTATACCACCTATGCTAATTAGCATGATCAGGCAACATCAATTCGGAGGATTGCCCTTGGAGGACCTGACTGATCATGTGGAGACATTCTTGGAGTTCACCGATGCAATTATGATTCATGGTGCCCCAATTGATGCTATACGCTTGAGGTTATTCCCCTCCTTTCTTACTGGAAAGGCAAAAGCTTGGCTGAAGCAAGTGCCCGCTAATACCTTGTCGACTAGGGACCAACTGGAGTAGGAATTCTTGGAGAAATTCTTCCCTCCATCCAAGACGGCATACCTACGAACTCAGATCAGCGGCTTCTTCCAAAAGGACGGAGAATGCTTATCCGAAGCTTGGGATCGCTACAAGGGATTGCTAGAGTCTTGCCCACACCATGGACTCGAGAGGTGGTTATTAGTGCACACCTTCTACAACGGATTGGACTACTCTTCGAAGGTGTCACTTGACTCAGCAGCTGGCGGAGCCTTTATGAACAGACCTCTGACCGAAGCATTAAACATCATTGAAAACGTAGCCACCAACTACCACCAATGGGGGTCGGAAAGAGGTAATAACCCGAAAAGGATTTCGAGGGGTAAGTTTGAAATGAATAGCACTGATCTCATTATGTCTAAAATTGACTCACTGAATAAACGTTTTGATCATCTTGAAAAGGCTAATATGAGTTCAATAGGTGCTACTAATATTGTTTGTGATATTTGTGGAATGCAGGGACATGACTTAATGGAGTGCCCACGAGGTATTGCCCATGGATCGGTGCTTCGGGGGAACAAGTGAACTCTTGTCACAAATTCTATGACACGAACCCGAAGTTGCCAAATTATGCTCCCCCAAATCCTTACAACCAAGGAAGGAAGAATAGCCCTTACCTCTCGTACGGGAACTACAGCAACACGCTGAACCACGAATTCTAGGAAGGCCAAGGTAATAGGAAACCCGTATCGGGGTATCCTCAGGTACAAAAGTCTAAACTTGAGTCTCTCTTTGAAAACTTTGTTGAAACTCAAACAAAACAAAATGAAGAGTTTAGGCAACAAGGTAGGGCAATCAACGAGGCAATAAAAGAGTTAGCATCTAAGGTAGATAACCTAGCCATCCATAATAAGATGTTAGAAACTCAGATTGCCCAACAAGCTAGTACATACTCTAGACCAAAGGGTACGTTCCCAGGGCAACCCGAAGTTAATCCCAACGAGCACTGTAATGCTATATACTTGAGGGATGATAAGCTTGGGGTAGTTGAAAAGGATGTGGAATGTGAGGAGGACATGAGTGAAGATGAAGAGATAGAGCCAAAATATGTCCCTCCACCACCGTACCAACCCCCAATACCTTTCCCACAAAGGTTGGTCAAGAAAAAGCAAGTAGAAATAGAAACTAAGAGCTTAATTGAGGAGCATAATGCCATGATAAAAATTAATATGCCTCGTAAACTAAAAGATCCAGGTAGTTTCTCTATTGCTTGCTCCATCAGAGAAGTGAAAATAGACCAAGCCTTATGTGACTTAGGGGCTAGTGCGAGTTTGATGCCGCTTACTATCTTCGAGAGGGTAGGAACCAAGGAATTGAGTCCATCCAAATTCTCTTTACAATTTGCGGATGGCTCAACTAAAACTCCTCTAGGCATACTAGAGAATGTCCCCATAAAGGTAGGGAAATTTTTCATTCCTACTGACTTCATGGTGTTGGATACGAACGGGAATTCTAAATTCTCTATCATTCTTGGAAGGCCATTCTTGGCCACAGCTGGAGCGATAATAGACGTAAAAAATGGCAAGCTCTCTTTAAATGTAGAGGAAGGTAGGGTAGATTTTGATTTGACTAACTCATATAACAACCCTCCTTTTGAGAGTCATGTGTGCAGAATCGAGATAATGCCTCCAGAGGTGAAGGAAGAGCCTAACATGGAAGCAACTCCGAATCTTTGCAAGACAAATGATGCACCAGATGGTGATGAAGTTGGAGTTGCTCATCATGTGGAGATAAAACTTCTGCTGGGAGGAAGTAAGGCCATGAAACTCAGAGCAAAAAGAGCAAAGCGAAAGCGCAATTGGCCATATGAACAAAATCGGCTCTTTGAAGGACTTCCATGGAAGATAAGTGTTCTTGCACTTCCAAGCCCAGCTGATCCCGGTTGATTGAAAAGAACTATGGTCAAGCTTAAGACCGTAAATAAGCGCTTCTTTGGAGGCAACCCAAGTTTTCTTTCCCTTTTCCATTTGTTTGTGAATTTTGTTTTTGAATAACTTGAGGAGATTTAGAGAAGAAATATCACTAATTGATGGTTTTGCCATGTGTTTTCAGGTTAAGAAGGAAGGAAGAGCAAAAAGCCAAGGACAAGTAAAGTCAGAAGTCATCACGTCCGGGCCGTGACGACCATCACGGCCGTGATTAGCTAACCAGAGAAGATCAGAAAGGATCACGGCCCAGCCGTGATATCCATCACGGGCGTGATGAGAAGGACTCTGAAGATCAGAATGTATCACGGCCTAGCCATGATGGAACTCACGGTCGTGACAAGCCAGCTCCTATAGACCAGAATTGATCACGGCCGTGACACATTTTCCTGCATCTCTTTGACTAGGCATGTGAGTCAGCACCCGCTACCACCTCGGTGAGTTGTTCCATTTTTATCCTCTCTCCGACTTGATT
Source organism: Sophora flavescens (assembly GCA_030762895.1). Classification (NCBI taxonomy): domain Eukaryota; kingdom Viridiplantae; phylum Streptophyta; class Magnoliopsida; order Fabales; family Fabaceae; genus Sophora; species Sophora flavescens. The sequence continues at coordinate 135,483,824 of CM061063.1, read as the reverse complement.
ATTTACATTGGGGACAATGTAAGTTTTTAAGCTTGGGGTAGGGGTATTTCTGCAATTTTTTGCATTTTTGCATTTTTCATGTTGCATTCATATAGGCATAGTTTTGCATGATCACATGATTAGACTGCCCTTTGCTTAGATTATGCATCCAATTGTGAGAACTTGGTGCCAAATAAATTGAGACGGTGAATTTTTGAACCCAATTTTTTATTCTTGTGATAAGGCTAAAAATAAAAATGCTTAAGATGATCTTTTGATAGTTGATAATTAGCATGTGGTTCCTTAGATTTGTGATTCTCATTGATTTTAAACTACTAAATGAGAGATTTTTGAGCCTAAAAGGGGTACTCACTAAATCTACCCCATTCTTTGTGATAGAGTGTCTTATTCCTCTTGGATTGTATTCTCTAGAACTTGACTTGAAACTGTTTTGAAACTTAAAAAATTTTGAAAACATTTTTGAAAATGATTGAGGCACTAGGTATTTTTCCGGCCACCTGAGCTTTCATTGATTAAATGCTACCCCTTAGTTGCCCGGTTTTGAGCCTAAAAGAATAAAATGCTTTTCTTGGCACCTTGAACTATTTTGATGAATGATGCTTGGTATGACACCTTTTAAAGTATTGCAAAAAGGGTAAAAAGGTAGTTTGAAAAATGAATTGTGGGATGAGAAAGTTAGAAAAATATTTCTCTTGAATTGAAAATCTCCCTTTCTCCAAATAAAATAAAATAAAATAAACAAAAAAATGGAGAAGGGGATGACAAAAAGAAAGTGAGAGATAAGATAAAATAGAAAAGAAAATAAAAAAGGAAAGAAAGGTGTAAAATTGAATCAAAGCCCAAAAATGTATTTTAGAAGGTTGTCATGCTTTGTATTGTTTGATATTTTGTTTAGCCTTCTTGAATTTTCCTTTTTTTGATTTCCCCACCTAACGATTAATCCCATGGCCCCATTATAACCAAAGTAAAATACCTCTTGATTCTTATGTGTTTTCATTAATAAAGTAGAGATTTGGTTAATAGTCAAGCTTATGGTAGGGTACCTTCCTTGAGGAAATTGAGCGAATTGTCATATACCCTTAAACACTTGAGTGAGGTGAGAAGAGTGCCCGAATTAGTGAGAGACAAGAATCTAGAAAACCTAAGCTTCTAATTGGACTTGAAATTGATTGTCTCTTGGGTATTTATTGAATATGCCTGTTGCTTGGATTAGTTGCTCGGGTTCTAGAATTCACTGTCCATGCTTTGATTGATTATCTTTTCTGGCCTTAGTTATTGCTTGAGGAAAAGCAAAGTCTTAAGCTTGGGGTGGATTGATAAGTGTGATTTCACCTCATATTTCATTGATATATTGCATGCATTTTCATATAGCTTAGGCATATTTAATTTGATTTTTGTTAGTTTTTACCTTGGAATGGGTAAGGCGGTTTTGTGGTGTTGTTGTGCAGGAATTAAGGATTAAAATGCTCGAGATTAGCCATGATGGAGCTTGCATGAAGATGGGGCTTGAAAAGTGAAGAAATTGAGCCAAACAGAGCCCATCACGGCCGTGATCGAATAGAGCTTAAAAGAAAGAATGGAAAAGTCAGAACCGGTCACGGCCAGGCCGTGATATCCATCACGGTCGTGACATGTCAGCTGAACCAGACCCTCATAGGAAGAACTGATCACGGCCTAGCCGTGATGAGCATCATGGCCATGACAGACCAATCAGTGAAGCAACGCCCAAGGCAGAATCCGTCACGGTCTGGTGTCACGACCGTGACACACAATATTTGGATCTGAAGAAACTGATTTCATCTGAATTTGTATTTGATTGGGATTCAAATTACCCTAATCTATAAATAGGGCAATTAGGCAGAGAAAAAAGGGGGCGTTTTGGGCTGCCACACTTAGGCAAAAATTAGGATTCTCTTCTCCTTCTTCTTCTCTTCTCTTAGGCTTTATTTTATGTTGTTGTTAATCAAGCTTGTCATCACCATGGCAATGCTTGAGTAGTAGATTTATTTATAGGGATTGGGGCTATGCCCAAGATCTGATTTTTGTTGTGAATTGATGTTTTACCTTTGTTAATTTCGATTTTGCTTTAGATCTTATTTCTATTATTTTAATTACTCGTAAATTCAGTGGCCACTTATTTGCATGTCGTAGATACTCTAAGGAGGAACCTAGCGATGAACTTAGGTATCGGATCTATAGAATCAGACTTAGAACTTACATTACGAGAGTTAGAAGCGGTTCTTCGAGGATAAACGAATTGTCACAAAACTTAAAGGGTTCGATCTAAATTCAATTACCACGAGAGTAGGGGTTGGTTTAATTGGGCACGGTTTTTATAACCCGAGAGGGAGCATTAACTTATTTAGGTTAGATTCGCCTTCAAAGCAATTTTGATAATTAACAAGGGGTAGTCAATTTAGTAACATAAACAATCTTGTTGGTAACCCAATTCCTAGGAATCCCTTTAGATTTGAAAAACCCCAAATTGATTTACTTCTCTGTTTTAATTAATTACGATATTAAATTTGATTGTTACTTGATTATTATTTCAAAAACCAAAACCTTTTCAAAATCCCTTTTTTATATAGTCCAGTTTAATTGATTTGATAATTAGTTGTGATTTGAGATCACGGTCTTTGTGGGATCGATCTTTTTATTACTTCTTGACGACGAATCCGGTACACTTACCGGAACCACGCACATCAGCGCTGCTGCTTCAGCCAAGGGAGGAAGGGATTTTTCAATTTGTTAACAATTTTAAACCAAATTTAGAAATTATAAAAAATGGGTTTTTCTTGTAATATGGAAAATAATAATTACATGGTGTAAGGAATAGTGCTAAATAGTGACAAGGGTCACTATTTACCTCAATCATTTCTATTCAAAATATGGGTTTAAGAAATTTGGTTCGTTCCAGTTCCAATTGTTTCTCGACGGTAAAAACCGAATGTATTTTTCTTTGTAAATCTTCCGCTAGAAAATTCATATTAAAATAAATAATTTCTAAAATCATAAAAATAATCACAATTGGGTTAGAAATTTTTTTGTGTGTATTAATATTTATTTTTTGGGTCAGTAAAGTCTAACTGAAAACGAAAACCCAGACCTTAAACATCTGGAATTTCCTACCGAAAATTCAACTGCACATTACTAATATAAAATAAATTATAATAATGAAATTCGGTCTATTAAAATAATTCTTCATAATTTATAATAATATAACTTAACTATTCACATAATCACATATTACAGACAAGCAGAAAAATCGGGGTGTTAAATTACTACCCCACTAAAAAGAAATTTCGTCCTCAAAATTACATATCTGAAAATAAATCAGGATATTGAAATCTCATCTTGCCTCCTACTTCCCAGATCGCTTCTCCAGTTATCTTATCCCAAATAACCTTCACTAAGGGAATCTGTTTACCCCTGAGTTGTTTGATCCTCATATCTTTGATCCACACAGGTGAAGTCTCATAGGATAGATTTTCTTTTAACTAAACAACATCAGGCTCAATTACATGTGACGGACCAGGGATATATTTTCTCAATTATGAGACATGAAAGACATCATGGATATTTGAAAGAAAAGGTGGCAAGTTTCCTTGGCAGTACAATACCATTTGTTAATGGTGATTTGTTGTAGTGTAGATGGCTGAAAGTAGCGAGTCTTCCTTTTCAAACAACAGTAGCGGATACGATGTTCCAGAGGTATATGATTTGTAACATTATAAGATGATTGTGGTTTCTGTTTTCTATAGGTCAATGAAATTTAGTGTCATTGTCAACAGGGAGTGGAATCGTTCTCCTTAGATTTGTCAGCCAATGAAGAGTGCTGTAATGAAGATGCTGATAATCTGAGAACAACACCATGTTTCCAAGTTGATAGTGTTGAGGATTTTGGACACATAACTTTTGGTATGATGACACCAGATGAAGTATGGCAGTCTCACTTTCCAAATGTTGATATTGCATATGACTTCTACAATGAGTATGGCAAGGCTAAAGGATTTAGCATCAGAAAGCACAAAATTTTACACAGTAAGGGTGAGAACACGTTAGGTGTTGTACTATCGAAGAGCTTTGTATGTGCTAGAGAATGGGCAAAAGATGATAAACATGTCGAGAAAACCGATCGGCAACAGGAAGGTAGATCTACTACTAGATGCGGATGTTTGGCACAGTTTCGGGTCCACATTAATACAGATAGTAGTAGGTGGTATGTTGATAAGTTCAATGATGATCACAACCATGAATTCGTACCAGATAAGTTTATGGGTCGTCTACGATCACAACGCAGGATGACTGATGGTGATCGTGCTGAGATGAACAACATGTTAAATGCGGGTATCGGTATTCCTAATATTTTTACTGTATTTGCACACCAGGCAGGTGGTTTCGCAAACGTACAATTCAACAGGAAGAAAATGTATAATGGACAGCAGAAGTTATGCAAATTGCATAACGGTGATGCCAAAGATGCTATTGGTTTACTCCGAGACATGGCTATTAAGGATCCGAAGGTTTATTGGAGTCGCGAGGCTGATGAAGAGGGGAGGTTACGTAATCTATTTTGGTGCGATGGCATTTTGTTTGCGGATTACTCAGCGTTCAGAGATATATTGGCCTTCGATGCAACTTATGGTCTTAATAAGTACAAGTGTCCGGTTGTGGTATTTTCTGGGGTAAATCACCATTCGTAGACTGTAGTATTTGCTTGTGCCATTGTGTCTAACGAAACAGAGCAGACTTACACTTGGATGTTGGAGCAATTCGTCGCTGCCATGAATGGTAAATCACCTAAAGCAGTAATCACAAACGGTGACCGGGCAATGAAGAATGTCATTGCGTGAGTCTTCCCTGAAGCACATCATAGATTATGTGGCTGGCACCTCTTATGCAATGCTACTTCCAACGTCAACAAACCAAGCTTCACCCAAGGATTCGCTAAGGATATGTTCGGTGATTATGAGATTGATGTATTCGAGGAAAAATGGAAAACAGTGATACATGAAAATGGTGTTGAGGATGTAGTTTGGGTCAATGAAACATATGCTAAGAAGAATATATGGGCCACTACATACATGAGGGGTTGTTCATTGCTGGTATTAGGACCGTAACACCCTGTTTTTCCTATGCGTTCTGTAACAGTAAATACATATTTAAATGTGTTTATTTTTAGATTAAACTCAGAGGATGATTTTAATTAAACTAAAATTATTTTCTTATGTTGTTATATCATATGAACTCACGGTAAAAATTTCGGTTGAAAATTCAGACGGAAGTCGTTCAGTGTTTCCCTGCTGGTACAAGTTTACTGTGCAGAAAACCTAATTTTTACCCGTGAACGAAATGGTTGATGTTTTTGTGATGTTTTGTGGGGGTTTGACAATTTTGAAAATTTTCGTTCGAAAACAAAATATAATATTTTATTCAGGCGAAAACGTCGAAAAACTACTATCGGAAGTGCAACCGGATACGCAATAGAGCAAATTAGGGAACACAAAAGGAGTGAAGTGACATGATGGAAGAGTTTATGACACATTACAAAAGTATAATCATTATACTTTTCAAATTATAATACTATTCTAATCCAAAAGTTATTTCTCTCTCCTCCTTCCATCCCATCAAGCCTTAACTCAAACTTACTCAACAAGTCATTCCATTCTCCTCCCTTCTTCCTCATGGACGTGAGCCTCTCCCCATCCCCCTATATATACCCCTTTCATTTACACTTCACCACTTTTCATCTTCATCACTTCATTACTCTTATATTACTTCATCATCTTCTTCCTTTTCAACTACTTAAAGCTTGCATTTTTATTTGTCTTTTGCACTTGTGTTCTTCATTAAAGTTATTCCTCTTGTTAAGGGTAATGCTCTCATATAAATTTCTTTACAAGTTTATCATTTTATTTCATTATTTGTGTTATGTGTTCTTATTAAGCTTTAAACTTCTAAAATCTCTTAAAAATGGTAGAGAACTCCTTTTGAGTTGAAACCACTTCATATAGTCTTATATTTACTTGTATTTTCACATACTAAAAGGTTGTAAAACAAAACTCCCTAACCCATTCTTTCTAAGGAGGCCGAAACCATGCAATATGGTTTAGGTGGGTTTTGTTTCAACTTTTGGAATATGATCATGTGTTTGAGTTTCTAACTATCCCTTGATCTTAAATCTATAAATCTTGGAAGGTTTGGTAGCTTGTTCCTATGATGGCCGAAAAATATGAATAAGTAGGCCTAGGATGCTATGTTTCGACTTTCCAAGTATGATCATGATTTAGAACTCTTAATACCTTGTGATTCTAAACCTAAGAGTTATTATTAAACAAAAAATATTTTCCTCATCATTCTATGATGGCCGAAACTTAGTGTTTAAGTGTTAGGATGTTTGAGTTTTTTTTTTCCAAAATGATCATGGACTTGAGCTCCATAAGATATCTGGATGCTAAGTCTAAGAGATTGGAATTTTTAAGCTTCCATTGTTTTCCAAAATGATCATGGAGTTGAACTCCATAAGATATTTGGATGTTAAATCTAAGAGATTAGAAAGTTTAAAGATTTCTAACTTATAAATACTATGAAGTTCGAACATAGAAGGTTATGGATCTAGGATACTTTGTTCTTATTTTTCCAAGATGATCATGGTTTTGAGCTCCTTAATACATATGGATGCTAAACCTAAGAGATTGGAAAGTTTAGTGAATGCTAGCCTATTTTACTAGCCTTGGCCGAATACCCTAAGTTTATAACTTAGTGGGATTTTAATTCAACTTTGTTAAATGATCATTGTTTATGAACTCCTAACACTTAAGGATCATAAATCCATAAATTGTATAATTTTCGGGGATCTCTAACCCTAATTTATTGTCTTGGCCGAACCTAATACCTTGTGGGTTAGTGTTCTTGATTGATTTTAACTTATGATTTTGTTTTCATAAGCTTAGACTTCCATCGCGGAGAAAACAAGGACGTTTGTGGTATATCTCTTTAAGCATCTAATCACCTTACCTTCACGGAAGGTAAGAGGGGATTGCCTAGGGATATTCAATGACTATATGCATGTGTGTATGTGTTTACTTGAGTGATTTGAATATTATTATGATATGGAGCAAATACTTGAATGACTTGTTTACTTGAACTATTATGATTATTACTTGAAGTTGATTATTACTTGACTTAAAGTATTGTGAGTTGTATATATGTGATGAACTGTCGTTAACTGTGATATTATTGTTGAGAATATATTACTGTTGATTGAAGTTTGAGAAGTCGAACTTGAGTCTGTGCTCAATGATTATAAGGATTAAAAGCCTTAATAAGCCTTGAATAGAACTTTGAAAGTATTGGTTTCATTTATAAAATTTCCTTGTTTAAAACGCTTACTTCAAGAGAATAAGATTCTTGTTTTGAAAAGAAACGTTGAAGTGCTTTTAAGTCAATAGAAACTACCTTTTTATGATCCAAAGTTTGTAGGAGAGAAAACCTTTTTCGAACAATGTGTTTTATGAAGGAAAAACCCCTTTGAAAATATTTGACTTTATTCTATCAAGGATTTCAAAAGCAAACGAATGTCCTAATTATTTTATAAAAGAGTTTGGAAAGGAAAAGATTTTCTCCTAAATGATTTAGAAACGTTCCTGTTACTTGGATAAGTGACCGAGGTTTTGTTTTTGATTTTGATTTTGATTCTCTCCTCTCTCTCCCTCCCTCTTCTCTCTCTCCCCTCTCTCTTCTCTTTCTCTCTCCCCTTTCTCCTCTCTCTCTCCTTTCTCTCTCTCCCCCTCTCCTCTTTATCTCTTTCTCTCTCCTCTCTCTCTATACATAATTATACAAAATTATATATTGTATATTTATATATTAAATAACATATATTATAAAGGGTATTCCGGTAAATTTAATATTATTTTGTTTGTGCTGTTCATTATCCATCAAACAATATACAAGACAAAGAATATATTGTCATGTAACTCAAGGATTTATCCTGTGCTGTACTGTCTGTCATGTGTTGTCCTGATACTTTTTGCAAATCAAACGCACCCTATGAGTCGGTTATGTCCTTCTCGAGACCAACGGGGTTAAAGTATTTAAATATTATAAAAATAAGTAATTCTAAAACTATACAGTAATTTAATAATATGCTTTTATCAAAAAAATATGATAAAACTACAAATGAATTTTTATATCTTTACGGTAATTTAATAAAATGCTTTTATCAAAAAATAATGATAATTTAATAAAATGCGTATTTTAGTAGTTAAATATTCAGCAGTGTTTTTTTTTTATAAGGAAATTCAGCAGTCCTAACATTAGTAAATTCGGCTCATACGAGAGTCATTAATAATGTGTTGATGCCCAACAAGTATTAATGTGTGCCCAACCAGTATTAACGTGTGCGTTAATGCAACACCATACCTATCACCAAACTCTCACCTAAATACCCCTTCGTTCAACTATATAAACAACCATTATTCAGTACTTTTTTTACACCATCACCCTGTTTCTAAAATGGATTTAATAACCGAGAGAGTGTATTATGTAGTTCTTGAGGGAAGGTTGAGGGGAATTTATTCAAGGTGGATTGATTGTCGTGCCATACTCATTGTAGAAGTCATATGCAATATCAACATTTGGAAAGTGAAACTGTCTTACTTCATCTGGTGTCAGCATACCAAAAGTTATGTGTCCAAAATCCTCAACACTATCAACTTGGAAACATGGTGTTGTTCCCTGATTATCAGTGTCTTCATTATAGCACTCTTCATTGGCTGACGAACCTAAGGACAACGATTCCACTCCCTGTTGACAATGACACTAAATTTCATTGACCTCTAGAAAATAGAAACCATAATCATCATATAATGTTACAAATCATATACCTCTGGAACATCGTATCTGTTACTGTTGTTTGAAAAGGAAGACTAGCTACTTTCAGTCATCTACGCTGCAACAAATCACAATTAACAAATGGTATTGTACTGCCAAGGAAACTTGCCAAAAAACTAAACACATTCAAATATATATCCGATGCTATACAGGAATAAACAACAAAGGGAAAGGCTCTTTTGTTTCATGCGTGCATCTAGAAACAATATGCATGGGATTTTAATGGAGCACAACAAAAAACACACAACATAAAGAGCACTCACGTCACCCACATGTCCTTTTTGACTTGTCCAATATCTAAACACAATTTCATCAATGACCTGTTACTAAACAAACAGCACAGAATTTTCTTCTTTCATACAAAAAGGAAAAGGGCTATATACTAGCAATAAAAGGGTACTCAACATATTTACAAACCATAAGATAAGCCACTCATAAATAGAGTGCAACACACTAGAAAAATATCCACACCCAGAACAGCTAGATCCTAAATCCGCAGCCTAAAAAACCACATAGAAAACCCATCCAGCAAAGATACAGCGAGTAGATAACCTTTACAAGCCACCAGAAAACAAATACCCTGAAGTAGAACCCGATCAAACGAGAGGCTTAATAGACAAAAACGCATATTGTGACCCATAGAAGCATGGTAAAAGAGAAGCTCCGAGCAGCAAAAATAACATATGGCACATGTAAGCCGCATATAGATCTACACCACTCAAACATAGCACTGAAAAACTCAAAGAACTCACTCAATTATTTAATCCGAAAACCTCACAGCCAGTAGAAAAACACTCAAAAGGATTTCGCTCAAGACTACACCCATTGAAGCTCTCCTCACACAAATAACTCACAATCCGCTTCCTTTCTTAGGCCGCACACTTTCACTCATCTCAGCTACCTTTGTGTTTCACTCAGGGTTTCACACAAGCACAAAACATCAGAATGCAGTTGGCTCATCCAGATAAGAAACCATCCTTGCAGAAAACAAGACATAAATAGCCGAAGCAAAGGTGGGTTAGAAATCATAATATCTTAAAAGAAACCTTTGTTCACTTCTTTATCTCTCCCTGTGTTTGTCATGGTTGCTTGTCACTAGACTTTTCTCTCAATCTCAAGTAGACCAAGTAGTATTTCTATCACTCTCAGAGGAGAACATTTTGCTCCAAACAGGCAGCAGAAGAAAGTCTACACACAGAGGATATGCTCTCAGTCACTACCTCCCATTCCTAATGACTCTGAACACCCAAGATTCTAAGAGGGTTAAGAGAAGGATTTACATATATTTTACACCGTAACAGATCAAACTACCCAAAAACACTCAAAAGGGCACACAAACCAGGGTGACTAAGAGTGACCACCAGCCCCCCTTTTTGCTACAAAGCAAGACCAATACCTGAATTTAATCAAATCCATAATAGCTAGGGAGTCACATGTCGAGCACTTAAAAACAATTTCAATACGCAAAAGCCAAAGACACTACTAGTAGCAGGTAGATTCCAACGCTCAATCAACAAACAAGTTCTATACAATAATACAAAGCTACAACAACATTTGACCCTCCAAAGCTCACATTTCATTCATAACTTTTAATTTAGTTGTCTAAAACCTATCAATTATGAAGAACACGTTGTTTATCTTGTAAGACCCACATAAACGCAAAGAGGAATATTATATAGGGGTAAAAAAGTGTGCCTAAACCTTAATCCAATGTTATCAGATGTTTATCGTAGGCTTGGTCCCTACCTTCTCTTGGTCGTTGGTGTGTGGGCAAGGTTCCAAGATCATTGTTTTCGCCTGTAATTTGTTGCGAGATACATAAATTAGCAAAAATACAACCTCATAATAGGTTTAAGGTTATTTTCCAATTGCTTCAACAAAACAATTTTATAAGTTTCTCTTACTGTGCAATCAAAACTGAAATCCAACGCTGCATAGAATCGACACGTATAGTTGTGAGATAACAGCTAACCACTCTAATTCTTCAAATCGGTGCATTCAATTAAAAAAACCAACAGAATCGACACGTACCTGACTCAATGACTGCAAATTATGGTAGATCCGGATTTACACCTATGGATTTTTGGTATTCTGGGTCAGGATTTAATGATTTGGGGATTTAGGGTTTTGGGGATTTTGAGACCTCATGAAATGGTAACTACGGTGGTGAAAGCGACCTTGGGTGGGCGGTACAGTGGCGGCTAAAACGAAAAGAGAAACGCTCCTTCCTCCTTCTGCTAGGCGAACTTCACAACAAAAATGGGATGAGAAGGAACCACACGAACCCGTTGCAGGAGGAACTAAACATGCCGACGATGCTTGTCGAGGTCAACGGCAACGAAGTTTCATACTTGCTATGCCGACGGGCTGTGGCGGACGACGTCTACAGGTGAAGCTGAGGGAGACAATGGCGTCAACAAATTCTTGCTTGGGTTTAGTTCTGAAAAGGTTAAAGTAATATTTTGATCCCTATATGACACTGATTTTTAATTTGGTCCCTATACGTGACACTGATTTTCGATTTGGTCCTCACCGTTGATTGGCCCCTATATAAGAGGATCCAAATTGTAAATTATTATCACATATAGGGACCAAATTGAAAATAATTGTCATATGTAGGGACCGATTTCAAATTTTTTTTGTTGAATTGGTCCCTACATGTGACAATAATTTGAAATTTGGTCCTCTTATATAGGGACCAATTAGCGGTGAGGACCAAATTGAAAACCAGTGTCACGTATAGGGACCAAATTGATAACTTTTTACGTATAGAAACCAAATTGAAAATCAGTGTCACGTACAGGGACCAAATGATTATTTTAACCTTCAGAAAACATAAATTCAATCTGACATAATAAATGTGTTCCTTCCTTTAATTTTTTAACTTTTTAAAGCAGGGGTTTAAAAGCTAATATGAAAATCCATGGGCCCATTATGCAACGGCAGTATAGTGGATGAAGGGCTGACTTCATTGAAAAGTCAGTTATACATGTATCAAATTGATTGGTACACAAATTGTCATCCTGGGTGGTGCATTAGGTGGTGTAAAAGTAGGGTGGTGCAAGATAGAATGACCCTATAACTCGTCAACAATAGTTTCAAAGGCTACCATGCAAGTTAATGAGTACATGCATGTTACGTCCCAAGTTGGAATTAATTGTAGCAATAACGAGAGCTTGGTAGGTTGGTCTTTCCCTCGTGGTGAATGGATAAAAGCCAATGTTGATGGTTCTGTTCGTGATTTGCGTAATGCTTCTTGTGATGGAGCTTTTAGGGTTGACTCTGGGCATTGGGTGCTTGGTTTTGTGAGGCACTGGGAACAACTTCTATTCTAATGGTTGAGATCTGGGGTATTTTTACTGCTCTAAGTATTGCTTGGGATCGTAGGTTGAATCTGATTCAGAGGTAGCTGTTGGGCTGTGAATTTAGTTTGTTCTCATTCACATCCTTATGTTTCTATGCTCTTAGTCATTTAGGAGCTCATCTGGCGTTCTTGGTCTATGTGTGTCACTCACATTTTAAGGGAAGGGAATCAAATTGCTAATTATTTAGCTAATTATGAGCACTCTTTGCCTTTGGGTCTCCATTATTTAGACAAACCACCTCAGGGTGCATGGATCTTATTATTCAAGAGTCAATATGAGTCGCTTTTAGTCGCAGGGCAGCTGCTTAGTTGTGTTTTTGGACGTTATCCCTCCTGTTAACCAAAAAAAGAGAGAGAAGATAATAGGGATCATGGATTATAAAAAAAAGTAGAAAAGGTAAATTTATAAATAACAATCACTTGGTTAAAAACTTTTGTATAGAAGTTATGAATTTAAAATTTATATTAATAAGTCTCCATGGGTCTATTGGATGCTTAAAATGTGGCATATTATTTGTGAGTACGTGAGTTCAAACTCCTACAATGTGCTTTTTTTTTCAGTTCTCTTTTCTCTTCTCCTCCTTCCTCATGTAAGGCCTCCCATCATATGAGCCTCTTCTTGGAAGAAAAAAATGTATTAATAAACATCACACACTTGATGATATAAAAATTTATAATAAGAATGGGTAATAATAAATTTTATTAGATAAAAGAAACTCATTTGTTTTTTATTGTGAAAAAAAATAAGGATTTGATTATTCAAACCATTTATAAGATTGATCCTCATTTAACCCATTTGATTTATTCACGAGACTAATTTTCGTTCGAGTGTAAGAGTATAGGGGTTATGCAATCTGCTCCTGATGCTTCCTAAATTTGTACATCCTCATTTTTTGTTTTTGTGTGACAATTAAAGGCATCATTACCCAATAGTAAGAAGCTAGCTCATTTTAATAATTTGGTTACTTTGCACCTTGAACTTTTTATTTTATTTTATTTTGGCATAATGCTCACATAATTTCCACCCAAAATTCCTTTTTTTAATTGTGAAAACTCATGGATTTAATTCATTTGAACCATTCATGAGATTATCAGATTAATCCTCATTTAATCCATTCGGATTATTTATGATATTAATATTTGTCTGACGATAAAAGCATGGGGAAGATGTAGTATGATCCTCAAAACATATTTTAAAAGTGAAATAAGAATAATTGATTTTTTTAGGAAGATAAAATAAAATCATTTTTGAAGTGTAAATATATAAAATTATGTGGGCTTTAAACTTAAAACCAATTTTGTTCAACAAAAAAGGTAGAAATTATTTTTTTCTTTTCTTTATTTTGATACAAAGGGGAACAACTAACTAACATAACGTACAAAAGTGACCCATTTGGCATCCTCTACAAGCAGAGGATTCAGGGAAGAAGGAGCAATGTTTAAAATAGTACAAGAAAAAGGTCCATAATGACCAAGGGTAGCCAAGCAATCAGCACATCTGTTTGCTTCACGGTAGGTATAGAAAATGGAGAATCTTCCATTGCTAGATGCAATAAGAGAAACTGCTTCATCGAGGAGGGGCTTAATGTATAGGCAATCCGAATTTCTTCTCCTAACCATGTTGACGATGACCTCTGAGTCCAATTCCACCAAGACTAGAGGAAGATCGAGGTCAATGGCAATCCGGAGTCCATGAACCAGCCCCCAAAGCTCCGCAAGAACAGAGGTTGCAATTCCCAGATTGCAGTGGTATGCTACCACCAACTTTCCCTCTGTATCTCTTATGATGCCTCCGCAAGCAGACAGACCGGAACTGTGGAGGTGAGATCCATCCATGTTGAGTTTAAAGGAAACTACGGGTGGCGGAGTCCACCCTACCTGAATATCATGCCTTAAGTGAGGTAAATCTGAATGGGTCGTTTTACTCAACTGTGTTTGTACCAATTTAACCTGAAATAGGATCCTATCAAGAAATTGGCCATGAGGCGTAGAGTTGGGCATGAAAACCCTTTTATTTCTGTTTGTCTAGAGAGAATAGCAGACAATCCCAAAAAGTAAAGGCCACTCCCATTCACCCGATCCAAAGTCGTCATTCTTCAGGTTTGCCAGAAGCCACTGATCATGACCTAAGCTGAAGAATCTACTCCAACCTTCAGGGTTGATCAATCTGTTCCAGATAGAAGAAGCCTCCACACAGTCTCTTCAGAACATGCATAATTAATTCAGAGTGTTGGAGACACAAGGGGCAAGTGTCCGAAGAAGCACCGCCTCTCTTCACTCTTTCCTCGTTCGTCAACAGTCTTCCATGAGCAACTTTCCAAAGGAAAGCTTGATACCTAGGGGGACCCTTCCATTTCCAAATAAGATCGAATTGGAAGGAAGTGGGACTCCTCATGATATCCTTATACAGATAGAGGTAGGCGGACTTGATGGAAAAGAACTTTTAAAAAATTATTTTTTTCTTTTAAAATCAATTATATCTAACTCAAAATCAATTTTTTTTAACACAATTTCGTAAACAAACACTCTCACATAGGCATAATTTTCATCTTGCTTCTCTTTAGTTATTTGACATAATGCTCAAATAGTTTCGATCCAAAGATATTAAATAGAAAATTATTCCAACAATGGTAAGATATGAAATGTCATCATCAGTGTACCTTTCTAACGAGGATTTAATTGTTATGTATTATTGGTGTAAAAAATGTTGCACTATCAACTCATCATAGATTACCACATTATTCAAAATGTTTGATTTGTATCATAATTAAATTTTACACTGATAATATATCAAAATTAAACTCTACTGATAATTAATATATTGGACCCGTTTGGATGAGTTTTTTAAAAAAGTGCTTCTATTATATAGAAGTAGAAGTAGAAGTAGAAGCAGAAGCAGAAGATATTATTACAAACAGAAGGTCATTTTGCGTTTGGATGAACTTTTAAAAAATTGGCTTTTATGCGATTTGTTGCAGGGACATTATTGTCCAATAAAATATGATTCATCATCACCAATATGTGGTTGGTCCAAGTGGTAAGGGACTTGGACAACTTAAGCAAGTGGTCAGGGGTTCGAATCCTGACTTTTGTGTATGGAGAAAATACGGTTGGGAGGCAAGAACCCACCTTGTGTGCCCAACAGATTCCCCGACGGAGATTAGTCACTATTAACAGTGGTGGAGACTTCGTACCTATATCATGGTGTTAACGCTGGTTTTTGGTTGGCGTCCAAAATCCTTTGTTACAAATAATTTGAAGAATTGGAGATCAGACGAGTGTGGGACGAACGAGTTATGCGGTAATCTCGTCATAATGTGCATATGTATGTCTGCCAAGTATGAATTTGACAAATTAGTCAAATCTAGTAAATACTGGCAAGGACTTGGGTTTGGTATTTTTGAAAATATGTTTTTTATTTAAAAAGGAAAGTTAGTTTCTTAAATAGAAGTAACTTCCTGATTGCTTCATTATTTGTACGTGAAATGAAATGGAAATAACATTAATTTGAAAAGCAATTTGTGTAAATCATGATTAAATGATTTCTGAAATAAAAGCGCTTAAATAAAGAACATGAAAGAAATGCTGAAAGTAGAGAAGAACATGTAAAAGGACTTGAATAAATTCTGAAAGCAACAAAATAACAGAACTTAAATAAAGAGCACGAAAGTAATACTGAAAGTAAAGAGCATGATAGGAATACTGAAAGTAAAAGAAAAAACGTATAAAGAAATTAAAAGTCAATATTAAAGAGCGAATAAAGTACTGGATAATAATGCTGAATTGAATTGAAAATAAAAAAAAAGGATGGAGGAAATACTTGAGTATAATCCTTCAATCTGCTGTGTGATTGAGATATGTAGGATATTGCATCAAGTAACCTCCTCTATTACATCGTGATTAATAGTATTTATAAGCAAATAAAATAATTACCTAAAGGTAACTTCCTATTCTTAAGATTGCCACCTATATGGCAGTTTTGCTATGTTCAAATTCAAACTATTTGACAAGCAAACTTTCCTAACTGCTTATTTCTTTGAACCGCTTTATGCCAACTTGCTTGTTGTCCACGGTTTGGTCGTTTGACGGCTTATCTTGCTGATGCTGTCATCCTTGAAGACTTAGCCATTTCCACCCTTTTTGTACGTTCGACAATTCTTGTTACCACTCTTGTCAAAAGCTGGATTTTTTAATTTACCTGTCATTACTTCGATTCCTTCGTCAGTCAGCTAAATATACCCGTCAGAAATTTTACTCTTGACAAATGTGTCCCTCGTTTTGCTTTCTTGACGGCCTTGTCTGTCTGACATACCAACTCTTGTCAATTTTCCAAATCGTCAATTCTGCTGAATTCGACTCTCCTTTATGGTGGTTATCTTGACAATTCCTTCTTCACTTATTATGTCATCCTGTCGGAATTATTTCTGTCAAGAATTTGAAATTCTTCTATTAACAGATGCCCCCCAAATTTTGCTTTTTGACGGCTTTGCCCGAAAGAATAGCAAAATTTGAATTTCGAATTGCTACCAAATTATCTTAATTTTGTGTTCTTATCCGTTAATTAAACCTTGCTTTAATTTCATCCCTACTTAATAGGGATAATCATAACGCCGCAGGTTTCTTGGAATTCGAACAAAAAGCTTTCATTCTTCTTTAAATTGCTATCACATCAGTATTGACTTTTTCTCTTTATCTTTCCTTCTCCCCTAACAAAAACCTTTTCTAGAGAAAATATTTTCTTCTTCCCTCGCGAAAACCCTTTCTGAAGGAAAAAATCCTTTCTTCCTCACTTCATTTAGTCTCTATGGCCACATCTTCCAGGATGCCGACCTCAGTACCTCATTCTACAGTCGTTCCTCCTAGAGCAGTGGTCCAAGACCCACTTCTGGAGGAATCTGAGTTATGGCAAGAATCCAAGGTAATTTACCCTATTCCTGATTCTTCTGTTGCTTTAAGTCCTCCTGCTGCTTTCTTGGGTCCTTTCGTAGCCAAAAATGAAATTTCTGAGGGTTTACGTAGTTCCTTTCCTTCTGCTAATTCAAATGAAGCTATTTTATCCTCTTTTATTCCTATCCCCATCCATATCTTTAAAAAGAGCAATAGGATTTTCAGAATGCCCCCTGCCACTCGGTTCGATGCTTACATTAGTTGGCTTGACCGAGTTCAGGCTGAAAAACGCAGTGTGTGGGAGGAAGCTGGAATCTTTGAGTTCATTCAACTTTCTCGTCACGTTAAACCGGTAGACTTTTCTTTAATAGGAGCATCAGTTTTCTTTTGGAATAGAACAACAAATAATTATCACTTTCCTTATGGGATGATGGGTCCGACTTTGTTTGACATGTCGGCTATTACTGGCCTTCGTCCAGATGGCCCCACCATGCATTCTGATGTAGAAATAGAAAATCAAATTGATGTCTATGTGCCAAAGTGTTCTTTCTCTAAATACATAGCAAATTTTAGAGGAGGAGCTCATGATCCTGTGACGGATACTGAGCACGTAGCCTTTTTGTTTCTTTGGCTATGTGCTTATGTCTTTTGTAGCAAATCTGCTTCTTTGATTGCTTCGTATGTTCCTCTAGCCAATCTTTTGTCAACTGGTAAAAGATTAGCATTGGGACAATGTGTTTTAGCCAATCTTTATGACAGTATGAGCATGCTAGTTGATACTGTCAAGTCTAAACAAAAGAAAACCAATATAGGAGGGCCTGTTTGGCTTCTCCAACTATGGTTAAATGTTGTCTTGGAGCGTCAATTTTCATACAAAGCTCCTGCAGATTTGTCAATTGACACTTATGGCTCCTATCTCTGTTATGTGTCTGCCGAGTCTTTGTCAAGAGATGAAACTGCGAACTTCATGTTTTGCTTCAAAATTTTTCATTCGCTTTCATCTACATCTTCAAAGATCAACTTTTCTCCTTTTACCGACCGGAAATACGATCCAGAATGGTTTACGAAAATAAGCACTACCATCTCTAAATCCAATAAATCCATTTGGACCAAATTTCTTTGCCAGAAAATTCTTTTTGTTGACGGTCCTAGTTTCAAAACCCATAGGATCTATCTCCATTTTCCCAACACCGTTGCTTGTCAGATCGGCTTTTGCCAAGCTATCCCTGCTCCTTATTCGTCATATCCTGACGAGAATTTTATTGGCGCCAAAGCCCCAACATATGAGCATATTGTCGCCATCAGTGATGAGGACAAAGTTCGTGGGACTTTCTTACAACCTATTTCATTTTCTGCCTTCCACGGAGTTACTCAAAGCTTTCTTGATTGGTGGGATGAATACTACTCCAACCACCGTCTAAGTTTAAAGACTTGATTGAGTTGTATTGAAGACACCGTGGTAGTACTGATGATGATTCTCCCCTGCAGGAACATGATCCGGCAACCAAAACTCGAGGTGAACTTCAAAAAGAAATTCAAGCCTTTGAAAATTTTTATAAAATCAAGTGGAATCCCTTGAGACCATTTGATATGGTTCATCATGTCAATAGTGTTTTAGCTGAAGCCAAAAGGAAGCATGATAATAAGGAATCTGAAAGGCTTGCCATGTATAGGAGTATTCCCGATATGAACAGGGAATACTTTGACAGTTTAAAGGCCCATTTTCCTAAGCCAGTGCCTATTCCTTGTGCCCCTTTTGGTTTAGTTGATTCACACCCAGGAAAACCGTCGAAAGGAGGTAACTTTTTCTTTTTGGACAACGTGAGTGCTTACGTTGACCCTTTTGAAAAACCAAATCCAGTTACCTTCACTCGTCGGTTTCTTCAATCTGATGACGACTTTGGATTCCATTCAAGAATTCTAACTTGTAATTCAGGTATTCATTTGTCAAATAACTTATTTTTCTTTTCCTTTCGGCTGATAATCAACTTATTTACGTCGCTATTGACAGCTATTCCTCTTGACAAACCTCTCCCTGGTAAGTCCAAGTCTGATGTACTGTCGGGAGAAGCTCCTGAAGATGACGATGAAGATGAACCCGTAATCCCTTTGGTGGCCAAAACTGTCAAAAAGAGCTCACGGCCAGTCAAAGCTTCTGTTTCTGATCCTCAGTCAAAAGGATCCAGAAAAAGAAAAGAGAAAATGGCTCCTTCTGACCCCCTCTCCAAGAAATCAAAATCTACCAAGAGTCTTTCAATTGTGACAGCATCTGATGCCGCCAAAGTCTCCACTGGCTCTAAAGTCCAAGATGTTATGACTAGTTCCTCCAACACTTCGCCCTCCAACCAATCCAAGGTAACAGTTTAATTTAATCTGTCAAGTTACATCCTTTTGCTCACATGCCTTCTATTCTTGACAGAAAAACAAACCCATCGAGACTATTCTGGTTACCGAGAAGACAAGTGTTGATGTCGACTTGATGTCTTCAGATTCTAATCTGGTACTTCCATTGACCTTGTCATTTTCCTTTATATACATGTATATATCTTATTTATTTTTCATGTCAGGAAAAGTCTCCCCAGTTTGATGATTCGATGACCATTCAGGAGATTCTCACAACTGTCGAGCTAGTGAATGTATCTGATTCAGAGCTGCATATTGACAGAAATTCAGGAGGTATTCTTGTCGATACTAGGAGTTTGACAGGTGATCTTCAGGTTCTTGAATCTCATCCGGAAATGCCTCCCAACCCTCATCATCCGACTTTAATCACTCCAATTCCAATTGCTGATAAACCAGTAGGAACTGCTGTCATGATTGAAATTCCGGATGAAGATATTGACATGGAGGCCCTACTGACTGAAACAACTCCTATCATTCCTTCTCCACCTGCTATCAGACCTCTTACTATGAAGTCTCCTGACCCCAAACCGGCCCTACACTTCAACACGTGGATTAATATGCTGTCAGAAATAAGCCGGAAAGAGTCATCCCTTTCTGCCACCTCTTCATCAACTCAACATGACTCCAGTGATTCTCGAGTCATCATCCTCATGCATGATCTCCAAGCTCTTCTTGTCAATCCTTTTGATGAACTTTTGTCTAATGTCAGGATTCAAAAAGAACTGTCTCGACTTATCAAGGAAATCGCTCCTCTTCATTCTAATCTTCCCTTATCGAGCCGTACGCTTTTTATTTCTATTCAGACATTTTGGGAACGGCTCTCCAGTAAGTTAGAAAGGATGACTTCTGTCATTCCTTCTTACGAAGAGGAAGAAAAAACCAAGGATGATCTCTTAGTTCGATTTCATGATCTTGAATCCTCTAAACAAAAGGAACTTGATCTTATCTCCATCGGGACTCAAACTAAAGAGAGCTTACTGGAGTATCGGAAGAAACTGTTGGCCGAGGTTGAATTGACGGATCAAAAATGTGCCAAGTTTGACAAAGCGTTAGAAAAGAGCAAGGACAAAGTCAAAGCTATTGATAATGAATCTGTCCGACTTGGCCAGAAAGCTGAAAGTGTAGTCAGCAAACTTCGTGCGTTGCAACCTGAATATGAAGCTGCTACTGCCGACAAAACTAACCTTTCCCTTGCATGGGATCAATTATCTTCTATTTAGGCCAAACTGACAATTGTAACTCTTGTCCTTGTCAACCTTTAACCTGGTCATTTTTTTGACAGTCATTGATTAATAATAAATGTTTCTTTTCCTGCACGTTTATTTATTATTTGATTTGACTGCATGTTTCCAACCAGCTTCGTAACTTATGCTTTATCAAATCACCATAAATATCATGATAAATATCGAGACTTCGGTAAACCAAACCATAATAAATGTCTTTCGAAATCAGCTATAAATAACGAGATCTATAACACCACGATTTCATAGTTGAACCTTTCACATAACATGCTTTCTCTTACAAAAGGCCTCCACCTATTCTTCTTTCTTCCTTCATGGGAATCTGACCTCATTCATCTTAAAGTTTCAAACCAAGGTTTGTGTCTTAATGGTCATATCCTCAGTGAAGGTCAATAACCAATGTAAAACGTGTAGTGAAGGTCAGTAACCAATGTAACATTCAGAACTAACCTTACTGCACATCTGGGGAAAGGCTGATCTTGATACAGAACGAGTGCATCTCGCTCTAGTTCCATCATCTTCATCCTGGAAGGTAGTGGTTTTTCTTTGGTGTCATCTTTACTATACCATAGCAACAACAACCTTCTAAGTGAAATGATGGTGAGATCTGCTCGTGCTCATCCCTTTCTTGATGCATTCTCGACAAATGAGGCAACTGAAACCTCATCAAATGGGAAATGAAGTTTCAACAAATTGAGTTTTACGTCTACATTGTTGAAGGAAAATAAAGTTACCAACGCACTGCCTTGTACTCTAGGATTAGATTAACTTTAATCGACAACTTGATTTCTACTAGCAAATGACAATATTTCATTGTATTGCCAAAGTGAATATGCTTATTTCCTTCACCTGTTGTCAATTCTTACTTCCAACATCGTCGGTTTATGTTCTTTCAAGTACTTGCCATTGATTGACTTGATTATCAAGCCAGTATTAATATTGACAAGCACATAGGCATTTCTAGAAAATACTTTATCAATTCTAAATGGTCCTTCCCATTTAGGTGACAATTTTTCGTATTCTCGACAACTTTTATCCATGGGCAATATGACTTTCCACACTAAATCATCTACCTTAAATGCTTTGAACTTAACTCGGCTATCATAAAATCTTGAAATTCTTTCTTTTTGCCGAATCAAATTTTCCAACGCAATCAATCTTTCATCACTTAATTCATTCAATTCGTCTAGCATTGCATTCCAATACTGGTCAGTAGGCAGGTCATTTTGCCTTTGAATGCGAGTGGATTGGAGATTGATTTCAACAGGTAGTACAGGATCGTGCCCATACGTTAACCGATATGGAGAGGTTCCTGTCGACTGTCTGGGTGAATTTCTATATGCCCATAATATTTGATCAAGGGTATTATGCCAACTCTTAGGTTGTCGGCCCACATGTTTTTAATAAGATTAATAATGATCTTATTTATGGCCTCAACTTGGCCATTTGCCTGTGCATAATATGGTGTAGATGTGAGCATTTTTATATGCCTAGAACTAGCATATTCCGCAACTTTCTTGCCGACAAATACTGACCC
The DNA here is from genome assembly GCA_030762895.1 of Sophora flavescens. Lineage (NCBI taxonomy): Eukaryota > Viridiplantae > Streptophyta > Magnoliopsida > Fabales > Fabaceae > Sophora > Sophora flavescens. The sequence goes on along the minus strand of CM061063.1, from coordinate 135,461,500 downwards.
TTGATCTGTTGTCAGAGTCTGGGGTATGCCAAACCGACAGATGATGTGATTTTCAATGAAATCAATTACGTCTTGTTGGGTGACTGCTTTGAGGCAAATTGCCTCAACCCATTTGGTGTAATAGTCAACTCCAACTAAAATGAACTGATGTCCTTTTGACAAAGAGGGATGTATCTGGCCAATTAAATCTAGAGCCCATCCTCTAAATGGCCAAGGCTTGACAATAGAATGTAACTCGCCCAAATGCAAGACGTTTTGTATATGGCCATGTTTCTGACATTGTTCACAAGACTTGGCAAATAAAATACAATCTTTAACCATAGTTGGCCAATAATACAAACTTCTTCGTAGAACCCATTTCATTTTATCACCTGCCTGATGAGCTCCACATATGCCCTCATGGACTTCTGATAGAGCCAAATTAGCATCTTGCTCACTCAGGAACTTGTGTAGAGTCCCGTCAACAGATTTTCTGTATAATAGTCCTCCTTGCATCGTGTAATTCAATGCTTTATACTTTGTTTTTCTATCTACATTCTGACTTGGATTCTCCAAATATTCGATTATTGGCAACCTCCAGTCATTAGGTAGAATTACATCATTAACTAAAATATCTCTTTCTTCTAATGGATACAACAATTCTCTAATTTCCATTAGTGTCGACAAAGTCTTTTGAGATATTTTATATCCTGAGGCTATCTGAGCCAACTCATTAGCCTCTTGATTTAAATTTCTGGGAATATATTCAATTACGTCATCGAATTTTTTCATCAACTTGCTAGCTACGATACAATACTTTGTCAAATTGTAGCTGACACACTTGTATTCTTGTGTGAGTTGTTTGATGACTAATTGAGAATCCCCAAAAATATGCACATTTCATGCTTTTATCTCTGTCAAAATTTCCAATCCGACAATCAAAGCTTCGTATTCAGCTTCATTGTTGGAACATGGATACTTAAGTTCAAACATGAACTTAGTAGGAGTTCCTTGTGGAGTCACAATTAAAACTCCTACTCCACTACCTCCTTGATGCCTTGATCCGTCAAAATAGAGTTTCCAGGGTTGTAAACTGACAACATCTATTTCTGGTACATCCAGTCCTGGATGGTCTACCAAAAAGTCAGCCACTGCTTGTCCTTTGACAGCTTTAGCTGGTACATATTGTAAAGAATACTCTGATAAAGCAATGGTCCATTTACCAATACGTCCATTAAGGACTGGTTTTGACAACATATACTTTATCACACCAGTTTTGGAAATAACTAGTACATGACATGGCATCATATAATATTTAAGTTTTGTATAAGAAAAATATAATGCTAGGCATAACTTCTCTATTGCACTATATCTTCTTTCAGCATCATTTAGGACTCTACTTAGATAATACACAGCCCTTTCAACATTGTCATCATCATCCTGGGCCCATAAACATCCTATAGTGTCCTCAGATGCCGATATGTACAACTTCAACGGTCGACGAGGCACTGCAGGCATCATGACCGGTGGATTGACTAGATACTGCTTGATCTGGTCAAAAACCTCTTGGTGACAAGGCTCCCATATGAAGCTTAATTTGTTCTGATTTCAACTTGACCAGTGGTGCAAATACTCTTGTCCTCCCTAACAGATTTGATATGAATCTTCTTAGAAAGTTAACCTTCCCTAAAAAGGATTGTAGTTCTTTCTTATTTGTCGGTGCCGAGGCTTCCATGACTGCTTTGGCTTTATTCTTGTCTATCTCAATTCCTTTTTTGTGGACCAAGAATCCTAGGAATTTGGCAGCCGACACTCCGAAGCTACACTTCTCTGGGTTCATTTTGAGGTTATACTTTCTCATTCTCTCAAATCCTTGCTTCAGATGCTCCAAATGGTCATCTTTGTTTTTGGACTTAACGACCACATCATCAATATATACTTCTACAAATTTTCCAATAACATCATGGAAAATTGTATTCATTGCTCGTTGATAGGTGGCCCCTGCATTCTTTAAACCGAAAGGCATGACAATCCATTCATACGTCCCAATTGCTCCTGGACATTTGAAGGCAGTCTTTGACACATCTTCTTCGGCTATAAAGATTTGATTATATCCTGCATGGCCATCCATACAACTTAAAATCTCATTTCCTGATGCTGAGTCGACAAGCATGTCGGCTATTGGCATCGGATATTCATCTTTGGGGGTAGCCATATTTAAATTTCTGAAATCTATGCATACCCTCATTTTACCATTTTTTTTCATGACAGGGACTACATTAGAAAGCCAATCAACATACCCGGTCGTTCGAATGAACTTTGCTTTAAGCAGTCTTTGTACTTCCTCCTTGATTTTATGTACCACTTCTGGAGCAAACCTTCAACTTGCTTGCTTGACAGGTTTGCAATCCTCCCTAAGTGGCAATCGGTGTTCGACAATATCTCTGCTTAAACCAGGCATTTCATCATAGTCCCATGCAAAGCAATCTTTATACTCTGCTATTAATCCGACAAGTTCTTGTTTGTAATTCTCTGGCAGAAAAGAACTGACAAAAATAGGCCTTTTCTTTTCTTCTGTTCCCAAATTTATCTCTTCCAGAGGATCCTCTACTTCCACGTTTTGCTTGGGTTCGTCTCCTTTTTCAAAACCCAAAGGGCCGTCGTCAATTATACAATCCGTCAACACACTCTCTAGAGTGTGTACTTCTCTGTCGGCCAGATAGGCCGACAATCTTTTCAAATGTGTTTCAAGGTTCATTGCCGGATTCTGGCCGAGTCTTGTCGGCCTCGCCCTTTATCTTAACTCCAAATTGGCTGAGAAGGCTTGCTTCCAAGGTGTCCTTGTCAATGACCCCTTCATTGGCAGTTATAGGCCTGACATTTGGAGAATACACCCGGAAGTCAACATGTGATTACTGAGCATAGCAAGCACTGTCATCTGCCTCCACAATCTCTATTTGATCCTGTTCATTCCATAAAATCACCTTTTGATGCACTGTCGACGGAACTGCTCCTACAACGTGAATCCAATCCCTGCCAAGCAAAATGTTGTAGCTTGACTTGGCTGGAATTATTACGAACAGTGTCATCCTTTCAACAGTGCCAACTTGTATGTTCAATAAAGTGGCGCCATCTGACGGAGAAATTTTGCCACTGAAGTCAGTGACAACCATATCTGTCGGAATTAGATCTGACTGGTCCTTTCCTAATTTTGAACATCGCTCTCGGCATCAGGTTTACAGCAGCTCCTCCGTCAATTAAGACTCTGTTGGTAGGTCTTCCATCTATTATGGCCTTCACATGTAAAGGCCTTAAATGGTTTTTCTGCTCGTCGGTGGGTTTCTCCAACTGAGCTACATTGTCAAATACGGTAACTAAATTCTCATGAACACACATCCAGCAATCACCTGGGTCTCCTGTATTACTGACAACATCATCCTCGTCGTCAGAGACATTAATTTCAAGATATCCCTCGTATTCTGCCGGAATGAATGAAATCAATCCTATTTTCATTCTCATCCCAGGCTCTAATATCACTTCATTGTCTGGATCTTCATCCAAGAATGCACCTCCAACCGTTCTATCGTGATTTCTTTTTAAATCACTCTCGTCATCTGACCCTGATCTATCTGACAGAGGTCGGGCAATCCCTGCGCCACAGTTGTCTAATGCCTCTACGATTTTGGCCCAATCCTCATTCTGGTCGTCTGTGTCCATGGCTCCGTTGATGTTCATATCATCATTCGGATCATTCAGTGCTTCAATGACAGCATCGAATGACAATTCTTCTTTGGTTAGATCGCATTCTGGCTTGAACGTTGTCAGTTGTTGTTTTTCTATTCTGGCCTCAACCTTTTTCTCTAGACCTGCAACCTTCTCCATTTCTGTTAGCCCGACAGGCCATTTGCCAGTGGGCTTTACTGGTAAGGATGCTTGGTCTGAAACCTTCTTTTCTATGAAAACCTAGGATGCATGTTTATTTTGCCTGATTTGATTACTGGGTTTCTTCACATCAGTTTCCATGGGGTGGTTGACTATTACGCTCTTCATCTTGGTATCTCCTCTCTTGTCGACTTTGTTGTCAGCTGTAACAACCAAGCAACCAGTATCATGGGAAGGCATCTCTTTTATGATGACACCTCCTTGCCTGTCAAGCTTCTTTTTCTGAGCCTGTCGGATCCTCTGCAGCCTCCTCTTTTGGCTTTTCGAGATAGCTAATTGATTCGAAGGTCCTGACAAACCAGGCCATGCCATTTGAGCATTTTGAGCCAATTGGCCCCTTCGGTAATTTTCATTCCAAAAAGGTGGGCCACGATCACTGAACTTGTTTTTCCTAGTCCATGTCTGCTTTTGCAATTCTGGATACTGTGCCATGGCCGAATTCCTCACCCACTGATCCACCATTACGTTGGATGGGGGTGTCCTGGTCTTGACAGGATTAAATCTGCCACTGACAGAGTTACCTACTGCTGATCCTCTGATTGGCTCTTCAAGCCAACCTCCAGTGTGGTGTTGTCCGGGTCTTGCCTGGTACACGTGTTGTTGACGGCTATTGGATGCAACACTTCTATGTATACTGTTGGACCCAGCATGGCTATTCGAGTGTGACAACCTACTCTTGTTGCCATCATTATAAGGCTTAATTCTGCCTCGTGGCTGATATGATGGTGGTTTTTGCCCTCTTGCTTTCTTGGCGGCTACTTCATCATAAAACGCTTCACATCTTGGGCAAACCTTAATTATGCCGTCAGATTTCTTGCGTGTCATGTAGTCGACAAGTGGTTCTCCTGGCTTCGGATAAATATCGAATGGATCTGACAAATCCATCTGGATATTTTGTCCAGCCGTGATGTTGACCATGCCTACTCCCATAGGGACTTGGCAGTCTGCCTTGTTAGCCTCAGGACCAAAGGGTTGTGTCAATCTTCATTCCTGGTTTCTTGTCTGAAAACTTTAATCTCCCGTTTGTCAAACCTTTCTGAATGATATCCCTGAAATGCATACAATCATTTGTCACATGACCAAAAGTATTATGATACTTACAGTACTTCCAATCTTTAATCTCATGGGCTTTCAAAAGCCTATGATCATCTGACAATTTTAATTTCTTATCTTTAAGTAATATGTCAAATATTTGATCGGCCTTGGTCACATCAAATGTATACACTTTCTTATTAACAAAAGGGATTCTTTCTTTGGCCCTCGCAGGCTTCAAAGCTTGGCATATATAAGGTGGACCATTTTTTAGTTCGACATAATCTACCTCGTACTCCTAAGAATCATTACTCTCTTCGTAGGATTCATTGCATCCGACAAAGTTAATCCTCTCTCTCTTAATGAATCTCTTTTGCTTGAAAACCTTTTCAGCTTTCAATTGTTCAATTTGACGGACCTTATCCCCTAACTGGGCAAGATCTATCAGATGTTGGTTGACCAATTTCTTTCTAATATGGTAGTCTAAACCTCCGACAGCAATTTTTACAATTTCTGGCTCTGGGATAGGGGTGAAGCACCGACTCCTCATTTGACGGAATCGAGCAAGGTAGTCGTCAACAGATTCGTTATTCATTATTTTAATTCCAAAGAAATATGTCAACCCTATTTTCAAGTCACCCCTGAAGAATTGGTCATGAAAACTTCTTTCTAATTGATTCCAAGAGTGGATAGAATTAGGTCTTAGGGTTGAAAACCAAGAAAAAGCATTCTTAGTTAACGAACTAGGGAAGAACCTCATTTTTAATCCCTCTTCTAAAGCCAAATCTCCCAACTCGATGGTATATCGGGCAATATGCTCGACTATCGACTCTCCACTTTCTCCTGAGAATTTTGATAACTTGGGTATTTTATATCCTCGAGGCATTTCTGCCTGTTGGACCCACTCAGGAAATGCCGATGCAAAAAATGGTTGATTGGCATAACCTATGTTAAAGCCAAACCTATTTAATGCTTGCTCGACAACTTGATTGACGTTTTGATTTAAAACGTTTTGACGAAGTGCTCCAAAAGCACCCTGGTTTATAACCAAATCTTCGTCTTCCCCTGGTCGTAGAATATGTACATTTCCACGTCTCAAAGGAATCCGACGATGGGGCTGTTGCCGCTCGTCATCTTGTTCAAATCCGTCAAGTTGTATAACTTGTGGTTCAACCTGTGGTTGATTATTCCTGTTGACATTTGCATTGAGATCTCTATTAGTATTTTGGTTATCACCCGGGGTTACCACACCCAAGGCTCTATTTAACCTACGTATCTCATTTGCCAACGCCAAACATGCATTGTTTGTGCTTTCCATTAATGGCGTAATTACTGTACTCATTTGTTGAGTAAATGTATTCACCATGTCATGGTTACTAGAATCAATCTGTTGTCGGACATTGGCTAAGGTAGCCTCCGGCAGACCAACAATACTTTGTGGGAGTTGTCTCAATGAGGATATATATGACCTTTCTACCGGTTGTTCTTGTCGAGAATGGGTAATTATCATTGACCCCGTTATCCCATTCGCATGACTGGGGATTTGCCCCCCAGTCGATGACCCTGCCTGTCCAGATGTATGGGTAGCCATCGTCATTCCATTTGGATATGGTATGTATGCAAATGGGGTATTTGGGTTGACGGCTGTAGAACCATAAGGCATTCCATACAAAGGTTGTGAGAGAGGCTGCGTAGTCCCTCTTGGGTTTGAATTCACAACACTTCGTGACGACAATCCAGTAGTGTTCCTTGACCAACTTTGTCAAATCTATTGACTACTTGGGTGTAAGAAACGCCTCTTCTTGCACCTAGACCATTAGTGCCATTTACCTCTGCATTAGTAGCATTAGCCCCGTTTGCAGGAATATTGTCAACTGGTGCAATAGCATCCACTGTTGACACAGCGGCGTTAGCGTCTACTACGCCTGCATCACTTGCACTGCTCATATTTACAGAGTTCTGGGAAATAGACGATGTTTGAACTACCTTTCCGCTCCGTAAACGCATACAAAGAAATTTGTATGGCAAATTCCTGACACTATACGAGTTACTCTAAACTCGTCCCACCGGGCGTGCCAATTTGTTAACGCTGGTTTTTGGTTGGCGTCCAAAATCCTTTGTTACAAATAATTTGAAAAATTAGAGATCAGACGAGTGTGGGACGAACGAGTTATGCGGTAATCTCGTCATAATGTGCATATGTATGTCTGCAAAGTATGAATTTGACAAATTAGTCAAATCTAGTAAATACTGGCAAGGACTTGGGTTTGGTATTTTTGAAAATATGTTTTTTATTTAAAAAGGAAAGTTAGTTTCTTAAATAGAAGTAACTTCCTGATTGCTTCATTATTTGTACGTGAAATGAAATGGAAATAACATTAATTTGAAAAGCAATTTGTGTAAAGCATGATTAAATGATTTCTGAAATAAAAGCACTTAAATAAAGAACATGAAAAAAATGCTGAAAGTAGAGAAAAACATGTAAAAGGACTTGAATAAATTCTGAATGCAACAAAATAACAGAACTTAAATAAAGAGCACGAAAGTAATACTGAAAGTAAAGAGCATGAAAAGAATACTGAAAGTAAAAGAAAAAACGTATAAAGAAATTAAAAGTCAATATTAAAGAGCGAATAAAGTACTGGATAAGAATGCTGAATTGAATTGAAAATAAAAAAAAGGATGGAGGAAATACTTGAGTATAATCCTTCAATCTGCTGTGTGATTGAGATATGTAGGATATTGTATCAAGTAACATCCTCTATTACATCGTAATTAATAGTATTTATAAGCAAATAAAATAACTACCTAAAGATAACTTCCTATTCTTAAGATTGCCACCTGTATGGCAGTTTTGCTATGTTTAAATTCAAACTATTTGACAAGCAAACTTTCCTAACTGCTTATTTCTTTGAACCGCTTTATGCCAACTTGCTTGTTGTCCACGGTTTGGTCGTTTGACGGCTTATCTTGCTGATGCTGTCAAGACTTAGCCATTTCCACCCTTTTTGTACGTTCGACAATTCTTGTTACCACTCTTGTCAAAAGCTAGATTTTTTAATTTACCTGTCATTACTTCTATTCCTTCGTCAGTCAGCTAAATATACTCGTCAGAAATTTTACTCTTGACAAATGTGTCCCTCGTTTTGCTTTCTTGACGGCCTTGTCTATCTGACATACCAACTCTTGTCAATTTTCCAAATCGTCAATTCTGCTGAATTCGACTCTCATTTATGGTGGTTATCTTGACAATTACTTCTTCACTTCTTCTGTCATCCTGTCGGAATTATTTCTGTCAAGAATTTGAAATTCTTCTATTAACACATGGTTACCAAAAAAAATGATTCATCATCATTATCTCTCTTTTTCGTATAAGCAAAGGACAGATGTGTCAATTAATATTAATAAGGAGGGATATTTTATTTTATTTTTGGTGAATAAAAGGGACTAAGCCCAAGCAAGAAACAAACTAAAAGCCACGGAAAAAAAAAGCAAGAAGAAGCATCCCCTAAAATAATCAGGGGAGATATTTTATAGGAGCATATCTTTCTGCCGTAAAGGAATCTATTATTGTGCGCTCAATTAAGTTATTTTTTCGTCAACGCTCCCATAAAAATATTAAATTTCGAATTAAAACCATGGGATACATAAGGATTATTAAAATGCATAAATTCATTTACTTTTAGATTGTATAAGATTGACAGACAATCTTGGAAAATATGTAAACGGTAAACCTCAATTGTCAATCCCTACATTTAAGTGTCTTCTTCATTCTCTTCTGATATCATCTTAATCACACAAATCAATCATTTTCCAACTTCCATTTTTATCTATTAACGTTTAATAACACGTGACATCAACAGAACCAAAAGAGGAAAGAAAAAAATTTAAAATAAGTACATAGAAGGACAAAGAAAACGTATAGGACAAAAATCAAGGCAGACAAAGAGCCTATCATTTATTCCCTACCACATTAGTGTCTCATCTACACCGTCTTAATGTCACAATTTGTGTGACACAGAGAGTGGAACTTTGAACTCTGAAGACAAGACAGAGGTCAAAAGTATAATATATAGTGTCAGGTAGAAAGTGGGAGAAATGGGTACTCTGAATGATGATATGGTAATCATTAGTCAGGCTGAGAAGGAAGGTGATCCTACTATGATTACTAGGAACTGCCCAGATAGGATTGGACTTGGATGTGATGTGTCTAGGATAATATTCTTGTTTGGCTTGAGTATTTCCAAAGGAGGTAAGGATATTATTTGACTTATTGGCTTAAGAATAGTTTGAACTTCAATCTACTGTTTCAATGCCGGAAATTATTTTTCCCCAGAAAATCTTGCATGTGATATGATTTTTTTTTTGTTGTTGTTGAAGAAATTTGAGTGTAGTTGGTGTTAGAATCTGAACTTTAAAACGTGAATGTTACATTATCTGAATGTTGGCAAATATTTATCTGAATGTTACATTTCTAAAGGAGGTAAAGTTATTTGCCTTATTGGCTTAAGAAAAGTTTGAACTTCAATCTACTGTTTCATTTTTTCCCAGAAAACCTTGCATGTGATATGATAATTTAAAAAAAAAAAAATTATTTGGGACTGTTGTGGTTAAAGAAATTTGAGTATTTGAACTTGTAAAAAAGGTGAAAGTTTTACATTATCTGAATGTTTGCAAATTGTTTTTTGAACGATGATTGACTTTTTGATTATTCTCATTTTGAATTTGACAAATTGTTACTTCATTTGGTAAAGACACCACCACAGATGGAAAATGGTGCTATATAGTGTTCTGGGTTGTGGGTGAACCAAACACTAGCTGGAATCTTTTGAAGAAGAGGCTGTCAGAGATTTGTCCATCCCATTTTTCAACATGTGGAATTGACTATCACACCCCTGATGAACTTCAGCAGTCAAGGCCATTTGATGTTTTCCTTTTGAAGTTTTGGTGCTCTTATGATGGGAATGGTTTGTTGCATGGTATAATTTCCTTTAGCTATTTGTTATTAGTTTCTTGGGAATGTGATCTAGATATTCAAACTGTTCTGAAAATAGGGTAGTATGTATTGTATTGGGAAATAGTATATATTGTTTCTCTTTTACTTGGTGTGAAAAGCTGTAAAATATTTTTGATTGTTTTGTTAATTTGTATAATCAAGTAGAAGATGCATATGTTGCTTACAAACTTGTAATCATTCTCAGAGCAGTATTGTGATTTTTAGTAATGCCAACTTATTTTCCCTATTCTCAAAGGAGATGAACCCTGAACAGAAAACTGGGAAAGTATTTGATGTGTGGGGAGAAGAACAACATTGAAAAATATGGCAATTGAAGTAGAAAATCCCACTCAATCAATGTTGCTTTCTTTACTTGAAAGAACCTTGAAGGCAACAATTCCTTTTCTCTTTTTAAGATTTTAAATTGTGTATGCTCCTTGTATCTTTGCCCATTCCTGCTTCCTCTGTATTTTATCTTGATGTTGGTTTCTAAATTTTCATCTGTCAACTATTTTACTCTTCAATGCAGATGTAACTCGAGCTTTCTGTCAGCTAGAACTAACAATAAAGAGAGTAAAGATATCTACTGCACCAGATGGCAGGAAGATGCACCTCGTTTTTGTAACAGATACAAGGTTGCTATTTATCACTCTTACTATAGTATATAATCTCTAATTCCTTGTTCTTGTTGATATTTTTTCTATTGTTTACAATCTTAACATCAAATCAGTGCCTATGTTTTTTCAGATAGAAATCGAACTAGTTCAGTCACTTATGATGAAGGAAAAGTTCTAAACCTCTTCAGTTTTTCTCTTTTCAAGCATTTATATACAACCTAATGGAATAAATAAAGTAATGAAAGTCAATGGTGTTAATATCTCTGCCTACAAGCTGGGATGTTTATCTCAAATTGTGACAATGTTTTCTCTGCACTAAACTAAACACTGAAGCAGAGTTAAATTAATGAATAAACTAAATAAACCTTATAGCCTTCCTCAAGCCATATGTATTGCTAGAATCACTACACCCTTCATCAGTTTTTTTGGTTAACACATCATCTAGTGTTTATGCAATTTGGTCCAAGGGTGCACTACAATATTCCTGTAATATGTTTCTTCCTCTTAAAGAAATAGCAATTTTTTCAATGAAGCTACCCAAATTGTTTTCTAAATTTTATTAGAAACTGAAATCTAATAGGTGTGAAGTATGTAAGTGGTCTCTTTTCCAGTATATAAATTCCTTTCTCATTCTAAGATCTAAAGTTATCATTCTGTTTGACATCTTCCAGTATGTAAGTGGACTGTAAGTGAGTCTTTATGTATGTTTTGTTGTGTTTGTTTGGAAGAGAAGAGAAGCAAGAGAGACAGCAAAGTCTTATTTCTACATTTTGAGATTATAATCTTCATATTTTGTGTTTTTCTCTTATCAGAAAAGAGCTTCATACCACAGAGAGACAGGAGCAAACAAAACTCCATTTAGAAACTGTCTTGGGAGACAATTTTAAAGATTGTGAAATTGAATTGGCTGGTCCAGAAGTTATGGCAAGCTTGCATGGTTCCCTTAATCTTCCCTCTGGAATTACTGAGGACATATTCAATTTTGAGTCACCTAAGGGATCCCAAAGAAGGTCTCTTGCCTCTTATCCTGTTTCAATTGCTTTTCACAACAACATAAGCCCTTCACATACACTTTTTCAGATCCGATGTTGGGATCACAAAGGTCTTACTTATGATATCTTAAGAACCCTGAAGGACTACAACATTCAGGTGAGTTATTTAGATCATGAATTACTTATTATCATGCATTTTCTTTGCCCTTTCCTTTCCATTTTTTGGGGTCATGTGAAGACATGACTTGAAAATTTTATTCTTGATAAAAAAAATGATAAATCTTTTGTGTTGTTTCGTCCGAATAGAAACAATAAGAGATGCATTACAGAGGTCTTATGCTAGTGAATTGAGAATGAGTTAGTTCCCCTTTCATAGTTAGAGCTCTCCTTATATAGCCTCTTCGAAGTGCTTTTAGGAAGATAGAGGTCCAATTTGACTTTGCCTCCAAGGAATTTGGGCTTTGTCCAATTCTGGGAGGAAACGTTTAACAAAGTTTTACCCAAATATTGCATATTTTCTTCCATGTCCTACTGTGCTAAACTTCAGGCAAAACTTAAATGATATGAGTATTGTTTAGAATCCCAGATTTATATTATATAATACTATCATCATAAGTTTGGAATCCTTGTTCAGACATTTAATGAAGGTGAAGAATATGAATGATTGTATGATACTGATAAGTTCAATTAAGGATCTTAGCTCAGGTCCTCTCTAATATGCAAATTTTATATGGTTATATATATGTAGTTAACTTATAAAAATCACTTCTTATGTCAGGTTTCTTATGGACGATTCTGTGTAAAACCAAATGGCGACTATGAAGTGGAGCAATTCATAACACAAGCAGATGGAAAGAAACTATTGGATCCAAACAAGCAAAATGCTTTATGTGCTAGGTTGAAGATGGAGATTTCATATCCTCTTAGAGTAGCAATAGGTAGCAAGGGACCTGATACCTAGCTTTTTGTAGCTAACCCTGTTGAACTTTCTGGCAGGGGTAGGCCCCTTGTATTCCATGATATAACACGTGCTTTGAATTTTCTTAACATAAGCATATTTTCGGTACTTCCCTTAATCAAAACTTTGTTTGTTCTTATATGAACGATTTTTCTAACCTGTGCAATGTTGTACTGTTGAGAAATCAAAAAATAGAAATGTTGTATTAGAAAAAGTAATTGTTAAACTTTCAAGAAATTAAAATTACAACTTTCAACACAACATTTCTATTTTTATATCTTAACATGTACAAGGTTGTACGGGTTAGAAAAATCATTATACAAATGGTATACTTGGTAGTCTGAAAAGTCATGCCTCCTTGTTTTTTAACATCTATCTTCTTAGGTGGAGATTGGAAGGCACACAATAAGGGATCGAGAATGGGAAGTGTATAGAATTCTACTTGGTGAATCCGATGGTAGTGTTTTTGTTCCACGGAAGAAGATTGAAGAGGCTGTCAGGAATACATTGATGGGCTGGCAATCTACGTAGATAGGGTCCATGTCCAGTTCTTTTCACATAAACCTTCATCTAGTAGGTAAGGGGATGGTAGGAAAATCAGGAATTGGGCATTTTAACCGATCAAAGTAGTTCATTATCATACCCAAGGGGTAAATTGGTTTTAACTTTTCCTATATAAAAACTTCACATGAATTTCGTACCATACTATTATGTACTTTTTAGCATTTCTCAACTTTCATTTAGAACATAGCACTTGGTTTCTTTTTCGCATTACATTTATGCACAGAAGGATAAAGAGATATTTTATTGATTGTGTTGGGTCTTGTTGTAAGGATTCGCGGCCTCAAACCTTGACAGGAAGCACAAAGGGTGCAAGCAAAGATCAAAGAATCACACAAAACAGAAATGAAAGATTAAAGCAGTAAAGAAGTGACACCAGAAATTTGATGGTTCAGCTATATTTTCATATAGCCTACGTCCATGTGAGGAGAGCAGTGTTTTTCCACTATGATCAACCAAAAGGAAACAAGAACCAGAGTTCTTTTACAAACAGAGTCACTCCCCTTGTGTGTTCTACCCTCAGCCCCTTTTACAACCAAGATTTTTCACACCCAAGTTCTAACTCTCTGTTTCTGTTTTTCCTCTCAAGAACTCATCCTAATTTTCTCCTTGATCTTTTCCTTCTCACTGATTTCAACAAGTTGCAGAAAGATGTATCAAGCTTAGTTTTTCTCCATGTGTCTATACAACTAGTCGACATCATATATATAGGCACACTAATCAAACTCAGCTAGCATAGGAGTTAGTTAGATAAGTTTCGAAACCCTTGAGATGTTAGTTGTGATCAGTAACTAACATACAACAGAAAAACTGATTTAACCAACTTAACCACTAACTGATTTTGAAGACACTTTAACAAATCTCCACCTTGTCTCATAAATCAGTGGAAGCTTGATCATAGTCTATCCATGCCCACCTCATTGCTACTCACTTCTCTTCAAAACCAATCAAGTCCAAGCATGTTTGAACTTTCCAAGAGGCAGTGAATTTGTTAAAACATCAGCTGGATTCTCCTCTGAAGCAATTTTCTCCACCTTGACCTCTTTAGATTCAATCACATCTCTTATGAAATGCAGCCTCACATCAATGTGCTTTGACCTTTCATGATAGACTTGATGTTTTGATAAGTGTATAGCACTTTGGCTATCACAGTATATTGCTATACTGTCTTGAGTTATTCCAAGTTCACCAATAATTCCTCGGAACCACATAGCTTCCTTGACTGCTTCTGCAAGAGCTATGTATTCTGCATGTGTTGTTGACAAGGCTACTACAGATTGAAGAACTGATTTCCAGCTCACAGCAGTGCCATACAAAGTAAACACATATCCTGTTAAGGACTTCCTCGTGTCTATGTTCCCTGCATAATCTGAGTCCCTATAGCCTTTTACTGCTACTTCTCCTTGTAGTTTCCTTTTGAACTTCAAACCATTTGCCAAGGTTCCATTCAGGTATCTAAGAGTCCACTTTAAAGCTTTCCAGTGGGGCTGTCCAGGATCTGCCATGAACCTGCTAATGACACTTACTGCATATGCCAAGTCAGGTCTGCTGCATACCATGCCATACATTATGCTGCCAACTCCATTTGCATAGGGAACCGATGCCATTTCTGCTCTTCCTTCTTCAGACTGAGGACCTTGCTGTACTGAGAGTTTATCATGCTGTCCAAGAGGTGTAGTAACTGGTTTAGCTTCATGCATTCTAAACCTCCTGACTACCTTCTTCATGTAGCCTTCTTGTGTTAGGAACAATTCCCCTCTTGATCTGTTTCTGATAATGTCCATTCCCAAAATCCTCTTAGCTTCACCCAGGTTTTTCATTTCAAATTCTGTATTCAATCTTGCTTTAAGATTGTCCAATTCTTCATCACTTGAGCATGCTATCAATATGTCATCAACATAAAGAAGTATAAAATGAGTTCACCATGCTTTCTTAATATGTAAACACAGCTATCATAGCTGCACCTTTGAAAGCTTGGTTTCATCAAGAAGTCATCAAACCTTTTATACCATTGTCTAGGACTTTGTTTAAGACCATATAAGGATTTTTTAAGAAGACAAACTTTGTTCCTGTCCTCCACAAAGCCCTCTGGTTGATGCATATAGATAGTTTCCTCAAGCTCACCATGAAGAAATGCTGTTTTTACATCTAATTGTTCTAGATTCAAGTCAAACTGAGTTACTGTGCTAAGAAGGATTCTGATGGAACAATGCTTCACAACGGGTGAGAAGATTTCATGGAAGTCCACTCCCTCAACTTGTGTGACCTTTGGCCACAAGTCTAGCTTTAAATCTTGCATTTTCAATGCCCGGGATTCCCTCCTTTCTCTTATAGATCCACTTACAACCAATAATTTTCTGGTTTTCAGGTGGATCTACAAGTATCCAGGTTTTGTTCTTCTCCAATGATCTCAATTCTTCAGTCATTGCTTCCAGCCATTCCTTGTTGTGAGTGCTACTCAAGGCCTCCTTGTAGTTACATGGTTCAGATTCTTGGAGCTCATCTGCTACTATGAGAGCATAATGGATTAGGTCAGCATAGCCAAATCTCTTGGGTGGGACAATGACTCTTCTTTCTCAATCTCTGACAAGGTTGTAGTCATTTTCTGCCTGTTGAATGGAATAGTCATCAACTACTTCATTTGGCTGGACTGTTTCATCACTTCTCTGATTAGATAGCAGCTCCACCTCAATTTGAGTATCATCAGAACTCTTGGCTTGCTGATTCTGATTTTTATCTCTGCTGGCCATTCTTGATTCATCAAATATAACATCTCTGTTGATTAGGCATTTGGGCTCTCCTGGCTCCATCCTCCAAAGTTTATAACCTTTGATGCCATGAGGATAGCCAATAAAGGCACATCTGATAGCTCTGGCTTCAAGCTTGTCTTGCTTTATATGAGCAAAAGCTAATGCTCCAAAAACTGAGTTTCGAATAATCTGCAGGCTTGCCACTCCAAAGTTCAATCAGTGTCTTAAAGCCTACTGCTGAGGAAGGACACCTATTAATTAGGTAGACTATAGTAGTGGCAGCTTCACCCCAGAAGCTTTTTGATAATCCTGAGCTAAGGAGCATGCATCTGACTCTCTCAAGGATGGTTCTGTTCATCCTTTCTGCAATGTCGTTTTGCTGAGGTGTTCCAGCAACTGTTCTGTGCCTAGAAATGCCATTTTCCTGCAGAATCTGTTAAATTGCTCTGAAACGAATTCCAGGCCATTGTCAGTTCTTAAACACTTTAGATTAGTCCCTAACTGATTGCTTATTAGAGTATGCCACTCCTTAAACTTGTCAAAGGTGTCACTCTTATGTTTTAGAATATAAATCCAAACCTTCCTAGAGTAGTCATCTATTATGGTGAGGAAATAGAGGCCTCCTCCATGTGTCATTGTCCCAGCAGGCCCCCATAAATCTGAATGAGCATATTCAAAAGGTTTACTAGTGCTATGGAAAGAAGAACCAAAAGAGATTCTTTTTGCCTTGCCTGCTACACAATGATCACATAGGTCCAGCTTCTCTATTCGATCTCCATTCAGAAGATTCTGTTTAGCTAACTCGACTAATCCCTTTTCACTGACATGACCTAACCTCATATGCCACAATTGAGTTTTATTAGGTTGCATTTGGCTAGCAACAGCTGCCTGGCCAATTATTGTAGAACCACTTAAAATGTATAAACCATTTCTTAGATTTCCCTTAGCTATGATCTGTTTTCCATTAAGGATCATCATATTTCCATGTTCAATTTTAGTCACATAACCTAAACAATCAAACCTGCTTAAAGATATTAAATTCCTTTTGAGTTCTGGCACATACCTGACACCCTGCAACACAGTTTCTTGTCCATTGAACATTTTTAGTCTAATAGATCCAATACCTTGTACCTTGCATGGTTTGTTGTTGCCAAGTGGAACCACTCCACCTTCTTTGATGTGTAGGGACTCAAAGTAGTCCTTCCTGGGACACATGTGGTATGTGCAGCCCGAGTCCATAACCCAGTCTTTCTCACTTTCAGTGTTTGAGACCACCAAGCTTTCTGCAGTTTTATATCCCTCAGATGCTATAGCTGCATCACCTGATTCCAGAGGTTTCTTGAAACCTTTGTTCTTTCTTTCTGGAGAGTTCCTTTTGAAATGGCCCCTTTGATGACAGTGGAAGCATTTAAACTTGCTTTGGCCTTTGGACTTTGATCTATTCTTGGATGTCTTGCCATTCCTTTTATCTGATCTTCCTCTAGAAACATTCAAACTTTCTGCATTGCTGTCAGTCTTCATTTCTTGCCTTCTCTGCAACTCTTTGGTTTTGATGGAGGATTGAACCTCTTCAAGTGAGATGGTTTGATCCTTGTCCCTTCCAAACAAGATTGCATCTTTAAAATGCTCAAAACTGTTTGGTAATGCACTAAGCAGTATGAGTGCTTTATCCTCATCATCCAATCTCACATCAAGATTTTCCAAATCATCCAAGATCTTATTGAAATCATATATTTGTTCTGATAGAGGCAATTCATCAGTCATCTTGAATGAGTATAGCTGTTGCTTTGAAAACAGTCGATTAGCCACTGATTTGGTCATGTAGAGGGACTATAGTTTGAGCCAGAGTGCTGCAGCAGTTTGTTCCCTGGCCACCTCCCTTAGAACTTTATCACCTAGGCATAGTATTATAATACTCCTAGCCTTTTCTATAAGTTCCTTCTTTTCCCTTTCAGACAGGGTTTTGGGAAGAGCAGCATCCCCCTTCAAAGCATCAGCCAAACCATTGTGCACCAATATGGCTTGCATCTTGATTCGCCATAAGCCAAAATCATTTGAGCCCGAAAACTTCTCTATGTCAAATATTGTTGATCCCATTTTTCCAGCTTCCTCTTTCAGCAACCTTCCCACAGACAGCGCCAATTGTAAAGATTCACGGCCTCAAACCTTGACAGAAAGCACAAAGGGTGCAAGCAAAGATCAAAGAATCACACAAAACAGAAATGAAAGATTAAAGCAGTAAAGAAGTGACACCAAAAATTTGATGGTTCAGCTATATTTTCATATAGCCTACGTCCATGTGAGGAGAGCAGTGTTTTTCCACTATGATCAACCAAAAGGAAACAAGAACCAGAGTTCTTTTACAAACAAAGTCACTCCCCTTGTGTGTTCTACCCTCAGCCCCTTTTACAACCAAGATTTTTCACACCCAAGTTCTAACTCTCTGTTTCTGTTTTTCCTCTCAAGAACTCTTCCTAATTTTCTCCTTGATCTTTTCCTTCTCACTGATTTCAACAAGTTGCAGAAAGATGTATCAAGCTTAGTTTTTCTCCATGTGTCTATACAACTAGTCGACATCATATATATAGGCACACTAATCAAACTCAGCTAGCATAGGAGTTAGTTAGATAAGTTTCGAAACCCATGAGATGTTAGTTGTGATCAGTAACTAACATACAATAGAAAAACTGATTTAACCAACTTAACCACTAACTGATTTTGAAGACACTTTAACACTTGTCGTTCCCATTATCGAAAGTGGCTCTGATACCACTTGTTGGGGATTTGATCGGGGCCACGAAACCTTCACAGAGGTAATGCACCATGAGAGGAAACAAGCAAGAACGTTAAAGCATGCAAATCAACCATAACAAGAATTAATCGAATACCAAAGAAGATAAAATGGTAAAAGAAAAGATGAACACCGGGATTTTAGTGGTTCAGTCATTGATGACCTACGTCCACGGGAGAGAGCACAACAAGTCTTCTTCTCCCCTTCACTATCTTGATCATAGAGATACAAGTGCTTTACAATAGAAACCTCCCACATTCTTTCCTCCTAGTCTTGCCTTCCATGTCTTTCACATGGTATCTCCAAGAACTACCACAAGATTGATGTTTCCACTCCTATACACTTTTCCCTATCTCTCACCAAATCAATACATGATTCTCTCAAGATAGAATTACCTCACACTCAAATCCCTCTCTTCTTTTCAGTCACCTATGTGTCTGTGGATTAATGTTACCTCACTTCTCTCTTTTTCATCCTATACATGATGATCTATTTATAGACTAATATAGCCAATCATAGTGAAGCTTTAGGATCCAAGTTAGTTATGCCTAACTAACTAACCAACTTCAAATTATTGATTTAGAGGCATTAATCAACAATCTCCACCTTGACTCTAAATCAGAGAATATGAGTCTAAGCCAATCACCAATGTTGTGCTCTCCCACTTATGCTCCAGAGAATCCAATCATTCCTTTGAGTCACCGAGCTTCCTAGTGTGCCTTTCTTCCACACTTGCAACATAAGCCAAACTTGCTTCCATGTTGTTCCAACAGCGCCACCTCAAAATGAAACCTTTCCCTGTCAAGCATTAAACTGAGTTTCTTTGGTATTCTGCCTTCAAGAATTTAAGAACCTTTAAGTATTTGCAGATGCAGCCAATTAACACAACTGCTGCACTAGCCTGGTGGTCACCATCGCTGCTACCAAGGTATTGCATTCCTCACGTCGATGGCTCGATCCTACCCCTGCAACTTCAGCATTCTTTAAAACATTAATCGATTATTTTGTAAAAATAAAACAATCTGATTGCAAGCCCAGAGACTCAAACCCGTGACCTCCGTGACTCCACCTTCAGCGCCTCACCACTAGGCCACAGTGAATTCTGATACAAACACAACCATGATAAATCAATTTATCATATACGAAATTCTCCTTCTTTTTCAGAAACAGCAAACTTCATCTTCTTCCTTGTGACAAGAACGAACACGAACCCAGAGCAATGGAACTTGCAGTTCCATCACCGACACAAACCATTTTCTTCCAAGAAAGTTAAAAACCACCACGTAACCATGAGCAATCCTCCACCCCCAGCCCGGTGAGACCCGCCGCCGTTCAGATGCACATTAATCCGGCAACCAAAAAATGAACCTTACCACAACTGCTCCGTCGCTCTGCACTGTTTTGGATCCGAACCACCATCAGACCGACTTCTGATACAGATCCGCAGATCCTTCTCACCGCTACGAGTCCTAGCTTCACTTTGTGTGCCTTCTCCATCCCAGCCGCCGTCAACCGTGCACAGTAACGAAACTGCCATTGCTGCCATTGCTTGAATTCGCACACACACTTCTGCATCTTGTGGTCCCATTCATTCCTTCTCTTCTGATCTTTGTTCTTCCCTTCTTCTTCCATGGCATGCTCATGCTTCCCACAAAAGTGGCTTTCTTGTTCCTGTTACAAACAAGAAACACACACAACAACTAGCCAAGAAAGAATAATAACAAAGAATTGAAGCAGAATAATGAACTAAACATAAAAATGAAATTGGAACACCTTTTACTGAGACTTCAATTCCCTTATTCCATGTTTCCCTTTCCTTTCTTCTTCCAATTCGAATCTCTGTTCTTGATTTGCCTCATAATTGATTATGTAATCAATTATGACCTCACTGGTTCTTGATTCGCACCTCCATAATCAACTTTCTAATCGATTATACAACCTCTGTTCTTGATTCCTCTACTTCTCACAGCCATTGCTTCGTGCTTCCCACAGACAGTGGCATTTGTTGGGTCTTGTCGTTCCCATTATCGAAAGTGGCTCTGATACCACTTGTTGGGGATTTGATCAGGGCCACGAAACCTCCATAGAGGTAATGCACCATGAGAGGAAACAAGCAAGAACGTTAAAGCATGCAAATCAACCATAACAAGAATTAATCGAATACTAAAGAAGATAAAACAGTAAAAGAAAAGATGAACACCGGGATTTTAGTGGTTCGGTCATTGGTGACCTACGTCCACGGGAGAGAGCACAACAAGCCTTCTTCTCCCCTTCACTATCTTGATCATATAGATACAAGTGCTTTACAATAGAAACATCCCACAATCTTTCCTCCTAGTCTTGCCTTCCATGTCTTTCACATGGTATCTCTCACCAAATCAATACATGATTCTCTCAAGATAAAATTACCTCACACTCAAATCCCTCTCTTCTTTTCACTCGCCTATGTGTCTATGTATTAGTGTTACCTCACTTCTCTTTTTTTCATCCTATACATGATGATCTATTTATAGACTAATAAAGCCAATCATAGTGAAGCTTTAGGATCCAAGTTAGTTATGCCTAACTAACTAACCAACTTCAAATTATTGATTTAGAGGCATTAATCAACAGATTGAATAGCAGAAAGTTACAAAAGTTTAAAAAGATACAGAATGAGTTTAAATGAATTTGAATATACTAACTAAAGCCTAAAGACTAGGAGAAGACCGGCTGAGCAACCAGAAGATACACAGGAAGTCAGCAAATCCTATCTAGATAAAAACATTTGAACTGATAGAGAGCTGATTCTCGGCTCTATCCATTACGCCCCCACAAGATGGGGTCACCATCAATGACACCAAGCTTGTCCCGAAGAAGAGTAAATCATGCATGAGGAAGAGGCATGGTGAGGAGAAAAATAGAGACTTTTGAGAAGAAACTTTTTATAACATTTTGAGAAGAAACTTTTTATAACATATTGAGGACAAAAATCTTTTGATAAGGAATTAAGAATTTGATTTGTTCTTCAATAGTAATCTTCATCATAAAATAGTTCCAAAATTTTAAGGCTTTAAAAAAATTCTCAAACTCTTCTAAAATAATTTCTCTTTCACAATTATGAAGAAAATCTTTATTTTTAAACTCTTATATTTTTTGCCAAATGTTATAATAATATTTACCTTCTCTTTATATATAAAAAAAATTATTTCAACTTGAAAACATTTATCTTTTGGCTTTCATATATGTTTTATTAAGCCTTTTGTCTCATCTTAATGATTGGGCTTTAACCAATGGCTAGGCTACTATGCAACAAACAATACAACTTTTAACAATTGCAACATAACCAACATAGTATAACATAAATCATTCAATCATATTATTCAGTTCAACACATTATCAATGCCACAAAATAAAATAAATCCAAACAATCACTTCAACAACAACATTTAGTAAATTCAAAACAAAACAAGCATATACCAATCCAACTTTTTCACACAAGTAACAACAACATCAACACAACCAAACAATTCTAACATACAAGCATATAGTTACCACAATTGTAATATCCCTCAGGTTTTCTCCCCTTACCTCAGAGTTCAACGATAAAGGATTTGGTTGAGTATTTTAAAGAGACCGACTCGGTTTCTCGTTATGATTGCCAATCTGAATAAAATAAATGTTTGTCATAAGTTAAAAGTTTTATAAAATCACCCTAAAACGTCCATGCATGTTTCAGCCATGTTAAAAAAAAATTCATGTTATAAATTTTAAATTTTTACAAGCTTTTAGATTTATAGTCCTTAAGCATCAAAGAGACAAAATAAAAGCTTAAAACTTAAATTTTTGAAATCTTAGCCTCATTAACCATAGGTTTCGGCCTTCACCTTAAGTAGTGGAAAATATTATTTTCCAACCATCTAATTTCATGCAGTACTAATATAATATTTTTAAGCATCATTCAACTAAAACAATTGAACAAGACTTCATCAACTCCTCATGTGAGTTTCGGCCTTAAAAATAAAAAGGCTAGGGATTTTAAAATTTTCAAACTCTACATTAAATCATCATGCAAAGGAAATAGATTATCATACATGCATCCTTCCTAAAGATTCAAGTGAGGCTTCATTAACTCTATATTCTAGAGTTTTAGCCATAAAACACTACAAATAAAAGGTCATTTAGCGACCGAAAATAGCGACCGAATATAATAGTTGCTAGTTGCAACCAAAATTGCGACCGATTTTAGGATCTACAAGAACACGTGTTATAATTAATCTTGCGACCGAAATAGCGACCGAAAAGTAGGGTAGTAGAGTCGTCGGTCGCTATTTCGGTTGCTAACTGAAGCATATAAAAAGTCAGAAGTTGTTGACTCTTTTGGCGACTAAAATGGCAACCGATTTTAATCCAACGGTAAAATTTTATTTAATTTTGAGACCGATCTTAATTTGGTCGCCAACCCATGTGTAAAAACTTTTGATGTAGAGCGTTTTTGCAACTAATTTTAATTCGGTCGCTAACCTGGAGAATTAAAATTTCAAAATAACTCAACCAGCGACCGAATTTGCGACCGTTTTAAAAAATTTAATTACGACGACCGAAATAGCGACCGAACAATTCGGTTGCTAAAAATTAAATCCCTAAAAATTAGCATATCCCCCTTTCTTCTCCATTTTCGCTCGAACTCTCCTCTCTCTCACTCTTTCTCTCTGTCTCACTCCACCCACTTCCCTGTTCTAGCCTCGCACCGCCACCTCCCATCGTCTCGTCCTTCTCCGATCACCGATTGGTAAGGTTCTCCTCTTATCCTTCTCATTTTGTGTTTCTCCTTCTCTGTCTCTCACTCTCTCATCCTCCTACCAGCAGCATCGTGCCACCACCGCCACCACGACCACCACTGTAGCATCGTGACCTCCTCCTTTGGTAAGGTCTCCTCTCCTTTCTCTCTGTGTATCTCGCTTTCTCTCTCTCTTGATCGATTCTCTTTGTCTTAGTTTCTTTATATGTCTCTCTCAGGTGTTGTCTCTTCCTCTTCCGACCACTACCACCATCTCAAGGGGTTCTATTCGCGCGACCACCACCCCCACAGTTTCCTATGATCAGTTATGTCTTAGGTTAGGGTTTAGGGAAGTTCTGTCAGTATGGGTATTTTCTTTCTCTTGCAAGAATGATTTACATGTGTAAGAATCAGAATGATCTAAGCAAGAATAACATTGGAGGTTTAGAGAGTTCATATTGTAAGAATGACCACTCTCTGACACTTTTTGCCCTTTTTTTGTTGAATTTTTTAAATTTTTCTTTACTAATTTTGTGTTTTCACGTTTGAAAATAGACAAAATATTATGCATACAAAAGCAATGTTGGTGTGGGGTCTAGGGAAAGGGAGATGACAAGGGGCTTAAAAATGACGTATGTTTGAAGCAAAGTCATAACCCTCAAGGATTTAGTTTCTTACGAGCCCATTTTATGTGAAATTTAGAGTATATCCATCTCTTCATACTTTCATATCACCCCGTCTGACAGATTTTCCTTCACGAAGGGGCACAAGTATTATCTGGATCAATGTTTGGTTTTATCAATCAAGATAATGTTAAAGTTGGTCATGTTATTGTCAAGAATTAGGTGAGTGCTTTCTTTATTGCCATACATTGGCAACAATGAGGTTTGTGGTCTTTAACTCCGAGAAGAAAAACAAATGTATGGAGGAAGAACATAAACACACAACACCATGCCGTGTAATTTTCTAATGCATATAAATTATATACCTTGTGCTCAAATTTCTATTTGGTTAATGAAGCTTCTCAGAGAAGCTTGGTTCTTGATAATGAAATTCTTTCACATTGGGAGTCAATGCCTTCTTCTCCATTCTCAGTTGCGAGGTGCTCAGAAATGGAACCTTACCACTCCAATCTTGAAATGATTCTAGGATTCTTTAGGAGGAATAATTTGAGACCAACATTACTGGATTTGAAGAAATGGGCCTCGGTATCTCTCTCATTTTAGAGAGGATTAAAATTTTCAACTAGAGAATATAAGATTGTTGGTTTATTACCATGTTTATCCATTTTTAATATCCCAATTGAAAGAGCAATATCGGTTGTATCCTTACTTTTCAGTTACTTTGTCCTTTGACCATCTGCAAGTTTCAACATTTTTTTTCTCAGTTACAAACTCTGATATCACACTTTCAGTTACTCTGAGATCACACTTATGCAGTGTTGAACGCTCATCTCTACTGATTGACGTTTCATTCTCTACGTTACAACTGTTCTCTCCTTGGTCAACCTCATTATACCTTCACTTAACTAAATGAGTACCTGCAGCTTCAAACCTCATTACTTGCTCATATGAATGAATAACAACGGTTCAATCCTCACTAACTCACATTATTAGTTCCTCATTTTCGGCCAGAATTGTTATGGAGGTTACATAGATGATGAGGACAGCAAAAGATTCCTTTGCACTAGCATGCATTTCCCTTTTTTTTCCCTACCTTTCTATTTCATCTTATCACCTTTCTAATCACGTAAGTGTTACTTATTCAATTATTTGTTCTATCATACATGCCAATTATGAACAATGCCATAAGCTAGAAAATTTGTTGACTATTATCTAGCTAACTGCTAACTTGATTGTTAGCATTATATATTATGCATCAATTTTTTTCATCCACTACAATATATCAATGGTAAGAAACGCACAGACAATAGCGAACCTTCAATTCAAGTTTGAGAACATGAATAGTAAGGCATTGAGAATAAGTAGTTGAAAAGGTTGTCATGTTCAAATTGTACCTTGAGTTACGTTAATGAACTTTTAAATTTACAATCATAAGTTGGTCCGTCAATGTCCAAATGCTGATACAAAATCACAAATATTGCATTGGAATATTTTAAGCTATTTTGTTATAGGAAAATATTGTAAGTTCAAGATATTTGCTGCTATGGATTTAATGGAAAATTTTAAATCTAAATCTATTACACTAGCAAACGGAAAGGTGGGCATGAAAGGAGGATAGTAGTTCAAATATAATCTTGATGTCCATTTGCATTGTTTGATAAAAATAACTTCAACTATTTTAGATAAGTGGTCTTTTTTTTTAGGACTAGATAAGTAGTCTTTTAACTAAATGCTTGAGTTATATAATTTATCTATATACAAACTCTTAAATGTTAGTTTCTAAAATGTTAGTATCTAACACAATTAATTTTATTTATGTATTATAGGTCATTTCTCTATTTCTCGTGAGTTGAAACCGAGTCTCTTCGTCCCCTCTCCATCTCCACAGGTAATCAATTGGTCGTAATGGCAATTTGTTGAACTTGTATATTACTAACTTGAATACAATTAAGTTGGCTCCAAGGATATTAATTTGCTTTCATATTGTATTATTATATTTATCAGTTCCTGATCTTCTTGTCTGCGGCTCCTCCCCTTATCCTTACTTGTTTTTGCATTTTGTCGCATAGGTAAGTTCTCTCAATACTCTCTTTTAAGGTTCTGCTTTGTCTAAAAGGTTCTGATTGTGTGGTGCTTGTAATGTGTTATGTGAATTATATATCTTGTTGTTTGTTAGTGGAGATCTGAGCTCAATAGGAAGGTATCCTGCTTGAAAGGCAAGGTGCTGATTATGTTCTGATAATTTAATATTTATGCATGTATTTGCAATTATGTGTTGTTTGTTAGTGGAGAGCAGATCTCAATAGGATGTGATCCTATCAAAAAGGCGGGATGCTTGTTGTGTGCTACTAATTTAGAAGTGATGCATGTGTTTGCCAATTATGTGTTACTTGTTAGTGGAGAGCGGAGCTCAATAGGATGTTTACTACTATATTTTATCTAAGTTTGTATTGAATTATGCTTCAATATATATTTGTTGAAGATGCTGCAATCCTTATAAGTCAATGGTTTTATTTTTTGCTAGAGTTAATTAGTTAATTATTAAGTTACGAAAGCCTTAGTTTCCTATTTGAGATTCTATATTAATGAGCATGCGTACCTACTTCTCAGGGTACGCATGCTCATTGTATTGAATCTTGAATTGTCCAAGTGGGACAGTTTGGGAAAAAACATTTTTCACACCCATACAATAGTCATTTCCACGTTCAAATGCCTTATATACTTGTTGAAATCTCGGTCTGATGCATTTCCTTTTGTTCTCCTGGTGCATACTTGATCGCTGTGATTTTCACCGTGCTCGAGTCGTGTACTTGGAGATCGATGGGAAATGCTGCCGAATTTTTTTTAAGTATAAGGTATTTGAATAAGGGAATAACTATTATTAGTCGAGTTTGGTAAAGGTTTCTTCTCGAATGGGATAGGTTCATACCTTGTCATAAGAACGAGATTGATGGAGTTATTGGAATGCACCGTAATATATAAGTGTTTTTGTAGGGTTGGTCAGGCTATTTAATTGGCATCAATGGATATTCCGGAGAATTGGAAATGGATGTATCGTAGGTTGGATCGGAATAAACGTCTTAGGGAAGAGTATCGAGTTGGAGTGGGTGAGTTTATAGAGTTTGTTGTTTGCCATGAGATATTTATGCGGCTGGGCGGTGATCATTTGAGGTGTCCTTGCAAAAGATGCAAGTGTCAATCTTTCAAAAGCGTGGATGGAGTTGTAGCCGATCTTTATGAGAAGAGCTTCATGCCTGATTACTATTGGTGGAGTAACCATGGTGAGACGTTGCCTGATTTAAACCCGGTTATGTTTGAAGGTTCGTACTATGGAAGTGGTGACCGGAGGGAAGAATTAAATCCATACGAGTAGATGATAATGGATCATGCTGGACCATCGGTTGGTGTTGCACTAGAAGAAGATGGTGGAATGGGTTCCCAATATATAGAGGAGAATCCGAATCCCGAAGCTCAAAGATTCTATTATATGCTGAGTGCTACACGATCTCCATTGTGGGAAGGATGTCGGGAGTACACGGATTTGTCGATGTGTATGGAATGGTGACACGGACTCGGCAAGTGTACCGGTTCGTTGCAAGTAATAAAAACGGTAAGACCGGATATCGTTCTCAGGGATCGTGGACAATTACCACTTCGCAAATTTGACTACTATCTAGGCGATCGAATTTTGGATTGAAGGTTGTTCTAACATCTAGCAAACAAACAAGAAGAAAATATTTTTGTTCTTTTTGGATTTTTCTCAAACAGTTGATGTGAAAAACAGAAAGATGAATAACAATGAGATAGAATTGCTGGGGTTAAACTAAGCTAATCCTCCCTTGGTTGTTATGAAATGATAACTAACACAGTTCCTAGTTCTAATATGACAATCAAGTCTTTTCAGAGATACCCAAGCCTAATTCCTTAGGTGCATTGAGCCTAAAATCCCAAGTTAAACCCTAATTCCTTAGGTGGATTAACCTGAGATTTTGCATTAAGTAAAGACTTATAAGATTGCAAGCACCTCAAGACCTATTCCTAGGTTCATGAATTACCCGGCGTTTGATTCATGAGCAAGCTCTAACACCAACCTTCCAGTTATCTAGTAAAGCAACTAATCATTCATAGGGTGATCAAGCCTAAGAAAGCATTAAGCATGGAATCAAACACTCATAAAGAACAAGGAAACTGTATTAAAATCAAATCATTTTTACAACCAAATTCAGATAGCAATAGTCTAACCCCAACAAAAGGGGAGTTTAGCTACACATAATTGAAAGTAAAACAAAAGGAATAATTACAGAGATGAAGAAAGGGGAGAGCTCCATGGAATGATGCACACAGCCACAGCAGCAGAGGATTTTTCTCTAGGGTTTTCTGAACTGCCATTCTTCTGTTCTGCTCAGTTCTTTTATTACTCGTGGCCGGTCACGGCCGTGACAGCCATCACGGCCAGGCCGTGATGGTTTCTGACTTGGCACCGCTTCATTTACTGATTCATCACGGCCGTGATACTCATCACGGCTAGGCCGTGATCCTTTCTGACTTTTCCAACAAACAGGTCACGGTCGTGATAGACATCACGGCTAGGCCTTGATCGTCTCGACTTTTCCAACTCGATTTATCACGGCAGTAATATCCATCACGGCTAGGCCGTGATCGTCTCTCGACTTTTGGAGATCGGCACAGCTGACACGTCACGGCCGTGATAGCCATCACGGCCAGGCCGTGACGACTTCCGACTTTTGGCTCAATTCTTTCTTGACTCTTTGCTCCTCACGGCCGTGAGAGGCCATCACGCACTAGGCCGTGATACTCTCGCTTGGCTCAATTTCTTATCTTTCAAAGCTCTAAGTCATCCAAGCTTCATACTTGCTAATTCTTGGGCATTTAATCATGAATATCTGCAAAACAACACACAATACCACCTTATCATGCTCCAAAGGAAAAACTAAACAAAATAAACACTAAAATGGCCTAACTATATGCAAATGCATGCAGAAATGTACATGGAAAATGAGGTGAAATCACACTCATCAAATCACCCCAAGCTTAAGACTTTGCTTGTCCTCAAGCAAAAACCAAGGCCATAAGATGAAAACAACCAGGACAATGATAGTGAACTAAGAACCCGAATAAAATGATCCAAGCAACAGGCAGTCAATTATTTCAGCAAGAGACAATCAATTCAAGTCCAATTAGGGGCTTAGTTTCCCTAGACTCACATTCTCACTAATTCGGGCACTCTATCTCACTTGCAGCTCACCCCAAGCTTGTTCATTTGCTTGGCTCTCTTTCTTGCCTCACTCACTCAAGTGTTAAGGGAATATGACATTTCACTCCATTTTCCTCAAAGAATGATTCCTACCATAAGCTTGACTATCAACCACATCTTCACTTTATTAATGAAAAACATCTAAGAATCAAGAGGTCTTATTCTTTGGTGTAATGGGGCCATGGGATCAATTTTCAGGTGGGGATTTCAAAAACAGGAAATTTCAAAAGGCTATACAAACAATCAAGCATTGCAAGGCACGACCTTCTAAAATACCTTTCTTTGGGTTTCAGTTTACTCTTCCACCATTCTTTCATTTTTTTTTTCTTTCTACTTCTCATTCCTTTTTGTCATCCCCTTCCCCATTTTTTATTTCTCTTTTCTCTTCTCTTTTTTTTTTTTTTTTTTTTTTGGAGAAGGGGAGATTTTGCAATTCAGGAGAAGTAAAATTTTTTAGATTCCTTTTTTTTTTTCTTTCATCATCCCAAACTTTCAACTACATTTTCCAACCCATTTTTGCACAGTACTTTAGAAGGTCCCTCATAAGCATATTTAACACAACATTTCAGGGAACCAAGAAAAGCATGTTATTCATTCAGGCTCAAAATGGGGCAACTAAGGGTAGCATTTACACATTCAAAGCTCAGAAGGCCGGAAAAAAATACCTATTGCCTCAATCATTTTCAAAAATGTTTCCAAAAATTTTCTAGTTTCGAAATGGTTTCAAGTCAAGTTCTAGAGAAAAACAGTCCAAGAGGAAAACACTCTACACAAAGAACGGGGGCAGATTTAGTGAGTGCCCCCTAATGGCTCAAAAGCTCACATTCATCAGTTCAAGAACCAGTGAGAACACAAATCCATAGAAACACATGCTAATCATCAACTATCCAAGAACATCTCAAGCATATTTAATGAAGCCATATCGCAAGAATATAAAATCAGGGTCCAAAAATTCACTATCACAGAGAAACTGGCACTTAGCTCTCACAATCAGATGCTCAATCTAAGCAGGGGGCAATTAATTCATGTGATCATGCAAGACTAAAGCCTATATGAATGCAATATTTACAATGCAAGCTAAAAGATTACCCCTACCCCAAGCTTAAAGACTTACATTGTCCTCAATGTAAATAATTAAGTTTAGAGAGGGGAGAAAATTGGAACAACTCACCAAAGTGGTAGTGGTGCTGAATCACATGCTTTACGGTTTTGTTTCCTTTCGCCCTTCTTCTCCTCCTTCCTTCAAAATCTGGAATCACTCAACAAACTATTAACAAACCTCTTGAGCTTCTCAAATTATTCAAGAGGGGAATTCAAAAACAAAAGAGAAGATGAAGATAAAAAATAAAAAAATAAAAATTGGGTTGCCTCCCAATAAGCGCTTCTTTAACGTCACTAGCTTGACGAGTAGATACTTCCTTCATTAACCGGGATCTGCTGGACATAGAATTGCAAGAGCACTTTTCTTCCATGAAACTCCTGTAAAGAGCTGATTTTTCTTAAAAGGCCAACAAGCGTGTGCTTCGCTTTGCCTTTTTCGCTCCAGGGCCTCTTGCCCTTTTTCTTACTCCTTCCTGGTGGAGGTTACATTTTCACAAGATGAGCAGGACCAACTTCCTCACCAACTGATGCATCATTTGTTTTGCATAGCTTTAGATTTGCTTTCAAGTTGGGCTTTTCCTTCTTCTCTGGAATAGAGGGGTGGTGTTTATGTGCAATGACTTCCTTATCTACTGTGTCCACCACTTCCATGCGGAAACACTCCTCTTCCTTGCTCGTGCGATGCATAGCTTCCAATACATTGAAAGTTACTTCCTCTTTTTGCACTCTGAATTTCAACTGGCCTTTTTCCACATCTATCAAAGCCTGACCAGTTTCCAGAAAAGGTCTCCCTAGTATGAGTGGAACTTCAGCATCCTCCTCCATATCTAAAACCACAAAGTCTGCTGGGAAGATTAATTTATCCACCTTCACCAACAAATCCTCCACAACACCATAGGGATATGTAATGGAGCGGTCTGCCAGTTGAAGAGAAATTCCTGTTGGTTTTACCTCACCAATTCCCAGCTTTTTGAAAATGGACAACGGCATAAGGTTGACACTTGCGCCTAGATCGCACAATGCTCTCCTAATGTTCACATGACCAATAGTGCATGAGATAGTGAAGCTACCCGGGTCCTTCATCTTTACTGGTAGCTTCCTCTGAATTATAGCACTGCACTCTTCAGTAAGCATCACTGTCTCCTCCTTCCACCTTCTTTTGTTTGTAAGGATCTCTTTCATGAATTTTGCGTAGGAAGGCATCTCTTGTGAGAGCTTGACAAACGGGATGTTTATTTGTAGCTTTTTGAATACATCCAGGAACTTAGAAAACTGCTGATCTTTTGCCTCTTTCTTCAACCGTTGGGGGTACGGGATTCTAAAATATGGGGGCAGCTCCTTGGGATTATCAGCCTCTTCCAGAATCTGTCTTTTAGTCTTCTTCTTCGCAAATTCTTCATCAACTAATTTCTCCTTCTGCGGTTTTTCAGCTTCTACACCGGTAGGAATAGAGGTAGTATCTTGGGGATTTCTGGGTTCTTCATTGTTTACCTCTTCAAATTGTACCTTATCATCTCTAGCTCCTCTTGCCTCTTCTTCTCCTTCTCTTTCTTGTGGATTTAACACTCTCCCACTTCTTGTGATAATTGCCATGCAACCTTCCTTCGGATTCTTCTCTGTATCTCCTGGGAATTGTCCTTGAGGTCTTTCTGCCATTTGCTTTGCCAACTGTCCTATCTGGTGCTCAAGATTTTTGATGGAGGCATTTTGATTCTTCATAGTCTCTTGAGTGGCTTGCATGAACTGGCCTATAATGCTCTCCAATTTGCTTGAACTCTCTTGAGGAGGCTTTGCTTGAGTATTTGAACTTTGCCCTTGCCTCCAACTAAAGTTG
This sequence comes from Sophora flavescens, assembly GCA_030762895.1. Lineage (NCBI taxonomy): Eukaryota > Viridiplantae > Streptophyta > Magnoliopsida > Fabales > Fabaceae > Sophora > Sophora flavescens. The sequence goes on along the minus strand of CM061063.1, from coordinate 135,429,290 downwards.
GGATGATTGCGCCACCCCGGATTGTAGGTGTTGGAGTAGGGATCATTTCTAGGCCCTTGGTTGCCCATATAGTTTACCTCTTCTTGTCCCGAGCTTCCAACCACATTGATCTCACAGTTTCCATTTGCATGGTTGCCTCCACAGAAATCACACACTGAGGCACCTTGAACTTGAACAGCTTGTACTTGAGAGTTCTGCAGTTGAACTGACCCCAGTTGTTTGGTAAGAATAGCCATTTGTGCCTTGAGGGCACCAATTTCATCCAGCTCTAGAACACCTCTACTGACCATTGACCGAGAACTAGGCATTTGATAGTCATTGTTAGCCATGTTCTCAATCAAGTCCTTTGCTTCTTCCGGTGTTTTCTGACTCAATGTACCTCCTGCAGCCGCTTCAATCATACTTCTTGAATTCCTGTTGAGCCCATTAACAAAAGTTGCGACCTGCTGCCATGTCTCCAGTTCATGATTTGGACAAGCTGTGAGTAAAGACTTGAATCTCTCCCAGGCTTCATATAGTGACTCACCATCCCTCTGTGCAAAGGCATTGATCTCGACCTCGACTTAATCATTCTTGATGGAGGGAAGAATCGAGATAAAAACTTGCTGACTAAGTCGTTCCAGGTGATGATGCTTCCATGAGGATGAGATTGAAGCCATGCCTTGGCTCTATCCCTCAAAGAGAAAGGGAAAAGCCTTAACCGAATGGCCTCATCGGAAGCTCCGTTTAACTTGATGGTGTCACACAGCTCAATGAAGGTACCAATATGAGCATGAGGATCTTCACTCTCCAACCCTCCAAATTGGTTTCTTTGCACAAGGTGGAGGAGTGAGGCCTTGATTTCGAAATTATTGCAGGCCACCTGCAGGTCTCACAATCGGAGTTCCACATCTATCAACTCTAGGGGAAGTGTAGTCCCCATTGTTCTCCTTGGTGCATTCTCTTACGCCATGGTGACATTTTGCTATTTCAATTTGTGGTTCTTGCACACTGGGTAACTCAACTTGCTGCTCTTGTCTACTAGAAGATGCTCTTTCTCTGTTCTGTCTTGCCTTGGTTTTCTTTCTATTCCTTCTGCAGAGTCTCTCGATCTCAGGTTCGAATTGGAGTTCACCTGGGTCGATTGTACCTCGCATACACTGAACAAACGGAGTAGCACAGAACAAACAGAAAAACAGCACTTGCAGAAATTCACAGCAGAGATACAGAGATTAAGAACGAAAAAACACAGTAGGAAAACAGTAAAAAAAAATAAAATGCCTAAATTAGGAGTCCCCTTTGGTACTCGTGATATTGGCACACCGATCCACGGCAACGGCGCCAAAAACTTGACACGGACTCGGCAAGTGTACCGGTTCGTTGCAAGTAATAAAAACGGTAAGACCGGATATCGTTCTCAGGGATCGTGGACAATTACCACTTCGCAAATTTGACTACTATCTAGGCGATCGAATTTTGGATTGAAGGTTGTTCTAACATCTAGCAAACAAACAAGAAGAAAATATTTTTGTTCTTTTTGGATTTTTCTCAAACAGTTGATGTGAAAAACAGAAAGATGAATAACAATGAGATAGAATTGCTGGGGTTAAATTAAGCTAATCCTCCCTTGGTTGTTATGAAATGATAACTAACACAGTTCCTAGTTCTAATATGACAATCAAGTCTTTTCAGAGATACCCAAGCCTAATTCCTTAGGTGCATTGAGCCTAAAATCCCAAGTTAAACCCTAATTCCTTAGGTGGATTAACTCGAGATTTTGCATTAAGTAAAGACTTATAAGATTGCAAGCACCTCAAGACCTATTCCTAGGTTCATGAATTACCCGGCGTTTGATTCATGAGCAAGCTCTAACACCAACCTTCCAGTTATCTAGTAAAGCAACTAATCATTCATAGGGTGATCAAGCCTAAGAAAGCATTAAGCATGGAATCAAACACTCATAAAGAACAAGGAAAGCGTATTAAAATCAAATCATTTTTACAACCAAATTCAGATAGCAATAGTCTAACCCCAACAAAAGGGGAGTTTAGCTACACATAATTGAAAGTAAAAAAAAAGGAATAATTACAGAGATGAAGAAAGGGGAGAGCTCCATGGAATGATGCACACAGCCACAGCAGCAGAGGATTTTTCTCTAGGGTTTTCTCGAACTCGCCATTCTTACGTTACGCTTTCGGTTCTTTTATTACTGCGTGGCGGTCACGCGCCAGGATAAGCCATCACGGCCAGGCCGTGATGGTTTCTGACTTGGCACCGCTTCATTTCTTCGATTCATCACGGCCGTGATACTCATCACGGCAGGCCGTGATCCTTTTTCGACTTTTCCAACAAACGAGGTCACCGGTCGTGATAGACATCACGGCTAGGCCGTGATCGTCTCGACTTTTCCAACTCGATTTATCACGGCCAGTAATATCCATCACGGCTAGGCCGTGATCGTCTCGACTTTTGGAGATCGGCACGGTGACACGTCACGGGTAGTGATAGCCATCACGGCCAGGGCCGTGACGACTTCCGACTTTTGGCTCAATTCTTTCTTCACTCTTTGCTCCTCACGGTAGTGAGGGCCATCACGGCTAGGCCGTGATACTCTCTGCTTGGCTCAATTTCTTATCTTTCAAAGCTCTAAGTCATCCAAGCTTCATACTTGCTAATTCTTGGGCATTTAATCATGAATATCTGCAAAACAACACACAATACCACCTTATCTGTTCCAAAGGAAAAACTAAACAAAATAAACACTAAAATGGCCTAACTATATGCAAATGCATGCAGAAATGTACATGGAAAATGAGGTGAAATCACACTCATCAAATGGTTGAGTATCAAATCTGACTACAATATGCAAGAAGACTGTTTTAATCGACTCACCATGTCAGTGTCCAAGGCGTTGCCGGAAGACAATCGGATGCCTACTGGTTTTTATCATGCTAAAAAGTCTGTAGAAATTTTGGGTCTGTAGTGTTTGAAAATTGATTGTTGCCCGAATGGATGTATGTTGTACTATAAGGATGATTCAGCGGAGAGCATAACATGTTGTCGATTTTGTGGTGCAGATCAGTATAAGACAACCACTAGGATGGGCATTGAGAAGAAGAGGTCGCTAAAAAAGATGTGGTATTTTCCGCTCGTGCCAAGACTTACAATATTGTACTCTTCGATGGCCACTACAGCTCACATGAGGTGGCATAGTGAGCATGAGAGGGAGCAAGATGTCTTGTGTCATCCATCAGATGGAGAAGCTTGGAAGCATTTTGATAGGGTTCATATGGCATTTTCGCAGGACCCTCGGAACGTCCGATTGGGGTTATCTACGGAGGGATTTAATCCTCTAGGGCAGTCTGGTAAAGCATACTCTTGTTGGCCGGTTATCCTGACTCCGTACAATCTTCCCCCGGGGATGTGCATGAAGCGGGAGTTTATGTTCCTAACAGTCATAATTCCGGGTCCGTCTAATCCAAAAGGTAAGATTGATGTGTACTTGCAGCCTTTGGTAGATGAGTTGACGATGCTGTGGAATGATGGTGTGTTGACATATGACGTATCTTTGAGGCAGAATTTCATGATGAAAGCAGCTTTGATGTGGACGATCAATGACTTTCCCGCCTATGGGATGATGTCGGGTTGGATGACCGCGGGGAAGCTTGGTTGCCCAATATGTATGGAGCGATCAAATGCATTCATGCTTAAAAACAGTCAAAAGGTCTCATATTTTGATTGTCATCGTCAATTCCTTCCAGAAGATCATCCTTATAGGCGGAACAAGAATGCATTCAAGAAGCATTGTGCCGAGACAACACCGCCTCCACCACGTTTGTCTGGTCCTAATGTATGGCGGAGAGTACAGTACTTACCGCTCGTCCATGAATCCCAAGAACATATTCCTGATTATGGCGTCAACCATAATTGGACAAAACAAAGTATATTTTGGAGGTTGCCGTATTGGAGGACGTAGCTACTCCGTCACAACATTGATGTCATGCATACCGAGAGGAATGTGTTTTTGAATGTGTTTGACACTGTGATGGACATCAAGGGGAGGACAAAGGATAAAAATAAAGCTCGACTGGATATGGATGAAATTTGTAATCGGAAGGAGCTTAAGTTGAAGTACGGTGGTCGTGGCAGACTTATCAAACCGAAGGCAAGTTATACACTAAGTAAAACATAGAAAGTGTCGTCCGTAAGTGGGTTAAAGAAATAAAGTTACCAGATGGGTATGCTTCCAATCTGGGTAGATGTGTTGACATTAAGGAAACTAAGTTACATGAAATGAAGAGTCATGATTGCCACGTGTTCATGCAACGGTTGCTTCCAATTGCGTTTGACGCATTACCGAAACCAATTTGGAACCCACTTGTTAAGCTTAGCAATTTTTCCAGGGAGCTTACATCGACAACACTAAATGTGAATCAATTAAAGGATATGGAAGTCAAGATACCCGTTTTGTTATGTAAGCTGGAGCAAATCTTCCTGTCGAGTTTCTTTGATTCAATGGAACACCTTTCAGTTCATCACCTTACGAAGCAAGAGTTGGTGGCCCAGTCCAATACCGCTGGATGTATCCATTTGAGAGGTAAACAACATCAACTATTTTACTTAATACATATGAAATTCACGAACACGAAATCGTAGTTTAGCTTCCCCTAAAACTAGTAATTATTTGTATGTATCCCTCTTTAATAGGTTCCTGCACTCCCTTAAACACAAAGTCAAGAACAAGGCACGAGTGGAGGGTTCCATTTGTGAAACATACTTAGTAGAGGAGACTTCCAATTTTGCCTCTTATTACTATCTGGACGAAGTTAACACGAGAAGGACAAGGATGCCTAGAAACATTGATTCGGGTGAAGGAAGTTCAACTAGTCCTCCTATATCAATATTCAACTATCCGGGCAGATTTAGTGGCAAATCAAAAGGATATTTCTTGGAGCAGCGTGACATTAATCATCTGTATATCCTTCAAAATTGTGAAGAGGTGGCTCCATATTTAGAGTAAGTTTCTACAATGTCTTTTATAAGTTCAATTGACATTTATGATTATTAATCGTCCTGCTGTTAATCTCCCATATGTAGGATGTACGACAATTTTCTAAGGGATCTTCAACCTGACATTTCAAACGATCAGGCTGATCGAGAAATTACTTCTCACTTTGCTACGTGGTTCAGTAAATATGTAGGTTAAGCATCTTCATTTGTTGCAATACATTTTATCTCCTTAAATATATAGCTTATATAAGAATAATATAATATTCGATTTTTTAGGTACTAGATCCAGAAAACAATGTTCAAAATCCATTGTTGATGGCATGGGGGCCTAACAGATGGGTTACATCATGGAATACCAACATTGTAAATGGATATAAATTTAACATAATAACATGGAATGAAGGAATGCAGTCGTGTAACTATGGTGTTTGTGTGAGAGCCACTGATGACAATGTAGAGGATGATTTCTATGGGGTTCTAACTGACATCCTTGAACTCGATTATACCGGTTTCCCCGTGATGAAGTTAGTTATCTTCAAGTGTGATTGGTTTGATCGTACTCTTGGAGTAGGGACAAAAATCAATAAAAAATATGGTATTGTTCAAGTTAGACTGTCTCGTAGGTATAATAAGGCGTACGACCCTTTCATTTTTTCACAACAGGCAGATCAGGTTTATTACTCGCCATATCCCGAAGTAGATCAAGGCTGGTTGGGTGTTATTAAGATAAAGGCTCACAGTATAATTACTGATAATGTAATCAACCGGCCTGAAAAAGATGCTCCGTACCAAGATGATGAGTTTTCAAGACCCCACGTACCGTTGCAAATTACGCCGGACATTATTGTTTATTCTCTGGCGGACACTTCCGGAAATTGAGAAGAAGTTGAAAGAGAGTTAATGGATCAATCTGAGTTGGACGCATCTAGCGAAGGCACATTCCGATCAAGTGAGACTGACGAGAGTGAGGGTGAATTTAGTGACGGAGATTCTACTTAGGTAATTTATTTATGTCATAATTCATTGTGTAAATGTCATTCTACTTGGGTAATTTATTTTTGTATTATTTACACTGTTGTATAATCATCTTTTCATTTTTTACACAGATGGCAGATTCCCCTAGAGGTAAGGGTCGTCGTGGAGGTCGTGGCAGAGGTCGTCTTTGCGAGAGTCCTCGGCCAGCCGACCCACAGGCTTTAGATCGAGACCACCCTACCAGCACCTTTGTGGACGGGACACATTAGGGTGATGGAGTTGCACCCCCTACCCAGCTTCATGTGGTCAGGACACAGGCTGCACCGTCATCATCCACACCTATGACAGGACCATCATCATCATCATCGGGACAGGAGAGCCGTAGTCCATCCGACAGGAGGATTCTTCTTATCCCCAGGGGGATAACGAGTAAGCTAATTTAATTTTTTAATATATATAAAGTATCGTTAATTTCTATTTACTTGTTTTTTATCTATTTATAACATTTATTAATGCTCTAATTTTGCTTCAGCTTTCTGCCCGCAAAGGACCCTTCTGATTCGATATCGAAGATCCTGCGACGCAAGTTTGATGGTCCATGGACATCTAGGTGGCCATAGGGATCAGTTGTTTAAAGAGTTTAAGGTAACAATTTATTATGTTATTTAAATTAAATTTACATTATATATATATACACACACACACACACGAATTTCCTAACAACTGTAAGTTTCAGAAATAGTATAGGTGGGATGCAGCTTTAGAGGGTCTCATCAGGGACATATTTGAGCATAAAGGCTCACTGGTCATGAAGAATTTGACGAACAAGCTGAGGAAGGGTAAGAATAAGGGGAAGTTGGTGGATCCTGAGATCAGGAGGCAGCTGGACCAGTACTAGGCTATTGAGAAGTTCCAGGAGATCCAGGTCACACCTCGGCCTAATCAAGCTTCTGATGGTGACACATGTGCTTGGACCGGCGGGTCTAAATCAGTGGCCGCCCACTATGACGAGATGGTAATACTTAAAACTTTTGACTTAGTATACTATTTAATGAGTTTCCATTTTTAAATATTCTTATGAATTTAAGATTATATTTTTCTGTGCAGAAAGCACAGAAACAGCGGGGCCCCACTGCTATGGAGTTGGTGGAGAGGACGAAGAAGTTGAAGTCGGAGACATGGGTCAACGACAAGGCCCGTAACTATGCTATAAGCAAAAAAACAATTTAGTCTTTACTTGTAATTTATTATAATTGATTTGTAAATATTGATTATAATTTTAACTAAATCTCTTCATCTATACTTTGCAAGTGGGCATCAACGAGATGAAGGACGATGCCATATCACGTGCCTCACAGTCACAAGATGAGGCCTTGACTGGTGATTGGCCCAGCTCTCCTATCTCCGTCGACGATAATTCCATTTATTTGGAGGTCGTCGGGGGAAGGAACAAGAAGGGGCACATGTATGTCCTCGGACACCTAGGAGGCGAGTTTATCGCTTCATCATCCTGCATGCCTGCTACTTTCTACGCCGATACCGTCCCTCAGGAGCAGTTCAACCAAATACAGGACACCATCAGGAAGCTGAACGCGGAGCTTCGGGAGAAGAGCGAGAGAGAGCAGCAGATGGCGAACAAGATTGCCTGATTGACTCGGGCACACACCGGTGATGCGAGATGAGCATCGAGCAAGTCCCGACAATGCGGCTGGTGTTGGAGCAGATGAGGATCCAGACTCCAATTTCTCACGGTGATGCTCTGACGGTTGTGCCGCCTGCTGCCGCTCCTCCAGTTCCACCGCCAGCTACTGATGCTACTACTCTAGAGAACGATCAGATAGCAGATGTCGGCGGCATAGACGCTGAGGATGATTGGGTTCTTCCACCTCCCCCTCATCATGACTTATTTTTTTTCATTTTTTTTATTTTAAACAATTCTTGTACGACACTTTGGATTATTATTTTTTATATATATTCATTATTTCTTTTGATTGTATATTTCATTAGTAATTTGATGTGTTTTATTAGTAACTTTGCTAAACTTTAAAGTAAAACAAAAAAAATTATTATTTTAAAAAGTAAATTTTAAAAAAATTAATAAATTCCAGTTTAGCGACCGAATTAGCAACCAATAATTCGGTCGTTAAACTTTAGTTAACATTAAAAAATTGTGGTCTAGCGACCGAATATCGATCGCTAATATAGGTTAACAATAACCAACATTAGCGATCGAACTAGCAACCGATTATCGGTCGCTAAAAATGGTTACCCAAACAATGCGACCAACCATGTAGCGACCGTTTTTTATTATTTAGCGACCGAAAATATGGTCGCCATTTAGCGACCGAATTTATATTTCAGTCTCTAAAATCTTAGCGACCAAGTTATCGGCCACTACCATTAATCGGTCGCTAAATTAAATAGCGACTGAATTAGCAGGTTTAGCGACCGAATATGCCGGTCGCTAAACAGTTGATTTTTTGAAGTGAAATCATAACAAGGATGGAAAACATAATTTTGATTAAATACATGAGTTGAAAAATACATGAATAAAGGTCTTTAAACCATGCATGTGAGATTTTCTTAAAAGTTCATCCTTTTTCCACTTGGTGTTTTCGGCCAACACTGTGATCATAGGGTTGGATGACTTTCTCACCACATGCAATACATAAAAATATAAGTAAATATGAGTAGGGTTTGATAAAAACTATTTTTATGTGAAAAGGATTTTTCTTGAAAAACATAAGTTGAAATCATGAACATATAACAAAGGTAACTATCATGCATGTGAAGATTCTTTGTAGAACCACCACCTTTCCTCCATTAGGGTTTCGACCATCCTTCAACAATGATCATAGGAAGGCGTTTTTCAACATGCAAGGGTTGAAGATGGTTGTGAGGATGAGTAGGACTTGAAATAATTTGGTTTCATGAACATGCACTAAAGGAAAATCAACTTATAACAAAATTTATTAACACGCAAGTTGATATTAGAAACTTGAAAGAAAAGAGCAAGAGTTGAGAATTTATACCCTCTAAATGATGATGGTGATGAGCAAGAGATGACGATAAGGATGGTTCTTTGCTTCCAAACTCAAAAGGCTAGAGGATGAAGATGATGAATAATAACTTTAGTAAGAGAACAAAGTGTTGGCTAGGGAGAAGAAATGAGCAAATGAAGCAAAGTGTGAGATGAGGGTATTTATAGGGGGGGGGGGGGGTGCTGCTGCTTCAGCCAAGGGAGGATGGCATTTTTCAATTTTTTTTAACAATTTTAAACCAAATTTAGAAATTATAAAAAAATGGGTTTTTCTTGTAATATGGAAAATAATAATTACATGGTGTAAGGAATAGTGCTAAATACTGACAAAGCTCACTATTTACCTCAACATATATATTCAAAATCTAGAAAAAATCTGGGTTTAATAAATTTGGTTCATTCTAGTTCCAATTGTTTCTCAACGGTAAAATCCGATCGTATTTTTCTTTGTAAATCTTCCACTAGAAAATTCATATTAAAATAAATAATTTCTAAAATCATAAAAATAATCACAACTGGGTTAGAATTTTTTTTTTGTGTGTATTAATATTTATTTTTCCAGTCAGTAGAATCTAACTGACATCGAAAACTCAGACCGTAAACGTCTGAAATTTCCTACCGAAAATTCAACCGCACATTACTAATATAAAATAAATTATAATAATGAATTCGGTCTATTAAAATAATTCTTCATAATTTATAATAATAAACACTTAATTATTCACATAATCACAAATTACAGACAAGCGAAAAAATCGGGGTGTTACATTACTACCCCACTAAAAAGAAATTTCGTCCTCGAAATTACGTATCTGAAAATAAATCAGGATACTATAATCTCATCTTATCTTCTACTTCCCAGGACGCTTCCCCAGTTATCTTATCCCAAATAACCTTCACCAAGGGAATCTGTTTACCCCTGAGTTGTTTGATCCTCCTGTCTTCGATTCGCACATGTGAAGTCTCATAGGATAGATTTTCTTTTAACTGAACAACATCAGGCTCAATTACATGTGACGGGTCGGGGATATATTTTCTCAATTGTGAGACATGAAAGACATCGTGGATATTTGAAAGAAAAGGTGGCAGAGAAATTTGATAGGCTACTGGACCGATACGACGAAGAATCTGGTATGGTCCTATAAATTTTGGAGTGATACGTGCTCGCCTTCTTGAAATTCCAAAGGTCGTCTTCTTCGATCTACATAACTCTTTTGTCTGCTTTGTGAAGCTTTCATCCTTTCACGGATTTGTTTCACCTTCTCTGCTGTCTGTTGCACAATTTCGGGTCCTAAAATTGCGCTTTCTCCATCTTGGTACCAACATAGCGACGTTTGGCACTTCCTTCCATACAAAGCCTCATAGGGTGCCATCCCTATACTCGAATAGTAGCTGTTGTTGTACGTAAACTCTATGAGTGGCAAAAGATCGTCCCAACTTCCACGATTGTCTAGGACACACGCTCTCAAAAAGTCTTCTAACGACTGGATTATTCTTTCGTTTGCCCGTCAGTTTGCGGATGATAGGCCGAACTGAGCCTTAACTTAGTTCCCAGCACTTTCTGCAAACTTCCCCAGAAACGCGAAGTAAACTTCGGGTCTCTATCCGAAACAATACTGGAGGGCACTCCATGAAGTCTGATCACCTCTCTGATATACACCTCAGTTAGCTTCTCCACTATGTAATTTGACTTGCTAGGTAAGAAGTGTGCCGACTTCGTCAATCTGTCAATTATCACCCAAATTGAATCGAAACCTTTGGAAGTCCTTGGTAATCCTACCACAAAATCCATGGATATACTTTCCCACTTCCATTTAGGTACATCCAGAGATTGTAACAGTCCACCGGGTCGTTGATGTTCTACTTTTGTCTTCTGACAAGTTAAGCAGGATGCAACATATTCCGCCACTTGTTTCTTCATGCCCGGGCACCAAAATCTCTGCTTTAGATCCTGGTCCATCTTAGTTGCTCCGGGATGAATACTCAGTTTGCTCTTGCGGGACTCCTCGAGAATCATCTTTCTCATCTTAGGATTATCAGGCACGCAAACTCGTCCATTGCACCTCAAGATGTTGTATGGTTCCAAACTGAATTCCGATGCTTTTCCTTGTTCCATGAGTTCTTTCCTCTCTTGAAGATATGCATCGGAAGCTTGTTGCTCTCAGATTTCTTCCATCAATCCACTTCATATCTTAATCATTCCCATACTGATTCTATTTGTACTTATCTCCATCATCAAACCGAGATCACGAAATTTCTCAATCAATTGTGATTCCTTCACCATCATGGTTGAGACATCAATGGCCTTCCGACTCAATGCATCCGTTACGACGGTTGCTTTTCTAGGATGGTACTGCAATGTGAAATCATAGTCCTTCAAAAATTCCATCCACCGCCTTTGTCTCATGTTGAGTTCTTTCTGATCGAACAAATATTTCAGGCTTTTGTGATCGTTGAAAACATCGAACTTGGCTCCATATAGATGATGTCTCCATATCTTCAGTGCAAAGAACACAACAGCTAATTCCAGATCATGAGTCGGGTAGTTCTTCTCATGAATCTTTAGCTGACGCGATGCATAAGCCACAACCTTTCGGTGTTGCATCAATACACAACCTAAACCTTGATACGAAGCATCGCATTACACCTCATAAGGTTCATTGGGTTCGGGAAGTATTAGCATCGGTGCCGTCGTCAAACGTTCCTTTATCTTTTGAAAGCTTTCTTCACATTTCTTAGTCCACACAAAAGGTTGATCCTTCCGTGTAAGCTGAGTCAACGGCGCTACGATCTTGGAGAATCCCTCAATAAATCTCCGGTAGTATCCAGCCAAGCCGACAAAACTTCGAATTTCTGTTACTGTCTTTGGTTTTTCCCAAGAGAGCATTGCTTCTACTTTGGCAGGGTCGACAACAATTCCTTCTTTGGAAATCACATGTCCTAAGAATTTCACCTCTTCAAGCCAAAACTCACACTTAAAGAGTTTTGCATAGAGCTCCTTCTCGCGTAAGATCTGTGGGACTTGTCGTAGATGCACTTCATGTTGCTCATGACTCCTAGAGTAGATTAGAATGTCATTGATGAATACGACAATAGACTTATCCAAAAACGGACGAAAAACCCGATTCATATAATCCATGAAGACAACAAGGGCATTAGTTACTCCGAATGGAATTACAAGATACTCATGATGCCCATAACGGGTTCGGAAAGCGGTCTTTGGTATATCTTCAGTTTTCACTCTGATCTGATGATAACCTGTACTCAAATTAATCTTTGAGAAAATAGCAGCTCCTTGCAATTGATCCATCAAATCATCTATGCGTGGAAACGGATACTTGTTCTTAATTGTTACTTTGTTGAGTTGTCTATAATCCATGCAAAGTCTCAATCCTCCGTCTTTCTTCCGCACTAAAAGAACAGGTGCTCCCCACGGGGAAACATTTGGTCTTATAAACTGCTTTGACAACAGGTCCTCTAATTAAGCCTTCAATTCGACAAGTTATGTTGGCGACATCCAATACGGAGCAATCGATATTGGACCGGTTCGTGGAACAAGATCGATGGAGAATTCAATATCCCTCACCGGTGGTAATCCTGGAATATCGGGAGGAAACACCCCCGGAAAGTCTCTTTCAACTAGTGTCGTACTCAAAACAACTTCCTCCTCGACTTCTAAGCTTGTCAAAAACAAGCATTCCAGATCTCTTTCCTTTGAAAAAGTTTTCACTTGGTGGGTAGATAGAAGTCCAAAAATCTCATGGTCCATAAAAACTAACGTTCTGCGAGAACAGTCTAAAAGAACATGATTGGAGGATAACCAATTCATGCCTAAAATCACGTCTATTTGCACTAAAGGTAAGCATATTAGATCGACAAGAAAGTGCCGATCCTGAATGATAATCGGACAGTTTAAACACACTGAATTAACAGTGACAAGTTCGGCGGTAGGGGCTGAGACAATCAAATCATACAGCAAACAAGTAACAGGAAATGCCAGGAGTCTCACACAATCAAATGAAATGAATGAGTGCATCGCACCCAAATCGAAAAGCACAGTTAAAAGATTACCGGCTATATCACAACTACCTTTCATAAGGTCCTTGAAATTTGAGGCTTCAGTACCACTCATGGTAAAGACTCTTCCCTTAGCTATTGGTTTGGAACCTCTGGCACTATTGAAGGTGGGTTCCCGCTTTGGTGCCCTGCAATCTTTTTCCAGATGCCACACACGATCACAGTTAAAGCATTTCATCCCTCTCACGGGACATACATCAGCCAAATGGTTCAGATCTCGACATTTGAAACATCTCCTCCCTTGACTTTGCCCTTGAATACTCTGGTTGACACTTCCAATGGTCGAAGCAATGGGACGGTACTGTTGTTAACTTCGGTTATTTCAAACTGGTCTAGAAAATGGGTTTTTCTGAGCTTGCTTACCTTTCTGGTTCTGGCCTTGGAACTGGTTTCTTGATCGTGAAGGTCCCCCAACATTCCCTCAATTGTCCCTTCCTTTCCGCATCTGTTCCACTTTCCTACATTTCTCCACCAGAGCTTGGAAATTCTTAATCTCTAGTGGCAGCACCGAGTCTCTGATCTCGTATCCCAGTCCTCCTTCAAACCTTTTGCACTTCCAGCCCTCATTTGGGTTGTCTTGGAAAAACCGAAAATACTTGGCCAAAGACTCGAACTTGACCGCATAGTCTCCAACAATCATGTCTTCTTGTCGAAGACACGGAAATTCTTGTTGTTTCTCAGCTCGATCACTCAGAGGAAAGTATTTGTCCAGATATGTAGTATGGAAAACCTCCCAACTAATCTCTTGTTGGTTTGCCTCGAGCAGTTGCTTGGTGCCCCTCCACCAATATTTAGCATCTCCCATTAGCAAGAAAGTAGCAAACGGTACTCGTACTGCTTTAGGGCTGTTAATTAACTCGAAAATCTTCTAGAGTTCTTGAATCCACAAATCAGCTTTCGTAGGATCAACATCCCCATGAAACTGAGGAGGGTTCTAGCATCGGAAGGTTGTTAGAGCCCAACTTTCCGCGGCTTGCTCAGCACTAACTTGCTCCTGTTGGTGTTGTGCAGCCATAGTAGCGGGCTGTTGAGCAATGGCAGCTGCAATGTCTACCATAGCTTGTGCTGCAAAATCCATTCCCCCATCGACAGGTTCGCGACCACCAACGGAACCACCTCTACGGCCACGTCCTTGTCCTGCATCTAGATCCATAACTAACCAATAAGATAAAATCAGTTAAATGGCAACTAGATAAGAATATTCAATTACTTTCCAACACTTATTACTTCCAATTACTTTCTTGGAAGTAATTCAAACAAGTCAAATCAGAGATTCAAACAACACAAACACAACGGGCTTAATCACAAAGATTCCCGAAAGACTCGACCAGCTCTGATACCACCCTTAATGTGCACCCTTTCCCCGGGTATCACATTAATTACCTCGTTTTACGGAAAATGATATTATTAACAACGTGTCGATTTCTTTCGGAAAATATATAATTATTATAGATATTTATATCTTTGAAAATATCATAAAACTTTTCACCACAAGCGCCCATAAATGACAAAAATATGAACAGTACCGTGAATACTCATAACACCTTTTTACATTAATAAAAGCCTTCTTAACGACAGGCTATCTTGACAGAAGTTACATTGAGTGGTTCAACATAGTCTTTCACAACAACTAGTTCAAATATTAACATGCTTAAAAGGAGTTAAACAAACTTTAAAGAGAAATGATCAAATACAAAAGTCAAAATAACTGCACAGATACTACCACCTCAAAATGAAAAAAACCTATGGCTGGCCTAGTCCTAGTGGTATCCGTTAGGGAGACCACTACGGTTATCTCAACCCTACGAAGATACAACTGGTGGATGGTCATCCACATCACCTCCCTCATCGGGAGCATAATCATCATCCTCGTCAAGTGGATAATACTGAGGATCCTCATCTATCTCCTCAACGAGATCGTCCTCCAAATCCTCCTGAGGGTCCTCCTCCATAATCTCCGGTGGGTCCTCCTCAATAGGCTTAGCAAGTGCTACCTCCTAATGAGGTGGGTCCTGGGGCTGCTGAGGACCTAAGACCACTAAACCCTGGGCAGCCCAAAGCTGTAGACAGATATCCACAGGCGGTAGCGTAATCTGCACCGTTTCTATAGTGTGAACCCTCTGAACAGGTCCATCCAAAGCTCTACCCTCCACTGTACACACCTGGCCAGTATAGTAGGCTACTGGGGCTCCCGGTTGAAACTCCTACACAGCAGGGGCCTGATAGTTCTCAAATATGAGGGCTCGCACCCGAAAATGAACGAATGGTGCGTCTGGATCCATCTATTTTGTTGGTAATGGCTACAATCTCAAGAGGGGGGTGAATTGAGATATTGAAAACTTTTTCAACAATTTAATGCAAAACAGAGTTTTCTTAAAGAATATTGGTTTTCACTCAATTTTAATTCCCTAGAATCAGGTTATGTAACAAGTAATGATGTTAAGAAGAATTATAAGAAGGAACAACAAGTTTAGCACATATTACAGATCAAAAATTCAAGTTAACAAGCATTCTTAAAACTCATTCACAACACACAAGTACATATAACATGTATATGAAGTTTAGAGATGAGAAGAACACGCAAACCGATTTATCCTGGTTTGGCTACCTCCTCTGGCTTGCCTACATCCAGTCCATACTTATGTGGTTTTCTCCACTATAACCAGAAATTACAATATCCAATTACAGCATTCACAAGGATAACCTCCTTGCTCAAGAACACACCAAAAGCACACTTGCTTTTCTATACCCAAGGATCCCTTCTATCCTTGTTCAATCCTAAGAGATACCCTCTCTTAATCACACTAATTCATAGAAAGAATTGAGTAGAAGAAAAACTCTAAAAGTCTGATTATACAAATTGAAGTTCTAAGAAATATCACACTTTTCTCTCAAAGATGAAGCACTTTTGGAAACTTTGGAATATCTCGAATTTTCACTTTCAGAATGTGTAAGGTGTTGAAAAGTGTTGATATGAAGTCCTTTTATAGGTCGTTGAAGATTTTGATCCGTGGGTCTTATCACAAAACTTGTTACAAGTGATTACAAATCAGTTTGAAAAGTTGTAACAGAATAGTCAGTGTACTATATCTGTGTATTCGTATTTTTCAGACATTTTCAAAGCTTGTACACAGATTAGATATTTTGTACATTTGTGTATTAAACCAAGTTTTCACCTTTTTCAAACGTATACACAGATTAGCTTCTTTTGTACACATGTGTATTTCTTTCATTGTGCTTTAATACACATGTGTATACCTTGCGTACCCAGATATATAATAGAAAATCAACCCAGAATGTTCAATACACATGTGTATCATTTTTGTACATCTGTGTATTGTCATATTTTTCAAAACAATACACTGATACACATGTGTACAATGCATGTGTACGAATTTTAGTTCCAGATCCGAGAGCTCACTTTTGTGTACACAGGTGTACAACACATGTGTACAACCTTTCAACTTTGAACCCGTGAGCATGTATTCGTGTACACAGGTGTACAACACATGTGTACAGGCAAATTTTCTTTTGTTTTTAAAAACCAACTTTTCATACACATGTGTATGATGCCTGTGTACAGAAAGGTTCTTTCTAAAATTTGAAATTTAGCTTTACATACACATGTGTACAACACATGTGTACAACAAACTTTATTTCTTTATCAATTAATCACTTTTTGAAAAACCTTTCTTTTGAAAAACTATTTTGTTTATCTTTTGTAAAAATTAGTTTCTTCTTAAATTTAAGTGCTTCACCGAAGAAATCAAATGTGCTATTTTTACAATAGCATCTAAAGTATGAGATCTTCATTGCTTGATGCTTTAGTCCTTGTCCATTGCTTTGTGTCCTTGGTCTTCCATCCTTTAATCCTTGATTTTCCTTTTTCATGAGTGATCTTGCATACAACTTAACACATAATAAGTATATAGTCAAAATCAAAAATCTTATGCAAAATACACTTTGTTTGTCATTCATCAAAACATAAATGAGGGCTTAGTCTTACAAACTCCCCCTTTTTGATTATGACAAACCTTACCATACTTAACCTTATTAATTAAAAATCAGAGTGCAGCTATTGAGTAAGCATGGTTCTTGAGTCATTTTCATCCTCCCCTGTCTCTTTGATATCTTTCAAAAATCAAGTGTTATCATATCATTATCATGAAAAAGTCATCTTGCATTTATTATAAGTTCAAGTATGTCTTTTCAATGCAGTTCATACTTAGGTATCAGAGCAAAATTTACAGCAAATGCAAGACAGAATTAATGGTTGTATGGTTGTTGTATGGTTCATCTTTCTCCCCCTTTGTCATTATCAAAAAGAAACTATGGAGAATATTGAAATCAAACTGAAAAACAGTCTTGCATTCATTGATAATAAATCATTACAGAGCATATGTAATACATCAAAATAACCAAAACACTGAAATCAAAAACAAGAATTACAGAACTCAAAGTGCAAGACAGCATTATACTCAAAACAGTGAAATCTAGGCCTAACCAACTAGACACCTAAGGACACTTAGTCTAAACTAAGACTAGATAGAAGCATCTTGCCCATGTCCTTCATAATTTTCGGCATCTTGTGCTGCCTCTCTTGCCATATTGACTATATCATCAAAAATAACATCATCCATTGGGGGTCCTTGTATGGCAATTCCTAAATGTTGGTGTAAAGTGGCCATTTGGCCTTCGACAGCATTGAACCTTTCCTGTAAATGATCTATTGCTTGCATAACAGTTTGGTCATTATCAGTGTGCTTCCTGTCAAGGTCCTGAATCATCTGTAGAAGCCTATCTAGCTTTTCATTCAGAAATTGATCATCACTAACCCTTCGCCTTCTGATTGATGGCTCAGCTGCAGCAGGAATTTCAGACCTTTTCCAGACATTATCAGTATAGATCAAACTCATTTGTTTGATAGTTGCATCACCAAACCTCTTGGTTACATGCCTTGTTAGGTGCCTCTCTTCTCCATCCAATGAAACACCAAATTTCTTGAGAAGTTTGACAACCAAACCATCATAAGGCAGTGCTCCTCTAGATAGTTTGCTCTCATACATATTCTTTGCAATTATGTAGCCCCAGCTGAGTTGTTTCCTTTGGATCATGGCCCAAAGAAGAAGTATGTCTTGATTCTGTAAGATGGCATGGTTGCCACTCCTTGGAACCAAAATCCTGCTTAAGGCATATTGGAGAAGCCTATCTTGAACATGCATTGCACTGATATTTATTAATCTCCCTTCTGGAGAGTGATCTTGCATACAACTTAACACATAATAAGTATATAGTAAAAATCAAAAATCTTATGGAAAATACACTTTGTCATACATCAAAACATTAACGAGGGCTTAGCCTTACATATTTTTCCCAAACAAATAAAATATGCCACATAGAAAAGAAAAACCAACAAAATGCAATGGTGGGATACCAATATATGGATAATCATGATAACTACATAATTGCAACAAAAACATCAAGTAATATAAACAACATCATATACACAACATGAAGATAGTTAAATTATTAGAGTATACGCTTAGCTTAGTTGTTGTGCACACATAACTGAATGTGTTGAGTCAGTAACATTCAGTTATGACAGTTATTTCAGTTATGGTAGTTACAGTTTAACTACTCTAAGTAGTTACATTGCAAGGCTATAAAATCCCCTCCTCTGTACATCGAAAACAGATACTGAATACAAGAATAAGATTTCTTTCATATTTTTAGCTTCTCCTCTCTCTCTCACTCTATGATACACTCTATTATGGTATCTAGAGCTTTTTTCTGGGCCTGATCCTTCTTCCTCTCTCCCATGGCGGAAGCTGGTAATCCGTTTGGCTCTGTTTCTGGTACTCCTACGTCTTCTTCGGTGCCAGCAACATTCAAACCTACGATATCCATCAAGCTTGACGATCAGAATTATCTCCTCTGGAAACAACAAATCGAGGCTGTGATCATCGCACATAAGCTCCACCGATTTGTGGTGCACCCTTCGATTCCTCCTCAATTCACTACCGAAACAAATCGCGCGTTAGGGATCGAATCTGATGCCTATCAACTCTGGATAGTTCAAGATCAGATGCTTTTCACATGGCTTCTAGGCTCACTATCACCCTCGATTCTCCCTAGGTTTATCGGATGCAAGCATTCATGGCAAGTATGGGAGAAAATCCATAAACAGTTCCATGCACACCTCAGAACCAAGGTTCGTCAGTTTCGCTCCGAGTTGAAGAATACGAACAAAGGCACTCGTTCAATTCCGGAGTATCTGTTGCGAATTCGTGCCCTAATTGAGTCCTTACAAGCGATTGGTGATTCGGTCACAGAACAGGACCACATCGATACCATTCTCGAGGGACTACCTGAAGAATTCAATCCCCTAGTTATGATGATCTATGCACGAGCGGATTCTCCGTCGGTTGATGACATTGAGGCGCTCCTACTGATGCATGACGCTCAGTTTGAAAGATTTCGTCAAGAACTACCCTCACCATCAGTGACAATTAATGTCGCTCAACACTACTCAGAACAATTTCCATGGAGATTACCAACACCAGAGTACTTTCCTGGGTGGTCACCGTGGCCGTGGCGAAAGAGGCCGCGGCCGTGGAGGAAGAGGTCGTGGCCGTGGAGGTCCAAAACCAATTTGTCAACTCTGTGACAAGTATGGTCATAATGCATACAATTGCTGGTACAGGTTTGACCACCAATTTGAACGACCTCCTCCTTCATCTCAACATCAGGCAAGTCAGAATTCAGTGTATAGCCAACCCTCTCAGGGTCATGGCTCTGCCTCACACCAGTCCTATGCACTACCTCCACCTACTCAGCATCAGCCTAGTGCTAATATGGTGATGCAACAACCAAAGTTTGTGCCAAATACTCAGGAGCCCTTACAAAGGTCCTTTGACAGTCATGCTTGGTTTCCTGACTCGGGTGCCTCACACTACATCACTGCTGACCCAAGCAACCTAAGTCACAGCAATCCCTTTGGTGGACAAGACCAAGTTCTAATGGGGAATGGTCAAGGTCTTCCCATAAACTTCATAGGTTCATCTAAATTCAATTCTCCTTCCAATCCTCATGTAGTTTTCTCCTTGAAAAATCTATTACTTGTGCCAAACATCACCAAAAACATTGTCTCTGTTTCTAAGTTTGCTAGAGATAATAATGTATATTTTGAATTTCACCCATTCTCCTGCTATGTGAAATCACAGGGTTCTGGTCGCGTTCTCCTTGAAGGCTCCCTTGGTGCTGATGGTCTCTACAGCTTCCAAGACATCAACATTCTCAAGGAGCCTTCCTCTCTATATCTCCAGCATACTATGTCCCCTTCAACCTCTAGTGAGCTTTCAGATAACACTTCTGCTGTAACTAGTACTTTTTTCCACTTGGCACTATAGGTTAGGACATGCCAATAATAATACTGTAAAGGTTGTCCTACAACTATGTAATATACCTTCATTGAATAAATCATCAAATGAATTTTGCAATGCCTGCTGCCTAGCTAATTCTCATAGACTGCATGCCCTCCTTCCCTCACTGTTCACTCTGTTGCCTTTGAATTAATTCACACAGACCTCTGGGGACCCGCTCCCCTTACCTCATTTGGTGGATACACCTATTACATCACCTTTGTGGATGCCCACACTAGGTTCACATGGATCTATTTCCTTAAGCAAAAATCTGATGCACTCACTGCCTTTAATCAGTTCTCTGCCTTAATATCAACTCAGTTCTCAGCTTCTATCAAAGCTGTACAATCTGATTGGGGTGGAGAATTTCGCCCTTTCACCAAGTATTTGGGAGAGTTAGGCATCGTTCATCGTCTAACTTGCCCTCACACATCCCATCAAAATGGGACTGTGGAGAGAAAGCATCGGCAAATTGCGGAGATGGGTCTTGCTATGTTATCCCATTCCTCTCTTTCTCTCCAATTTTGGGATCATAGCTTTAGACAGGATGTGTATCTAATTAATAGGTTGCCCACAGCAGCCCTAACCTCCTATTCTTCACCTTATCATGCCCTCTATGGCTCAATTCCTGACTTCTCCAACCTTAAAATTCTCGGTTGTGCTTGCTTTCCTTTCTTAAGACCTTACAACAAACACAAGTTCCAATTCAGGTCCTCTGAGTGCATCTATTTAGGTCTGTCCCCACAGCACAAAGGGCATAAATGTCTTGACTCCAATGGATGAATATTCATTTCTAAGGATGTTTTATTCAATTAAGCTAAATTTCCTTACACTCACCTATTCCCTTCTCTGTCCACTGCTTTTGTTTCACCTCCTTCCAACTACCCTGCATCCATCCCTACACCCTTTTACCCTCCTCTTCATGTCACTCCTCTCAATCAACACCCACCACCTTCCTTAACACCTTCTCCCACTCAATCTGTTTCCAACTCACCTATAGATCCTCACCACACCCCTGCCACTTCTTCTCCAAGCCCATTGTTTCAGTCATCTCCTGGTATTCCTCACTCTGTCCAATCACCTTCACCCTCTGATGACCACACTGATTCCATCAACTCTGCTCACTCTGTCCAGTCATCTTCACCTTCATCCTCTTCTACCCAGTTGCCACAGTCTGACTCTTCCCCAAGTCCCTCTCCCACTCAGCCTGCTAATACTCACCCTATGGCAAGGTCCAAAATTGGACATTTACCTCCCAAACTGTTTCTCAGTCATGTTGAACCCAGGACTGACAAAGAAGGTCTCTCCAGTCCTCCTTGGCTAGCAGCCATGAAGGATGAGCACAATGCTCTCCTTAAGAACAACACTTGGTCTTTAGTACCTCTTCCACCAAACAGAACAGCAATTGGCGACAAATGGGTCTTCCGAGTCAAAGAAAACCCAGATGGGACTATGAACAAATTCAAGGCCAGATTAGTGGCCAAGGGGTTCCATCAGCAACACGGGTTTGATTTTTATGAAACTTTCTCCCCAGTTCTTAAACCCGTGACTATCAGGATCATTTTATCTTTGTCTATCACTCACAAATGGACCATCAAACAAGTTGATGTCAATAATGCGTTTTTGAATGGGGTTCTCCATGAAGAAGTATACATGGTTCAGCCTCCTGGCTTTGAACAAACTAACCGAAATCTGGTATGCAAACTGCATAAAGCCCTTTATGGACTTAAGCAGGCACCTCGGGCTTGGTACGAAAGCCTTGCCTCTGCCCTCTTACACTATGGATTTGTCACTAGCAAGTGTGACCCTTCCCTCTTTATCTACTCCAAGAACTGTATTTCCCTATATGTGTTGGTGTATGTAGATGATATCATCATTACTGGTTCATCACCTTCTTTGATCACTGATCTAATTCAGCAGTTGAACCAACAGTTTGCTCTCAAGGAGCTTGGCAACCTAGACTACTTCCTTGGGGTTGAGGTGTCCTATCTTTCCAATGGTGCTCTGCTACTCACCCAAAACAAGTACATCCGGGACTTGCTGTCCAAGGCACAAATGTCTGATGCAAAGGGAATCTCCTCTCCCATGATTAGCAACAGCAAGCTCACCAAGCATGGCACAGACACTATGGCAGACCCCCACTTGTACAGATCAGTTGTTGGAGCTCTTCAGTATGCCACCCTTACTCGGAGAGACATTGCTTTCAGTGTCAACAAGGTTTGCCAATTCATGGCTAATCCTTTTGATACTCATTGGCAAGCTGTGAAACGTATTCTCAGATATCTCAAAGGCTCAATTCATCATGGTCTGCTACTACGCCCTGTTGCTTCAACCACAGCCTTTCCTTTGTTAGCCTATTGTGATACTGACTGGGCCAGTGACCCGGATGACAGAAGATCCACCTCTGGATCCTGCATTTTCTTCGGAGCTAATCTTGTCTCTTGGTTCTCTAAGAAACAGCAGTTGGTAGCCCGATCCAACATAGAGACCGAGTATCGCAGCATGGCCAATACCACTGCTGAGACTCTTTGGATTCAGTCTTTGCTCACTGAACTCAGTCCCTTTTACTGCTCCTAAGCTTCCGTGTGACAACCTCGGTGCAGTTAACCTAGCTCATAACCTAATTCTCCATGCTCAAACAAAACACATGGAGCTGGATATTCATTTTGTCCGTGAGAAGGTCCTTTCAAAGTCATTAATAGTCATCCATGTTCCAAGCTCGGATCAGCTAGCAGATTGCCTGACCAAGCCACTCTCCTCATCCAAATTCACTGAATTAAGAGTCAAGCTCAATGTGGTTTCATATCAGCAACCACCTTGACCTTGAGGGGAGGATATTAGAGTATACGCTTAGCTTAGTTGTTGTGCACACATAACTGAATGTGCTGAGTCAGCAACATTCAGTTATGGCAGTTATTTCAGTTATGGTAGTTACAGTTTAACTACTCTAAGCAGTTACATTGCAAGGCTATAAAAGCCCCTCCTCTGTACATCGAAAACAGATACTGAATACAAGAATAAGATTTCTTTCATATTTTCGGCTTCTCCTCTCTCTCTCACTCTATGATACACTCTATTATAAATCAATCATGGTATCACACCAACACATCATCAACTTCAAAAAACATATGATGTTTTCAAAAATTTAACTTTTTATGCAAGACTTCAGAGTTTTCAACTTTTTAAAATTG
This sequence comes from Sophora flavescens, assembly GCA_030762895.1. NCBI lineage: Eukaryota > Viridiplantae > Streptophyta > Magnoliopsida > Fabales > Fabaceae > Sophora > Sophora flavescens. The sequence goes on along the minus strand of CM061063.1, from coordinate 135,405,597 downwards.
AGATGATCAGGCTAGATTGCCATATAGGCACAATAGGGGTTTCTCTGCTGCGAAGAGCTGCTGATATCTCACGATACTCACCACTCAAACCATTCAAAGTGTGGATAACAAGATCGGTGCTATCAAGAGGGTTGCCAATGATAGATAATTCATCAGAAATAACTTTAATACCTTGAAGTTTTTTTTATAGGCAAAATGTTAGTGTGTTAATGTTAGTATTTTTGTTAGTGGATGGGGTTTGAACCCTCGACCTCTTTATCACTCCACTCCTTAACTCCCCTATCCAAACCACATTAACCACCTTATGACTCCGAAAAAAGTAAATCATCTAATTCAATCTTAATCCAAAGTTATATATAGAAAAATAAATAAAATAAAACCATTTCAATTCCAGTTGTAAGATGAATCCAAAATCTCTTACCATTAGTGATTATTTTTTAAAGATTTTAAAGAAAAAAAAGTTAGTTTGTCTTTATTTATAATCATAAAAATCAAATTTTTTATATTCTCTCTCTTCTATATGCAAGCGCCTATAATAAAAAAAAAATAGTAAATGCTCATTTTGGTCACTGACAAAAAATGCGGTGTCCATTCCAGTCCCTGACAAAAAAAACTACACCGTTAGTCCATGACAATTACTAACGTGGGACAAGTTAGTCCCTACGTGACTTCCGTTAGTCAGCGTCCGTTACTAAAATGTCCCACGATACTAATTGTCAGGGACTAATTAGTCACACTTTAAATATTGTCAGGGACTATAATGTTCCATAGTAATTGTCAGGGACTAACTTGTCCCACATTAGTAATTATCAGGGACTAACGGGATAGTTTTTTTTGGTCAGGGACTGAAACGGGCACCGTGTTTTTTGTCGGGGGACCAAAATAAGCCTTTATGCTAAAAAATATTCAAAATAACTTCATTTTTTCTTGATTAATATTTTATTTCCTATTTTTCATTATTTTTAAAAACAAAAATAAACACAATAATTTTTTTTTTAAAAAATTATTTAGTTAAGAATTTTTTTTAACAAAATAAACAATAACACATACATAATTTCAATATCCAAACTCGTGTAAGACCGACCATTCATATCACCTCATAAAATATTATTAGAAAGACAAACTGAAAATTCATCATTTATCAAAAAAAAAAAAAAAAAAACTGAAAATTCATCAAAACAATGTATGCCACCGGAATCAATTGCAGGGTCAACACTCAACACCTGGTGCTAAAGCATAATCACCATTCACCAGTTGTAACTACCAGTGACTCAAACATACTTTACCCATATTCAACTAACTCTATCTATCTACCAGACCATCAAAATGCAAATGCTTTATCCTTCCATTTCCACGATACTCTTCCTCTGTAATATTCTCCTTCTTCTTCCCTTCTTCTCCGCCACCGACGATGATCCCCGTGTGGCGCTTCATGCGAAGAAGCTCATCAGAGACTTCAATCTCTTCCCCGAAGACGATCTCAACATCATTCGCGACGCTAATTCTTCGTTATCTCTCCAAACCCGAAACATCGTCGAGAAGCGCCTTAGGTTTCCCAACGTAATTGGCTATCATTCTGATTCCAATTCCGATTCCGATTCTGGGGTTACTGTTGAGGATTTGGGTCATCATGCTGGGTATTACAAGATTAAGCATTCTCATGCCGCAAGGTTTGGTTTTTTTCCCTCATTTTACGCTTGTTATTCATTTCGAGTTTTTAAAATTTTAACTGAAATTACTACATGTTAGTAATAAATTACCTTTCCTTTAGTTTCTCTCAATAATGTTTATTTTTAATACATTTTGAACACAAATTAAGGAAAAAAAATCTTATTTTAGATATGGTAGATAATCTCTTAATTTAAAGTGATTTGTCTCTAAAGTTAGCAACGAAAAGTGTATAGCTAAAGTGCATCGTGAACTCAACCAACTAGAGGAGTTTTATCCTAATAATCTCTTAGCTTATAGTCCCTATACATGTTAAATACTCCCTCCGGTCCATAAGCAAAAATTTAATGGAACATACATATTAAGTCGGTTAGTTAATTTCATTTAAAAGAGTCATTAGGAATAAAAAAATTAAGTTTGTTACCTAAGTTACCCTTCCTCTTATTTATTAAGCTTGTATTGTTGAGAATAAAAAGAGTTATTGAAAAACAAAATTTGTATTAAATGAAGGGTATTTTGAAAATAACTTCGTTAAATATAATGAAAGTAGTTGAAATTTGCTTATATTTTGGAGCAAAAAATTTGGAAATTTTTGCTTATATTGTGGACCGGAGGGAGTAATAATTTAAGTGCATATGATATAGAGTGCCTGGTTAAGAATTCCTCCAAAATAAGATAATCTAACCACACACTAATCCCTAAATACTCAATGAATAAATAAGTGGGGGGCATGCTTGAAGCAACTTTTTTTTTTTTTGGGTTTTAATCTGGAAAACACAATTGTGATACACGATGATATTATCTCACAACTTTGGACTGTTTAACTTAAACCATTTTTTTTAAAACTATAATTGTAAAACATAATATTTTATAAATGAAATGGTTTATTTATGCTATAAACTATAATATATAATTTTACAATTGTCAATTAAACTATATGATTTTGTCAAAAAACAAACAAACAAACTATATGATAAGCTGTAATATCTAATAGAATATAAGCATTAGCTAGCTATATGTTTGTTGTAATCATAACCGAATGTGCCGAGTCAGCATCATTCGGTTATGACAGTTGTTAGAAAGCTGTTAATAGCTGTTAAATGTTCCAAAGCTATATGTTGGAAAGCCGCCTTAATTGCGGTTCGCCCCTAGCCGTCTTAATTGCGGCAAGTTTGGATTGCCTTCATTGCAACCTCCAGCATCTTCATTGTGCTGAGTGTGAGGGGGTGTTTAGTCCCACATCGCCTAGAAATATGGCCAAAGTAGTGCTTATAAAGCTTGGACAATCCTCACCTTATACGCTAGCTTTTGGGGTTGAGTTAGGTCCAAACCCAAAATCTAAGTCTATATAAAGCTTATTGTAATCAGTTTTCGATCACTATCAGAAATACAAAGTTTCAGATCTATCTTCTCTCTTTATCTCTCAGTTTCTTTTCGTTTATGGTATCATGAGCTAAATTCCGGGCCTCCTCTTCAATAGCCGCATCACTGCAACCTTAGGCCCAAACCCAAAATCTAAGACTATATAAAGCTTATTGTAATCAGTTTTCAATCACTATCAGAAATACAAAGTTTCAGATCTATCTTCTCTCTTAATCTCTCAGTTTCTTTTCGTTTATGGTATCATGAGCTAAATTTTGGGCCTCCTCTTCAATGGCCGCATCACCACAACCTATCTCCGGCACCGGCAACGGAGGCGGCAATCCCTTCTCTGAAACTGTCGTAACTCCGGTGTTGTCATCTACCACGGCTAGCTTCAATTCTTCTCGCTATGTAAAATTCCTGAATGACCTCTCTGAGTTTTCATTGAATGAGAATGAAATCAATCAAGTAAAGATTGAGTTACAAGGAAGAGCTATGCTGATATTTATAGACTCAGTCATAGCTTAATGTTTACACATACTAACTGCTTATTATTAATCCTAACTAACAAAACAGAAAGCCTACAAACTCTAACAGAAGCTTAACTGACTTAACTGACAAGGACTAACAGATAATGATTAATCCTATAGGCTAATCCTATACTTTCTACATTCCCCCTCAAGTTGGTGCATGTAAATTTATTATGCCCAACTTGCTGAGTAGAAGTTCAAACCTATCCCTTCCCAAAGGTTTTGTAAAAACATATGCAACTTGGTCTTTAATCCCTATCTTCAAAGGCTTTATATATCCTAATTGGACCCTTTCTCTGACAAAGTAACAATCCATTTCAACATGCTTGGTTCTCTCATGAAAAACTTGATTCATTGCTATGTGCAATGCTGCTTAGTTGTCACAAAAGAGTTGTGTTGGCTCGGTTTGTGCAGTTTTGAATTCTGACAGAAGCCATCTCAGCCATATAATCTCACTTACAGCAGCTGCCATTGACTTGTACTCTGCTTCTGCTGAAGACTTAGCCACAACTGTTTGTCTCTTGGTCTTCCATGAGATTGGTGAACCTCCAAGGAGAATCATATATCCAGTGCAGGACCTTTGAGTAAGAGGACATCCTCCCCAATCAGCATCACAGTATGCTTGTAGACTAAGGCTGCCTTCCTTTGGTAACAAGATTCCCTGCCCTGGTGTCATCTTTAAATACCTTAATATTCTGTCTGCTGCATCCACGTGAGTTTGTTTTGGTGCTGTCATGAATTGGCACAATGTGTTTACTGCATATGTGATGTCTGGCCGAGTCACAGTTAAGTACAGCAACCTGCCAAGGAGTCTTCTATATCTTGTAGGATTTGCATCAGGGTCAGCATCATTTGGCCTCAAGTTGCAGTTTTGCTCCATTGGGAATTTACTTGGTTTACACTCTTCCATTTTTGTCTCTTTCAGTATGTCTAAGAGATACTTTGTTTGACTGAACAATTCCTGCTCTTGTCCTTGTTACTTCAATCCCCAGGAAGTATTTCAATACTCCCAGATCCTTTATGCTAAACCTTTTGTCTAGATAGTCTTTCACTTTGTTCATGAATTCCAATTTGTCTCCTGCTAGAATAACATCATCCACATAGATTAGTGCTGTGATGAACATTCCTTGCTTTTGGTAAATGAACAGTGAGTGATCAGCTTTGGACTGCTTGAATCCCATTATGTTCAGTGCACTTGTGAACTTTTGATACCAATTTCAGGAAGCTTGGCAAAGTCTATAAATTGATTTCTTCAACTTGCAAACTCTAGTATCTCCCTCTTTTGCAAATCCTTGAGGTATCTTCATGTAGATCTCTTCAGTTAAATCCCCATGTAGAAAGGCATTATTCACATCTAATTGGTGAATAAACCATCCTTTCTTGGCAGCTATGGTCAATAAGCATCTCATGGTTACTAACTTGGCCACAAGTGCAAAAGTTTCATGGAAATCTTCACCTTCAACTTGAGTGAAGCCCCTAGCAACCAATCGAGCCTTGTACCTCTCCACATCTCCATCTGGCTTGTACTTGATCTTGTAGATCCACTTTGAGTCAACTGTATTCTTTCCTGGTGGCAGTGTCTCAAGTGTCCAGGTTTCATTGTTTTCAAGAGCTTCAATCTCCCTTTGCATAGCCTCCCTCCATTCCTTATGAGTTACTGCCTGAGTAAAGTTCTTTGGCTCATCTCTTGAAGAGATGGCAGCTAAATAGGCTAAATGTGAATTTGAAAATTTATTGTAAGACAAGTAACTTGACAAAGGATAAGGAATAGAAGCTATACTGTTTACTGGTGGCATAATGGATGTTGGCAGATCAACTTCATATTCCTTCAAATGGCTTGGTAGCTGTCTCACCCTCTCACTATGCCTTGGTTGATTACCATTGGTGCCTTGAACACTTTGATTCTGTTGGATTTGTTCCAGATTCTGCACAACCTCAGTTTCTGCTACTTCACTGATGCATTTTGCTTCCTGCTTAATAGAGTGTATCAGAGTAAGAGAGAGGAGAAACTGAAAATATGAAAAATCTGATTCTTGTATTCATTGTATGGATTCAATGTACAGAGGGGGCTTTTATAGCCTTACAATGTAATCGCTTAGAGTAGTTAAACTATAATGCCATAATCGAAATAATCGCCATACCCGAATGTGTTTGAGTCAAGAACATTCGAGTTATGTGTGCACAACTAAGCGTATACTCTAATATCCTCCCCTCAAGGTCAAGGTGGTTCTTTGAGATGAAACCACATTGAGCTTGACTCTTAATTCAGTGAATTTGGATGAGGAGAGTGGCTTGGTCGGGCAATCGCTAGCCGATCCAGAGCTTGGAACATGGATGATCGAGAATGACTTTGAGAGGACCTTCTCACGGACAAAATGAATATCCAGCTCCATGTGTTTTGTTCGAGCATGGAGAATTGGGTTATGAGCTAGGTTAATCGCACCGAGGTTGTCACCACGAAGCTTGGGAGCAAGTAAAGGGACTCGAGTTCGGTGAGCAAAGACCGAATCCAAAGAGTCTCAAAGAAGTGGTATTGGCCATGCTGCGATACTCGGCCCTTCTGTCTTTGGGCCAAGACACAATCTACATTTCTTAGAGCACCAAGAGACAAGATTAAGCCCGAAGAAAATGCAGGATCCGAGGTGGATCTTTCGTCATCCGGTCATCGCCCGATCAAGATCACAATAGGCTAGCAAAGGAAAGGCTGTGGCTGAAGCAGCAGGGCGTAGAAGCAGACCATGATGAATTGAGCCTTTGAGATATCTGAGAATATGTTTCATAGCTTGCCAGTGAGTATCAAGAGGATTAGCCATGAACTGGCAAACCTTGTTGACACTGAAAGCAATGTCTGGCCGAGTAAGGGTGGCATACTGAAGAGCTCCAACAACTGATCTGTACAAGTGGGGGTTTGCCATAGTGTCTGTGCCATGCTTGGGGAGCTTGCTGTTGCTAATCATGGGAGAGGAGATTCCCTTTGCATCAGACATTTGTGCCTTGGACAGCAAGTCCCGGATGTTTGGGTGAGTAGCAGAGCACCATTGGATAGATGGGACACCTCAACCCCAAGGAAGTAGTCTGGGTTGCCAAGCTCCTTGAGAGCAAACTGTTGGTTCAACTGCTGAATTAGATCAGTGATCAAAGAAGGTGATGAACCAGTAATGATGATATCATCTACATACACCAACACATATAGGGAAATACAGTTCTTGGAGTAGATAAAGAGGGAAGGGTCACACATGCTAGTGACAAATCCATAGTGTAAGAGGGCAGAGGCAAGGCTTTCGTACCAAGCCCGAGGTGCCTGCTTGAGTCCATACAGGGCTTTGTGCAGTTTGCATACCAGATTTCGGTCAGTGTGTTCAAAGCCAGGAGACTGAACCATGTATACTTCTTCATGGAGAACCCCTTTCAAACACGCATTATTACCATCAACTTGTTTGATGGTCCATTTGTGAGTGATAGCCAAAGATAAAATGATCCTGATAGTCACGGGTTTAACAGCTGGGGAGAAAGTTTCATAAAAATCAAACCTGTGTTGCTGATGGAACCCCTTGGCCACTAATCTGGCCTTGAACTTGTTCACAGTCCCATCTGGGTTTTCTTTGACTCGGAAGACCCATTTGTAGCCAATTGCCGTTCTGTTTGGTGGAAGAGGTACTAAAGACCAAGTGTTGTTTTTAAGGAGAGCATTGTGCTCATCCTTCATGGCTGCTAGCCAAGGAGGACTGGAGAGAGCCTCTTTGACAGTCCTGGGTTCAACATGACTGAGAAACAGTTTGGGAGGTAAATGTCCAGTTTTGGACCATGTAGCCATAGGGTGAGTATTAGCAGGCTGAGTGGGAGAGGGACTTGGGGAAGAGTCAGACTGTGGCAACTGGGTAGAAGAGGGTGAAAGCAGAGATGACTGGACAGAGTGAGCAGAGTTGGTGGGATCAGTGTGGTCATTTGAGGGTGAAGGTGATTGGAGAGAGTGAGGGATACTAGGAGATGACTGAGACAGTGGGCTTGGAGAAGAAGAGGCAGGGGTGTGGTGAGGATCAGCAGGTGAGTAGGAAACAGATTGAGTGGGAGAGGGTGTTAAGGAAGGTGGTGGGTGTTGATTGAGAGGAGTGACATGAAGAGGAGAGTAAGTGGGTGTAGGGTAGGTGGAAGGAGGTGAAACAGTAGCAGTGGACTGAGAAGGGAATAGGTGAGTGTAAAGAAATTTAGCTTCATTGAATAAAACATCCTTAGAAATGAATATTCGTCCATTGGAGTCAAGACATTTATGCCCTTTGTGCTGTGGGGACAGACCTAAATAGATGCACTCAAAGGACCTGAATTGGAACTTGTGTTTGTTGTAAGGTCTTAAGAAAGGAAAGCGAGTGCACAACCAAGAATTTTAAGGTTGGAGAAGTCGGAATTGAGCCATAGAGGGCATGATAAGGTGAAGAATGGGAGGTTAGGGCTGTTTGTGGGCAACCTATTAATCGATACACGGCACTGTGTAAAGCTAAGATCCCAAAATTTTAGAGGAAGAGAGGAATTAGATAGCAAAGCAAGACACATCTCCACAATTTGCCTATGCTTTCTCTCCACAGTCCCATTTTGATGGGATGTGTGAGGGCAAGTTAGACGATGAACGATGCCTAACTCTCCCAAATACTTGGTGAAAGGGCGAAATTCTCCACCCCAATCAGATTGTACAGCTTTGATAGAAGCTGAGAACTGAGTTGATATGAAGGCAAAAAACTGTTTAAAGGCAGTGAGTGCATCAGATTCTTGGTTAAGGAAATAGATCCATGTGAACTTAGTGTGGGCATCCACAAAGGTGATGTAATAGGTGTATCCACCAAAGGAGGTAAGGGGAGCGGGTCCCCAAAGGTCTGTGTGAATTAATTCAAAGGCAACAGAGTGAATAGTGAGGGAAGGAGGGGCATGCAGTCTATGAGATTTAGCTAGGCAGCAGGCATTGCAAAATTCATTTGATGCTTTATTCAATGAAGGTATATTACACAGTTGTAGGACAGCCTTTACAATATTGTTATTGGCATGTCCTAACCTATAGTGCCAAGTGGCAAAAGTACTAGTTCTGATGAGAAGTGTTATTATCGAAAGCTCACTAGAGGTTGAAGGGGACATAGTATGCTGAAGACATAGAGAGGAAGGCTCCTTGAGAACGTTGATGTCTTGGAAGCTGTAGAGACCATCAGCACCAAGGGAGCCCTCAAGGAGAACGCGACTAGAACCCTGTGATTTCACATAGCTGGAGAATGGGTGAAATTCGAAATATACATTATTATCTCTAGCAAACTTAGAAATAGAGACAAGGTTTTTGGTAATGTTTGGCACAAGTAATAGATTTTTCAAGGAGAAAACTACATGAGGATTGGAAGGAGAAAGGAATTTAGAACTTGGTCTTGTCCACCAAAGGGATTGCTGTGACTGAGGTTGCTTGGGTCAGCAGTGATGTGGTGTGAGGCACCCGAGTCAGGAAACCAAGCATGACTATCAAAGGACCTTTGTAAGGGCTCCTGAGTGTTTGGAACAAACTTTGGTTGTTGCATCACCATATTAGCACTCGGTTGATGCTGAGTAGGTGGAGGTAGTGCATAAGACTGGTGTGAGGCAGAGCCATGACCCTGAGAGGGTTGGCTAAACACTGAATTCTGACTTCCCTGATGCTGAGATGAAGGAGGAGGTTGCTCAAATTGTTGGTCAAACCTGTACCAGCAATTGTATGCATCATGGCCATACTTGTCACAGAGTTGACAAGTTGGTTTTGGACCTCCACGGCCACGACCTCTTCCTCCACGGCCACGGTGATCACCCTGGAAAGTACTCTGGTGTTGGTAATCTCCATGGAAATTGTTCTGAGTAGTGTTGCTTGCTGACTCATGCAGATTGGGTGCCTGAGCGACATTGACTGTCACTGATGGTGAGGGTAGTTCTTGACGAAATTTTTCAAACTGAGCGTCTTGCATCAGTAGGAGCGCCTCAATGTCATCAACCGACGGAGAATCCGCTTGTGCATAGATCATCATAACTAGGGGATTGAATTCTTCAGGGAGTCCCTTGAGAATGGTGTCGACGTGGTCCTGTTTTGTGACCGAATCACCAATCGCTTGTAAGGACTCAATTAGGGCACGGATTCGCAATAGATACTCCGGAATTGAATGAGTGCCTTTCTTCGTATTCTTCAATTCGGAGCGAAACTGACGAACCTTGGTTCTGAGGTGTACATGGAACTGTTTATGGATTTTCTCCCATACTTGCCACGATTGCTTGCATCCGATAAACCTAGGGAGAATCGAAGGTGATAGCGAGCTTAGAAGCCATGTGAAGTGCATCTGATCTTGAACTATCCAGAGTTGATAGGCATCAGATTCGATCCCTAATGCGCGATTCGCTTCGGTAGTGAATTGAGGAGGAATCGAAGGATTCACCACGAATCGGTGGAGCTTATGCGTGATGATCACAGCCTCGACTTGCTGTTTCCAGAGGAGATAATTTTGATCATCAAGCTTGATGGATATCGTAGGGTTGAAGGTTGCTGGCACCGAAGAAGACGCAGGAGTACCAGAAACAGAGCCAAACGGATTACCAGCGTCCGCCATGGGAGAGAGGAATCAGGCCCAGAAAAAAGCTCTAGATACCATAATAGAGTGTATCATAGAGTAAGAGAGAGGAGAAACTGAAAATATGAAAAATCTGATTCTTGTATTGAGTGTATGGATTCAATGTACAGAGGGGGCTTTTTATAGCCTTACAATGTAACTGCTTTGAGTAGTTAAACTATAACTGCCATAACTGAAATAACTGCCATAACTGAATGTGCTGAGTCAGCAACATTCAGTTATGTGTGCACAACTAAGCCTATACTCTAATACTACTGAACATTTTGTTCATGCCCTGTCTCATCCTCCCAAGTTGTGGTTGGATCCGAATGTTTCAAAACCTGCTTCTCCCAATTCTTAAAAGGAAATTTATTTTCAAAGAAAATCACATCTCTTGAAACATGTGTTTCTTTCCTTTCTATGTCATAAGTTTTATAACCTTTTTGTCCATTGGGATATCCTATGAAAACATTAGGTCTCCCCCTCTCATCAAATTTTCCTTCTTTTCTAGTTTTTAAAACATACACAAGGCAACCAAACACTCTAAGATAGTCATAATTTGGCTTCTTCCTAAAAATGACTTCATAGGGTGTTTTGTTATCCAAAATCTTAGTTGGCAGTTTATTAATTATGTGAACAGCTGTGAGGACACACTCACCCCAAAACATAACAGGTAATTGAGCATGGAATCTTAATGCCCTAGCCATTTCTAATATGTGCCTATGTTTTCTTTCCACTACCCCATTTTGTTGTGGGGTATAGGTGCATGTGAGTTCCATGACAATTCCCTTTTCAGTGTAGAATCTTTGCATGTGATTGGATGTAAATTCCAATCCATGATCACGCCTTACCCTTTTGATCCTTTTTTCAAATTGAGTTTCTATCATACAAATAAACTTAGGCAAGTAGTTTTCCACTTCTGATTTGTGCCACATCAAATATATCCACACCCCTCTACTAAAATCATCTACTATGGTGAGAAAGTAGTGTGCACCAGATGTGGATGCAGTGGCATGCCTACCCCAAATGTCACAATGAATCATTTCAAAGCATGAATTTGTTTTTATTGAACTCAAAGGAAAGGGCAGCCTTGTCTGCTTAGCCCTTATACAAGAATCACAAGGAATCTTATTTTTAGCTATACTAGAATTAAAACCTATGCTATTCATTTTAATATCAGAAGTGTGACCTAATCTTTGATGCCACAAGTCATCATCTAGCTGTTTGCTCACTTTCAATGCCATTCCTTGAATTGGCTCAAGAAAGTACAGTCCATTTTGATGTCTACCCATTCCAATCAGGGTCTTCGAAGCTAAGTCCTGCGCAATGCATGCATTAGCCATAAAAGTGATGGCACAATTATGTTCCTTTGTAAGCCTACTAACAGATAGTAAGTTACAATGAAAATCAGGGATATACAATACATTGTTCAGTTTCATGCCATTGGTAACTTCTTATTTGCGTGATCCCTTTACCGGCACACTAGTGCCATTAGGGATGTGAACTGATTGCTGATTGAAAACAAGCATTTCCTTCAGCAAATCTTTGTTACATGTTATGTTCTCAGTGGCCCCAGAATCAATTATCCAGGGCCTGTGAATTAGTAAATTACCTACCATGTTAACTGTAGGCCTAGCTTGCTGACTTGATGCTCCAGAGTCATTGTCCTCCTTCAAGTGCTGCATCAGTCTGTCATATTGCTTCATAGTCAGACCAGGAATGGGACTTTCTTCAGTTGTGACTTGTGCAACTTTGAATCCTCCTTTCTTGGCATTCCAAGGGGCTGATCTTTCTTTCCTCTCTCGGTTTGGTTTCCTCCAATCTTGAGGATAACCAACAATTTCCCAGCACTCATCTTGGACATGACCTATCTTTTGGCAGTGACTGCACTTTGGTCTTTCTTTCTTTGGATTCTTCTTATCCTCCATTTCTCTGTAGCTGCTGTTCTGTGTTTGAAAAGCAGCAACTTCTGTGCCTGATTTGTGAGTTGTTGATATCAGCCTTTGCTGTTCATCCTCAGCAACTAGGTGGTATGCATGACCAAGAGTGAGCTTTGGCGCCATACTCAGGATTTGAGTCTTTACTGTGCTAAAGATCTCATCCAATCGCATGAGAAAATCATACATCTGTTCCCTTTCCCGCATCTCCTTCAACTGTTTCTGAACATTGCACTCGCATCCTTGGCATGTGCATTCAGGCCAAGGTAAGATGGATTCGATTTCATCCCATAGACCCTTCAATTTGGTGTAATATGCAGGAATGGACATCTTTTCTTGTCTGAGATGAGTAGTGGCTCGCCTCAGCTCATATACTCTAGGTGCACTCCCTTTGGAGAATCTTTCAGCAAGTTCCACCCAAATTTCTCGAGCTGTGTTGGCATAGCGGACAGTGCTCCTCACTTCTTTGTCCATGCTATTTTTCAACCAACCTTTTACCATGGCATTGCATCTCATCCAGTGTGCAAGATTGCAAGAATCCACTTCTGGCATTGGAATTGATCCATCTACGAAGCCGATTTTATTCTTGGCATACAGAGCATTACCCATGTCAGCAACTCACTCTCCGTAATTTGCATTATTGAGTAGTTCGCTAACAAAGATTTGCCCTGGATGGTCAGAGGCGTGTAGGTAATAGGGCGACATTGCATCGATGACTTCACTGCTTGTAAGAACCTTCTTTTCTTTATGCGGTGCTGTCTCCTTCTTTGATGTTTCTGGCTTCTCACTTTTTGGGGATGATTCACTGTCTTTCGTCATGACTTCAAGGTGAAAGAGGGAAGATTACACGCTCAGGCTTTTGGCTCTAGATACCATGTAAAATTCCTGAATGACCTCTCTGAGTTTTCATTGAATGAGAATGAAATCAATCAAGTAAAGATTGAGTTACAAGGAAGAGCTATGCTGATATTTATAGACTCAGTCACAGCTTAATGTTTACACATACTAACTGCTTGTTATTAACCCTAACTAACAAAACAGAAAGCCTACAAACTCTAACAGAAGCTTAACTGACTTAACTGACAAGGACTAACAGATAATGATTAATCCTATAGGCTAATCCTATACTTTCTACATGCTCGGTAAAGCTTGATGATCAAAATTTTCTTCTCTGATAACAACAAGTTGAAGCTGTGATTATTGCTCACAAGCTTCATCAATTCGTTGTTAATCCTACTATTCCATCACAATTCGCCTCCGAAGCTAATCGCAAGCTTGGAATCAAACCTGAATCTTATCAGCTATGGATCGTTCAAGACCAATTGTTGTTCACTTGGCTTCTCAGTTCTTTTTCTCCTTTGATCCTTCCTCGATTCTTAGGTTGCAAACAATCTTGGCAAGTTTGGGACAAAATCCACAAGTTCTTCTACTCGCATCTTTGAGCAAAGGTGAGGCAATTTCATTCTGAATTGAAGAACACAAAGAAAGGCACTAGATCCATTTTCCGAATACTTGCTACGAATTCGAGCAATAGTGGACTCTCTTCAAGCAATGGGAGATCCAATTTCTGAGCAAGATCATATAGATACTGTTCTGGAAGGGCTTCCCGAAGAGTACAACTTGTTTGTGATGATGATCTATGCTTGCAGTGATTCACCTTCTATTGATGATATCGAAGCTCTTCTTCTAATTCATGACTCTCAATTTGAAAAGTTTCGGAAAGAATTGCCTTCTACCAGTTCAGTTTCGGTTAATGTTGCGCAAGCCCCAAACATTTAAGATGCAAACCCTAATGTTGCTGCTAATGTACAATTTGATGCACAACGTGGTGGTTTTCAAGGTGCTTAACGTGGTTGAAGAGATAGAGGTCGTGGCCGTGGACCTAAACCTATGTGCCAACTTTGTGGAAAATATGGCCATGATTCATTCAATTGCTGGTACAGGTTTGATGAAACCTTTGTTCAACCACCCATGCCTCCTCCCAATTCTTTTCCCAATAATCAAGGACAGTACATGATGCAAGGAAATTACTCGGCTAATCCAGGAAAAGGTATTACGCCTCGACCACCAGTTCTTCAAAGCCCTCATCCAACTGCATATGTTGCCACCCTGACCCCTCAATACACAAATGCTCCACCTGAATTTCATGGCTCACACCAATTTGAAGGGCAAACCTGGTACCCTGACTCTGGTGCATCACACCATATTACAACAGGCTCCCAAAACATGAACCATAGCACTCCTTTTGGTGATCAAGACCATGTTCTCATGGGTAATGGACAAGGTCTTCTCATCAACTCCATAGGTTCCTCTAAACTCTAGTCTTCTTTTAATCCACACACCACTTTTCTCTCAATAATCTCTTGTTCCTAAAATTACTAAGAATTTAGTTTTTGTCTCAAAATTTGCTAGAGACAATAATGTCTGTTTTGAGTTTCATCCATACTCATGTTTTGTTAAATCACAAGACTCTAGTCAAGTCTTACTTGAAGGTTATTTTGGGGGGGATGGCCTCTATTGTTTCAACAATCTCCAAATTCTTTAGGAACCTTCACCATCAATAGCTTATCAATCTCATTGTGAAGCTACTACAACTTCACCCTTAGCTAAGTGTCCTAATTTTCCTGTCTCTGTAAACTTTAGTGTTGTCTACTAGTCCTAGCTCTTACAATACTTGGCATTGTCGCTTAGGACATGCCCATTTCAGTGCTGTAAAGACCGTCCTACAATTGTGTAATGTTCCCTTGTTGAATAATAGAGTGATATTTGTAATGCTTGTTGTATGGGCAAGGCTCACAGACTGCATGCTACTCCATCCACTACCATTTATCATGCATCCTTTGAATTAATTCACACTGACCTTTGGGGTCCAGCACCCTTTCAATCCTCATGTGGCTACACTTACTATATTACATTTGTAGATGCGTACACACGGTTCACATGGATTTATTTCCTTAAACAGAAATCTGATGCACTCAGTGCATTTAAGCAATTTTCAATGCTTATTTCAACTCAGTTCTCGGCTAAAATTAAAGCCATTCAATTTGATTGGTGAGGGTAATTTCGTCCCTCCACCAAATATCTAACTGAGCTAGGCATCACTCATAGGTTAACTTGCCCTCACACTTCCCACCAAAATGGGACAGTTGAAAGGAAGCATTGCCAAATAGTAGAAATGGGACTCACTCTCCTTTCCCATGCTGCAATCCCTCTCTCATATTGGGATCACAACTTCACTCAAGCAGTCTATCTTATAAATAGACTGCCCACAGAGGCACTAAAGTCCTTTTCCTCTCATGCTCTCTGTGGTACACTCCCTGACTACAAAACTTTAAAAACGTTTGGCTGTGCATGTTTTCCCTTCCTCAGACCTTATAATCAACACAAACTTAAATTTCGTTCTGCTGAATGTGTGTATCTTGGTCTATCTCCTCAACACAAGGGACACAAGTGTCTTGCACCCACCAGAAGAATCTACATTTCTAAGGATGTCCTCTTCAATGAATGTAAATTTCCCTACCCGGTTCTCTTCAATACTGCTCCTCCTAACCCAATTCCTAACACTTCCTACTGTGCATCAATTCCCACTCCTCACTATCCCTTACGCTCCCATGTTCCCATCACTCAATATCCTCCTTGTCTTGCCTTTTCTCCTCACTTTGATTCTTCCAGCTCTTCTCAACCCCTGACTTCTCCAACTAACTCATCATCCCCATCTCACTCCCCTGTTCCCTCTCACTCGGGTACACCTCAACACTCTCAGTCTCCGCCCTCCCCAGTTGCTTCCTCTCCAGCAGCACCCTCCATGTCCATTACTCTGTTCAATTCTTATTCTAATCATCTCAGTCCTACATCTCCAGTCAACACATATCCCATGTTGACACGTTCCAAAACTGGTAGCCTACCTCCCAGAGCTCTCCTTGCTCACCTTGAACCAACTTCAGTTAAGGCAGCCTTGTCCAGCCCACAGTGGCTTTCAGCCATGAAGGATGAGCACACTGCTCTCCTCAAAAATTACGCCTGGACTCTTGTCCCTTTGCCTCCAAATAGGAATGCTATAAGTTGTAAATGGGTTTTCAGAATTAAGGAAAATCATGATGACACTATAAATATAAAGCCAGGCTTATGGCCAAAGGCTTTCATCAACAACATGGATTTGACTTTCATGAGACATTCTCTCCGGTTGTCAAACCTGTAACTATTCGCATTTTCCTAACCTTGGCTCTCACACATAATGGGCCATTCAGCAAATTGTTGTGAACAATGCTTTCCTTAATGGACTCTTGCAAGAGGGAGTTTACATGGTTCAACCCCCCTGGTTTGAGGCTAATGATAAATCTGTAGTATGCTGTCTTAATAAGGCTCTTTATGGTTTAAAACAAGCACCTCGGGCATGGTATGAAAGACTAGCAGCCACTCTAGTTCAGTTTGGATTTACTACAAGCCGCTGTTATCCTTCTCTATTTGTTTACACCAAAGGCAGCACCTCTATCTATGTGCTAGTCTACGTGGATAATATCATCCTCACAGGTTCTTCTGCCACTCTTATCACTGAACTGATCCAGAAACTTAATACCCAATTTGCTCTCAAGGGGCTTGGATCTCTTGATGACTTCCTTGGAGTTGAGGTTAAGCATTTGCCATCAGGTGCACTATTGTTGACTCAAACTAAGTATATTCGGGACTTACTAGACGAGGCTCGTATGTCTTAGGCCAAAGGGATTTCCTCCCCCATGGTGAGTAATTGTAAACTCACTAAGTTTGGCACTGATTATTTGTCCGATCCTCACTTATACAGGTCTGTAGTTGGTGCTCTACAGTACGCTACCTTAACTAGACCCGATATTGCATTTAGTGAGAATAAGGTATGCTAATTCATGTCTAACCCTCTTGAGACACATTGGCAAGGTGTTAAGCAGATTCTTCGCTATCTGAAAGGCTTTATATCTCATGGGCTACTAATGCGACCACCCACTATCTCCACATCTTTCTCTCTAAATGCTTACCGTGATGTCGATTGGGAAGCGATCCAGATGACCGCATATTAACATCGGGCTCGTGTGCCTTCTTTGTCCCCAACCTGGTTTCGTGGTGCTCCAAGAAGCAACCGCTCGTGGCTCGCTCTAGTACAGAAGCAGGGAACTCTCCTGGATCCAATCATTGCTCAGTGAGTTGGGAATCCCATTTGGCACGAAACATATTGAACTTGACATTCACTTCGTGCGTGAGAAGGTCCTCTCCAAAGCACTCACTATTCACCATGTTCCAAGTGCTGACCAGCTCGCAGATTCACTAACTAAACCTCTATCATCATCTCAATTTACAACACCCAGGACCAAGCTCAATATGGTTCCTTCTCAGCAACTACCTTGACCTTGAAGGGGGGCTAATAGAGTATAAGCATTAGCTAGCTATATGATCTGTTGTAATCATAACCGAATGTGCTGAGTCGGCATCATTCGGTTATGACAGTTGTTAGAAAGCACTTGAATATGAAAACTGAATACTTTTACTTGTATATCTTATTGAATAGGATTACAAGATATATATATACTTGACTCTAGACTTGATTCCTAGAACAATAAAAGTCTATACTAAGTCCTAGGATAAATATACAATGAATCATAAGAATACAATGGATGGGACTCCACCGTCCACACCGTCCACATAAATCCACCGTCCATATATTAATTATATTCAACAACCGTCCACATAAATCCATCGTCCATATATTAATTATATTCAACACTCCCCCTCAAGCTGGAGCATATATGTCTGATGCAATCAGCTTGTCACATATGTATGTTATTCTAGGACCCCGTAAAGACTTAGTCATCATATCTGCAAGTTGATCTCTAGTACCCACAAAGGAAGTCTTAATGATGCCCGAGATGATCTTTTCCCGGATGAAGTGATAATCAACGTCTATATGCTTGGTTCTTTCATGGAAGATAGGATTTGAAGAAAGATACAATGTTGATTGGTTATCACAAGCAAGTTTCATAGGACCTATCTCACAAAACATCAACTCTTGGAGCAAATATTTTAGCCATAGGAGTTCACAAGTAGTATTAGCCATAGCACGATACTCTGCTTCTGTGCTTGATCTTGCAACAACATTCTGCTTCTTACTTTTCCATGAAATCAGATTACCTCCAATAAGCACACAGTAGCCTGAAGTAGACCTCCTATCACTAGCATCGCCTGTCCAATCTGTATCTGTATACCCCATGATATTAGTATGACCCCTGTCCATATAAACAATCCCTTTACCAGGTGATCCCTTGATATATCATAGGATCCGAACAACAGCATTCCAATGACTGTCACATGGTGAGTTGAGAAACTGACTTACAACACTAACCGGAAAAGCAAGGTCTGGTCGAGTCATGGTGAGATATTTTAACTTCCCAACTAATCTTCTATATCTGCTTGGGTCAGGATAGGGCTCCCCCTCATTAGGTAGAAGCTTTACATTTGGGTCCATAGGAGTATCAACAGGATTACAATCTAGCATCCCTGTTTCTTCAAGAATGTCAAGGGCATATTTCCTCTGAGAAATGGCAACACCTGTTCTTAATTGGGCTACTTCAATCCCAAGAAAATACCGCAATTGTCCACGATCTTTGGTTTGAAAATGTTTAAACAAGTGTTACTTCAATTCCTTAATGCCTTCTTGATCGTCACCTGTAATAACAATATCATCCACATACACCACGAGATAAATACGTTTATTCAAGGATGAGCATTTAAAGAATACAGAATGGTCTGCCTCGCAACGAATCATGCCAAACTGCTGGATGACGTTACTGAACTTCCCAAACCAAGCGCGAGGTGACTGTTTTAAGCCATACAAGGACTTCTGTAACCTGCAAACAGGATCTGACTCCCCCTGAGCAACAAACCCAGGTGGTTGCTCCAAATAGATTTCCTCCTCCAGATCACCATGTAAGAATGCATTTTTAATATCCAGCTGGTATAATGGCCAGTGTCTCATGGCGGCCATCGACAAGAACAAATGAACAGATGCCATCTTAGCAACGGGAGAAACTATATCACCGTAATCCAGACCATAGATCTGAGTGTACCCCTTTGCGACCAGTCGGGCTTTCAAGCGATCCACCTGCCCATTAGGACCAACTTTAACTGTAAAAAACCATCGACAACCAACTACTGATTTCCCAGCAGGAGGGGAAACAAGGGTCCATGTATGATTAGATTCCAAAGCCATCATCTCATCAACCATTGCCTGTCGCCATCCTGGATGAGATAGTGCTTCCTGAACATTCTTGGGAATGGTAACAGATGACAAGGCAGATACAAAGGCATAATGGGAAGGAGATAATCGATGGTAACTAAGGAAATTGTAAATGGGATGGGGATTAAGAGTAGAACGATTACCTTTACGAAGGGCAATTGGTAAGTCAGCAGAAGCGACTGGTTGGACCGCAGTGGGAGAAGCAATTGGAGCGGGAGCTGAATCAGGAGGATCAATATTGGGTGTGATCTCAGGAACTTTAAGAGCCCGACGCTCATAAAAAATACCATATCGATGAAACGGGCGGTCATCCTGTGGCTGTGCAAGTTGAGGAATGGGCAGTACCTGAGATGGAGTAGAATCGGAGGTAGCTGATGTGACAAAGTAGGGGGTATCTTCAAAAAATATAACATCTGCATATACATAAAAGCGATGTGTAGAGGGACAATAACATCGATATCCCTTTTGCACTCGAGAATACCCAAGAAAGACACATTTAACAGCCCGTGCAGACAACTTATCACGACCAGGAGAAAGGTCATGGACAAAACAGGTAGAACCAAACACACGAGGGGGAACAATATAAAGAGAATCGTTAGGAAATAAAATAGTGAGGGATTTTATTACCCAAAACAGAAGATGGCATTCGGTTTACCAAATAACAGGCCGTAAGAACAGCGTCACCCCAAAACTTCAAGGGTGCATTGGCATTTATTAAAAGAGTCCGAGCTGTATCAACAAGATGACGATGTTTGCGTTCAGCAACACCATTTTGCTGTGGTGTGTGAGGACAACTGGACTGATGTATGATGCCATGAGAACTCAAAAAGGATTTAAAAGATGCGGAAAAATATTCTTTTGCATTATCACTGCGCAAAATATGAATTGTTTTTCCAAACTGATTCTTTATTTGTGAACAAAAGGTTTGAAAGACATCAAATAACTCAGAACGATTTTTCATTAAAAATAATCAAGTGCATCTTGAGAAATCATCAATGAAAGTAACATAATACCTATATCCTCGAACAGAAGGAATACGACTAGGACCCTAAACATCAGAGTGGATAATATCAAAAGGAGACATAGTTCGACTACTGGCACTACTAGGAAAAGATACTCTAACATGTTTTCCAAATTGACATGACTCACAGTTCAAGGTCTTCAAATGTGAAAGATGAGGGACCGTCTGCTTTAATTTTTCTAGACTTGGATGACCCAGACGACGATGTAAGAGATCGACAGACTCTGAAACAACACATACGGTGGATGAGGAAGATCGAAGGTAGTAGAGGCCCTGTGATTCAGATCCAGATCCAATCGTTTGTCCCGTACTCTGGTCCTGTATAACAAAGGAATCAGAATTAAAGGTTATGGAACAATTAAGAGTGCGAGTAATTTGGCTAATTGAAATTAAATTAAAGGGACAATCCGGTACAAACAAGACTGAATTTAAAGGTAAGGATGGAAGAAGTGAAGCCTGACCAATACCAGCGGCTTGTGCTTTAGACCCATTGGCAAGAGTAATACTGTGAGATGTTTTAGGGAATGACAATTTAGAGAAAAGAGAAGGATTACCAGCTAGGTGATCAGAAGCACCAGAGTCTAAAATCCAAGATCCAACAACTGTAGATTGAGAGAGACAAACTTTAGAGTTACCAGGGTGAGCAATGGTGGCCGAAGGAAAAGCGGAAGGAAAAGCCTGTTGAGTGGCTTTAAATTGAAGATACTCCTTATACTCACTGACCGAAAGTAGATGATCTTCATTTGACTTGGTAGTAATAGTGCGGGAACCAGAAATCAAACAGGGGCTCAAGCTCTTCTTTTCTGCCATGGAAGAAGAGCAACAGAATACAAACAGCAACAAGATTCAATGAAGGGGTAGCACAACGGCAGACCCACAAACCAAACAAGGGAGGAATAGAACCGGGAGAGGACAGCGATCACGGCGGCGGAATCGACGGCACAAACGAAAGCCGGGAAGGCGGCGCGTGGATTACACGCACCGGAGAGTGAGAATTTTTTCGACGGCACGTGAGGGCGCGTGACAGCGAATCTGGTGGAGGAGCTTGGGCGGACGTCCGATCGGCGACGTCTGAGGTGAACGACAGTGTCACTCCGGTCACCAGACAACTTCAAAAACTTGGGCCAGTGTTCACAACAGCTGAAACCCAATGAACATACCAAACAGGAACCAACAAGGCTCTAGATACCAACTTGAATATGAAAACTGAATACTTTTACTTGTATATCTTATTGAATAGGAGTACAAGATATATATATACTTGATTCTAGACTTGATTCCTAGAACAATAAAAGTCTATACTAAGTCCTAGGAGAAATATACAATGAATCATAAGAATACAATGGATGGGACTCCACCGTCCACACCGTCCACATAAATCCACCGTCCATATATTAATTATATTCAACAACCGTCCACACCGTCCACATAAATCCACCGTCCATATATTAATTATATTCAACAAAAGCTGTTAAGAGCTGTTAGAAGTTCCAAAGCTATATTAAGCTTATTGTAATCAGTTTTCGATCAGTACAAGAAATACAAAGTTTCATATCTATCTTCTCTCTATCTCTCCCTCAGTTTCTTTTCATTTAATATCTCACAACTTCGGACGGGTGTGATAATATCAGTTTGGTAACTTAAAAGTATTTTTCTTGTTAAATATAATTACTATATATGGACGGTGAATTTATGTGGATGGTGCGGACGGTGTGGACGGTGGAGTCTCATTCATTGTATATTTCTCCTAGGACTTGGTATAGATAGTTATTGTTCTCTAGGAATCAGGTTTCCTATCTCATTGTCAAGTGTATATATATTGTCATATTGGAATGGAAAGATATAGTACAAATATTCAGTTCATATATTTTAAGTTGGTATCAAGAGCTCTCTTCGTTCCTGGTTAGTGTTGTTTGGGGTTCAGCTACAGTGCTGACCCATCGTGTTGTTTGGGGTTTAGCTACAGTGCTGACCCATCGTTTTTTAAGTTGCCCGGTGACCAGAGTAACACCGGCAATCACCTCAGAAGTCGCCGACCGGAAGTCCCACTGATCGCCGCCTCCATATTCGCCTCCACGCGCCCTCACGCGCCACCGCCAACATCTCCACTCTCCGGCGCGTGTGATCTCATGCGCCACCTTCCCGGCCGACTTTTTCGTCGCCGATTGCACCGCCGTGTTCGCCGTCTCCTCCCGGTTCTGTCTTGCCCCTGTTTGGTGTTTGGGTCTACTGTTTGCCCCTGTTTGGCCCTTGTTTGGTGTCTTTTTCAGTTTTTCAGTGAGTATTTTTGTGTTCTTTTGGTTTGTTCACTGAAGCTCTTCCATGGCAGCAAAGAAAAGTTTGGTTTCCTTTGCTTTTTCTGGGTCCCCCACCATTACTTCCGAGAAGTTGAATGGTAAGAATTATGTGAGTTGCCGTGATGCTGTTGAGGTATGGTTTCTGGGTCAGGGTTTGTCTGATCATCTCACCAAAAAGGCTGCTGATATTGCTGCAACTGAGAAAGAAGAATGGCAACGGGCTGATTATCAACTTGTATCATTGTTGTGGCAGTCCATTGAACCAAGGTTAATGGTGCATTTTCGTCCATACAAAACATGTTGCGAGATCTGGAAGAAGGCTCAAACTGTTTATGCTAATGACATACAACGGCTATATGAGACAATTCATAATTTGGCAACAATGCAGATGTCTGATCTTGACTTGCCCTCCTATCTGAACAAGGCACAATCCATTTGTGAGGAAGTCAAATTGATGCTAGTGAATGATGATGCAAAAAAGATGTCGGATAGGCTGGATAACATGCTTATGGTTTTTGTTCTTCATGGCCTTCACAAAGACTTTGAATCTGTTCGGAATCAAACTTTGACCAATCCAGTTATTCCTACTGTGGAGGACCTCATTGATCGATTACTTCGAGTTCCTTCTCCAGCAGCTTCCATTGGAGTTGATTCTCACACAGGATCAGAGTCTTCGATTTTTATCTCAAACTCAACCAACCGAGGGGGTCGGAGTCATACTCATGGCCGTAGAGGTGGTGGTCGTGGCAGAGGTGGCCGAGGTAACCTTTATTGTTCGTATTGTAAGCGAGATGGACACACTCAAGATCGGTGCTACTCCCTACATGGATTCCCAAATAAAACCGCTAATATAGCTCATTCTCATGAACCTATTTTTGAACACAAGATTGAACCCAAGAAGGATCACCTTTTGACTGCCAATGAATATCAGGAGTACCTTCAGTTTAAAGCCACTCAACAGGCTTCTTCTTCGGCCACCATTGCTCACACTGGTAATTCTACAGTTTGTCTCTCTCAATCTGCATCTGTTGGATCCTGGATTCTTGACTCTGGTGCTTCTGATCACTTAGCTGGTAATCCTTCTCTTTTCTCTAAACTGTCATTCCCTAAAACTGCTCACCATATAACCCTTGCCGATGGGTCTAAGACACAGGCCGCTGGTATTGGACAAGCCTCACCTCTTCCTTCCTTACCTTTAAATTCAGTCTTGTTTGTGCCCGAGTGTCCTTTTAATTTAATTTCTATTAGCAAAATTACTCGCACTTTAAACTGTTCCATTACCTTTAACTCGGATTCCTTTCTTATACAGGACCGGAGCACGGGAGAGACGATTGGAGCTGGATCTGAATCACGAGGTCTCTACTACCTCCAACCTTCCTCTTCCACCATATGCGCTGTTTCAGGTTCTGCTGATCTCCTTCATCGTCGTCTAGGTCATCCAAGTTTGGACAAGTTAAAACAGATGGTCCCTCATCTCTCCCATTTGAAAACCATGAACTGCGAGTCATGTCAGCTTGGAAAACATGTTAGAGCCTCCTTTCCTAGTAGTGTCAATAATCGAACTAGGGCCCCTTTTGATCTTATCCATTCTGATGTTTGGGGTCCCAGTCTGTTTCAGGATATAGGTACTATGTTACTTTCATTGATGATTTTTCAAGATGTACCTGGTTATTTTTAATGAAAGATCGTTCTCAGTTATTTGATGTTTTCCAAACCTTTTGTTCCACAATAAAGAATCAGTTTGGAAAAACAATTCATATTTTGCACAGTGATAATGCAAAAGAATATTTCTCTACATCTTTTAAATCCTTTTTGAGTTCTCATGGCATCATACATCAGTCTAGTTGTCCTCACACACCACAACAAAATGGTCTCGCTGAACGCAAACATCGTCATCTTGTTGATATAGCCCGAACTCTTTTAATAAATGCCAATGCACCCTTGAAGTTTTGGGGAGATGCTGTTCTTACCGCCTGTTATTTGATAAATTGCATGCCATCCTCTGTTTTGGGTGATAAAATTCCTCACTCTCTTTTATTTCCTAAAGATCCCCTTTATACTGTTCCCCTTCGTGTGTTTGGTTCCACCTGTTTTGTCCTTGACCTCTCTCCAGGTAGTGATAAATTGTCTGCAGGAGCTATTAAATGCATCTTTCTTGGGTATTCTCGAGTGCAGAAGGGATATCGATGTTATTCTCGTTCTACACCGCTTTTATGTATCAGCAGATGTTACATTCTTTGAGGATACTTTCTTCTTTGACACCTCAGCTACATCCGACTCTACTCCATCTCAGGTCCTGCCCCTTCCTCTTTGTGATGCTCCATCACCACAGGATGATCGTCCATTGCGACGATATGGTAAATTTTATGAGCGTCGAGTTCCTACCGCTCCGGAGGACATACCTACTATTGATCCTCATGATTCAGCTCCTGCTCCAAACGCTTCTCCCACTACGGTCCAACCTGACACTTCTGCTGACTTACCTATCGCCCTTCGTAAAGGTACACGCTCTACTCTTAATCCTCATCCCATTTACAATTTTCTGAGTTTCCATCGATTATCTCCTTCCCATTTTGCCTTTGTATATGCCTTGTCATCTGTTACCATTCCTAAGAATGTTTAGGAAGCACTATCTCATCCAGGTTGGCGACAGGCAATGATTGATGAGATGATGGCTTTGGAATCTAATCATACATGGACCCTTGTTTCCCCTCCTGTTGGGAAATCAGTCGTTGGTTGTCGGTGGGTGTTTACTGTTAAAGTTGGTCCTAATGGGCAGGTGGATCGCTTGAAAGCCCGACTGGTAGCAAAGGGGTACACTCAGATCTATGGTCTGGATTATGGTGATACTTTTTCTCCCGTTGCTAAGATGGCATCTGTTCGTTTGTTCTTGTCTATGGCTGCCATGAAACACTGGCCTTTATATCAGTTGGATATTAAAAATGCATTCTTACATGGTGATCTGGAGGAGATCTATATGGCGCAACCACCTGGGTTTGTTGCTCAGGGGGAGTTAGATCTTGTTTGCAGATTACAAAAGTCCTTGTATGGCTTAAAACAGTCACCTCGCGCTTGGTTTGGGAAGTTCAGTAAAGTTATCCAGCAATTTGGCATGATTCGTTGCGAGGCTGATCATTCTGTATTCTTTAAATGCTCATCCTTGAATAAACGTATTTATCTTGTGGTGTATGTGGATGATATTGTTATTACAGGTGATGATCAAGAAGGCATTAAGGAGTTGAAGCAACACTTATTCAAACATTTTCAAACGAAAGATCTTGGAGGATTATGTTACTTTCTTGGGATTGAAGTAACCCAATCAAGAACAGGTGTTGCTATTTCTCAGAGGAAATATGCCCTTGACATTCTAGAAGAAACAGGGATGCTAGATTGTAAACCTGTTGATACTCCTATGGACCCAAATGTAAAGCTTCTACCTAATGAGGGGGAGCCCTATCCTGACCCAGGCAGATATAGAAGATTAGTTGGGAAGTTAAATTATCTCACCATGACTCAACCAGACCTTGCTTTTCCGATCAGTGTTGTAAGTCAGTTTCTCAACTCACCATGTGATAGTCATTGGAATGCAGTTGTCCGGATCCTAAGATATATCAAGGGATCACCTGGAAAAGGGATTGTTTATATGGACAGGGGTCATACTAATACCATTGGATATACAGATGTAGATTTGGCAGGCGATGCTGCTAATAGGAGGTCCACTTCAAGCTACTGTGTGCTTATTGGAGGTAACCTGATTTCATGGGAAAGTAAGAAGCAGACTGTTGTTGCAAGATCAAGCACAAAAGCAGAGTATCGTGCTATGGCTAATACTACTTTTGAACTTCTATGGCTAAAATATTTGCTCCAAGAATTGAAGTTTTGTGAGATAGCTCCTATGGAACTTGCTTGTGATAACCAATCAGCTTTATATCTTTCTTCGAATCCTATCTTTCATGAAAGGACCAAGCATATAGAAGTTGATTGTCACTTCATACGGGAAAAGATCCTCACGGGCATCATTAAGACTTCCTTTGTGGGTACTAGAGATCAACTTGAAGATATAATGACTAAGTCGTTACGGGGTCCTAGAATAGCATATATATGTGACAAGCTGGTTGCATCAGACATATATGCTCCAGCTTGAGGGGGAGTGTTAAATATAATTACTATATATGGACGGTGAATTTATGTGGACGGTGTGGACGGTGCGGACGGTGTAGTCTCATTCATTGTATATTTCTCCTAGGACTTGGTATAGATAGTTATTGTTCTCTAGGAATCAGGTTTCCTATCTCATTGTCAAGTGTATATATATTGTCATATTGGAATGGAAAGATATAGTTCAAATATTCAGTTCATATATTTTAAGTTTTCTTATTTAATAACTGGCAATGTGTTCAAAAAATTCATTGTGAGAGATAGTATAATGTTTTGCAGTTTCATAGAATAGTATTATTGAGAATTGGGTCATTAATATAATTTTGTTATTCATTTCTCACATTTGATCGGATGTGGCAGGATGTTCTACTTTTTCTTTGAATCACGCAGCCACAAGGAGGATCATCCTGTTGTGATTTGGTTGACTGGGGGACCAGGTTGTAGCAGTGAATTGGCTTTGTTTTATGAAAATGGCCCTTTCAAAATTACTGACAACTTGTCTCTTGTGTGGAATGAGTATGGTTGGGACAAGGTATCCTACGTGTCCTCACCTTGATACTTCAAAGAATTTTGACATCAGTTTAGTCCCTCAATCATGGAAAGTGACATCAAAGTCATCCTTTTGTGCACACAGACACTTGGGCACTAAATTGATAGAAATTTCTATGATTGAAAGACAAAATTGATATAATTTTTGTATGATTTGGTACTAAATTGATGGCTTATATATATATATATACACTCATTTGTATGTTGTTATTTGCTGTCATGTTAGTGCTCATAATGGGGTCTCTGTCTATGGTGACCAGTTGTTTCGAATGATTTTCATCTGTATAATACTACCATGTAATTGTAGCTACAAACTTATATGAGCAGAAGCAACCACCTGCTGTTTATCATGCTTCACATCTTACTGAAAGGTTAAACTGTCTTACTTAAGGAAACTAAATTAATTAACTTATGTTTTAGATCAAAAATAATCTGTAAAATAAAGTATGGTTTTTAGAGTTGTCTAACTGTTAATGTCTTAATGAGAATGTAAATGAACTTGATATTCAAATTGTTATAAACTTGACAACTGCTTCTGTATAGTTATTTCCCTATGAGACGTATTTGTGGGGATTAAATTTCTTGGTAATCTTGTAGGTATCAAACCTTTTGTATGTTGACCAACCAACTGGAACTGGCTTTAGTTACAGTACTGATTTGCGTGACATTCGTCATAATGAAGAGGGTGTTAGCAATGACCTGTATGACTTTTTACAGGTACTTATGTTTGCCCTAAGCCCCTAAGTATTATTTGTAGAACTTTAGTGCAATGTTCCTTTATTACCTAAATTTATTATTTTTGGGATGGAAGTTATATTTCTAAGTTACTATATGTTAAAATTTCTTGTTACCTCATATATCCTGGCTAAACTTTGCCAGTAATTTCTTGACTTAGGAAGTTCTTGTTAGATAAAGAATTTTGGAAGCCCTTCTCAAATTTAGGTGCAGGCCTGCATGCTTCTATACAGCTAAATACGGTTGCAGTATAGTCTAGTACGAGTGATACAACTAATTAAGAAAGACTGAAATACTATTTTAACACCCTCCTGAAGTTGGATTATAGATGCTAATGATGCCCAAGTTGTTACAAACATTATCTATATTTCCATTAAGTGCCATATTAAAAGTATTAACTAGTTGCTCTCCAGTTCTGATGTTATTTGTGGAGAAATCAGTGAGACCCAGAAATTTAGGGTTGTGGGATTAAGGACAAGGCCAATATCTCTCTCTTATAATAAAGAATAGTTTGGTAGAAGTTACTCACTCATCAACATTGATGATGATGCATAAAAGTTTGGAAGAAAATGTGGGCTGAGATGGTAAATTACCACAATGACATTAGGACATTTTAAAATTGAATTTCAGCTTGATTGTCATTTGTCACACTTGAGCTATGCCTATCTTGTCAAGTAAACAATGCACCCACAATAGGACACGAGTGTCCGGTGTCACAGCTTGATATTCTGATTCTACGGTGGATCCCCCCCCCCACACACACACAAACACAAAAACCCCCCAAAATACTTATATCTCCAAATGCAAATTTCCACCAAGCAAAACCCAAATAGCCAGATACTAATCTTCAATGTATGGAACATTCTTGCCAATCTACATTAGAATAGCCTCCCAATCACTGGAATTGAAATGCGCTGTCGCAAGTGTGCCGCAGAAGTATCGCAGATGTCACTGCTGGCCACCAGGGAACCTAACCATGACTTGTCTACAAGCAACGATGACCACCTTTGGGTCACTTGAAGATTGAAATGCTGAACAGCAGCCAAGCTGACAGGCTACCCTGGTGCTGGAAACTGACCTTATGTCATCACGGGCGCTATAAGAGAAACAATCTTAGTATAAAAGAGAAGAGAAAATTAGGAAAAAGGTCTTGATATCATGTTAGAGAAAGAATTTTGGATGCTGTGACCAAATGTAGGTGCAACTTTGTATATTTATATCACTGTACAATGTAGAATGACTTATGAGTAATACAGACATAACGGTGTAGCACAAAAAAATTGGAAAGACTAAAATACCCTCTTAACAGTTCTTTCTTTTTCCCTCAGGCTTTCTTTGCAGAGCATCCCCAATATGCAAAGAACGACTTTTTTATTACAGGTGAATCATATGCTGGGCACTATATTCCTGCTTTTGCAGCTCGTATCCACAGGGGAAACCAAGCTAATGAAGGAATTCATATAAACCTGAAGGTATGTTACATTAAATACTGATCCATTCTAACTTTCTTAGTGCTAGAATTTTACCGAAGGGTAAGAATACTTGCTTATCTTATTTTGATTGTTTGAATAGGGATTCGCAATTGGTAATGGGCTTACTGATCCTGCAACTCAGTATAAAGCTTACACGGATTATGCACTGGACATGGGCATAATTAAGAAGGCAACACATGACCGCCTTGACAAAGTGTTGGTTCCAGCCTGTGAATTGGCGATAAAGCTATGTGGTAATTTGCATTTATCATTTTTCCTTTCAGAAAATACTGTGCTTCTTTCCTTGTCATGTTTGTATGTTTGGAGTGAGGGTTATAACGGATCAAACTGAGTCAAATATTCCAATGTTTGAATATGTTTAATTGATTTTTGAAGCTTAAGTTCAACCTCCTGCCCAATTCCACTACTAAAGTTGAGTTTGAAACTTGAGTTTGAATAATGGATAAAATAATCAGGTTTGAGTTTGGTTTTAATAAAATTTTAATTGTTTCTAAAATGTAATTTTAAAATTAATTCAATTTAGAATGATAAAACTACATTTTTATTTTAAAAAATAACTTGTATGTATAATTAATGAAATAACATGTGTTTAGGTGTAATGATTTTTTTACCAATATATATATGAACAAAATATATAAATCAAGTTAGTATATATACAGAGTTATAAAGCTCTCTGCGTGTTTGTGACCTTGCTATATTACACATAGTCACAAACATTATATCTTGCATGTTATTTAGCTTGTTGAATTGGAAGGTTTTAGGTAGGGAAGGAGGAAGAGAGAGAAATAAAATAACAAGTAATAACACTGATATTGATTTGATGTAGTCATGATGTGATTACAAAAGACAACCCTAATAGTCCTATTTATAATAAAAGTAGAATCCTAGTCTTGATTAAATAAATAAACCCTAAGAGATCATCTAGGATACTCTAAAATATGAAAAAAATATGAAAATATATTATCAAATATTTCTCTTATTTTCTAACACTCCCCCTCAAGCTAAAGTTTACTAAGCTTTAAGCTTGCTACACGAAAACAATGCATTTCCCCTCAAATTAAAATTTAAAATAAAAACATAAATTGGGCTCCATGAAAATAATGGTTGGAAGGCAACTCAAGGATGTTGGAGAGGCCGGAGAGAGTTGCTGGAGAGATAACTTCGCAAGATAGCTGGAATGATCATCAGCCTGATAGAAATTTCATGGCAAGCAATCTAACAAAGCGAGGTCCGAACTCCTCAAAACCGTATTTGGAAGCTTCAACAACAATATCGGAGACCCAAATTATTTAAAATTGAAAGACTAAATGCCCAATTTGGTCCCCGGGTAAAACACTCGGGTCTGAAATAGTCCCTATCCAAAAAAAACTCTCCATTTAATCCTTCAGAATGTAATTACCGGGACACGTTAGTCCCTCCTTTAGTTGACCACCTTTGACCTCAGGTAAAACGCTGACATGGCTTATAACTTTGCTGATGTGTAGGTTAACCTTGCTGAGGGGAAGTCCAGCTTGGAAATTCTAAATAAAAGTAAAATAAAAATGAAAAACAAAAACCCCTAGGCACAAAACGTAGACGTTTGAAGGGAGGAATTGCCAAGGAAACGACGTCGTTTCCCTTTTGGTCTGAGTGAAGCAGGAGAACATGAAGGGTCGACGACCATAACCCCTTAACACATTTCCCTCTCCCTAATTCATACCCTAACCTTTGTATTTGTGAACTCTTAGTGGCGAAGGAACTAAAGAGATGGAGAAGGGAAGGAACTGAAGGGACAAGAAGCATATCAAGGAACTCCGTTTGAAGGTAATGTTCCTTCCCATAATCTATGATGTTTCGCGATTTTAGGGTGGGTAATTTGGGGAATCGATGGCTAGGTTTCCATTTATGATGTTGTTGGGTTATGTGTTCTCATGCATGGGTGGTTGCCATTTTTGTGTCTCAGACTCAAGAACCAGTTCAAGGAAACCAGACAACACATCTTCGACCAAATACCACAAGGGAATACTTTGTCCCCCTTAAATTTTGTAAGGGATGAATTTGGGTTACTAATATATTTGTTAGGGACTAAAATGTCCCACAAAACTATTGTGCTCAATGTTCATTCCAACCCCTGGATACAAACCACCACCGTGAAGGATAATGGAAAGAAGAAGTAGCAGAAAATGGAAGTGGTGCATATGGACAACATAAAGATGACATTTGAACATTTGGTCCTTTTTTTGAGTTTTGAGTAGTTGGAAAATGGGGTGAAATAACAATTAGGGGGTGAAATAGCAATTAGGGTTTCAGTTCGAAATGATGAGGGAAAGAGGCGCAGTAACGAGGGTAGCTATCAGAGAAGAGAAGGAGAAGAAGAAGGTCAATAATGACGAGATGTAACCTTGGGTGAATGCCTAAGGTTCCTCTGCATGTAACAAAGGAGGAAGAAGAAGCAGCTTAGTAGTGAAGGAGGAGATCCAAAACGGTGTCGTTGACATAAATGAGGAGAGAGAAAAATAAAAATCCACGTATGACTACCATTACGGCCACCTAAGCAACGTAACGGGACACATCAGCGGTTTAACGGAGGTCAAAGGTGGTCAACTAACAGAGGGACTAACGTGTCCCGATAATTACATTCTGAAGGATTAAATGGAGAGTTTTTTTTGGATAGGGACTATTTCAGACCCGAGTGTTTTTCTCATGGACCAAATTGAGCCTTTAGTCAAATTGAAATTAAGGCGATAACTACTTCCGGGACTGAGACGAGCCCAATGCATCTGGGACAAGGGGTCAAGGCTAGTGCATTTGGGAGAAAGATGGGCCAGTGCATCTAGGAAAAAGAGCCTAGCCAGAGCATTTGAGACAATGAGTTGGGCTAGTGTGAGTCATGGCCAACATAAGTCAATCATCGACGAAAATAGAAGTCACTACTAATCTGATTCATATGTGGGAAAAGAGTCACCACCGGAATGATCATCGGTGGGAACCGAAGTAACCACTAATATGATCCATTAGTGAGAAAAGAAGCCATGAATAGATCCGGAAAAAGGGACTGACCAACGGTCACGGCGAAGGAAACAGCGGCCGGAGAGGTGGTCAGACGCGCCGGAAAAGAACACAATGGAGGAGAGAAAAATGACAGGAAATTATTATTATTTTTTTTGCATGGCAAAGAAGATGATAAGAGTTCCTTCATATTTGGCGGAACTCCGCAGCGGAATAGTGACAGGACAAGTTACGGAGGATGATACTGCTCTGATACCATGTTGAATTGGAAGGTTTTAGGTAGGGAAGGAGGAAAAAAGAGAAATAAACTAACAAGTAATAACACTGATATTGATTTGATGTAGTGATGATGTGATTACAAAAGACAACTCAAATAGTCCTATTTATACTAAAAGTAGAATCCTAGTCTTGATTAAATAAATAAATCCTAAGAGATCATCTAGGATACTCTAAAATATGAAAAGATATTATCAGATATTTTCTGATTTTCTAACAAACTGTATATAAACTGCATATATAACTTCCATATTGTTAAATATAATTAATGTGGACGGTATGGACGGTGTGGACGGTGGAGTCTTATTCTTTGTATATCTCTCCTAGGATTTTGTATAGATAATTATTGTTCTCTAGGAATCAGATTTCCTATCTCATTGTCAAGTGTATATATATTGTCATATTGGAATGGAAATATACAGAACATGCATTTAGTTCATATACTTTATCTTGGTATCTAGAGCTCTTTTTTTGTTCCTGGTTAGTATTGTTTGGGGTTCAGCTACAGTGCTGACCCACCTTTTTTTTAGTTGTCCGGTGACCGGAGTAACACCGGCAACCCCCTCAGAAGTCGCCGACCGGAAGACCCACCGAGAGCCGCCTCCATACGCGCCCTCACGCGCCCTCACGCGCCACCGTCAGATCTTCATTCTCCGGCACGTGTGATCCACGCGCCACC
Organism: Sophora flavescens; assembly: GCA_030762895.1. Classification (NCBI taxonomy): domain Eukaryota; kingdom Viridiplantae; phylum Streptophyta; class Magnoliopsida; order Fabales; family Fabaceae; genus Sophora; species Sophora flavescens. Next base: position 135,372,050 of record CM061063.1, on the reverse strand, counting down.
TTCCCGACCGACTTTTCCGCCGCCGATTGCACCGCCGTGTTCGCCGCCTCCTCCCGGTTCTGTCTTGCCCCTGTTTGGTGTCTGGGTCTACTGTTTGGCTACTGTTTGGCCCCTGTTTGGTGTCTTTTTCAGTTTTTCAGTGAGTATTTTTGTGTTCCTTTGGTTTGTTCACTGACGCTCTTCCATGGCAGCAAAGAAAAGTTTGGTTTCCTTTGCTTTTTCTGGGTCCCCCACCATTACTTCCGAGAAGTTGAATGGTAAGAATTATGTGAGTTGGCGTGATGCTGTTGAGGTATGGTTTCTGGGTCAAGGTTTGTCTGATCATCTCACCAAAAAGGCTGCTGATATTGCGCGAATCGAGAAAGAAGAATGGCAACGGCTGATTATCAACTTGTATCATTGTTGTGGCGATCCATGGAACCAAGGTTAATGGTGCATTTTCGTCCATACAAAACATGTTGCGAGATCTGGAAGAAGGCTCAAACTGTTTATGCTAATGACATACAACGGCTATATGAGACAATTCATAATTTGGCAACAATGCAGATGTCTGATCTTGACTTGCCCTCCTATCGAAACAAGGCACAATCCATTTGTGAGGAAGTCAAATTGATGCTAGTGAATGATGATGCAAAAAGATGCTCGGATAAGTGGTTAACATGCTTATGGTTTTTGTTCTTCATGGCCTTCACAAAGACTTTGAATCGTTTCGAAATCAAACTTTGACCAATCCGGATATTCCTACCGTAGAGGACCTCATTGATCGATTACTTCGAGTTCCTTCTCCAAACAGCCTTCCATTGGAGTTGATTCTCACACAGGATCAGAGTCTTCGATTTTTATCTCAAACTCAACCAACCGAGGGGGTCGGAGTCATACTCATGGCCGTAGAGGTGGTGGTCGTGGCAGAGGTGGCCGAGGTAACCTTTATTGTTCATATTGTAAGCGAGATGGACACACTCAAGATCGATGCTACTCCCTACATGGATTCCCAAATAAAACCGCTAATTATAGCTCGACCTCATGAACCTCGTTATTGAACACAAGATTGAACTCAAGAAGGATCACCTTTTGATCGCTAATGAATATCGGGAGTACCTTCGATTTAAAACCACTCAACAAGCTTCTTCTTCGCCACCATTGCTCACACCGGTAATTCTACGTTTGTCTCTCTCAATCTCGCATCTGTTGGATCCTCGGATTCTTGACTCGGTGCTCGATCACTTAGCCTGGTAATCCTTCTCTTTTCTCTAAACTGTCATTCCCTAAAACCGCTCACCATATAACCCTTGCCGATGGGTCTAAGACACAAGCCGGCGATATTGGACAAGCCTCACCTCTTCCTTCCTTATCCTTAAATTCCATCTTGTTTGTGCCCGAGTGTCCTTTTAATTTAATTTCCATTAGCAAGATTACTCGCACTTTAAACTGTTCCATTACCTTTAACTCTGATTCCTTTCTTATACAGACCGGGAGCACGGAGAGACGATTGGAGCCGGATCGAATCACGAGGTCTCTACTACCTCCAACCTTCCTCTTCCACCATACGTGCTGCTTTGTGTTCCTACCGATCTCCTTCATCGTCGTCTAGGTCATCCAAGTTTGAACAAGTTAAAATAGATGGTCCTCATCTCTCACATTTGAAAACAATGAATCATGAGTCATGTCACTTGGAAAGCATGTTAGAGCCTCTTTTCCTAGTAGTGTCAATAATCGAACTAGGGCCCTTTTGATCTTATCCATTTCGATGTTTGGGGTCCCAATGCTTTCGAGGATATAGGTACTATGTTACTTTCATTGATGATTTTTCAAGATGTACCTGGTTATTTTTAATGAAAGATCGTTCTCAGTTATTTGATGTTTTTCAAACCTTTTGTTCCACCATAAAGAATCAGTTTGGAAAAACAATTCATATTTTGCGCAGTGATAATGCAAAAGAATACTTCTCTACATCTTTTAAATCCTTTCTGAGTTCTCATGGCATCATACATCAGTCTAGTTGTCCTCACACACCACAACAAAATGGTGTTGCTGAGCGCAAACATCGTCATCTTGTTGATACAGCCCGAACTCTTTTAATAAATGCCAATGCACCCTTGAAGTTTTGGGGGATGCTGTTCTTACTGCCTGTTATTTGATAAATCGCATGCCATCCTCTGTTTTGGGTAATAAAATCCCTCACTCTCTTTTATTTCCCACAGATCCCCTTTATCTTGTTCCCCCCTCGTGTGTTTGGTTCCACCTGTTTTGTCCATGACCTCTCTCCAGGTAGTGATAAATTGTCGGCACGAGCTATTAAATGCATCTTTCTTGGGTATTCTCAAGTGCAGAAGGGATATCGATGTTATTCTCCTTCTACACATCGTTTTTATGAATCCGCGGATGTTACATTCTTTGAGGACACTTTTTTCTTTGACACCTCAGCTACATCCGACTCCACTCCATCTCGTGTCCTTCCCTTCCTCTTTGTGATGCACCATCACCACAGTGATGATCGTCCATTGCGACGATATGGTAAATTTTATGAGCGTCGAGTTCCTACCGCTCCGGAGGACATACCTACTATTGATCCTCATGATTCGGCTCCCCGCCAAACGCTTCTCCCACTACGGTCCAACCCGACACTTCCATGACTTACCTATCGCCCTTCGAAAAGGTACACGCTCTACTATTAATCCTCATCCCATTTACAATTTTCTGAGTTACCATCGATTATCTCCTTCCCATTTTGCCTTTGTATCTGCCTTGTCCTCTGTTACCATTCCTAAGAATGTTCAGGAAGCACTATCTCATCCAGGTTGGCGACAGGCAATGATTGATGAGATGATAGCTTTGGAATCTAATCTTACATGGACCCATGTTTCCCCTCCTGTTGGGAAATCAGTCGTTGGTTGTCGATGGGTGTTTACTGTTAAAGTTGGTCCTGATGGGCAGGTGGATCGCTTGAAAGCCCGACTGGTAGCAATGGGCTACACTCAGATCTATGGTCTGTATTATGGTGATACTTTTTCTCCCGTTGCTAAGATGGCATCTGTTCGTTTGTTCTTGTCTATGGCTGCCATGAAACACTGGCCTTTATATCAGCTGGATATTAAAAATGCATTCTTACATGGTGATATGGAGGAGGAGATCTATATGGCGCAACCACCTGGGTTTATTGCTCAGGGGGAGTCAGATCTTGTTTGCAGACTACAAAAGTCCTTGTATGGCTTAAAAACCATCACCTCGTGCTTGGTTTGGGAAGTTCAAGAAAGTTATCCAAGAATTTGGCATGATTCGTTGCAGAGGCCGATCATTCTCGTATTCTTTAAATGCTCATCCTTAAAAAAACGTATTTATCTTGTGGTGTATGTGGATGATATTGTTATTACGGTGATGATCAAGAAGGCATTAAGGAGTTGAAGCAACACTTATTCAAACATTTTCAAACCAAAGATCTTGGAGGATTACGTTACTTTCTTGGGATTGAAGTAGCCCAATCAAGAACAGTGTTGCTATTTCTCGGAGGAAATATGCCCTTGACATTCTAGAAGAAACAGGGATGCTAGATTGTAAACCCGTTGATACTCCTATGGACCTAAATGTAAAGCTTCTACCTAATGAGGCGGAGCCCTATCCCGACCAGTGCAGATATAGAAGATTAGTTGGGAAGTTAAATTATCTCACCATGACTCGACCTGCACCTTGCTTTTCCAAATCGGTGTCGTAAGTCGCTTCTCAACTCACCCCGTGATAGTCATTGGAATGCAGCTTGTCCGGATCCTAAGATATATCAAGGGATCACCTGGAGAAGGGATTGTTTATATGGACAGGGGTCATACTAATATCATCGGGTATCGATGATGCAGATTGGGCAGGCGATGTCTTGCCGATAGGAGGTCCACTTCGTGCCTCTGTGTTCTTATTGGAGGTAACCTGATTTCATGGAAAAGTAAGAAGCAGACTGTTGTTGCAAGATCAAGCACAGAAGCAGAGTATCGTGCTATGGCCAATACTACTTGCGAACTTCTATGGCTAAAATATTTGCTCCAAGAATTGAAGTTTTGTGAGATAGGTCCTATGGAACTTGCTTGTGATAACCAATCAGCTTTATATCTTTCTTCGAATCCTATCTTTCATGAAAGGACCAAGCATATAGAAGTTGATTGTCACTTCATACGGGAAAAGATCCTCACGGGCATCATTAAGACTTCCTTTGTGGGTACTAGAGATCAGCTTGCAGATATAATGACTAAGTCTTTACGGGGTCCTAGAATAGCATATATATGTGACAAGCTGGTTGCATCAGACATATATGCTCCAGCTTGAGGGGGAGTGTTAAATATAATTAATGTGGACGGTGTGGACGGTATGGACGGTGTGGACGGTGGAGTCTTATTCTTTGTATATCTCTCCTAGGATTTTGTATAGATAATTATTGTTCTCTAGGAATCAGATTTCCTATCTCATTGTCAAGTGTATATATATTGTCATATTGGAATGGAAATATACAGAACATGCATTCAGTTCATATACTTTATCTCATATTATCTACCTTTTTATAAACTCTTATTTTTTATGTCTATAATTAGCATAAAATTTGAATTACTGTGTGTATATTCTAAATTATTTGAAATTTGCGAAGTTCATATGCAATTTTAGATATTCAAGAGTATACTATGTAGTGAGACTGAGAGCACTAGTTTGTTGATCTTCAGAGATCATGCAATCTTTAAGTGATTTTGTTGTCCTGATTGTTCATACAATGTATAAGGTTCGAGAATCCCTCCTTGATTCTCACAGGAAAGCAGTGGTCTCACTTGTTTGGACGCTTCTTCCAGTTGGCTACTTTTACCTGTCTGATTAATATTTGCTTTAACCCTTTCAGGCACTGATGGGAAGATCGCCTGTTTGCCTGCATTTGTGCTTTGTAATGCCATATTCAGTGACATCATGCTACATGCTGGTGATACAAATGTGGGTAGAACAAATTCTTCCTCTTCTATGTGGTTGACATGTCAGTAGTACTTTGTGTTGACAGAATCCAGATGACCTAAAAGTTTAAGGTTTAAACTAACATAGATGAGGGTAAACGAATGACCATTAATTCTTAGGCTTAAATATGTTCTTGGTCTCTGAAAGTATAACACCTTTTCGTTTTAATCCCTCTATAATTCTGGGTTTGGTTTGTGTTGAAACTCACCAATAAATGATATTAATTTAGTTTTATCTCTCTCAAGTATTGTAAATATTCTGTTAGGATGTGAACATTTTATAATCAAGAGACCAGCTCTCTAGTTTCCTAAGAGCTAACTAATTACTAGTTTCCAACTTTGTAGAGTAGAGATTTGCCATTATGACACCCTATTTTCTCCTTGCTTTTCCTTTCTAAAAGAGGAGCTATATTGTATGCTTTGATGATTTAGAAGAAATACAAGCATTTCATGTTGGTATCAGAACAGAGCAAAGATCTGCTCTGTCGGCCCTAGCCCTTCAAGGCATGTCTACCGTTTCTCAAGACAATGCCTTGGCTCCCGCAACCGCTCCCCATTCAGGATCAGTGCCATCACAGAACCAAATTCCCAAACCCAAGATGACTTTAGGTGACTCCCATTTGGTTCAAGTTACTACAATTTATCTAAATGGAGCGAATTTCCTCCACTGGTCCCAATTTGTCTGCGTGTATATCTCGAAAAGGTAGGAAAAGGTGTCTAACACAGAATTTCTGAATGTTCTAGAGTTATTTTTGCACTCTGCTGAATGATCTATTTATATACATCAGAATTACAAAGAAATGAACGCTGTAGAAAATTTTATTGAATATTATTGATATCTTAATGAGTACAAACATTAATAAGAATATATAGGCGATGCTAAACCTAAAGGGCCTGACTAATGGGCCTAATACAAAAAATACAAGATTTACAATATTTACAACAAATGCTAAATGCAATTTACAAGAGTAATTAAACTAACATTATTCCCTATGATGCACTGCATCTATTCTACTCTTCGTACAATGAACCTATACTACATGGAAACTGGAGTCATTAATTCTTATTCTGATTCCAACACTCCCCCTCAAGATGGTGAATAGGTATTCTCTATTCCCGGCTTGGATATAATTCTTTCAAAGACCGGGCTGTGCAGTCCTTTTGTTAGAATATCTTCAAGTTGTTCCTGTGACGGTACGTAACCTCGATATGTTTAGTTCGATCATGCTGAACAGGGTTATGTGCAATGTTGTTGCAGATTTATTATCGCAATAGAGCTTCATAGGTCCTTCCCACTTAATCTTCAAGTCTTCTAGGATAATTTTGAGCCAAAGTAATTCACAAATACCTTGTGCTATAGCTCGAACAGCTTCAGCACTAGAATGGGCCACCACAATTTGCTTTTTACTCCTCCAAGTCACTAGATTTCCCCCGAGGAACGTACAATACCCGGTAGTGGATCTCCTGTCAGTAATTGATCCTGCATAGTCCGCATCAGTATATGCCTCAAGAGTCATACTACCATTCTTTTTGAATAAGATTCCTCTCCTTGAAGTTCCTTTGAGATATTGCAGAATTCTATAGCTGCCTGTAAATGAATTTCTTTAGGACTATGCATAAATTGACTAACCAAACTCACAGCGTAAGCAATGTCTGGTCTTGTGTGAGACAAATAAATTAATTTTCCAACCAGACGCTGATACATTTCCTTATCTATTGTTACATCTTCCGCATTTCCCAATTTTCGACTCAGATCTGTGGGAGTACTCACAGGTTTCCATGCTGCCTTTCCTGTCTCCTTGAGCAAATCTGTGATATATTTTTGTTGAGATATGAAAATACCTTTTCGGGAGTGAGCTACTTCAATCCCCAAAAAGTATTTCAACTTCCCTAGAGTTTTGATCTCAAACTTTTTGCCAAACATTGACTTAAGACTCCTTGCTCCCTCCAATCATTTCCGGTCACAATAATGTCATCCACATACACTAACAATACTGTCACTCCCCTTGAAGTGGAGTGTTTAATGAACAATGTATGATCTCCTTGACTCTGTTTATATCTCAGGGCTATCATAACTTTAGTGAACCTTCCAAACCATACTCGGGTTGATTGTTTCTACCTGTATAATGCCTTTCTTAACCTGCAAATAGTATTGACTAGAGCACTTTTACCATATCCTGGTGGCACATCCATATAAATCTCCTCCTCAAGATCCCCATGTAAGAAAGCATTCTTTACATCAAATTGTTGTAATTCCCAGCCATAATTGGCCGCAAGAGATAATATTACCCGGACTGTATTCATCTTTGCAATTGGAGCAAAGGTCTTTGAGTAATCAATCCCATAAGTTTGTGTAAAACCTTCAGCAACCATCCTTGCTTTGTATCTCTTAATTGACCCATCAGCCTTATATTTTACTGTATACATCCACTTGCACCCAACGGGTTTCTTCCCTTCCGACAAAGCAACAAACTCCCAGGTTCTATTCTTTTTTAAAGCTTCCATCTCAATATCCATGGCTTGCTTCTATTTTTTATCAGATAATGCCTCAAAAACATTGGTTGGTATGGAAGTATTGTTTAGGTTTGTAAGGAAGGTCTTGTGGGTTGGTGAGAATTTTTTAAATGAGATAATTTGAGAGGATATAATGGCTATTTGGTACATTTTTGGGTTCCTTGTCTGATTGCAATGGGGAGGTCTAGGTCTTCAACTGTTTGGGTTTCTGTTTCTTCCTGTAAAGCTGGAAAAATATTTTGTAATGCTGGAAGATCAGAATTTGTTACCTGAGTTGAAGGAATTGAGTTGGACTCTTGGATGTGTGTTGATTCAGGAATGACCTTTAGCTTTCTTCTAAACACCTGATCTTTCCAAGGTCTTCCAGCAGGACCAGATTTATCAGTTGAAGGAGGTTCATCAATTGGTTTCTCTCCCTTGTTGATTGGATTCACAATTTGGTCCTCGTTTGACATGATGGAACCAGGAACAGCAACCGAACAAGAGATGAAAAAAGATCAATATCACCCTGGAGGGCTTGAAACACGGGTAAAAGTCATAGATCTAGAAACAAAACACAGGGATGATTGAATCTGGACCCACAAAATCGAGTGGTCAAAAGCCAAAAACAACCCCCAAAATGGGTTCAAGAGAGACCGACGGTTCGAAAAAAGTGAGCGTCGATGATCAACGACGGCTGTAAGGTGGTGCGTGAGCAACACACACCGGAAGAAGAGTGCGAGCGTGACGGTGTCGGCAGAGGCTTCTGATGGCGATATATTGGGTTATGGCCGATCTAGGAGCTGCGAACTGTCTGGTGGATTTTTGAGGCTAAACAGCGGTGGTCAACGATGGTCAACACGGTCAACAGTGGTCAACAAAGGCCAAAGAAGGTGCTCGGAACAGGGTTTAAAAGGGTTGCAATGAAGGCAACCAAAAAACACGACAGAAGCAGAGCCCCCTAGATCGGGAGCTTTGATACCATCTTGAAAAGGTAGGAAAAGGTGTCTAACACATGATTTCTGAATGTGCTAGAGTGATTTTTCCACTCTGCTGAATGATCTATTTATATACTAATAGAAATCAAACTAGAGAGGAAAAACTGAAAGAGCAGATTCTTGGAAAAGATAATCTGATTTCTTATTAACTGTAGAAGATTACAGGGTTTATATAGTTGAGCTGTGAGTAACTGCTCCTAACAGATTCCTAACCAACTCACAGCTTCCTAACTAACTCACACTGCTCGGTCTTGGCTCAAGATCTGCACTCTCTATTACAAAGTAAGGCTGCTGCACATTCCCATATATACTCTATTATTCCCCCTTCAATCTCAAGGTGGTTGAGGAAAAGCAACCACATTGAGAGTGGAACGTAAGTTACAAAATCTGGAGGAAGAAAGAGGCTTGGTGAAGGAGTCGGCAAGTTGATCAGCAGCTGGAACATGATGAATGGAAATAGCCTTGGACAGAACTTTTTCTCTGACAAAGTGAAGGTCTAACTCAATGTGCTCGGTCCGAGAGTGCAGAACAGGGTTGTGGGCAAGTGAGACAGCCCTCAAGTTGTCACACAGAAGCTGTGGAGTGTGAAAAGAAACCTTAAGTTCAGTGAGTAATGACATAATCCACAGTACTTCAGCTGTGGTGTTAGCCAAACTGCGATATTCAGCCTCTGTGCTGGATCGAGCTACCAGTGGTTGCTTCTTGAAGCACCAAGACACTAGATTAGGTCTAAGGAAGATGCAAGACCCGGAAGTAGATCGTCTATCATCTGGATCACTGGCCCAGTCAGCATCACAATAGCCCTTGAGTGTGAAGGATTGTGAGGAGGAAGATGGCTGCAGTAGTAAACCATAGTGCATGGAACCCTTAAGATATCGAAGGATACGCTTTACAGCCTGCCAGTGGGTCTCCAATGGGTTTGCCATAAATTGACAAACTTTATTGACACTGTAGGCTATTTCTGGTCTAGTCAAGGTAGCATATTGCAATGCTCCTACAACAGACCTGTAGAGACTAGGATCTGCCACCGAATCTGTTCCAAACTTGCTCAACTTGCAGTTACTTACCATAGGAGAGGAGATACCCTTAGCATCCAGCATGTTAGCTTTGTTCAGAAGATCACGTATGTACTTGGACTGAGTTAACAGAATGGACCCAGTTGCTAGGTGTTTGACCTCAACTCCTAGAAAATAGTCGAGGGAGCCTAGTTCTTTGAGAGCAAACTTGGCATTCAGTTTCTTGATGAGGTCTGAGATGAGGGTTGGAGATGTACCCGTTAGGATGATGTCATCCACATATACCAAAACATAGAGACACACGGTCCCTTTGGAGTAGATAAAGAGGGAGGGGGTCACAACGGCTGATGACAAAGCCAAAGGTGAGTAGTGTGCTGGTGAGTCTCTCATACCAGGCCCTTGGGGCTTGTTTGAGGCCATAGAGGGCCTTGTGCAGTTTGCAGACTAAAGATTTGTCATGAGACTCAAAACCGGGGGGTTGAGTCATGTAGACTTCCTCACTCAACAAGCCATTGAGGAAGGAATTATTGACATCAATTTGTTGAATGACCCATTTAGAGGAGAGTGCCATGGTAAGAATGATCCGTATTGTAACCGGTTTGATAACGGGTGAGAATGTCTCATGAAAGTCAAAGCCATGGGTTTGGTGGAAGCCTTTGGCAACCAACCGGGCCTTGTATTTGTTGACACTCCCATCAGGATTTTCTTTCACACGGAAAACCCACTTGCATCCAATGGCCTTTCTGTTGGAAGGAAGTGGGACTAAGGACCAAGTTTCATTCTGAAGAAGAGCATTATGCTCAGCTCGCATAGCCTCAAGCCAGCGAGGACTTGATAACGCCTGTTTAACTGAGGTAGGCTCAATGTGAGCAAGACACAATCGAGGGTATAAAGGAGGAGGCAGACAGCCAGTTTTAGCCCGAGTTAACATATGGTGAGCTGGTTCAGTTGGACTAGGTGAAGGGACCGGGCCAGACAGACTAGGAGAAGTGTCTAAGGAACCCGAGTGATTAGGAGATATGACTGAGTGGGGAGAGACTACAGAACCAGAAGGGGAAGGACTGGTAGGAGTGGAAGGAGACTCAGAAGAACAAGTAATAATAGCATGAATAGGACTAGGAATAGGAACAGGGGAAGGAGGAGTGGGAGGAGGGTGTTGGTTCAAGGGAATGGGGTTTTGGGGAGGGTAAACAGGAACAGGAATGACAGACGAAAAGGTAGACTCAGAAGGTGATGTTGGAGTTGGTGAAGCGGAAGGAAAAAGGAAGGGATAAGGAAACCGAAGTTCATTAAATAGAACATCCTTAGAAATATAAACTCTACCAGAGGGAGCTAAGCATTTATGGCCCTTGTGTTGGGGCGAGAGACCAAGGCAGACACACTCTTGAGACCTGAACTGCAGCTTATGTTGGTTGTAAGGTCTTAACAGAGGAAAGCATGCACATCCAAAGCTCCTGAGAAGGGAGTAATCAGGAGTGGAACCTTGGAGTGCATGAAAAGGGGACGAGAATGGGTCAAGAGCAGCTGTAGGTAACCTATTAATAAGGTGAACAGCCATAGTAAAACTATGGTCCCAATAGAGTAGGGGCATGGAAGCATGGGCAAGTAATGTTAATCCCATTTCAACAATGTGTCTGTGTTTGCGTTCCACTGTCCCATTTTGATGAGACGTGTGAGGACATGTTAACCTATGAGCAATGCCTAACTCAGCTAAATGATTGGTAAAGGGTCTAAATTCACCTCCCCAATCAGTTTGGATAGCCTTAACAGAGGCTGAGTATTGTGTTTTGACAAGAGCATGAAACTGTTTGAAGGCTGTTAGAGCTTCTGACTTTCTTTTGAGAAAGTAGATCCATGTATAACGGGAAAAGGCATCTACAAAGGCTATATAATAGTTATAGCCATTGGATGAAGTAAGGGGTGCTGGACCCCATAGATCTGAGTGTATCAGTTCAAATGCCTTTGTGTGAATTGTGGTGGAGGGTGGTGCATGTAGCCTGTGTGACTTTCCCAAACAGCAAGCATTGCAAAAGTCATTTGCCATCTTATTAATAGAAGGTATATTACAAAGCTGCAGAACAGTCTTAACAGTATTGGGACTAGGATGGCCTAACCTATTATGCCAAGTAACAAAGGAATTTGAGACTATATTTGTGTTTACAGTAATAGAATTTCCACAATCTGATTTGTTGGAAGTAGAATTAGAAAGACTTATTGAAGTAGAAGGCTCCTTGAGTATATTGATGTGCTTGAAGGAGTATAGCCCATCATTTCCTAGAGAGCCTTCAAGAAGGACTTTATTAGACCTCTGTGATTTGACAAAACAAGAATGAGGGTGAAACTCAAAGTAAACATCATTATCACGGGCAAATTTTGACACAGACACTAAATTCTTGGTAATGTTAGGAACAAGTAAACTGTTAAGAGAAAGGACAGTGTGTGGGTGATGTGGTGTGGTGATTTTAGAGTAACCAATGGAAGTTACGGGGAGACCTTGTCCGTTACCCATCAACACTTGGTCCTGTCCTCCAAACGGTGTGCAATGACTGAAGTTTTGTGAGTCAGCAGTGAGGTGATGAGAAGCACCCGAATCAGGATACCACATGTGTGAGGTAGTGAATTCCTGAGTGGGTGAATAGTACTGTGGAGCCCCATACTGAGTCGACTGAGAGGCCATAAAGGCAGATGTAGAAGGTTGAGTCTGCTAAGTATGTGGGAAACCAGAGGGTGGACCAGAGAGCTGAGCCACTTGTACTGATGGTGGACGTGGCGGTAAGGCCAAAGGAAACTGAGTCTGAACACGAAATGAGCCTGGAGCTGGAGGAGCAGGATTTGAAACGAAGTCATGCTCAAAGCGATGCCAACAGTTGTATGCATCGTGACCATATTTATGACATAGCTGACAAGTTAGCCTATTGCCACTGCGATTGTCACCCCCACGGCCACCACGGCCTCGACCACCACGACCTCGGCCTCTATTGGCTTCCTGAAAACCACCGCGATTCGATTCAAATTCTGCGTGACTAGGTTGATTGGACGAGTTTTCAGCGGAAGTTGCTTGAGCTAGGTTAAGCGAAACGGAGGTGGAGAAAAGCTCTTGTCTGAACCTCTCCAATTGCGCGTCCTGAACCATCAGAAGAGACTCGATATCCTCGACCGAGATGGGCTCAACCCTAGCGAATATCATCATGACGAAAGAGTTGTACTCTTCAGGCAATCCATCCAGGATTGCGTCGATATGATCTTGATCACTCAGTGAATCGCCAATCGCATGAAGAGAGTCAACTAGTGCACGGATTCGCATCAAGAACTCTTGCATCGTGCGAGATCCTTTTCTTGTATTCTTCAATTCCGATCGGAACTGGCGAACTTTCGATCGAAGGTGTGAATGGAAGAATTTGTGCACTTTGTCCCAAATCTGCCATGATTGCTTGCAACTAAGGAAACGCGGAAGCACCGATGGTGAAATTGAGCTTAACAGCCACGTGAATAGCATCTGGTCCTGCACTAACCAGAGCTGATATGCATCGGAGACACGATCAAGAACACAATGAAGCTTATGAGCGATTATAACAGCTTCTACTTGCTGTTTCCATAACAGAAAATTTTGGTCATCAAGTTTTACAGATAGTGGAGGATTGAAGGAAGAAGAAGAGGTTCCAGTGCCATTCATTGGAGGATTTGGAGGATTTTCGACGTTCACTGCCATGGAAGAGAACCGTCCCAGAAAAAAAAAAGCTCTATGATACCATAATAGAAATCAAACTAGAGAGGAAAAACTGAAAGAGCAGATTCTTGGAAAAGATAATCTGATTTCTTATTAATTGCAGAAGATTACAGGGTTTATATAGTTGAGCTGTGAATAATTGCTCCTAACAGATTCCTAACCAACTCACAGCTTCCTAACTAACTCACAGCTGTCAGTGCTGACTCAGCACTGCAGCTCTATTACAAAGTAAGGCTGCTGCACATTCCCTTATATACTCTATTACATACATTAGAATTACAAAGAAATGAATGCTAAATGCAATTTACATGAGTAATTAAACTAACATTATTCCCTATGATGCATTGCATCTATTCTACTCTTTGTACAACGAACCTATACTACTTGGAAACTGGAGTCATTAATTCTGATTCTGATTCCAACAGTATATATGCGGTAGAGCCAAAATTGGTTATTTGACTGGTGACACTAAGCCAATCGCCAAGGACAGCTCTCGATATACTATATAGGATGCCGAAAACTCCATGATCATGACATGGTTAGTCAACTCCATGGAAGAAGACGTTGGCTCCAATAATATGTGCTACTCAACAGCCAAGGAACTTTGGGATAATGTCAATGCAATCTAATATGATATGGGCATTTCAAGTGTATGAACTGAAGTTGAAGCTTGGAGAGTTCAAGCAAGGAGGAGAAAGTGTAACCAAGTACTTCAACACTTTGAAGAGGATATGGCAAGACCTAGATGTGTACAACAATTATGAATGGAAATCACCTCATGGTGCGAAATACCACAATTAAGTAGTTGAGGAAGGTAGGATTTTTAAGTTTCCCACTGGACTGGATGATGAAATAGATGAGGTTCGAGCAAGGATCATTGGTAAAGGGACTCTACTATCTGTCGGGGATGTGTTCTCTGAGGTAAGAAGAAAGGGGACAAGTAGGAGTGTCATGCTGGGAAAGAACAAAAAATTGGAGTTTGTAACCACTGATACTATTGCCCTTGTTGCTGTGGATTTCATTGCCAACAAAAGCACCGATTTCCACCTGTTGAAAACATGATTATAATCTTTGTAATTAATGTATAGGTTTAGGCATATCATATCATATCATATCTTGTAAATAGGAATAGAATCTCCTATATTCATTGTGTACTTATTTCATTAAACCTATATAAAACGGACTCCGTTGTGTAGTTGAGACACACGGTTTCACCATCTCTATGTCTCCGTTTTCTCTCTTTCAACATGGTATCTAGAGCCAAACAGAGGCAACCCTGAAACCGTGTTTACCCGGTGAACCCACTGTTCTCCGGTGAGAAATTTTCTTGGTAAACCGTGTTCCTATTCCGGTTTGCCCCTTTATACCAAAAGCAAACTGATGAAACAAGTCATGCATGATGTGATTACCGCAACAAGCCTCGTCATACCTGAGAGACATGCTGGAAACTCCATGGTCGACCAGCTCATTTAAAGGGCAATAAGGCTGGGTGAGCCATTGATGTGGCACATGAAGCAAGCAGAAACATTCTCAGCAAGGAGCAGGTTGATCAAGTCATTAAACTCGTGCAATCCAGTACATCATCTGGTGTTCCTAGTGCTTCTGTGCACAATCAAGAATCTTTAGTAATTCTAATGGTTTTTCTTGTGCCATAGAATAAGTCCCTTGGATCATTGACTCAGGGGCACTAGACCATCCTTTCATCTTTGTTTAAAATATATTATTATCCTTGTCGTCGTAATCAAAAAGTTAGAATTGCAGATGGCAGTGTCTCTTCTATTGTAGGAAAAGGTATCATCTATATATTTACTACTATCGACTTAAAATTTGTCCTTCATGTTCCTAAGCTTCTTGCAAGCTTTTGTCTGTTGGCAAACTTTGTTGAGACACTAATTGCAAAAAACAATTTCAGACTCCCATTGTGTGTTTCAGGGAAAATGATTGTTCCTCTCTTCAATGTGGGGCATAGCTATCCTAACCTCATCTTATTAAATAGGATGCCTTCCCTTGTCCTAAATTCATACACCGATTCCATAATGCTGATTTGAGGACTGTTTCTCAAATTCTACTAGTCTTAAACAAATTGTTGATGTCTGATACATTTTGTCCTTGTTTCGCAAATTTTTTTTGGGAGAGAGCGAGGATACTAAATACCATACCATATGGATAGGTCTAAGGAACCAGTTTATCAAGTTCTATTACACAGTTAAATTGATGAAGCACTCCCCACGCCACAAGTAGGCATGTAGATAATTGGCCATTTTCCAAACCGAAGGTTTGTTTTATAAACACCTTATTTAACTCTTTCTTGGTAAGGATATTTAAATTGAGAAATGTTATAGCAAATGTTAAGAAAACCCTTTACACTTCTAGTTGGTCAGAAGAAATCCATGTTTTGATATTTATGGAATTTGCAATCTTGAAGTAATATAAGCATATTCAATAATTGACCCGCAGTTACATACTTATGCTGCAGTACTATGACATCAGAAAGAAGTGTGAGGGGAGCCTTTGCTATGATTTTTCAAACATGGAGAAGTTCCTGAACCAAAAGTCTGTTCGGGATTCACTAGGGGTTGGGAAAATTCATTTTGTTTCCTGTAGTACAGAAGTTCACATGGCTATGCTAATGGATTGGATGAGGAATCTTGAAGTTGGTATTCCTGCTCTTCTTGAGGATGGAATCAATTTGCTTGTTTATGCTGGGGAATATGATCTCATCTGCAACTGGCTTGGTATGCTTTTACTATTAAGCCATAGTTAAGATCTGTTTCAAAATTTAACATTTCATATTTAAGACTTCCAATGCATGAATTGGTGGACCTTTTCCTGGTGGTATGATTTCAATGGGCAGGTAATTCAAGATGGGTTCATGCCATGGAATGGTCTGGTCAGAAAGAATTTGTTGCCTCACCTGAAGTTCCTTTTGTTGTCAATGGATCAGAAGGCGGATTATTGAAGAGTTATGGACCTTTAAGTTTCCTTAAGGTCTGTCTCTCTCTTCTCACAGACATGCATATGTGGTGAAAACTACGGATATCATCTCGAATAAGCCATAATCTACATGGCAAACTGGGTAAATTATAGATTACCTACTTCAACATTACACTCTATGAAATACCCCAAAACTTTAGTGTACAATTTACCCTCATACACTATTCAGCAGTGTAAACCACCCCCAACTTTAACATTACATTCAAATCATTAATGGTAAGGAAGGCAGAAAAGATCACTGGTGCTTTTTTCTGTAAATGATTTGAACAGACTGTTATTGGGAGTGATTAACCTTACTGAATACTTATATAATGTGAGGCTAAATTTGTACACCTTGAAAGATTTCAGGGTGACTTACAGAGAGTAAATTTGAAGTGGTAAATCTAATTTACGCTTCTAAATATGTAAAAAACTGCCTTAATCAAATACACATTGTGATTCTGCTGTGTTAACAGTCAATATAATCCATAAATAGACACACCACTTATCTATCAATTCCTTATAGTTTTTGTCATAGTTGAAAATACTTACGCTGTTCAGTATTGTGTGTAACTAAAAACAGGTCCATGATTCGGGTCACATGGTTCCAATGGACCAGCCCAAGGCTTCATTAGAGATGCTGAAGAAGTGGACTCAGGGCACCCTTTCTGAATCTAGAGCTGATGGGGAAAATCTGGTTGCTGAGATGTGATGTCTTTTATTGCTTAATTAGTCTAGCAAAAGGGAACAAAAACTGAGAAAAGAAATTGCAGTTAAGTGACCGGTATGTGTTGTGTGTTAGCCTCCCAAAATCAATGCAATTTCTAAAATGAAGTGGACCAAGAACTCAGACCTCGGAAGAAAAGATTTGTTCTTATGTACATTTGTGCCTGTATGTTTGCTGCTTTAGATGCTTAATTTTGTTTGCTATAAGATTGAATTTGTGTATATACTTCTGAATTTGTGTATATACTATAAGATCGAATTACTGAAATTCATAAAATTGAAAACTAATTGATATTGAGACAAGAAGTTGAAAGTTGGACCGGATTTCACTCTGAAACCTTGTAGTTGTATCTTGAGATAGTTAGGTGTACTTATTCTATGTTTTGAGAGCGACAAGGGGCAGTGGGATATAGGAATGTTTTTAAGTAATATTTTTTTGATAATTAACAAAGAGAATGCTAGCAACGTACTCTCTAAAACACTCTTTCAACACACTCCCTCCTATTGGTTGAAATTCATGTGGGTTCTACCATTGAAGTTGGACGTACATGAATTAATGGGACCCATTTTCAAAATAGTGGGATCCGCATGAATTTCAACCAATAGGAAAGAGTGTGTTAGATGGTGTGTTCCTAACAGTCCTCATTAAGAAAAGAGGAATTTTATGATATGGATATCAGGAAATCTTATGGTACCATAAGAATTTTCATAACAAAAAGGAAAATTTCGTAAATTTTTCCCGTGGTTTGAGGTAACATTTGACCTCTTTCTTCCTCTTTGTTCAATTTCCTACTAACCCAAATCCATTAACCTACCCCAACACATCATCTCTCCGTGAATCCCTTCATCAATCACACATTCCCATGTGTCGCCCTTTTCCCCTTCATAGTTCACCCTCTGCCACCACCGCCCTGGAACCTTTTGCTATGTTGTTGATGATAACATTAGCACCGACCAGATCTGTCACGACCCAAAAACCTAATCCGTGACTGACGGATAGGGGCCAACCTATTAATTTAGAAACATACTTGATAGAGATCTAGAAGTTTTACAAAAAATTTGACAGTCTCTTTCGTAATTCCAACATCCCAAAACAAAAACACTTGCTGAAATATTCATACTTTCGTTCCAGAAATTCCAGTAATACAAAATATGAAAATATTCATATTTTCATTCCAGTCATCTTGATGTATTTTGTATGACGGGAACTTCTGGAACGAAAATATGAATATTTCAGCAGGTGTTTTTGTTTTGGGATGTTGGAATTACAGAGGCGATTCTGTCAAATTTTTTTGTAAATCTTCTAGATCTTTATCAAGTATGTTTCTAAATTAATAGGCTGGCCAGGATAGGATTGTAAGCCTGTGCACCGGTCACATCGTAGGTACTTTGGTTCGTGACAAAGTTGGTATTAGAGCTTAGGTTGTAGGTCCCAGTAGTTGCAGACATGGGGTGATAATAGAGTCCTGCTAGTAATTTGTGTACCCGGGCACAACGTACTTGCAAGAAGCTATTAACACTCTATGATGGTCCAAACATCTCTTTCCAAAGTACGATTTAAATTCTTATATCCTTTTGTTTCCTTGTCTTGTACTTGATAAACGTTTCTTTTTAGGTGAGGATGCCACCTAGGATTAGGATTCCTGCTAGAAGGGAAACATCTAATGAGTCTGATGCCCAACCTCAAGACCCTCCTCAAAGGGGTCGTGGTCGCGGTCGAGGCCGCAATAAAGGTAGACATGGAGGAGCTACTAGTGGACGTGGATTGGGTGTTGGAGTGGCTAATGTTGAGGAGCTACAATAGGTTGTGCAACAACTTGTTGGGATTGTTGCTGGGCAGCAGCAATAGGGAAATCAACAGCAAGAAAACCTCGACCATCAACAAAAAGGTGAACAGGTAGAGCAACCGCTAGTAACAACAACTACAGGCATTGAGGTCACATTGGCAGAGTTTTTGAAGCTCAAGCCTCCTACTTTCTCAGCATCCAGTTCAAGTGAAGATCCGTAGAAATTTATTGATGGTTTGGAGAGGCTTTGGAGATCTTTAGGTTGCTCAGAGACTAGATCAATGGAGTTGACATCATTTCAGCTGGAGGGAGTGGCATATGATTGGTTTGACACGGTCTCATGTGGTAGACCAGTGGGTTCACCTCCGTTGGCATGGGGTGAATTTTCTCAGTTGTTCATGGTCTGTTTCCTTCCTGAGAGTGTCAGAGATGGATTAGCTTATGAGTTCGAACGGTTGGAGCAAACTGAGGGTATGTCAATCTCAGAATACAATGCTCGTTTCACACAGCTTTCTAGGTATGCTACCTATCCTATTATGGAGGAGGTGCGAGTTAAGAGGTTTACCCGAGGATTGAGGGAGTACTTATTTAGATCAGTGGTTAAAGCTAATTGTTGTACATTTGCTGAGGTTTTAAGCTTGACACTTCAAATTGCGCAGTGACAAAAAGAGAAAGGAAGTATTGGTCAAGACTCTCGTAAGAGATAGCGACTTGGATGATCATATAGTAGTCATCCTGGTGGTATTAGTGGATTTATGCCCGATCATCAGGGGCAACAAAGGGTAGTGACGCAAAGGAGTGGCTCTAGTATGCAGTCTTCTGGTTTAGTGCAGAGTCATAGATCAGATCACGCTTTGGGATCATCACGATACGATACTGCTCAGTGCGTTGTCATACTTGTGGGAGATTTCACTCTGGGGTTTGTTTTGGAGATAGAGTTTGTTATCATTGTGGTCAGACAGGCCACATTAAGAAGGATTGCCCTGTAGCTACGACACAACCATCATCTAGTCATGGATCAGTACTAGCAGGAGGAGCTTTAGCATCTTCTCTGGCTCCTACAGCACCAGCTAGACAGTTTGGGAGTTCTTTTGGTAGAGGTTTTGGAGTAGCGCAACAGGGTAGTAGAGGATCCGGCGACAGAGGTCAGGGACAGGCAGGAAGAGGGCAAGCTTGTGTTTTTGCTTTGACACGCCAGGATGCTCAGGCATCCAATGCAGTTGTTACAGGTATACTTTCTGTGTATTCTCAAGATGCTCGTGTTTTGTTTGATCCTGGAGCTACACATTCTTTTGTTTCCTTCTTGTTTGCTTCTTGGCTGGGTAAATGTCCTTCAAGTCTAGATGAGACTTTAGTTGTGGCTACACCTCTAGGCAAATTTTTGTTAGTTGATTATGTATACGGTTCTTGTGAGGTATCTATAGAGGGCAAAGAATTTTGGGCATATTTGATTGCTTTGGATATGATTGATTTTGATGTGATTTTGGGCATGGATTGGTTAGCTGCACATTATGCTATCTTGGATTGTTATAACAAGGTAGTGAAATTTGAATTACCAGGAGAATCAACCTTCTCATTTCAGGGAGAACAGACTTGGGTACCGCATAATATAATATCAGCATTGGGAGCTAGCAGTTTACTAAGAAAAGGTTATGAAGGGTACTTGACTTTTGTAAGAGATACACAAGCACCTAGAGTGAAATTATAAGAAATCCCGATAGTGTGTGAATTTCCAGATGTTTTTCCTGAAGACCTTCCTGGTTTACCACCTGATAGGGAGATTGAGTTTTCTATAGACTTAATTCCTGACACTCAACCAATCTTTATTCCTCCTTATCGGATGGCTTCAGCAGAACTTAAGGAGTTGAGGGAGCAATTGCAAGACCTTCTTGATAAGGGCTTTATTCACCCAAGTTCTTCTCCTTGGGGAGCACCAGTTTTGTTTGTAAAGGAGAAGGATGGATCTATGCGATTATATGTGGACTACAAACAGTTAAATAAGGTGATAGTGAAAAATAAATATCCTTTACCTCGGATAGATGAGTTGTTTGATCAGCTGCAAGGATCCCAATGTCTAAGATTGATTTGCGATCTGGGTATCACCAGTTGAAGATTAAGAATGAGGACCTTCCAAAGACAGCTTTCCGGACTCGCTATGGGCACTATGAATTTTTTGTTATGTCCTTTGGACCCTTTAATATCCCATCAACTTTTATGGATTTGACGAACCGGGTTTTAAACCATTCTTGGATCATTTTGTGATTGTATTTATTGATGATATTCTAGTTTATTCCAAGAGTAAAGATGAGCATGAGCAACATTTAAGGTTGGTTTTGCAAACCTTAAAGGAAAAGCAGTTGTACGCTAAGCTCTTGAAATGTGAGTTTTGGTTGGATAGTGTGGATTTTCTAGGGCATATTGTGTCCAAAGATGGGATAAGCGTTGATCCAGGAAAGGTGGAAGCGGTGCAAAATTGGCCTAGACCCACTACAGTGAAAGATATTAGAAGTTTTCTTGGCTTGGCTGGTTATTATCGCCGTTTTGTGAAAGATTTCTCTAAACTCGCTTCTCCATTGACTAGGCCGACTCAGAAGAAAGTAGAGTTTTAGTGGACTGATGCATGTGAGGAGAGTTTTCAGAAATTGAAGGATTGCTTGACTTCGGCACCAGTTTTAGTTTTACCTTCGATGGTGGAGGTTATGCAGTTTATTGTGATGCTTCTAGAGTGGGTCTTGGTTGTGTGCTTATGCAACATGGCAAAGTCATTGCCTATGCATCCAGGCAACTCAAGAGGCATGAACAAAATTATCCCACACATGATTTAGAAATGGCAGTAGTAGTGTTTGCTTTGAAGATTTGGAGGCATTATCTTTATGGAGAGACTTGTGAGATTTATACTGATCACAAGAGCCTTAAATATATTTTCCAGTAGAAAGATTTGAATTTAAGACAAAGGAGGTGGATGGAGCTTTTGAAGGACTATAATTGTACAATCTTATATCATCCAGGCAAAGTGAATGTGGTTGCTGATGCCTTAAGTAGAAAGTCCATGGGTAATCTTGCTCACATAGCAGAGGTGAAAAGACCTATTGTTAAAGAATTCCAAGAAATGGTGGAACGCGACACACAATTTGAAGCCACTTATTCGAACTCATTGTTGGCTCATGTGCAAATTCGTTCTATCTTGATTGATGATATTAAGAAGGCTCAAGGTCAGAATCCACAGTTGATGAAAATGGCAGAGGATGTTCAAAATGGTGGGGTTTCAGAGTTCTTAGTTGATTTTGAGGGTGTTCTGTGGCTTGGAGCTCGTTTATGTGTGCCTAATGTGGATGACTTAAGAAAGAAAATATTAGAGGAAGCCTATCATTCTTCTTATACTGTTCACCCTGGTTCGAATAAGATGTATCAAGGTTTGCGAAAGTTTTATTGGTGGGAAGGAATGAAGAAAGATGTGGCGGGATTTGTTTCTAAGTGCTTAGTGTGTCAACAAGTGAAGGCTGAGCACCAAAAACCAGCAGAATTGCTGCAATCCATTGAGATACCTGAATGGAAGTGGGAAGGTATTGTTATGGATTTTGTGACAGGATTGCCTTGAACCTCAAAAGGTTATGACTTCGTGTGGGTGATTATAGATCGGTTAACCAAGTCTGCTCATTTCTTATCTGTTAAAACCCCTTACTCTACAGCTCAGTATGCTAAGCTTTATTTGGATAAGATTGTCTCCTTGCATGGTGTACCAGTGTCTATTATCTCAGATCGAGGGGCCCAGTTTACTGCTCATTTTTGGAAGTCCTTACAAAGTGCCTTGGGGACTCGTTTGAATCTTAGTACATCCTTCCATCCTCAAACTGATGGCCAATCTGAGAGGACTATTCTAATATTAGAAGATATGCTTCGTGCTTGTGTTCTAGACCTTGTTGGGAGTTGATATCAATATCTGCCTTTGATGGAATTTGCATACAATAATAGTTATCCGTCTAGTATTCAGATGGCGCCATTTGAGGCTTTGTATGGTAGGCGATGTAGATCGCCAATAGGTTGGTTTGAACTTGGAGAAGCTAAACCGGTAGGCCTGGAGCTAATTCATGATGCACTTGAGAAGGTTAAGTTGATCCGAGACCGTTTAGTTACATCTAAGAGCAGACAAAAGTCTTATTCTGATCGAAGGCAGCGCCCATTAGAGTTTGCAGTAGGAGATTATGTGTTTTTATGTGTTTCTCCAATGAAAGGAGTGTTGAGGTTTGGCAAGAAGGGCAAGTTAAGCCCTATATTCATTGGGCCATTTGAGATTTTGGAGAAAGTTGGACCTGTAGCTTATCACTTGGCTCTTCCTCCAGATATTTCAGGAGTTCATCCAGTTTTTCATGTATCTATGCTTCGGAAATATTTATATGATCCTTCTCACATAATCCATCATGAAGATGTACAATAGATGAGCTATTATCTTACACTGAGCAACCTGTGGCCATTATAGATAAGCGGATGAAGCGTTTACGTTCTAAGGATATTGCGTCAGTGAAGGTTGTTTGGCGAGGGTCGTCCGGCGAAGAAACGACTTGGGAAACCAAGGCAATAATGCATGAAAAGTATCCTCACTTGTTTGAAAACCAAGGTTAGTAACCACTTTAAATTTTCGAGGATGAATTTTTATAGGGGGGACGAAGGAAATACATCGTTTCGTTAACAACATAAAAAAACAAATTCAAAAGATCAAAAGGGGAGGGTCTGCTAGAATCTTCCTGACCCCCTCCCCTTCATTTTTCCCTTTCCCCACTAAACCCCACCTCCTGCACTCTCTTCCCCTACATCTTCTCTTATTTCCCTCTTGCACCATTTTCTTCTTCCTTTTTGCTTCATTTTCCTTCTAATCTCAAGCAACATTGTAAGTTTATCATGAAACTCTTGAAACTCTACATCTTTTATTTTTGGGAAGCTATGTTGTGGTGATTTTTGGGTTAGGGGTGGAGCTCTCTGGAGAAAGAAAGATACCCACTCCGTGAGGTTGTGCATTTTGGCTCTCTGAGATCTGTCAGTTAGCATCTGTCTACTTCCCTTGGAGTTGCTAGGAGTAGATTTGTTGTCTCTCCATTTTAGTGAGTGGATAATGATCATTGTTGCATATTTTAATTATTTTATAATTGTTGTTTTTAATTATCTTGTTATGTTAAAATTATTTTTACAATTATATTTGGGGAAACATACCTTTGGTGTTCATTTTAACCATTCCTAGATATTTTCAAGTTGTGGATTTTTGTTAACTGATTTTAACTAAACCTGAGAGTTGTATAGAGCAATTATTTGAAAACAGTTGAACTTGAAATATGAAATTGTGAATTTATTCTTGAAGAGATTGATATAACCCAGAAATGATTTGAATGTTGTGATTTGGGGGACCCATGTTAGAATCCCATAGCCGTTAGCGGGGGTAACAGTCTAGGTGCACCTAGTTATATATATTTCGGGAGGAGAGGGATATCCGTTGGATGGAGCCGCCAATGCACGGAGAAGGCCATCAACAAGATGGAGCCGTCCCCGATGAGAAATGATTGATATGACTTGATTGAGGAGAGGGCTATCCGTTAGATGGAGCCGTCCTTAAGGGAGAGGCCACCCTTAGGAAGAGAGGGCTATCAGCGAGATGGAGTCGCCTCAGATTTTTGGTTCCCTCATGTGTGACCCCACAGTGATTTAAATTTTATTTAAACTCGTGTTTTGTTACTTCACTTATTCATTTGTATTTTTTTACCTCTTTCACTATTTTCGACTTTAAAAATATTATTATTTTTAAAATGTTAAATTTGTAAGTGTAATGATTTTATATATGTGTGCTTCACTATAGTTACTTGATCTTATTATAGCAACCTTCCAGTTTGTTTGCCTTATAGGTTTGAAAGGATAACTATTCATGCGTTAGTATGTTTCCTTTCTAGTTTATGGTGGTTGTTATGCCCTCGTTGAGTTTGTGTGACTCACCCTTCTTATTTTTCCATAGAGATTCCTAGGCAACTGAGTAGTTGGTTGCTGACGTGTCCAGACCGTTCAGGCAATGTTGCTCTTTTTGGTAGGCCCCTTTTTTTGTTGGAGGCCCTTGATGTATTTTGACACTCTTTAAACTCTACAGCTATAGGGAACTAGTACTAGATTCTTTTGAGTTGTATTAATGGTATGTAATATCATCTTGATTTATTTTGTATGACTGGAACTTCTGGAATGAAAATATGAATATTTCAGCAGGTGTTTTTGTTTTGTGATATTTGAATTACAGAGGAGACTGCCAATTTTTTTTGTAAAACTTCTAGATCTTTATCAAATATGTTTCTAAGTTAATAGGCTGGTCAGGCTAGGATTGTAAGCCTGTGTGTTGGTCACGGCTTAGGTTTTTGGGTTGTGACAAGATCATCCCTTCCAAACTTAACTTTCCCTAGCTTCCTTGTGTTTTTCACTGCCTGTTCGAGCTTGTGTCTTTTAAAATGAATGGAACTCATCTACCTGCTAATAGGTTGTCAAATTGAAGGAGAAAGGCGTTTAATGAAACGTGTGCACGTGGATTAGTTGCGAAAAATAGATATTTTCAATATATATATATATATATATATATATATATATATATAATTGATTATAATATAATTTGTTTTGTTTGTGTATGTTTGTTGGAAAAAAAATTTAAGATAATTTAATATGTTTATATTATGTAAAAACACACTTTTACATTGTAAATGATGACAAAAAGATATAAATCAACACATAACACAAACAAATGTATGTTCTTTTCATGAGGGTAAATATGGGGAAAACATTTGAGAGAAATATAATCACAATCTTCCATAACGATGTTGGAGACATGAGATGAAGGAGAAACTACTTTTTTCAAGCTTAAAAAGTCTATTTCAATTTTTTATCTAATTTGTCAAACACAATAGCTTAATCATAAAACATTTATTTCCCTCAAAAGAAGCATAAATCCAAATAATCTAGCTATGATAAACACACACATGTAGCATTTGGTCAGCTTTTTTTAACTTAAAAGCTACTACCTCAATACACAATTATAAACAACAACAAAAAAACACATATTTTTTGGACTTAAATATAAGTAAAAGTCAATCAATTCAACTCTATTTAATGTAAGTGTTCCAAAAGTCAAGACAATTAATCAATCCAACCGATTCTCTTTCTACTTTTTCAAGAGCATTACACACTCCCGAGACAATTAAAATGTAGTTTAGTAATTGGAACTCATTTTTTTTACATAAACCAAGACAATTAAACTAAATTACTTAATTTTTTTAATAAATGTAAAGTTAGTTAATTTTGTTTATAATTGAGTCCGGAGATAGTACATAGAAATTGAAGCTGAAAATAAGAGCTTTAAATTTAAAGACAAAGTTGTTTGTTAAATGCTAGTTATAAATTTGTGCAAGACTTATTTCAATACCTAATTGAAGAATCGTCAAAGCTAGCATGCAATGATTGGATTCTACATTACACCTTAACTTACGGTGGATGCAAGGGCGGACCTTAATAGGAGCAGGGGGAGAGCCACAACACCCCCAAACCCCATCCCCACCCCCCCCCCCCCCCCCCCCCCGCTATTTTTTTGTATAAAAAATTATGTACACCCTCAAAATAATTTATGAACATATATTACATGCAAAGCCTACAAAACTATCATATATTTTATTTTATAAACATTATTAGTAGACTCCGTTGATTTAAAAATAATAAAATAGATAAACAACTTCATCAAAATGACTTTATTTACTACTCAACACCATTAAAGCTCACTACAACAATGTTTCTTCTGCTTCACGCATCTATTTCAAACTTCCTAATTTCTCTTGCGCGCATTGCACCATTACAAGATAAACAAATACTTGTTAGGATTTTACATATTAGATGTTTACTCGCTGTACATATTTGAGTGATAAAAATATATATGATTAATTATAAATTTTAAGAACACTATTTTGGCTAGTAATTTAATGGCTCCCCTAATTAAGGCTGTGTTTGGATTGATGGTAGGGGATGAAATGGAATGGATGGAAACACAATGGAATGGAGTGGAATGGGATGGAACGGAGTAAAAATATCATTCCATCATTTGGATATTTTATGATGGAATGGAACAAAGTTTTCATTTCATCATTTGGGAAGTGGATGAAATGGAATGAATTACAAATTTTTTATTCCTATATTATCCTTACTTTATAAACACTAGTATTTATTTATTATACTTTTAACAAAATAAAAATAAATTAATGAACATCATTCCTTCCTCTGTTATATAGCAAGATCCAACGTAACTTCCTCTAAATTCAAACTTTGCCAACTTATTTAGAATTAAAAAATATTTACCAAAAAAAAAAAAGGAAACTATTTTCTTCTCCCCTAACACCAAAAGAAAAGTTTAATAGAAAGCACTGTATTAGTGCACTAACAGTGACGATAAAGTTCAAAATATTTTTACTGAACGATTTTGATTCTACCAGGCATCATAGTTGTGGTACACTTTTGGATTTGGTGTCATTCAATTAATATGTGAAGGTAACTCCATCACAGTGACGATAACTCCATCGCATAATTTTTTTTTGATAACCAATGCATCTCCTCTCTATATAAAACGCAACATCTAAACTGGGTGCTGTGGAATTTGCAACGTGTAGGAGAAAGAAAGCAACCAACTTCGTACAGGAAACAAATGAGTTGAAAGATGAATGTGAATTAGGATGGGGATAAAAGAGTAATTTTATGTTTTTAGAAAAAAAAAGTAAAATTCTCATTCCATCCCATTCTGCCCAAATTGGAGGGGAAGAAAAGTGAAGAGGTACGTGAGGGAATAGAGTGGAATGCATTCCATCCCTTTCCATTGCATTCCATTCTTTTTTATTTTATCCAAACAATGGAACACTATTCCATTGCATTCCATTCCCCTCTATTCCATCCCTTATCATCTCGTTGGATGCTGTACAGTTTAAAGTCAAATGCTATCACAATATTTTTTTATTTTTACCAATTTTATCTTAATTGGAAAAAAAAACGATGATTGTATATTTCATTTAAGTCCTAAAGTGGTCCTTGAGCTACTACTTGATCCTCATAGTTCTCCCTAGATCAAGCCAAACCTCCAAATGTCTCGACGACCTCCACAAATCCATCGCCAAGACCAACCAACCACCCCATCTCTGTTGGCATCTTTGGTCAACACGAGTTTCTTGAGTTCCCCAAATGTGACTACCCTCACTCCCGACTCTCCACCACCACCATGGTTTCTTCTACCAGTTTTTTTCATCCAAAAACCAAATATTAAAAATGCGAGTCATTCTTTCCCAGATTTTTCAACCAAAATTAGAGCCACATCTTGCTTCCAAGTTCTTGAAAGCATATTAGTGTCTCTTTAAAGTTTTACTTTCACTTCAAAACTCTAAAATTTGGGACAAAATCATTGAAAGCCTTCAATTTTTAAATTTTCAAGCAAAATTCTCATTCTATTCATACTTAAGTCAATGACAACATTGGAATTTGTCGCAATTGCAACCACCACCGTTTCTATAGGGAGAATAAAGAGTGAACTTAAATTTTAATAGTATTAATTTCTCTAGATAAAATTAGATAACTTTTCATTAATATATTTGTATATAAATAATTTTTATTAAGCGTAAGTGTGTGTCTGTCTAAAAGTGGGACAACCCCATCCTGTAACACCCTTCTCGAGCGCTGCATCGTACGTGATATTTTAAGGTCGAAAAGTAGTTTAATTAAAAGTGGCTATATTCAAATGGAGAAATTTTTCTTTTCTATTAGTCATAAATATAATTAGTTGGCAATAAGGTAAAAGTTCAATAACATATTTCATAATCATAATGAGATTATTAGTTCAAAAGTCACTTATATAAAAACCCAACCCAACTCATAGATAGAAGCCATAAAGATATACTAACCCAACATAAAGATATGGAGACACAGCTCCTAAAATATAAAATACTTGGAGTCACAGCTCCATAAACTGTAACATTAATTCCCCATTGAACTCCCTTAACCAGTTATGGCCGAATGACCTTAAATAAATATATTAGGCATTTTTCTTAACACATCAAGCAAACAACAATCATGGTTCTAACTTAAGGTCACTGGAACCAAAACAACTATATGACATATCATACCACAACCAAGCATCAAATCAAATCATCCAAGAGGATCACACAACCATGAACAATAATACATATTCCTAACACTTAGGATTTGAAAAACAACATAAAATTATTTTAAACCACATACATATCTACATTAAGGTAGGATAGTAGTAATCTCTCCCCTTACCTCTTGTAGATCACTTGAAACTCAAGTAGTAGAAGGATGTTGTTCACCTAAATCACAAGGTTTTAAACCCACAAAACCTAGCCATGAACAACCAACAAGAAAACAAGTTGAATGGAGAAAATCATCCTAAACCCATTTTATATAGGTTCGGCCAACTCAAAACAAAAGGGCTAGGGATCGCTAAATTTTTCAAGCTCTTGGATGATGAAAATAGAAGTCATATGAAGATCATAGAAATTGGAATCACATTAAAAGGATATTTTTCTATGATTTTCTAGAGATTTTTGAAGTTATAGATCTAGGAATTTGAAATTTGTAAAAACACGAGATATGAAGAAAAGTTATGAAAGGAAAGCAAGGTATGATCATGAATCACAAGAATCTATCTTAGGAATTTGAAGAAATGATCAAAATCTACTACTTCCTTTGAAAATCAAGTGTAAGTAACTTATGAGTTTTTGTGTGAAAGTTGAAGAACTTGAGCCAAATGGAGAAAATGAATGACCAAAGGTGTCTTATGGTGTTAGGGTCGTGGGTTTCTAGGGAGAAATGGGTAAAATGATGTCATGACACACTTGAAATTACAATGAGGAATTTAGGGTATTTTAGACTTTTCACTTAAAAAGCCATCATTACATACATTGAACATAAGGTGACTCATCCTTATGACTCGCCCCTATGACTCATTGTTCTCATCCGTCCGGGGTCAGGTTTTGTCTTTGCACCTCCGTTCTCGATCCCATCGATCCCCGATCGTCGAGAATTTGCCCGAATAACGTATAATAACTTATTTATTTTGAAAATTTTCAAAATAACCACTATGGTTGGAAATAAAATAAAAATATAAACTGTTTCGTTCTCGGGTCAAAATTAGGTTTTCTAATCAGTAAAATCTTACTATCAGTTAAAACGCCGATCGGGGTTTGTCTGAATTTTAAACCTAAATTTTTACCGTAACCTTATACCATAAGGTAGAGTAAATTTATGATTTTATTTTATTAAAAATCATTTTCTAGATCTAATATAAAAATTACAAACAATTAAAATTCTACCGATAATTGAAAAATAGTAAAAACAACAAAACGATAAAAACAGTAAAAACAGGGTGTTACACATCCCGGTTTGAACCTATTTAACATGTGGAAGTGAGTCATATCAAAATAACTCGAGATAAAAGAGAGCATATTTTCAACCCAACCCACCAATGAGTTGGGCTTGGCCGGGTTGGCTCACAGGCCAGAATCCATCTTGGTAGCTCTTAGAAATTCGATGCTCAAATAGATTTATGAGGGTCCATATGATGTGAATAAAGTTCTTTTAGGGGGATCATTTATCGTCACAAACAAGAGTGGCAAAGATCACCACTTGTAAACTCAAGTGTAATAAAACATTTATGCTTGATAGCATTGACCAAAAAAATAAAGAAAGAAAAAAAGAAGAAAAGTCAAAAGAGAAAAAAAAGAAAAAAAAAGAATGAGAAAGATAAAAAATAGAAGGAAAAAAGAAAGAAAAAATGGCTCACTAGGTTGAAAACCTGAAAAAAGAGCCTAGAAAAAAGTTAAAGCAATTCGATAGGTTGAAAACTCGAAAAGACGACCTACACAAAAGTTAGGGTTACATGCAAACAGAGGACAAAATCTTTCTCAAGATGACAAAGTGGGGACGTTTAATTTTATGAGGGTAGGTCATGAAATGCCCCCAATGGATGAAGGTGGCAAGTCATATCCCTGACTAAGGCAGTTTTCGAGATTATATGCATGAGAGACTAACAATGATCATCTTAAAGGAAACATGAATTTTATCTCATCATCTTCATTTTGGAATATCCCAATCATGAACCAAACAATGATTTTCTTAAGATTTCAAAAGATCACGACAATATAGGGTCTCACGATCAAGGACACTCCTACAAAGAAAGAGCAATCCGACACTCACGTCGATTGAGATAATTATTACGAAAGAAACATGTCTCTCGCAAGAAGTAAAGCATCAAGTGAGAAAGCAAGCGACGAATCAGATTAACGAGTTTCGTTCTAATTCATCCCTAAATTTTATTGTGATCATAACATTAAGGGGCCAAGGATCAAATAGTCAGAGCCGATCCAACACCTATTGAAACCCAAAACAACCTCAGAGACGAGGCCTTTTCAAAACTAATAAAACAAAACTCACGTGTTTTATACTAAGAACACAATACACGCAAAAAACGATGTTAACACACGGTACAGAGATGCCGTCCAGGACCGGCCTAACACCAATTTAGATCTAAAACAGACTCTAAGGTAATGTCTTTTAAAACTAATAATAATATTTATAAAGATGTAATTTTAATAAAAATGAAAAAGTGAGTTTTAAAATTATAAATAATCACAAATTAACTTCTAATTTAAATAAAATTTTTTTTAAAAATCTTTTATATAATGTAAATGTCACTTTGAATCTTAAAAAAACGGATATTCTTTTCAATTATTTTTTTATTTTGTTTTCTTTAATAGTTTGATATTATTTAAATAAAATAAAAGATAAAAAAAATGCTTCAAGATTAAAAAAAAAAGACATAATGAATAAAAAGGAAAACAAAGAATTCCGGGCAGCACTGGCAGGGACACGCTCACCACTGCAGTCTGCAATATATTTTAAAAAAACATAAAAAAAGGCAATGGTATGAATCGGACTCGGTATTATTGAGTAAAACACCAATAGCCTTACCGCACGGTCCACAAGAACTTCCTAGTTAAGGTTAACAAACAAATATATATAAAGTTTCTAGGTGAGGCCTAAAGCAAGAGCTTTAATGACCTCACCCTTGGGCCGGGCCTGCAAATAGTGGTTTGCAAAAAGGATCAAAGTATTCATCAATCATAAAAAGCATCTCTTGCATCATGCATTAAAAAAAAGTATCAGGGTTTTCATCAATCATAATGAGCATCTCTTGCACTTGCATTATCACATCATTTCATAAGCAAAATAAACATCATTACATCACATTTGTCTACCTTTAATAGGCATATGGTCGAGTAGTCCATCACTTTGTTCGACTTTAGCGGGCACAGGGCCCATGAAATTTGAGGTGATACATACTACTCTATTTAATTTATCAAATTCATCCATGGATACAAACTCTATATGGAAAATTTGAATGTACGGCCTGTGAATGCACATCTTCTTTGAAATCTCAAATGTTCATGTGCTAGTGCATGTTGTGAGACAATTCTTGATTTTATGGTATACTCGTGGAAGATTCTGTGTTTATTGCATGTTTGATTTTGTTTCATAAAATTTGGTGTTGCTTGCATATAAGGTATATTTAAGATTTCATTCAGTTTTGATATTGAAATGTGTGATATATGTTGAATCATCTTTTCTTTATATGTTTAATGTTATTTTTTTGAATGTTGAATTGATATGCTGAATGTTGTTTTTTGAATGTTGAATGCAGGGCAATATGCAAAAAGCAATGAAAAAATTATTAGAAAAAAGTGCTATCTAGGGTGAACCACCTTACAAGTGGTCCATGTGCAGACCACCATTATAAGCCTTTAGATAAATTAATAAACTAAATCAACAATTTAGATTAGAGCAGGCTAAGGGCTAAATAGGTAAAAGAACATATCACTTGACAACTTTGTCCCTATTCTATCCCCACCCCATTCCCTATCAATGACACCGCCTTCCCCAAGATGGAGTTACCGACCAAAAGTGCCACCATCAAGAAATTGTCGGCAAGGACAGTGAACCATTTCGTCAGGTTCGATTCTACTGTTTATGTAATGCAATGAGGCTTTGAGCAGGCGAGCTTGTTCGTCCTCGTACTTAGCTCCGACTCTCTATTTTTTGTAGCATTTGGAATCACCGACCTTTGATGATGAAGCAGAATCTGAGAAGTTAGGGCTTTCGATGGGGTGTGTGAATGCGATTATTGGTGGAGTTCAGGTTAGAAAATGGTGTGAATACCATTGTTGTGCCTTGCATATGATTTTTCCAATTTTATATTGTAGATAGTTTTTTGCAATTTGGTTTTTATAGGTAGTGCTACTTTCTTTGGTTTGAGCGCAAGGTTTCCATTTTCTGGGTAGTGTTGTGTTCCATTTGTACCCTTTTGGCGGGTTATACGGCAGCGTGGGGTGGTGTCAGTTGGGGCTATGGTTTTCACTTTTTGGTTAGTGTTTTGCTCTATTTTATGGGTAGTGATGTGTTTCATTTTCTGGGTAGTTTTGTGTTCCATTTTGTTTTTTATTTTTATGTTCCATTGGATTTCACTTTTTGGTTTGAAATTTAATTGGGGCCATGGTTTTTGATCCAAAAGCATTAAGTGATGGTTATGTTCTTAGTTCCAGATATGGTTTTTCTAATCATCTTGTTCACACCACCAGCACCAAACAGAGAGACAAGGTGGATTGAGTTTTTTTTTTACCAACAAAAGATTCAAATCAAGAACAATGGTGGTGGTGGTTAGGGTAGGAATTAAATTTGAAAAATAAAAGAAATTAAAAAACCGGAAACATTACCTGATAACTTGTGGTCCACACATGAACTATTTGTAAGGTTGTCCACCCTAGACAACACCTTAGAAAAATGGGGATAAATAGCGCTTCTCCAAGGAAACGCTATCATAGGCCCAATTATAATAGCACTTTCTTGAACAAGAGCTATCTTCACAGGTAACTAAGGTTATGTTTGGGAGGATGAAGTGGAGTGGTGAAAAAATATTAACCCATTGTTCGGGAGTTCCTTTATTAATGGAGTGGGATGGATGAGGGGTAACCCAAACCATTCCATTCCATCCAACCCAAACCCTCTCATTTTTCATACCCTCCAAATTAGGGGGTTTGGGATTCCTCCACTCCATTATTGGACTTCCAAATAGTGATGTGATATTCTTTTACCTTTTCACTCCACTTCATTATTAACCACCCCGCTCCATCTCCTTTTAAACTCCCAAACATAACTTAAGATAACACTTCTTACAGTAAGCACTATCCTAGTATGAACTAGTATTACGTTTCCTTAGAGAAACTGATAGGAATTGCTGCTTTGGAATCCTCAATCGAGTTCTTGAAGAAGGTAACCTGAGAAGACTGTGAGTGGAATGGGCGTAATCAGGGAATTGCTTGTGAAATTCATGAGGTAACAAGGAATTTCGATCGATTCACCTGAGGAGGAAGAAATCGTGGACAAAAAGGAGATAGAAACTCATACTGAAGGTGGATGTTCGGAGGATGAAGGAGAAACCCATTGTTCTTGGACAAAGAAGGTGGAATTACCTTCATTAAAAGGTTGTGATCCCTTAGGATGGATAGTCCGATCCAAGAAATTCTTTGAAGTGCAGAAAATCAAGCCTTCAGAGAAATTATGTCTGCTGTTCATCAGCATGGAAGGAAATGTGGTGCATTGTTTTCAATTTTGGTGCCAAAAGGCCAAAAACCCTATGTGGGGGGAATTCACCACGACCTTGATTCGAAGATATGGTGGATTAGGGCGCGGTACAGTGTTCGAGAAGTTACCCTCTCTAAGGCAAACATTATAGGTGGAGTACTATGTCCAAGAACCTGAGTTTTTAGTCGAGCAAGCCACGAATACTTCTGAGGATCAAATGCTAGGGTATATTTTTCGCTAGGCTCCGCCAAGAAATCCAGGGACAAGTGCATTCTCATGATCCTCGAGATGTGTTACGGGAAATGGAGGCGGTGCGTGATGTGGAGGAAGCGATGAGAGGAGCTCATAGTTATGGAGGGAACTCAATCAGGAGTACATGCACGAGATTCAAGTACCCAGGAGGTGGGGGGATCGTGTCGCGAATGGGTGCATTTGGGTGTTCCAATAGTTCACAGCACTCGATTGGGGGAAGTCGCAATTCGCAAGAAGGGAGTAGGGTTACATAAATGGCCTTAGTAACCAAACTGGGAGATAGCAATGCCTCTGGATCGATGGGCAAGGGAACCAGACGCCTTCCATATCCCGAATTTGTCCAAAAGAGGGATGAAGGTCACTGCTATCAGTGTGGGTTAGCATTTGGCCCAGGTCATAGGTACCCAGAGAAAAGTTTGAGAGTGGTTATCTTAGCTGAGGATGAGGAGTTGAATGACGAAGGGGATATAGTAGCCATGGAGACTAGAATTGAGGATGAAGAGATAGAAGATAAGGAACCAACCGAGGCCACCTGCCAATGGTTAGATCTGTCATTGTGCTTTGCTGGAGGATTGACTCAACCCCAGACTATGAAACTGTATGGTGCGGTTCAAGATAAGAATGTTGTAATTTTAATTTATAGTGGGGCTAGCCACAACTTAATATCCACCAAACTTGTACAAAAATTGGGAGTAGAAGTTGATCATATACTGCAGCATATAATGTGAGATTGGTAGATGGCCACCAGAGAATAACTCAATGGAGTTGTAATAAAATAGGGGTGAGAATGGGAGACTATGCTTTTACAAGGGAATTTTTCCTGTTTGAGCTTGGAGGTGTGGACCTAATTCTAGGAGTAGCCTGGCTAGGTACCCTATGAGAAGTGACGATGAATTGGAGGACACTAAATATGACCTTTATGAGTCAAGGAAAAATAATGGATGTGAATGGAGACTCGAGTATGGTGAAAACTGTGATCTCACCCAAGGCCTTGTTAAAGGTGTCCGAGATTGAGGCTATGTAAATGGTGTGGGTAATGAGCATTAGCAGTGAAAGCAAGGATCAAGGAGAGGAGGAGGGGTTCAATGTAGAACAAAAAAACAGCTCTAGCAAGTGTTATGGGAGTTTAATCAAGTTTTTGCAGTACCTGAGGGGCTGCCACCTAGAAAGTAAGTAGATCATCTGTTCCCCATCAAAGCTGGGATTGACCCAGTAAATGTGAGACCATATAGGTACCCACATCTGTAGAAGAAGGAAATAGAGAAATTTGTGGCAGAAATGTTATCTACAGGCATCATTAAACCTAGAAATAGCCCTTATTATAGCCCAGTAATATTGGTGTGAAAGAAGCATGTCGATTCTGTGTTGATTATAGGACACTTAACAAGGCAACTATACCAGATAAGTTTCTTATTCCGGTCATAGAAGGGTTAGTGGATGAATTAAATGGAGTTGCTTACTTTTCTAAAATTGATCTAATGGTTGGTTACCATCAAATTAGGATGCATATGATTGACATTCCAAAAATGGCATTCAAGACTTAACAAGGACATTATGAGTTCTTGGTTATGCCATTCGGGCTAACTAGTGCCCCAGCCAATATTCATTGTGCTATGAATTCAGCTTTGAAGGCATTCCTAAGAAGTGGGTCCTAGTGTTTTTTTTATGATATTCTAATATACAACTGTTGGGACCAAAAATAAGAAATGCATGAAAATTTGCCTAAGTATGAAAAAAGGGGCATTCCGATGGTGACTTACTTGAGCAAAATGTCGAAAACAAGAATGTTAGGATACAAGAAAATGGAAGTCAAAATGTTTTCATAGGAATGATACAACAACACAAAATATTATGATCGACAGACATGCATTCTGGAAAAGAAGTGTCAAATCATCAAGAGAGAATGTCATCGAACCAGGGTAACGATTCAACAAGAAGCCATGAAGATCGGAGGCACGACGTCAAGGAGATTTCCCACTCCAGCGACTAACATCAAGGTGGGCCAACCCACACAAGAATGTGGGAATATGGAGCAGTGGGGACTTACACTCTGAAGCAGCTCAAGAACCACGATCCATAGTGGAGTAGTGGACACTTGATCTTAGCCGTAGATTTAATAAACACACGTGTCAATAGAACATATGGCAGTAGATTAGGAGCTAGGCAGTTATTTACTTTTCCTATAAATAATGTTTATTCTGATGTACAAACGGCCAGATACTTTGAGCACACTCCCTCAACAACCAATACCGCATACATGGCATTAGCGGAACAAATTGGTCAGCTCAACCAGATGTTAGGCGATGACGAAGAACACGCCAACAATCCTGATCGAAATGAGGTTCCGCATGGGGCATACCCTAGCCTCAAGTAGGAAATGACCAGGTAGAGCCACCGAATCTGCCGCCTCACATCCAATGTATAGATTAAGAGATGTTGAGACGTGGTGATGAAGAGCAAATGGCTAGAAATAATTTGGCCATGCAGTTGCTTCGATGGGATAATGTCGGTGGAAGAGCGAATCTCAACGACATTAATCAGGCTATCGAACAGGTGTTGAACCGATTCGGGTTTGACATTGGTTATGCTAACCAACCTTACTTCATTTCGGCATTCCTGGAGTGGATCCAACAAGTGGAATTACCTAGGGGAGTTAAAGTCCCCAAGCTATCAAAATTCTTTGGAGAAGATGGGGAGTCGTTGGTTGAGCATATCGCCCGGTATACCATTGAGATGGGAGAATTAGCTTCCAATGAATATCTCAAAATGAGATATTTCCCAAGTTCTTTAACAAAGAATTTCACGTGGTTCTCGACACTGAGGCCTAATTCAATCCATACTTGGGCCCAGTTGGAACGAAGCTTCCATGACCAGTTCTTCAGGAGCGAACTCAAGGTCAGGCTTACCGATCTATTCAGCATCAAAAGGCTTCCCAATGAGCTTGTTTCTGATTACCTTGCTCGATTCCGACAAATGAAGAGCAGGTGTTTTACATCTATTCCGGAATTAAAGATTGTCAAGATTGCCGCAAGCGGACTTGATTATCATATAAGGAAGGAACGAATGAATCAACAGTTTGTGGATACGACTCAGCTGGTGGACAAGGTCCGCCAAAAAGAGCAATTAAGAGCGGAGAAATTCTAGAAACAAAAGAAGTTGTTTCGGAAAGAAAGAGTCACCTATGTCATAATAGAATCATTTGACGAAGAAGATAGCGACGTCAAAACAAATGTGCGCCTGACTAAACTGCAAAACAACCTTCCTTATGTTTGCCAAGTTCTTAAGCCGACACGCGGCAAAGAGAAGATGGGACACATAAATAGGAAAACTTATGCCATTGACACTACGGAGGTTGAACAAATCTTTGATTTATTACTGAAAGACCGACAGATTAAACTGTCTGACGATCATAGGCTTTTAAAGCCTGATGAGATCAAAGACCGCAAATATTGCAAATTTCATAATAATTTAAGTCATGTGAATAATGATTGTGTTTGTTTCAGGGATATTGTTCATAAAGCTATAAACGAGGGAAGGCTTAAGTTTTCAGAAAAGGTTAAGATGGACATGAAAGTTGATACCAAACCTTTCCAGATGAATGTAGGTCTTGTCAGGGTTTATCCCATCAACATGGTGAACATCATCCACGCCGATCAAGTCTATGAGGAAATGGATGTTGATTTGGCTCAGGCTGATGACCTTCATAAGCGTGTGAAGATGAGAAAGTGCGGTGAAACTCTGTTGTGGACACGATCACCCTGTGGATAATGGCAAGTAAAGCAAGAAACTGGTAAGGAGGAAAAGGCTACCTTTCCGAGTGATATGGTAAAGGTGGCAGAAACTGCAGAAACTTCTGAAGGTGCTGATTCTTGAAGAAAAGAAGTGGTTACTGTTTGGCTAGAAGAAGGTGAGTCTTTGGATCATTTTGTCAGAAGAGTTTACGGAGAAAACTGCGAAGACATGCTGTGGACAAAAGCACCAAGAGGAAAATGGCAAGTCCGGCGCAAAACTGTCGAAGAGAAAAGCAGAGCTACATTCCAAATCAATATGGTGAATATGGTGAATGTCAAAAACATACCCGAAGGAGCATACATTGACATGGAAGATGCTACGGACATCTATCCTAAAAAAGGGAGTCACTGGAGCACTTCATTGAAAGAAAGAAACAGAAGGGTGAGTCGAGAATGTGCCCTAGGTGCCAGTCTATTTATGATGAAGTCGTTGCTGAACGACACGAAGAAGCAAGAAAAGCTCGTCGAACGGCCATAAGAACAGAGTACTTCGATAGGGAGTACGCCTTCCAGCAATCGGGGGCGACATATCCACGGCTAAAACCAAATCTGGAGGATGGCTGGTTGAACCGCCCCATAGAGGGCAAGGAATTAGGCAACATCGGTAAAACGAGGGTCCCTTCGGCAAACATGGCTATAGAAAATGGTTGAAAAATGCCCGTGACACCGGAAGACCTGAGCTCCAAGCTCTAACATTATAAAGGGACAGAGGTGGAAAAGATCAGCCAAATAAGATATCAAGGCTAGTTCTCGGCAGGACGCCAGAGAAGGTTCCAGAAAAAGGAGCTCAACATTATTACGCTGAAAACACTCAGAGGAGGCCATCACCGAAAGAGAAAAGGGATAGTTATCAAAGATCCGACATCAGAGACTGATTGCTTGGTGGTTGAGAAGATCCCTCAAAAATACCAAAAGATGAAGAGCATTGTGGTTAAGGAGTCATCAGAATCCGGTTCAACACCTTCGGAAGAAACTGTAATCCAGGAAAAGCCGAAGGGAGAAGAGGCCACGGAACCATCTGACAGAAAGGGCAAAGGCAGATTTCCCGAGCTGACACCCGAAGAGGTAATTGCGGTCCTAGACGATCCTGATGATCCTGATGATCCTTTAGGGTTGGATGATAGTGAGAAATTTGATCTGGACGTCGATCTCAACGAGGATTTGGATGAAATCATAACTTCCATGAAAGGAATCAATTTTGTCTCAATACTTCCAACTGAGTTTGAAGCTCAGTAGGAAATCGACTACACCGAAGAAGATGAAGAAGAGCTAGAAGATTTGTGTGGATATTGACTTTTCTTGGATGAAAATAATGTCTCGTTGGTCGAAACCGCCATGCAGTTTGAACCTCCAACAGAAGATATGAAGGCCCACCTTCGACCATTACACATAAAAGCTTTAGTCGAAGGCAGGCCTACTCATCGGATTTTGGTTGATGGTGGAGCAGCGATCAATCTGATCCCTAGAACTATTTTCAAGAGGTTGGGGAAAGACGATTCGGACCTGATCCCGACCAATATCATTGTCACTGATTTCATTGGGAATGTATCACCATCCGATGGGGTAGCGTTAATTCATGTTCAGGTAGGATCTATTTCTAGACCCACTTTGTTTGTTGCAATTCCATTCGAGACAAGTTACAATATGTTACTAGAGAGAGTTTGGATCCATGCCGTCTGCGCCATACCATCAACCCTTCATCAGAAGATGGTTCTGTGCAACGCCGATGGCAATCTGGAGGTAATTGAATCCGACAATAGTCCTTGCTACATGCAACAATTTCATGTCGAGTTCAAGATATATAATACGAATGTCAGGCCAATGACAGCGGCCGACGTAGTGTTTAACAAAGGCATGTTGGAGGCCTGTGTATGCAATCAATATGGCATCCAATTGTCTACAAAGACCGACAAAGGAACTACGGTCGACAGCAAGGAGGTCGAGGCTAATTGGCCTAAAGAAGGCCATAATGGAAGTCTTTGAGAGCCAATTGACTCGACTGTCGACCTACGCGGCCGACAAGGTAATATACGCCCACAATGACGTGTTGCATGACTGTGTGATTGACGACGTGCCACTGGGATTTGAGGAATCGTCACAAGAAAAAGGAGAATGCGCGGTGAAGACAAAAGACCCACTGGACAAAGTCAATCTGGGAACGGAACAAGACAAAAATATAACTTATGTCAGTGCGATGTTAACGGAAGAGTTCAGAAGCAGACTCGTCGATTTGCTAAAAGAATACAAAGATTTCTTTGTGTGGGAGTATAGTGAAATGCATGGGTTGAGTGGAGACCTGGTTGTGCACCATCTACCTCTTAGAGCGGATTACCGACCAGTTAAGCAAGCCTCTTGACGATTTGCACCGGAAATCGTGTTGAAAATTAAAGAGAAGGTTGAAAATTAAAGAAAAGGTTGAACCCCTGTTGAAGGTGAAATTCATAAGATTTCTAAAGAATTGTAAACTCCGGGTATGCATAGATTTATAAACCCTGAATGCTACCACACCAAAGGATGAATATCCAATGCCAATTGTTGACATGTTAGTCGATTCGACGTCCTGTCATGAGTTTCTTAGCTGTATGGATGGGCATGCTGGATATAATCAAATATTTATGGCCGAAGAAGATGTGTCGAAAACGACGTTTAGATGCCTGGGGCAATCGGCACCTATGAATGGGTACTCATGCTGTTTGGGTTAAAGGATGTTGGAGCGACTTATCAGAGATCCATGAATACCATATTTCATGATATGATCAAAAAATTCATGGAGGTGTATATCGACGATGTTGTGGTGAAGTCAGAACATTGCGAGAAACACTTAGCTGATTTGAAGTTGGCTTTTGAGAGAATGAGGAAACATAGCCTCAAGATGAATCCATTAAAATGCGGGTTCGGCATGTCGGCAGCTGATTTCGATTTTTGGTACAAAAAAGGAAATCGAAGTCGACAGTCAAAAGACCAGAGCGATTATAGAATCCTCGACACCGACAACCAAGAAGGAATTGCAGTTTTTCTTAGGGAAGGTAAATTTTTGAGAAGATTCATCTCCCATTTTTCTGGAAGAACTATGGTATTTGCACCCTTGGTAAAGCTGAAGAAGGAGGAAGAATTCCTATGGAAGGCTCAACATCAGGAAGCTTTTGACAAGATCAATGAATATTTGACAAAGCCGCCCGTTATGACACCACCAATACCGACTAAGACTTTGAAATTGTACATTTCGGCCTCAGAAGACACTATTGGTAGTATGCTGGCTCTGGAAAATGGAGAAAGAGTAGAAGAAGTCGTGTATTATTTAAGTATAGTTCTGAATGACGCCTAAAGGAGATATAGTACAATCGAGAAATTATGTTTAGCTTTTTATTTTTCATGTACTAAATTAAAATATTATATGATGCCATTCGATGTATTGGTTTTGTCCAAAACTAGTATTATTAAATATATGTTATCAAAGACCATTATACATGGCCGAATTGGCAAATGGACTCTTGTATTATCTGAATTTTCTTTAAAATAAGTACCTTTAAAGGCTGTAAAAGGTCAAGTCATTGCAAACTTTTTGGCCGACCACCCATGTGTGGAAATCGACAAAGTAAGCGTTGTCGGCTTAAAGCCCTGGAAATTATACTTCGAATGTTCAAGCCATTAAAATGGTCTAGGAACCAGGATAGTCATCATATCACCAGAAGGTTGACCGACAAAATTAATGTTCAATATTAAATATCCATGTTCAAACAACGAAGCTGAATATGAAGCCTTGATTGTTGGATTAGAAATCTTGATAAACATGCAAGCACGTCACATACAAGTGTTTGGGGATTCTCAGCTAGTAGTGAAGCGATTGGCTAATGAATATCAATGCCTTAATGATATATTAAATAGGTATCATTCGTTGGCCACTAACACCATGAAACTGTACGACGATGTAATTGTCGAACATGTCCCTAGAGAATCAAACCAAGAGGTAAATGTCTTAGCTCAAATTGCCTCAGGTTATGAAGTGTCGATAGAAACGTTGTGGAAGTTAACAGAGATCCATGAAGTCCTCTATCTGCTGGAGGAAAGATATATCTGCTATAACAATGTTCGTTTCGACAAATGATTGGAGAGAACCTATCCTCCAATATCTAAGGAACCTAAGCACGACTGTTGACCCAAAAGTCCGACGAAAAACGTTGAATTACACTATACTTGGGGGAACTTTGCACTGGAAAACCATCGATGACAATGTGAGTGAATGCCTAAGCGAAGCTGACACGTTTCTAGCTCTCACAAGTCCATGAGGGGATTTGTGGCACGCATTAGGCAGGGCAAAAAATGAAGTGGATCCTTTGTTGACGAAGAGTTTATTGGCCAACAATGGCATGGGATTATATCATGTTTTCAAAATCATGCGAAGAATGTCAAAAGCATGGAAACATACAAACCGTCCCGGCTAGTGAGCTCCACTCCATTATTAAACATTGGCCTTTTCGGGGTTGGGCGTTAGACATCATTGGGGAAATCCATCCATAATCATCAAAAGGACACAAATATATATTAGTGGTCGTCGACTACTTTACTAAGTGGGTTGAAGCCATCGCCTTGAAGGAGGTTACTCAATTTGATGTCATGGAGTTTGTCGAAAATCATATAATAAGTAGATTCGGCATTCCGCAAACGTTGACGACTGATCAAGGATCAATATTCATCGATCGAAGAATGACAGAATACGCGGAAGAAAGAGGCATCAAAATGATTGCCTCGACACCTTACTATGCACAAGCTGATGGTCAGGTTGAGGCCATGAATAAGGTTATCATTAATCTTATTAAAAAACATATCAGTCGACAGCCAGAAAATTGGCATAATACACTTTAGCAAGTCCTTTGGGCATACCAGAATTCACCCAAGGATTCGACAGGAACGACACCATATAGATTAGTATATGGGCATGATGCGGTGATGCTAGTCGAGATTGAACTCCAATCAATGATGATTCAAAGGCAAGATGATACCGTGAAGCTATGTTCGATGAATTTAACGAGTTGAGCGATGAACGGCTGTTAGCTTTCGAGAACATGATTCGGCAAAAGGAAAGAGCTGCCAGGTATTATGACATCTGAGTTAAGTACAAAGCTTTTAAAGTTAATGATTGGGTGTGGAAGGTCATTTTACCTATGGATAAGCGAGACCCGAGATCCGGCAAGTGGTCACCGAAGTGGGGAGGACCATTCAAAGTTACTCAGGTCTATTCGGGTAATGCTTATGCTATTTCCGACGTCAATACATGTATGAAGTTCAATTCTATTAATGGAAAATATTTGAAACCATACATTCCGACAATGCATGAAATAAAAATAACATAGAAGCTAAAATAAAATTCATTCATTAAGATCGTTGGAGAAAACCGACGTTGAAAGTTTATACAAAAGGTTGTTGGCTCAAAAAATCCGACACTAACCCTAAACTACTTAACAAAAATATGGCAAGAGGCTAAGCTAAGAAACCCTAGGGTCATTGAGGTCGACTTTGAAGCCAGCCCATGTATGTTCATAAATGTTATTCGCTGAGACAGCGGCCGAATACGCTGATTTTTGGCTTTCCAGCGCCGAGAGGATATCCTTGCCTTGTACAATCCAAGTTTTGGTGTCTTCATTAATCTTCTTTCGTTCGACGGAACACTTCTCCAGAACTTGGCCGAGTTGAACATTTTGTGCTTATTTTTCATTAAGCTGGCGCTCGAGGTCGTGCATCTCCTTGCCAAGTGCCGAATATTTCTTATGGCCTTCGGTCATCTTAGTGAACAAGCTAGTTCGACAGGCCGATGCAGCTGAGGTATTATTATAAATCCTTTGTTTCTTGGCCAGTACTTGTTCATATTCCATAATAACTTTCTGATCCGAAGGGAACT
This sequence comes from Sophora flavescens, assembly GCA_030762895.1. Classification (NCBI taxonomy): domain Eukaryota; kingdom Viridiplantae; phylum Streptophyta; class Magnoliopsida; order Fabales; family Fabaceae; genus Sophora; species Sophora flavescens. The sequence continues at coordinate 135,327,722 of CM061063.1, read as the reverse complement.
GTGTCATAAGCTCTGTCAGAGGCGTCTTCATCGAGAGAGGTAGCAACTTAGCAGAATCTGGGGGTTGACTTTGGAAGTTCAGGAGTTTGTCCAAAATGACCGACAAACGGTCTTGAAGTTCACGGTTGGAGGCCATCACGTCGAACAGATTGTTCAGAATGTCAACAGCTCCAGTAATAAACTCCATCACGTCGAGGGGCCGTCCGAGGGATTCTTCAGAAGATGACTTGACTGGACCAAGGGATGATTTTGTTGACAAGTGACTCTAAATACAAGAGGGGGGGGGGGGGTGAATTGTGTGTGAACTGAGTTTTTCAAAAGCTTTAACAAATTTAAAATATAATCTTTTTACAATACTTTGAAAAGCAATTGGTAAACGTCGCGTGCAAATAAAAGCGTTTAAGCAGAGAACAAATGCGAAAGTAAAGAGATAAGGGAAGAGAAAAGAACACAACGATATATCCTGGTTCGGCCACAAACTACCCACGTTGCCTACATCCAGTCCCCAAGGCAATACCACCAAGGATTTCCAATCAACTCTAGTATTTAAACATGATCAACTAGAACCCTTACAATTCAGAGAACCCTTACACAAATCTTAGGATATACTCTCCCTTGTGCAACAGCCTCAAAAAGTTTTCGTGAGATTATACTCACTAAAAATTCAGAAAGAGATTATAATCAGATAGCACTCACAAGTGAAAATAATAAAAAGTTGAAGCTCAACAACAATGAACACCTATGTGGTGTGTAAAGCTTTCTCAAAAATTAACTTTGCAAGTTTGTGATCAAGAGAGAATTAGATGGTAAGTTTCAAGATGAGAAAGTTCATAATAATGTTCAGGTGTTTCGTGCATTCTTTTCTCAGAAGAAGACCTTTTAAATAGACATTTGAAATTAGGTCAAAATCTCTTGAAAACTGATTTTTCTCATGTAATAATCGATTATTCAAAGAGCATAATCGATTATTTTAAGTGAAAACACAAAGCGCATTTTGAAGCAGTCAAGACATAATCTATTATACTAATCATTTACCTGTTCTCTGTTTAAGCTCAAAGACTGATCAAATAAAGATAATAAATTATTTTAATTGATTATTAACTATCTGACATTTTAATTCAAAAGCAATAATCGATTCTTGAAAGTCCATAATCGATTATAGTATTTCAAATTTCAAACTTAACGGCTTAAAGATAATTAAAATCATTTAATAGCAATTAAAGCCAATTATTTCTAAAACGTGTTAAAAAGGATAATCGATTACCATAATCTATTATTCTTATTCAAAATTTGAATTTAAAAAATCTAACAACTCTTTTATTTAAAGACTCATTTAAGCATAATGAAGAGGTGCATAATCGATTATACTAATCGATTATTCCTCGAAAGATTTGATTTTTGAGAACTTTTAAAGGTTGGAATATATTTTCAGTAAATTATAATAAAAAGCCTTTTAAGTATATTTTCAGAAAATAATTTTAAAGTGTGTCTGTTAATTAATTAATCTTGAGAGCCACACAAACCACTTACATTTAATTCTAAAACAAGCAATACAATAAAATAAAATCCATTAACCCAATGTATTGACTTGTTGGTCATTTTAACACTTTTTGCAGTATAGTCCTTTCTAACTTTCGTCTTTTGTCAGTCATCAAAACAATTGTACTTGTCAAGGTATATATCCACAGATTTGAAAGATCCTGACAAAAGTCCTTCTAATTCGGTCAGGGGGTCTTCATCATCAGTCAGAATGATATGAGGTGTGTTGGAAGTCTCAGGATTGTTAATAGGCAGCACATTTTCTATCGACAAGGCCATCATTGCCGAAGTAACTTCAGGATTAGCTTTGGTAGAATGAATGGCCATTTCTAAGTTCCAGGCGAAGAGCTATCTTCAACTTCAGCATTGATAGCTGGAGTGGGCTCGGAAAGAGAATCTTCTTGTGCAGGGGGGATGTCGAATGTCTCCTGAAGATAATTCAAAAGGAAAATGTTAGCGATGCAAAGATAAGTTTGTCGACCACCGTGTCAGCGAATTCTTCGGCCTCTTTGTCGGAGGCCAAGTTTGAAGTGTCAGCAGAGGTAGTCTGAAGCTACAAGAGAAGAAGAGTGTTAGATCATAATTGAATGCCGAATTTAAAGTATGTGTCAGCAAAGGGAAAGTTTACCTTAGAAGGAGGTGATTCTTGATCAGATTTTTCGGCAATACTTCTCTCACGCTGTCGTCAAAGAAAGATCGACAAGGCCAGGAGCGAAGGTTTTTCTTTTTCTATGCAAAGGAAAAGGAAAGAAGTTAGAAATATAATAAGGCCGAAATTAGAAGCATAAGATGTGTTTTGAAGATTACCGAGAAGGTTTCGGATGGGGAGGAAATGATTTCTACATCCTCGTCAGACTCTTCGGGAACAGATGATGTTTTACTGGAAGTTTTGCACTTGGAGAATTGTTTGTGCAAGAAAACAAAATAAAGTCAGAAGCGATAAGTGAAAATGAATATATACATGAAAAAATACCAAAGGTTTAGCAGAAGCAGTAGGCTTAACAGTGGCCTTGGGTGTCAAAATTGTGGCTGCTGATTTGCCTAAGGGAGGTTGAGACTTAGACAGGCCTTTGTCGGACTTTTGCTTCTTGGCACGGGAAGCCTTGACTTTCTTTCCTTTCTTGGGAGCATCATCATCACTTTCCACGATCTTCGTATTAACCGAAGGAGTTCTCTTTGGCTTTGGTATGATTGTCGATTTCTCTAGGGGACTACAAAGTGGAAAGAGAAATGCTTAGTCAGTGAGAAACCTAGAATCGACAAATAAGGCAAATTCAAATAAGTACCTGGAGGGAATTCCAAAATCCTTGAAGTATGGGTAAATTGGTCATGAGGTTGAAGGTAGCATCGAGCAAAGGTAACACCGAATCTTTCGAGTAGTCGTAAAGGAGAACAATGTGCGAATTCATCCTTACCATCGACGAAAGCATCTGCGATACCGAAAGACGCACAAGGAAAAGATTCTGGTTTGAAAAGAGTCTGAAATTTCTCCAATTGAGCTAGAGGATTTTTCCACCGTGCTTCCCAAATTTTTTTAAGGCACTTTTCCTCATGCGCTTTTCTTTTCTCGACTATTACATCCTTTATCTCACTTAGCATAGCCCAAGGATGTATGGGATTCCACTTTGTTTTGTAGTACTTCTCGAAAGCTAAAATTTAGGCTTGATGCGTATCATTGTCTTTTGTCGATGGATCTTGTGCCTGCACCACACGATCATGTCAGTCAGTAACATTATCAAGACAAGTTTGAAGATCGGGCACTGTGTTGGTAAAGTACCCATCCCACCATCGACAAAGTTGGAGGAAGGATTAGTACCCATTTCGAATGCAATAGGGATGAATTTGGACCGAGCCTTCTCATTAACTTGGATCAGTTCATCGATGTCTTCCACTTTGTCGATTTGAACATGGAACATTTGATGTGATCTATTCCGATTATAGGGAGTCGGGATGGCTTGACAGAAGCCCATATGACGAGCTAGCATATTCGGAAGGAAAAAAATGAGGGTTCTAGCCCTATTTTTTTTGCATCTTTTGCATCCGGGAGGCCGATGAACAAAATTCTTTGGCACAAGAAATGTGACCTAATAGAATTGTTATCGACCTGGATAGCAGGATCGTTAGAAATAATTTTTCTAGTAAACCAGGAAGAACCAGATGATCTCGATGCGAAGTGAGTAAAGTCAACATGCGTCGAGGAGTAAGAGATGGAGTAAAAGAGTCTAAGGTAATGCTTAAAGTATTCGGCCAAAGAGTGTCGAGTAGCCAGCCGAAGATACGATAAAGCAATACCAGCAATACGACCGGAATCCGGTTTAGTCGCAATATTTTTAGTGAAGGCCTGAGGAGTGCCTTCAGCCAAAGTTGCAGCAGCCACATCGGGCCGCCGAGGTTGGTTTTCTTTTCACAATCCCTAATGCATCAATGATCTCTCCGATGCAATCATAGAGATGAGCTAAAATGCATTGGCCAAGCGCAAGGCGTCGACCTTCATGGATTAGTATGGCTAGAGTTAAGAAACACTTTGATACTTGGGTGGAGCGAGTGCAGAAGACAAAGGCACAAATCCATAGAGTTAGGAAGGCAATGTGTTCCAAGTCAGAAACAGTGCCAACCTTTTGGTTGTGAAAGACAATGAAGGGGCCGTATGACTGGGAACAACCATCTATATCAAAAGAGGATTCTGAAGACAAGCGGGTAGTGATTGACTCGCCATCAGGTCGAAGCCCGGTAATGGTGGACAGGTCGAAAAGAGACAGACCCATCATGCCATTACCAAAATGGAAGTAGTTTGTTGAGCGAGCCCGTAAAAAGGAGGCACCCAACATAGCATTCTGAAGAACAACGGGGGTGTCTAGAGAGGTAGATAAAGTCAAAAATGCCGATTTCTTTCCAGAAATCTCCTTTTTTCGCCTCCACTATATCAAGCCATGTCGTATAACCCGACACGGTCTTGATGAGCTTCGATCATGCATGCGAGAAGGGCTGAAATAGGAAAGGGGAGAGATATTTTCGAGAGATTAGTATACCTTCTTCTCGGGAAAGAAGGGTAGAAGGATGAGAGTTCCTTAGTAATGCCAGACCGAGGGAGAACGGGGCCAAGAAAAGCAAGGTTGTTTTCAGTTGGAATGATTACCTGATAGCGGTCCCACATTTCGGTCACGGGGTCCTTCACTATCATTGGAGAAGTAGCGGCCACTAGGGACTGTGTCTTTGAGGATGACGATGGTCCAACACCGAAGGAAGCCATGGAAATGGTTGCGAAAAAGGAATGGAGGAAAAGGCTTTTGTTTGTTCTTTTGGCTCAGAGAGACGAAATTCAAAGTGAGCATTTTTGAAGCCAAAGGGGTTTATTTATAGCCATGATAAATAACTTCTAGAAGAAGTTACAAGGAACTGAAAAGACTAGCCACCATCAGTAACGTTACACCGAGATCGTTGGGATGGTGCAAAATTGATGGCGTCAGTTGACGAAGATATGTTGGGGTTTCAAAAATTCAATTTTTTGGAATTTGAATCCAAACGATTGACATGTCGATATGTCGAAGTAAGAGGTAGCAAAACTTATCTATCTTTCGACTTGCATACATACATATAAGTTTTGAGGAGATATTTGTTGGGACCAAAAATAATATTTTGGTTGAAATTGAGAAATTTTGATGTCTAGAAGGTGAGTTGCCAAAAGGAATGCATGAAAATTTGCCGAAGTATGAAAAAATAGGCATTCCGACGGAGACTTACTTGAGAAGAATGTCGAAAACAAGGATGTCAAGATACAAGCAAACGGAAGTTAGAAGGTTTTCATGGGAATGATACTTTAATGCAAAAATTATGATCAACAGACATGCATTATGGAAAATAAGTGTCAAATCAGCAAGAGATAATGTCGTCGAACCAGGGTAAGGAATCGAAAAGAAGCCATGAAAATCGGAGGCATGACGTGTCAAGGAGATTTCCCACTCCGACCACTAACATCAAGGTGGGCCAACCCACGCAAGAATGTGGGAATATGGATGAGTGGGGAGTTACACTCTGAAGCAGCTTAATAACCACGATCCAGTTAGCGGATTACCATCGGAAAGGAGAAAGTCTACAACCACCTGATAAAATATATTTGTTGAGTGCCTTGTCGGAAAACAGAGAAATCAAATTTCCACATCAACAACAGCAAGACATGGGCATAGCATATGGACCATTTGAGGCTAGTTTTACACACTCTGTAGCAACATCCGTTTGTGTCCAATAAGAAGAAATGCAGTTTTGGCCAGAGGCAAATTGGGTACTTGGACACATTATCTCAAAGGAAGGGGTGCCAATGGATCCTCAAAAGATAGAAGCTATAGTGCAATGGCCTGAACCTAAATCCATCAAAGCATTGAGAGGGTTCTTAGGCAGTTGTGTGGAATTATGGGAAAATGGCCAAACCCTTAACCGATCTATTGAAGAAGGGTAACTTCAAGTGGAACCTTAGAGATGTATCTGAGGTGTTTCATTTCTAAAAAACCAAAGGCGTGGGCAGATTTCTTACCCTAGGCAGAGTACTGGTACAATACTAGTTTCCAAGGTGCATCAAACTGCACCTCATTTGAGGTTGTCTATGGAAGAGCTCTTCCATCTCTATCCATATACAAATCTAGGGAAACCTTGGTTGAAGCAGTAGTTCAAGATCTTATGGATAAGGATGAAGCTTTGAAGCAACTGAAACATCACCTTCGCAGAGCCCAGGATCAGTTGTCTAAGTATGCAAATGCCCATCGAAAACATGCCAATATCCAACTCGGGGATTAGGTTTATATGAAAATCAGGTCCTATAGACAGGTTTCTATGCCCACTAAGCTCCACCCTAAGCTCTCAACAAGGTACTATGGGCCTTATCTGGTGCTTAAGCAAGTGAGAGCGGTAGCATCCAAGCTGTAACTTCCAGAGCAGGTCCGTATCTGAGACAACTTGATGTCCATTGAAGAAAAACCTAATTAACTAAAATTAATTGTGATATTAGTGTTAAACATACATAACATAAATATGAAGATATTAAAAATTTAAACATAAAACACGTGAATATAAACAACACACCATATATATATATATATATATATATATATATATATATATATATATATATATATATTAAAAATTTAAACATAAAACACGTGAATATAAACAACACACCATATATATATATATATATATATATATATATAACATCGGTCTAGGGTACCCCATCAGCAGGGCACCAAAAGATACATACTGGCATAAGAAAGTGAAAGAAAATACATCATAAGATCAGAGACAGACAACATCCTCACTACACTCCACTCAAAACTCGTCCCCTATCAAAATACATCAAAATAGCTCACCACACACATACCTATGTACAACAGACGCTCTGGCCTATCCACGCAACTAACGTGGATACCTACTACTACCTGACTCTCCCTGCGTCTGCGTCGGTAAACTCTCCACGGACGTTGTTGTAGTGGTGGTGTTGATGGTATCGCCTCACTGCTGCCTGATACGAACACACGGCGGCACTGGAACATCCGCCGGTAATATGAGCTGTAGCGGATATCATCTCGGGGAACTACTGCTATGGGACGTAACACCTCGGAGTCGTGAGATAGGTCCCAAGGATGTGGATGCTGTCGAGCGGGTGGATGCCAAAACTGATGAAAAAGGAGCCTCATCCCAAGGTTAAAAAATCCCGTAAAGGTCGATGTCGGGGACTCGCCAAAACATATGTACACACCGACTGGCCTAGTGTATACCGATAGAAAGGTCATTGGGTCAATCAGTCACCCCCGATCATCTTATAACTCGAACTCAAACGTGCCCATCACCGGGACCCTCGGTGGTCCCGTCATCTTGCTGAAGTGAGTCTGCTCCATGATAGATGAGGAAACAAACAGAGAAAAGGATATGGAGATAAGTAACTATTCTATCATCATGCAATGGAAAAGGATACATAACATAAGATACAATAACAGTATAAAGACGTGTAGCTCATATAGATAGCAATCATCCTCGAGTTACGTTATCATCCTCTATCATTGCTCTCATGAAACTACGCCTGTATGCTGACGTGGCCACCTATAATCCTGTCACACATCCTCCATTCATTTTAGGGAAGTTAGTCAGTTGCCCTAGCGAGCACTCCCCCTATATATATATATATATATATATATATATATATATACACCCGAAACTACACATAGTAACATAAATAGCCCGAAGCTACACAAGGAGCCACTTGGCAAGTACTACAAGAGTATCATGGTAGCATCGTGAATCAACTGCCCCTTGATATCTGATATCTATAATCAGATACTCTGACCTCGTGTGTTCCATCCACACGGCTGTGAACAACACATGCAAACTAGTATCAGTCTTGCCGACTCTTACCGGGTCATTACCTAGTGCTTAACTTTACACCAGAAACTCGTATAAATCTTCAAGTCATGTCATACAAGTTCATCCATATGAAACCATATTTATTTAGGCTAGGCACATCTAAGTCTCACATCGTACTCTTCCCAACATGCATATCTTCGAAACAACATATATCATCGCCTAAAGCTTAACTAAGCATAAAATCACAGATATAACCTGTTATTAGACAGTGCATGTTGCACATATTAAAATAATATTAAAGTAGCATGTTATCACATAAAGGCAAATAACGCATGTTAAGCATGTCAATTCAATCAACGCATAACAAGCAGCACAATAGTAAAATCAGACATCCTCGATATTCACAAAATCAACCTAATGGCGATAAGCCTACAATCCCCAAGTCATTAGTGGTACTACTAGGTAGTCGCCATATTGACTTTGGCATTGTCGATATATTATTCGCTTAATAGTAGGGTTTAGGTCGCCCTACAACCATTATTGTACGTTACTCTATTTCGCCATTTCCGACAATTGGATGCTTCTTTCTCCCACTGAGCTAAGCGTAGATGTCTCTCGGGCTCACAAACCGGACACTCTACATACTCTCTCAAATCTGCCACACGCAGTTCCAAGGTCCTCGGTGCTCCCAAAATTCTCCCCGAACATATATACACAAAGAAAACGTCATGAAGTAACCTAATACATAAACGAAACTTGAAACAGATAGATGAACGAGAAATAAAATGTCAATACCGACATCGCAGCATGTTGGCATGCGATGATAATAGGCTTACCTTTAGCCTAATCAAAGAAATGGAGGTACATAATCGAAGAAGCTACGATCTCAACGACACACTCACTATTGAGTTTCGCTAGCCGGATCAAAGGAACCAAGCTCTCAAAGCTCTCTCACGTCTCTAGCCTCTGTATATGTTAAGTTACTTTCTCTCTTTATTCTCACATCTGAAAGCTCTCTATTTCATGACTATGTTAAGTTACTTAAGAATAAGGAAACTTGAAATTTTGTTTAATATCCAACACAACTTGTTCGCGGCAATATCTAGCTCTAGGTTAGGTGATTCATCAAGGATTTTGACTAGGCTTATACGGTTTACAAAAAGGTGAGAAAAGGTGAGAATGTTTCAAGTAGGAGGTGTCCTTTAAATGAAGTTTATCAGAGTCAAGAAAAAGGTGTTACATGGTTAGCTAGTCAACCTTCAAAGTAGGAGGTGTGTTGCTAGGATTTCATGCTAATCTAATATATATAATACTTATTCATTCTTTACCACAAACTGGTCATCATTCTAACATGCAAGTTACATACTAGTTAGCTTATAGAACTAGAATTTATTTTAGTTAGTTTAGCTTAAGTAATAATTTAAGTACATATAAAACTAAGTCATTTGTTTTAATTAAATTCAATTAGTTTAAATAATATTTCAACTTGTGGTCTTACTAATTTAGTTCATTAAATTTATGTCACCATGAAACATAGCTAATTATTCCTAGTTAGTGATTAGCTAAACTTAAATAGCCTTAACTAGCTAATAAATTGAGATTAGTGTTGAATTTCACCTTACTGTAACTGTAATGAGCTCTGTTAGGGTTTCTGCTTGCATGAGGGTTTAGGGTTTACATGATCCAATCTTTCTCCATGGCCGATGTTGCTTTATAGCAGTTCATGTTTCCCGAATCCTTTGCTCATCCTACTCGCCCTCCTCCTTCTTCTCATCCTTCTCCCGTCTCCATCATCTTCCTCTCCTTCTGCTTAGCAACATTCCATTCCGGTGCAACGAAAGTCCTTGGCGCATGCTTTGCGCAACTCATGTGATGTCCCCTACAACCAATTGCCTAGGCCATGCCTCAAATGAGATGCTCTTTCCATTAAAATTCCAGAAGAGGAATACAAAGCTGTTAGGGAAGAATGTAAGATGCATCTTCATGGTCGATTGATCTTGTCAAAAGGAGATACCTCTATCAAGAACCATGACTTGCGGTCCAAGCTATCTCTTGTTTGGAAACCGTTAGGACAATGGGGGGTGATTTCACTTGGAAAAGGGTTTTATGAATTTTATTTCTCCTCAATGGATGATTTGCGTAGTGTGCAGGCCATTGGAGTTTGGAACTTGAAGCCAGGAAACCTTCGCTTATTCCCTTGGATTAAGGATTTCATTCCTGATTTATAGTGGAATTCAAATGCTCAGTGCTGGGTGAGGTTATTTGGATTGCCACAAGAGTATTGGAGGCCAAGGACAATCTTTGCAATTGCTGGAAGCATTGGCATTCCAATTTGTCTAGATCATGCAACAAACTAGAGGACCTTTGGGCACTTTGCTCAGGTTCTAGTGGATATAGACCTTAAAAAGTGTTTACATGATCAAATATTGGTGGAGAGGGAGGGTTTTACTTTCTTTGTCAGATTAGAATATGAAAAACTTCCCCCATTTTTTTTATCATTGCCAATTCATCGGTCATTCTATAGATGTTTGCAAGAAACAGTTGTTTAAGGTTAATGGTCAATATCAGCCTCTTCAGAAGGAGAAAGCCACTGCATGGAATCGAAGGACTATTTTTGTTCCAAAGCAAAAAGCTGATAAGAAAATAAATAATGATTGTGAATTTCTTTATGACAAGGTGAATGGAGAGGATGTTAATTGTTTGATAGATAATCAAGAAAATGATCATTAGGTTGTTTGAGGCAAGTCTGTTGCTAACTATCAGGATCAATCCCAAGGCCAGCCTTAGCATATTCTTCATAAAGATCAAGATTTTTCTTGTGATATAGCAATTGAGAATCTTCAGGAATTACAAACTGCAAATTCTGCAGGTAGGAGAGTGAAATTAAATCCTATTTTTGGATTGCAATCTCAAACAATTGATTTAGTGGAAGACTCAAATGTGGAAACAAAATATGATGAATCTATTCATCCCTATTCTCCTAGCTTTTTTTCCAAATATAGCATCTCAGCCATTAGTCCTCAGTCAAAGGAATGTTATTTCAGATTTTTCTAGCTTTGTTCCAAATTCTTCAGTCTCTGGAAAGGATATTCAGATGGTTTTGAATAACAATAATGTCAAAGTGTCCAAGGATATCAGAATCATTGGTTGGCTTTGGAGTGATGAAGTCACTGAGGATCGGGAAGTGGAAGTTAATCATGATCTAGTGAATGTTGATAATTCAGCATATAATTTTTTACAAAAGTTTTGTCTATGTCCCAGAAAAGAAGCAAAAGAAGGCCAGAAGGCAAGCACAAAAGTTTTCAGCTTATAACACCCAAAACAGGGCATATTCTCATGAAAATCCTTTTATTGGAATGCTATGGTAATTGGTAATTCAAAAACTAGATTAGTTTTGGCTGATTTGTGTGTTTCCCATAAGCCTGATTTTGTGTTTATTCTTGAGCCAAAAATAGATTTTGTTCACTTTCCTGCCAATTTCTCAAGAAGACTGAATCTTAAGTTTTTTGTAGCTAACAATAGAGATCCTTTAATTCCTAATTTATGGTGGTTCTGTGCTGCAAACTTGTTCCCTTCAGTGATTGAATCTTCTCGGTAGCATGTTTCTTTTTCAAGTGGTTCATAATAACCTGGTTGATGTATGTCTCGGTGTTTTATGCCTCTACCTCATATACTGAGATAAGAAGGTTATGGTTGGATTTAGCTTCTTTGCAATAATCACATAATGGTCCTTGGTGTTCTATTGGGGACTTCAATGCTATTTTGGATGCTCATGAAAAGAGAGGAGGAAGATTGCCTTTACACCGCTTCTTGTGAGGAATTTCAAGCTTGGTCGACTTATGTAACTTAAGTCATATCATGACTCGAGGAGCTTCTTTTACTTGGTCTTATATGAGAGATCCTGCCAATCATACTAAGCTAAGGTTGGATAGGATTGTATGTAATGACGACTCATTTAATGCTTGGGATAGTGTGTCTTGTTGCACATTAAAAGGAGTTATTCGGATCATTATTATGACACCCTCTACCCTGAACAATTTAATATATATAAAATAAAACATTCATTTATAATAAAGTAAAGTAAAAACATGAGGTAGCGGGTACCACATGTATCAAAACATAACAACACGGAAAAAGAAATATAAAACATAAACAAAAGAAACATAAACCCAAAACCCGATGTCATATATTAGATCTGGTAACCAAATCCGGAAAATACGTCGGAAATAATTACGTAAAGCAAAAATCCTAAACTACGAGCTAGCGGTCTCCTCGGAGTCACTTCTCAACAAGCTGCTCACCCTCCTCTGCATAAACCGAAGTTTTTTAGATGCAAAGAAACAACAGAAGATGGAGAGTAAAAAATCGTTCTATAAACATAATGGCAATAGGGCAGTTAGCAAGATGATCATACAATACATATATATATATATATAAATGTAAACATAACACATAATACAACTTATAGCATAATAATCTCATCCAACATAACCAACAATGCATGCTATGCGGTGCAGTACTACTCCACTACTCTATTATGCATGTGGATCCATAACTAACTAAGGAAGACAACGTCAGACTTACATATCCACATTGGCCACTAAGAACCAACGCCGACAGTTCTACAAACCATGGGTGAACCCCTTGGATAGCCGATGCACCTTACTCTCGGATGCACCACCACGGGGGCGCACGATCCACCTAGATGAATCACCGCAGACGGCCATATCACCTTACTCTCAGACGACCTCCCTTATGTTGCAGCTTCCCCCACTAACATCTCCAATGCATGAATGCATGTACAATAACATCAAACAACATAGCCACTACCTCCGCTTTGACCATTTAGGCATCATAATTTAACACCAGTAACACCTTAACCAATAAGCATCAAGGCTTAACAACACCACCACCTTGACCAATAAGCATCAATGAAACTTTGACCAATAAGCATCAAACTTAGCACCATCAAAACCTTGACCAATAAGTATAAAGGTTTATCAACAACAACACCTTGACCAATAAGAATCAAGGCAACTTTGACCTATAAGCATCAAAGTTTATCAACGTCATGTAACTTATCGCATTCTTGTCTAAACCATTTTAGCATATTTATATTTTATTATCTTTGTTAAGGCTTAATTAGACTATTCATCTTATATTTAATCTGTTTGATGTCTTACTTCATTATAGGAGACAGTTTGGGTGAAGCTACCCTTGTTTCCACTTAATGTCTCATTTTGTTTGGGGCGCACGGTCATCCTGGCCCCCAGCACGGGCGTGCTATTTATCGAGCACCTTACTAGAGCATGGCAGTTCAGATCTAGGCAGAAGATCAATCCCATTAGTTTTTAACTACACCATCACGTATTAATATTGTTCCTCTCATTTAATCTCCATGTCTTGTTATTATTGGGAATTAATTTCATTACTAACATCCCTAAAGCACTCATGGATCAATCATAGGGTCTTAACTACACTGTTGAGCTTTAACCTCACTTATCTTTACTAAAGTTCATGTCTTATGAACATTGGGAATTAATCCTTAATTCTTGCTTGGATACTAATGTACCTATGTCTTTAATTAGAGTCATTATAACAACAACAACATTCATCTCATAACATCAATCATTAAGAATCAATACATTCAATCATGGTATACATCATCATCATCAATAATCATTCACAATTACAACATGCCAAGCATACAGAAAACATAGCTATTCATATGACGAACAACATCAATTAAGCAATTAGCACACAATAGGGTCATGGGTTAACCTTTCATCCTACGCTACCCAAATGCCTACATGTTATACTAATCTCTTCTCCCCATACCTCAATCAAATTATCAAGCCTCGAAGGGATGAGAGTGTCGAATCTAAGCTTTCTTAACTAGTTCCTACCATTACAAATACGAAAGAGTTCACAAAGAGGACCACAACTCCCAAACCCAAGAGAGAATCGAAAAGGGAACAAGAGGTATAGCTTACCTTGAGATCAAAATATAAAGAACAGAAACGAGAATAGCAGAAAAGGTCTGTTTGAGTCTTGTCTCACAAATGCTTGATTACTTCCTCAAGAACGACAATGAAAACACATGGATTAAGCTTCTAAATCAAGAAACCCAATGGGGAAATAAGAAGAACAAGGCACACGAAATTTTACCTTGTTTGCAGCCCAAAATTCAGAATCAAAAGGATAAAGTCGACACTAAAAGAAGCGTGTATCGTCAGCGATGTCCTTCTGGCCAAAAACGGTGAAGAACGATGAATGACGGAAATTCCCTTCAACAATTCTTAAGAACAACTAAGGGAAACACTAAGAATTCCTATGGGCTCTTATTTCTGCTCAAATTGTGTACAGATCGGTATGTTTCACATATATTGAGCTACGAGTGTCAGATTGAGGAGTTCTTGGTGTCTTTAGAAAGCTAAGAGAAATATCTACAATTTAATATTTTGATCAAATCCTAAATTGGACTCTAACATGGTAAAAAGTAAAATGGAAGTTTAGAGACATATTTTGTAGTTATTTTATATAGGATCCTTAGGACATTATGATAAGATCTTAAGAGATAACCAAAAAGAGGCTTCTCCTGTATTAATAAGGACTCAAATCTGATTGATTGAGGGACTAAAATCTAAGAGTTACACTATCTCGACTTAAATATCTCGTAATATCATTCTTCATCACTTATTTATTAATAAAATCACATATTATATATTAACATATTAAAATTACATACAAAATTATATATTCATATAAGATCACACATCAACATACACAATCTCATATTAACGCAAATAATCATATATTAATATACATATTATCATATGTAATAATATATACATACATATATATGTATATGTATAAAAATACTACAACACTAATCACAATTACATTATCAATTATATTAATAACAATACTAACTTCATTAATATTAATAAAATAACAATAAAAAAATTATTAATTAATAATAATAATAATAACGATAACAAAAATAATAATAATCTTATTAAATAATAATAACAATAACAATAACAGCTAGGCATCCATAGTAACATACCCTTATGCGAAAATCAGGGTGTTACAATTATCCCATTCTTTTGGTTATGAAGAAAGGTTCTCAATCTTATCCTTCCTCTTTTAAATTCCATAGCACGTGACTGGATCATTTGGACTGTAGGAGGCTGGTTGCTAAGGTTTGGAGTAGGCCTTTTCATGGTTGTCCAATGTACATTCTCATTCAAAAATTAAAAGCTGTGAAGCAGGAATTGAAGATTTGGAATAAGCAAGTTTTTGGTAATGTACAACTTAGAGTTGAGGCTTCTATTGCTAAAGTGGATTTGGTTCAAGAACGGATTGACCAATCTGGTTTTTCAGAAGCCTTACAACATGATGAATTGGATGCTCAATTAGATTTGAATCAAGCTTTTTCCTTTTAAGAGGCCTTATGGAAGGAGAAAGATAGAATGAAATGGTATTCTCATGGGGATAGAAACACTGCTTTTTTTCACAAGGTAACTAAGATTAGACATGTCTCCAAGCAAATGTCAATTTTAAAGAATGGCAATTCTGTTCTAGAGAATCAAGAGGACATTGAGAGACATGTTCTAGATTTTTATTCCAATTTATATGATTTAGATAATGTTTGCTTGGATAATGGTCATGCAGAATATGTTATTCCTTCTCTGGTTTCCCAAACAGATAACATATTCCTTACTAATGTCCTTCTTGTAACACCTGTTTTCTTGTTTTTACCATTTCTTTGTTTTTACTGTTTTTCAATTATCGGTAGAATTTTAATTGTTTGTAATTTTTATATTAGATCTAGAAAATGATTTTTAATAAAATAAAATCATAATTTTACCCTACCTTATGGCATTAAATGCATGTCATGATGACTTAAATGTGAAAAGTCCAAAATACCCTTAAGCTTGCATTGTAATTTCAAGTGTGCCATGACAACATTTTACCTTATTCTCCCTAGCATACTCACGGCCACATCACCCCAGGAGAACCTTCACCACACATTTGTCAAGATTACTTTCCTAAATATCTAGAGATATTTCCTTACTAACCTAACCTTGGCTTAGTTAACTTCAACCACGGTTTACAAGACAAATTCAATTTGGCTTCTCCATCCTTTGTATGGTTACAAATCAGCCACATCCTTCCATTCACCTCCACCACATATTTTTCATGACTCATCCTAATGATTCATCATAGCCATTAATGGTATTTCTGTTAACCAAGGTGAATCACCATTTAACATAACCAAGGTTTAGTTTATTTTCACCATGGTTCTCATTTAAAGAAGACAATGTCAAATTGATTTCTTCTCCTCCTCTCTTCATTGATCCACGACAGCCACCTCCACACACATTAAGTTTCATTTCATTTCACCTACAACACTAAGTTGACAACTTACTAGGTTATTAAGTTTCAAGAACCAAACTTCATCACTTTGCTTCATTTTTCCAGAACACAAAATGTTCTTCATTATTTCCTTTCATGAAACTCGGCCACCCTCTCTCACACTAATCTTTATTTCATTTCAACTTATCATATTACATGACACAAAATACTTTCATTTCATTTCTCTAAAATCACAAAGTTCTTCCTTTCCATTTCTTCCTCCATGATTTGGCCACCACCATGCCTCCACCTTCCAATTACTCTATTTAAAAACCAAGATCATATTCATCATCCTCTTATCATCCTTGTTCATGAAGTAAAATCCATTCTTTGCTTTCTTTCTTCAAGAATTCAGCCTCCACCTCCAAACAATCATCCAAGAGTTTGTTTCATGAATCAACCATAGATCCATGATCCTCTCATCATTCTGAGCCTTAGTTATCTAATCCAAAAATCCATTTTGAGCTTTCTAAAAAAATGGGTATTTATTTGTCAAGAACATCAATCTCTTGATCATCATCCTTTTGACTTAAGATAAGTGATCTAAGCCTTGATTCCGATCTTTGGTTATGTCTAAGCTTAGTCATATAATCCTTTTGAATTTTGTGTGTTGATCTCTAGGATTTTGGAAGAAAAACCGTGGCCATCCCTAGGAGAACAACATCATTCTTGCTTGTTTTAAGGGATCTACAAGAGGTAAGGGGGAGATTACTACTATCCTACCTTAATGTAGATATATGATGGTTTATTTAATGCATATGTTTTGTAACTCATAAGTGTATATTATTGATTTGTATGTGTGTGATCCTCTTGGAGGATTTGATTTGATGTTTGGTTGTGGTATGATATGTCATATGGTTGTTTTGGTTCCGATGATCTTAAGTTGGAACCATGATTGTTGTTTGCTTGATGTGTTAAGAAAAATGCCTAATATATTTATTTAAGGCCATTCGGCCATAACTGGTTGAGGGAGTTCCATGGGGATTTAATTTGGTTGGATAATTTTTATAAGGAGTGAATGAGTATATAAGAGTATAGAAATTGGTTTGGATTGATTTGGATATGTATGTTAAAAGATATGAATTTTTGAGTCTTTAGGGACTTTTATGCAATTTCTGGAAAATTGCGGGACTGAAATATAAATATGAAAATATGTCACACAATTGAAGTGAATTATAATATAAGACCATAGAAATTGGTTTGGTGTTAATTGGATTAATACATAAAAAGATATAAGCTTTTTAGTAAACAAGGACCTTTTTGCAATTATTGTAAAATATTCGGGGGCAGAAATGTAATTTCTGGAAACATTGAGGGTAACTGAAAAATATTTCTATAGAAGTTGGCTTGGTGTAATTTGAAGTTATAAATAAAATTTATAAGGTTTTAAGTGAATAAGGACCTTTTTGTAATTAATGAAAGTTTAGGGACTAAAATACAATTTTCGAAAATAAATGTTATTGGACAGTAAGAGACTGTTTTTCATACCTATTTAACTGTTCTAAAACTCCAAAATGAGTTTTGGACTATTAGAATTTAAAATCGTTGAAAAATGATTTACGTGTTTTACAAACTTAACGACGTTCGGTCAAGTTTTAGGAATTTTGTATATATGGAAAGGAAACTGTAAAATCAGTATTTCAAAATCTTAATATGAGTATCATAACTTAGATGAGTAATATATTTGAGGTGAAGAATCATATTTTTAAAAGTATGGCTTTTGGGCCTAAAACCAATAAAAGGGCGGCGAAACCGTCGTCAAACATTTTTAAAGATTTTTTAGAAAACAATGATGTAGAGTTTGAAATCAGTATTTTAATACTTTAATATAAGTATGGTAACTTAGGAAAGTAAAGGATTTGAGAAAAATGATTATATGGAATTTAAGTTGAAATACAGTAAAAAACGGTAAAATGATATTTTAAGAGTTTCAACGTTTTTCAAGAAACGGTTTTGATGAATTTAGTACTTATGTACTTGGATGGAATCTGATTTTAAAATGGTTTGGTTTTAACCCAAGGTTTTATTTTTAAAGACAAAAGAGAATTTTAGTTTTCAAGACTAGTATTTCAAGTAAATGGAAAACCTAAGTCGAGGATGACTTAGGGAAAATATGAACTTAATAATTTACGACTTATGGTGAAGCAAGACCATTTGTTGTAAAGTGTTGATCATTCAATATCCATACCTCCATAAGATTTAATGGACTGAGAGTTATTTGATTTTCTTGAAAGCCAAGAGAAAGGCTCAATTAGAAAAGTGTAGAGAAATAAATGATTGGACTGTCGATCCAATTTCATAATGTGTTAGGACTTGTAAGTAAGTTCCTTAAAATATCTTTACACAAACATGATAAGTCTGTTTGAGAACTGTGGATTAGTGAAGAGTCGATAATTTGTACCGAGAATATCGTCCGTTAGCAATTGATGACAAGTGGATTCTGGTGGAATCATGAGGTTATCCGATGGATAGACCAATTGGACGTATTTTGGCAATTTTGCCAACTACATAGTTGATAATATGTTCAAAAAGGTCGTTGTGCCAAGGAAGCTAAGCTTCCCAGTAGTAGACGTTTCATAAAGAGTCCGTTGTTCCATAGAGAGTTTGAGATCACATGTGATTATGATAGTACGTACATTATGATTATGATTATGATTTGAGCCTTGTGTGCCATGATAGCCACACATGGTGCCTGAAGGTGGGCGTAGATGAAACCTGTACTAACCATTCCTTTCCAAAATATCATCTTAGCTCCGATGTTAGAATCAGATATTCCTTAAGACTGTGTAGGAATTAGACTATACGGTTTCAATCAGTTTCTCTCTATTCCTGTCCTCCGATGGACAAACCGTGTCTAGTATACTTGATAAGCTAACTGTCGAGTTTGGTATATTATATTCTTGGAGTTTTGAGTTGCATAATTAAAATGGGAAATAAAAGGAATATAGTATTGTTGTATTATGTACCTATGAGTCGTACCACTGCACGTCTGTCTTATGTGTAAGATAAATGGAATCTCACCTCCTTATTTTATTTTGCCTATGCTGGATGACTATGTGCATTCTGTATTCTTTTGAGAAGTTTGAGACGTCAAGATGTCCCTTGACTGATGCATCGTAGAGATTGAGGTTCGAGCATGTGGACGACATGTTGGAGTTTCTAGTGGACGTCTTCCAGACTTCAGAGGGTTCAAGGCGATGGTATTAGGGTTTCAGTTATGCCTAACCTTTTATTTTATTGAGATAGGCATGATAGTCATTGGTTCTTAAGTTACGGTTTTCCTTTGGAAGGGAAATGACTTAGTCTGAGAGTTACTTTTGTAGTGGCTTTAGTAGTATCTATTGTGGCGACACCCTTAGTGGAATCAAATAGAGTTTCCACTAGATCTCATCAGTTGGGTTTATCCTCCTCACGATGTACGAGAGAGGATTATCTTTTAAATTTTAGTTTGGCCAACTGGGTATGTCTGGGAATTAATGTTACTGTTTATGGAGCTGCGACTCCTAGTATTTCATATTATAGGAGCCGCATCTCCATATCTTTATGTTGAGTCTGTATATCTTTATAGCTTCTATCTATGAGTCGGGTTGGATTTTTATATAAGTGACTTTTGAACTAATAATCTCATTATGATTATGAAATATGTTTTTGAACTTTTACCTTATTCCCAACTAATTATATTTATGACTTATGAAAAAGAAAAATTTCCCCATTCGAATATAGCCAATTTTAATTAAACTACTTTTCGGCCTTAAAATGTCACGTACGATGTAGCGCTCGAGAAGGGTGTTACACCTACTATGGAAGAAGTTAAGGAAGCAGTGTCCTCTTTAGATAGAAACAGTGCCCCAGGTCCTGATGGTTTTGGTGGCAGATTCTATCATGCTTTTTGGGACATACTTGGCACGGATGTGCACAGTTCAGTTTTGTAGTTCTTTGTTCAGGGCTGGATTTTCCCTAATATGAACTCTAATGTTATCACATTGATTCCTAAGTTTGATGGTGCAGATAGAATTGAAAATTATAGGCCAATAGCTCTTGCCAATGTTCAGTTCAAGATCATTTCCAAAGTTCTTGTAGATAGGTTGTCTCTGATTGCGCCCAAAATTATTTCTGATCAGCAAATAGGGTTCATCAAAGGTAGGCATATTTCAAATTGTATATTGATTGCTTCTGAGGCCATAAATATGCCAGACAACAAGCAGTTTGGAGGCAATGTAGCTCTCAAATTTGATTTGAAGAAGGCTTTTGATACATTAGATTGGCAATTCCTCCTTAATGTTCTCAAAGCATTTGGTTTTGATTCTAAATTTTGTAATTGGATAAGTGTTATTCTGCATTCAGCTCATTTGTCAATCAATGTAAATGGTCATGTGGTTGGTTATTTCTCTTGTAAGAGGGGTGTGAGGCAGGGTGATTCACTTTCTCCCCTTTTGTTCTGTTTGACCGAGGAAGTCCTTAGTAGGGGCATTTCCAAATTGGTGGAATCTATTATATTGCAGCATATGGCTAGTTCTAGAGAGTATGTAACTCCCACACATGTTTTATATGCAAATGATATCTTGGTGTTTTGCAAAGGCACAAGAAGAAGTCTTAGTAATTTGAAGAATCTGTTTGAGCTTTATGGTCAGGTTTCTGAACAATATCTTAGCATGGAGAAATGCAGATTTTATGCAGGTGCTATGTCCCTTAGAAGAGTTGCTGAAATTAAGTCTTTCCTTGGCTTTCAAGCAGGCTCTTTGTCTTTCTCTTATTTAGGAGTCCTTTTGTTCAAAGGGAAACCTAAGGCCCTCCACTTGCAGCCTATCATAGACAAAATTAAAACCAATTTGTCTTCATGGAAAAGAACTCTTCTTTCCATCATAGGAAGAGTTCAACTAGTTAAGTCAGTAATTCATGGCATGCTGTCCTATAGTTTTCCCATCTATGTTTGGCCAATTTCCTTGATTAAGATGCTAGATGGTTGGATAACGATCTTCATTTGGTCGGGGGATATCGACAAAAGGAAGTACATTATTGTATCATGGAAGAAAATGTGTGATCCTACAACTGAGGGAGGTCTTGGCATTAGGTCTATTAGATCAATTAATGAGGCTTCAATGCTGAAACTCATATGGGAATTACTTACATCTATAGAGCAATGGGCAGCTTTCCTTAGAGGTAGATTCCTAAGGCATTATAAGCCTATTACTCACCTCTGTTAACTCATCAATTTGGCCAGCATTGAAGAATTGGTTTAATGTGGTGAAAGATAGCAGCACTTGGGTAACTTGTAACACCTAGTTTTTTCGTGTTAAGCCCTTAAGTATGTTTATATGTTGCATGTTGTTAAGTTTGACCTTAAGAACATTTAAAGGGGCTAAGTGGGACTTTCAAAGTGGAAAATCCCTTTCTGCTTTCTGCCACCTGAGCACGGTTGTGCTCATGTACCAGCACGCCCGTGCTTGTTGGTGTGCTCAGTAGCTAAGTGAGCCACGAGCATGGTCGTGCTTAGGGGGAGCATGACCATTTTGGAAACGCGTGTTTTTGATGTTAAAGTTGTGAGCCAGTGCTTAAACGAGCATGACCCCATGCTCACGTTGAGCACGACCGTGCATAGTGGGAGCACAGCCGTGCTTGAGATTAGAGTTTATAAAAAGGAGCCTTTCGTGAGGGTTGCAGTGGAAACCCTCATTTAGACACTTTTAGCAATATTAGTGTGACAGAAACCTCTCCCGTTTCCCTTCCCTTAAACCCTTTGAAGTTCTTGGAGTTCTTAAGTCCTTTTGGGAGAGAAGTCACGCAAGCTACTGTCGATTAAGGTAACGTGATCATCTATTATTCATTGTTTCTTGAATTTGGGATTAATTGGTTATTCTTTTCATGATTGGCCAAGGCTTGAGGAACTCATCGAGCAACTTAAGGGAACGAGAGTAGTTTCACTTACATTTGTCAAGAGGCTTAGATCTTCATACCAGTTATGGGGAGAAGGGATAGTATGAACATGTAGGCATTGGGGGTAGCGTAAGATGAAGGGTTAACCCATGACCCTATTTCTTGCTATTTGTTTAAATGTTGTCTTGCTATATGTTTGTTTATATAGATTTATAATTGACATGTCTAGTTATGAATTATGATGATACGTTGATGCCAGGAATGGATGTTTTATGATGATGATGATGTTATCATATTGTGAATGAGTGTTCGGTTGTTGAAGTTGTTAATAACAACGATAATGTTAATAAGACATTAAAAGATGTTAATAAGGAAACATGAATTAAAGGATTTCGCAACTGCTTATAAAACATGAATATTAAACGAGAGTAACAAGTTAATGATTGATGGTTAGTTAAAAGCCAGTAGGATTTATCCTTGAATGTCCTAGGAAACTTAGAAAGGGTTTCCCAACCCTTTCTGCCCAGATACAGTACAACCATGCTCCAGTAAGCACGGTCGTGCTCAATAGACAGCACGACCGTGCTCCCCTGCTCAGAACAGACGTTAAAGATGGAAAGAGTGGTGTTCCACCCCAATCATTTTCAATGATGTAATAAGACACCAATCGAAGTAAAGACAAGATGAATAACTCAATGGAGACTTAACAAATATAATTAAATACAAACATTAAAGATGGTTAAGCTGGTAACGATGTTTATCGCACGTTGTTGTACCATGGTGCTTAATGGCTAAGGGGGCCTTGATGCTTAATGGTCAAGGTGTTGTTGATGTTGAACCTTGGTGCCTAGTGGCCAAGGGGGCCTCGATTCCAAATGGCCAAGGTGGTGATTGTTTGATTGTGTGTTGTTGTTCCTCACGCATCATGAATTGGAGATGTTAGTGGGGGATGTGCAACATAGGGGAGGTGGTCCGAGAGTAAGGCTATCTAGCAGTCCGCGGTGATTCATCCGAGAGTTAGGTGAATCTGGCCCCCCCGCGGTGTTGCATCCGAGAGTAAGGTGCATCGGCTATCCAAGGGGTTCACCCGTAGTTTGGTGAACTGCCGGTGTTGGTGTTTAATGGCCAATGTGGATATGTAACTCTGAAGTTGACTTCCTGAGGTAGATTGGATCCACATGCATAACGGAGTAGTGGGGTAGTACTGCACCGTATAGCATACATTGTTGCGATGATGCAAATGATATGATTAGGTTATGTATGATGTTATGTTATAACATGCTTTGCTGTGATGTATGCTCATCTTGTAACTACTTCCTTTGCTGTTATGTTTAATGCATGTTTCTTACTCCCCATCTTTTGTTGTTTGCTTTGCATGTACCTTTTTGTTATGCAGAGGACGGTGAGCAGCCTATTGAGAAGTAACTCTGAGGAGTCGCTACTCGTAGTTAGGATTTCTTAGCTTATGTTGTTTATCCGTGATGTTTCTGGATTTTGGTTATACAAGCTCTGTAATGGGACGTCGGGGTTGGGTTTCTTTACGGTTTTAGTTTTGTTATGTTTTCTTTTAATACTTGTTTTATTTTCCGCGTTGTGACGTTGTTTCAATGTGGTACCTTTTACCTTGGTTTTATTGTTATGAAATAATATGCATGTGTTTACTTTATTCCTTTTATGTTATGCCTTTATAAATACATGCGGGTTAGAGGGTTGCACATTTAGTGGTATCAGAGAAGGTCTGTCCTATCTGGCCGTGGTATGAGTCTTCTATGTGCTATTGTTCGAATTGTCTATATTTATTATAGACAATGATGCATAGTAATAGGTATCGATAGTTCTTCCTGCTTGGTTCTATGTATTTAATAGTTGTCTTGGGCAAGTGCAGGAGCAATGGCAATAAGGT
Organism: Sophora flavescens; assembly: GCA_030762895.1. NCBI lineage: Eukaryota > Viridiplantae > Streptophyta > Magnoliopsida > Fabales > Fabaceae > Sophora > Sophora flavescens. Next base: position 135,303,637 of record CM061063.1, on the reverse strand, counting down.
AGGAATGACCAAGCTATCACTGATGCTTTGGCACTGCTTGCCAATGCAATAGGACAGAACCAGAACAACAACAATGGAGGACCAGCTGAGTTTCAGGGTCTGGATAAGTTCCAGCGGAACAACCCGCCTTCGTTCAAGGGAGCTTATGACCCTGAAGGTGCTCTTTTGTGGATGCCGAAGATTGAGAAAATCTTCCGGGCTATGGCGTGCAACGACATTCAAAAAGTCATCTTTGGGACTTTCATCCTAACAGAGGAAGCTGAGAACTAGTGGGAGAATTGTCGCCAGCGTATGGAAGCTGAGGGTACAGTGGTTACTTGGAATGTCTTCAAGGACAGATTCTTGGAGAAGTACTTTCCATCTGACATCCGCGACAAGAAGGAGATGGAGTTCTTGGCTCTGAAGCAAGGGAATATGTTGGTGGGAGAGTATTCTGCGAAGTTTGAGGAGCTTGCTCATTATTACACACCGTATTAGTATTTAACTGACAATCGCTCCAAGTGCGTGAAGTTTGAGGATGGCCTGCATCTGGAGATCAAGCAAGTTATCAGTTATCATGAAATCCGCATCTTTCCGGTCTTAGTAAATAATTGTAAGATTTTTGAGGATGCCTACGAATCCAAAGTGTCAAGCTACAAGAGTTCAGATGCCCAGGGCAATAGGAAGAATGATTAGAAGGACAAGGGAAACCAGCGTCTAGCTCCAGTTGACCGGGACTTCAAGCAAAGTAGCAGAAAGCCATAGTTCTCTTCAGACAAGTTTAGGAGTTGGGATTCTTCTTCTCCTAGACCCATCCAGTGCGGCAAGTGTGGACAGGACCATTATACCGCTCAGTGGAATGAGACAGACGTCATCTGCTTCAAGTGTGGCAAATCTGGCCACATCAGCTAGAATGTGGAGGAACAAAGTCAGAACTGCAGAGTGCTAGCAAGAATTAGAAACCCCAAGCCAATCTATTGAAGACCAGTGGAAGAGTCTTTACTCTTAGTGGAGCTGAGGCCTCCGAGTCCGAGGACTTGATCTAAGGTATGTGCCTCATTGATGGAACTCCTTTAGTTGTGTTGTTTGATTCGGGTGCGACTCACTCGTTTATATCACATGAATGTGTCAAAAATCTTAAATTGCGTGTGATCCTTCTCGAGTGTGATTTGATTGTTGCCACACCCACAGATAAACCTATTCTTAGTTCACATGCATGCAAGAATTGTCTCATTACTATAGATGGTAGAAACTTTGTTGTTGATCTTGTATGTTTACCCTTGAAAGAACTTGATGTTATTCTTGGTATGGACTGGTTATCTACCAACCATGTCCTCTTGAACTGTTTTGATAAAACCATAGTTTTTGGAACTTTTGTGGAGTCTAAGGATCCAAGATTTCTCTCTGTCAACCAAGTTAAGGCTTATATGAAAGAAGAGGCCTAAGTTTACATGATGTTATCTTCCGTGGAAATAGAGAGCAAGCCTGATGTTGGAAATGTGCCAATAGTGAGAGTTTCCTGAAGTGTTCCCTGGGGATGTTTATGAGTTACCCCCTGAGAGAGATGTTGAGTTTACCGTAGAGTTAGTACCGGGAACGAGACCCATATCCATAGCACCTTATAGGATGTCTCCTCTAGAACTAGTAGAGTTGAAGAAACAGTTGGAGGAACTGATTCAAAAACAGTTCCTTAGGCCTAGAGTGTTCACACGGGGAGCACCAGTGTTGTTAGTGAAGAAGAAGGATGGCAGCATGAGGTTGTGTGTTTACTATCAGCAACTCAACAAAGTGACCGTTAAGAATAGGTAACCCCTCTCTAGGATTGATGATCTTATGGACCGGTTGATAGGAGCTTGTGTTTTCTCCAAGATAGATTTGAGGTTAAAATACCATCAGATACGGGTTAAGTCTGAGGACATCCCAAAGACTGCATTTTGGACGCGATATGGTGTCTATGAGAATTTGGTTATGCCCTTTGGTGTGAATAATGCTCCTGCTGTGTTCATGGATTATATGAACAAGACCTTTCTCCCTTACTTGGATAAGTTTGTGGTGGTTTTCATAGATGACATCTTAGTGTACTCCAAGACCAAGGAGGAACACTTGAGGGTTGTCTTGCAGACCATTAAAGAGAAACAGTTGTATGCTAAGTTGTCTACGTGAGAGTTTTGGATAGAAGAGGTGAGTTTCTTAGGACATGCCATCTCCAAAGGTGGAATAGTCGTGGATCCGGTTAAGGTAGAGACTGTTCTCCACTGGAAGCACCAAAGTCAGTGACCGAAATTAGGAGTTCTTGAGTTTAGCAGGGTACTATAGACGGTTTCTCTAATATAGCTTTACCCTTAACCAGTCTCACTAAGAAAGGACAACTCTTTATGTGGGACGCTAAGTGTGAGGAAAGTTTACGAACCTTGAAGGATAGGTTAACATTAGCACCAGTGTTAGTTTTGCGCAATCCTAGTGAACCTTTCGTAGTCTACTGCGATGCTTCTAAGCAAGTTTTAGGTGGAGTGATCTGGAGGCATTATCTTTATGGAGCTAGGTTTGAGGTCTTTAGTGATCATAAGAGCTTGAAATACCTGTTTGACCAGAAAGAGTTGAATATGAGCCAACGTAGGTAGATTGAATTTCTTAAGGAATATGATTTTGAGTTGACTTACCACCCAGGAAAAGCCAATGTGGTGGCAGATGTTTTAAGTAGAAAGACCTTGCATGTCTCAGCCTTGATGGTTAGAGAAATGGATTTGATTAAGGAGTTTAGAGACTTGAGCTTAGCATGGGAAGTTACTCCTAAGAATATTAGGCTTGGAACATTGAAGATTACAAACAGTTTGATGGATATTAGGGAAGTCAGAAGATAGATGTTTACCTCTTAAGTCAAAGAGAGCTGCTTGCTCAGGGTATAGACCTTAGTTTTAAGGAAGGAAGTGATGGAGTTTTGAGGTTTCAGGATAGAGTATGCATACCAGATGTTCTTGAGCTTAGGAAGTTGATCCTTGAGGAAGGACATAGGAGTGGGTCGAGTGTTCACCAGTGCCACTAAGATGTATCAGGATTTAAAGCGAATGTTTTGGTGGCGTAGGATGAAAAAGGATGTGACTGAGTTTGTCTATGCGTGCTTAGTATGTCAGAAAGCTAAGATGAAAAACCAAAAGCCTTCAGGTAAGATGCAAACTTTGAGTATCCCAGAATGGAAATGGCATAGTATCTCTATGGACTTTGTGTCTGGACTCCCTAGGACTCCAGTAGGTTGTAAAGCTATCTGGGTTGTTGTGGATAGGTTGATTAAATCTGCCTATTTCATCCCTATGAATATGGAATATCCCTTAGAGAAGTTGACTAGGTTGTACATCAAGAAAATAGTTAGGTTACATGGTGTGCCCTCTAGCATAGTATCAGATAGATACCCTAGATTTACCTCTAGGTTCTGGAATAGTTTGCATGAGGCTTTAGGGACCAAGCTTAGACTGAGTTCAGCTTATCACCCACAGACTATTGGCAGGACTGTCCCAGGCATTATTAATATTATTATAGTCCCAGCTATAGTTCATGCATTGCATGAGCGCCCTGGCCTTGGGATCAAGGTGTGCACCGACATGTATTGTGAAACTATAGTGCCATTGCTTTACAAGGGCATTCTCCCTCTGCAGATGAGGATGTGCGCCGGGGGACTCGGAGATTTGTCGTTATGGATATCCGGATTTGTGGCCATACATGATCATACACATTGCATCATGATGGAGGGTAGAGGAGAATAATAGACGTTTCGAGGATGGTTATGCTTATATATATATATACATACAAAATTGTATGGAGACCGATGTTAGTGTGCTGTTATGGATTTAAATGTTGCTAAACACTTTTCATGTTTGACATTAAATAGTTTCTTATCCTCTTTCTGTTTTTCCTTGTATGTTGTTTTCTTGACTGTTTTACCTTAGACCCGGATCGCGTTGATGGCACACTGGGATTACCCGTGGATGACTCAGCTGATAGGGTCCCTCCTCACGGGAACTTTTGAGTTTGAGTTTGTGGATCCCAACGGGTGGCTGGTGGACCCAGTCACTCACTTTGCGGTATATACAGGTCCAGTCTCGGTGACTACCGGATTCGGACAGGGAGCTTCTTTGGGTTTGGTTGGTACCTTCCAAGTTAGTCAAACTTTTCCCTTCCCTATTGGATTTCCGGATGCACAGTTGCCGCCGATGCAGGAGATGGCCCCCGTTCACTTCCTAGTACCCTTTAAACCTGCACAAGGGTGCAACAAAGACCAAAGACCCGCACCGAACCTGTTCTTGCACCAGTTCTAGAGGAGGACCCGGTAGTACTAGTTCTTGATCTGATGCCTGTCCCGAAGGCACCAACACTTCCCGAGGTTAGAGCGACAGGGTCGGAGTCCTTCAGAGTGTCCTCTAGGTTACCATCATGAGATAGTAGGGCATACGGCGGTTGTTCGGGAGGTCTTGAGAGAGGAGCTCTTCCAAATGTAGCGGAGGAGTAAGCGGGACCGTCGAGACCCGAGGTGTCGGCCGAGGGTAGTAGTTTGTGATGGCTCGGGACAGTGCTATATATATAGGTTTGTGAGAGGTTTTAATGTACTTTTGATAGGGGACTGGGTGTTGAGAGTTGGCGAGGCTTCTTCTGTTCCAGTCTTTTGATGTATTTTTATTTTCTACCAGTCTGTATATATTCGGGATCCTACTGATGGGATTCTCTTGAAAGTAATGTATGTTGTGTATCTCTATATGTATATATACATGTGTGTGTTGTTAATGATTGTTTTATTTAAGTTTTAAAATTTTCGTTGTTTTAATTTAATCGCTTCACGCTAATTCTACGATGAGATTCTATTTAATTCGGGTTTTTCTTTAATGGGACGCCGTGGTTCATTTTGTGGTATCAGAGAAGTTCGATTCTAATCGGACTGTGAGTTAGGGTATACTGGCCATTTTAGTTAAATCCACATCGAATGACAACTATGCTTAGAAGTTGGGTAGTGAGTGCGGAACTGACATTTGTATGACATATAGTATTTATATACCAGTTTTATGTAGTATTATATGTCATATTAATGTGGGCTAATGATTTCTTTTAACAGGATCATGGAACGAGGCAGGAGTAGAGGATGTGGTAGACATGGTGGTGGTAAAGCTACAGAGGGGGACCCTAGAGTGGGTAATGAGGATGATTATCAGCCTGAGGTAGGAGCTGGAGGTGGAGGGGAGTCATTCGAGACTCTCCAGACTATCCGTGAGTTAGCATCCATTCTTTTGCAGCAGCGCATGCAACGCTCGAGAGGATCTGAGAGAGATGTGGAGTTATAGGAGCATTTGGATAGGAGGAGGAGGGTGAGGTTGAGGATGCAAGATTGGCTACCTTCCTGAAAGGGAAGCCACCCCAGTTTCGAGGAGACTATGATCCAGAACGAGCTGATTGGTGGTTCAGGAGCTCGAGAAGATTTTGATACCATGAGGTGCAGAGACGACATGAAGGTGGCAGAGTCATGGTGGAGAGGCAAATGAAGGTTGCTTGAGGTAGAGGGTAGGTTGATTTACTGGGAGTTGTTTCGAGATTGTTTCTTTGAGAAGTAATTTCCGTGGTTGGTCAGACGCGAGAAGGAGAGGGAGTTCATGAGCCTCTGATAGGGGGACATGTCAGTTGGTGACTATGCAGACAGATTTGAGGCCTTGATACAATTTTGAGTTCTATCAGAGGTTTCCAGACGAGGATTGGATGTGCCGGAGGTTTGAGGAGGGTTTGCGACAAGAGCTGAGGAGGGCAATAGTGGCCTTGGACATTCTGAGTTTTCCAGAGTTGGTAGAGAGGTGTAGTTCCATTGAGAGTATGGACCAGAGGCATGCTGCAGAGCTGAGGCAGCAGCAGAGTGGAGGTCCTACTAGGGCAGGCCATCAGAGGATAGGGGATAAAGGTTCTCAGTGGAGGAGAGGACCTTATACCAGGACAGCACAGAGTGTTCAAACACCTACAGCAGCAACACCAGTTAGCAGAGAGGACCAACAACAGAGAGGCCCAGTTTGTTTCAAATGCGGAGGTCCGCATTATATCATGGAGTGTCCGGAGAGATCTGGTTGTTTCATCTGTGGAAAACCACGTCATTTTGCTAGGGAGTGCAGGCAGAGAGGAGGACAACAGCAGTCAGCTGTCGGCAGAGCAGTCGATACTTCCAAAGGTGGAGCTGGGATAGGAGTTCAAGTGACAGGACGATAGACGGCCAGACCTCAGGAATCAGGGAGGGCGTTTACCGTGAGAGGAGCTGAATCCTCTTAATCGGTAGATCTTATTTAAGGTATATGTTTAATATATGGCAGACTCTCGTCTGTGTTGTTTGACTCAGGCGCTACACATTCGTTTGTTTCCCATGAGTGTGTGGATCACTTGCATTTACCCGTTTCCTAGTTACCATATACTCTTACAGTATCTACCCCGACAAATGATCCCTTGATTACTATGTCTGTTTGCCTACAGTGTCCTATAGTTGTTGAAAATAGGACATTCCTTGTAGATCTCATCCATTTGCCTATGCAACAGATAGATATTATTCTTGGCATGGATTGGCTTTTCGTGCTAACCATGTAGTGTTAGATTGTGCCCGAAAGACGCTATCTTTTCTTGAGCCTTCTAGCATAGTATTTGCCAATGAAGGAGTATCTATGAGGAGTAGCGATTCTCGGCGGTATGTGATGATTTTATCTTTGGAAGCTAAGGAGACTCAGGGTATAGATTATATGGCTATCGTGAGAGAGTTTCCTGAGGTTTTTCCTCCTGATGTTCCAGGTTTGCCACCAGAGAGGGAAGTTGAATTCACTATAGATCTCATACCAGGGACATGACCTATATCAGAAGCTCCTAATTGGATGTCACCTGTAGAGTTGGCAGAGTTGAAGAAACAATTGGATGATATGATGAAGAAAGAATTCATCAGACCTAGTGTTTCACCCTGGAGAGCACCAGTGTTGTTTGTGAAGAAGAAGGACGGAAGTTCTAGGTTGTGTGCGATTCTCGGTAGATAAACAAGGTTACAATTTAGAATAAGTATCTGTTGCCTAGGATAGATGATCTGATGGATCAGTTGAAGGGAGCTGCGGTGTTTTCTAAGATTGATTTAAGATCAGGATAGCATCAGATTAGGGTGAAGAAGGAGGATATACCTAAGACAGCTTTCAGGACGAGGTTTGTACACTATGAGTACTTGGTTATGCCGTTTGTTATGACTAATGCTCCAGCAGTTTTCATGGACTACGTGAGTAGGATCTTTAGACCGTTCCTCGACAAGTTTGTAGTGTTGTTCATAGATGATATTATTATCTATTCTCGTTCTGATAAGAGCATAAGGAACACCTGAGAGTTGTGTTGCAATTATTGAAAGATAGACAGTTGTACGCTAAGCTATCCAAGTGTGAATTTTGGTTAGAGGAAGTGCAGTTTTTAGGTCATATAATCAATAAGGAGGGGATAGTCGTTGATCCATTTAAGGTAGAGGTTGTGATTAAATGGAAGAGGCCTAAGTCAGTGAGAAGAGAGTATGGCGTTTGTTTGGAAAGAAAAGTGTGAAGAGAGTTTTTATAAGTTGAAAGAAAAGTTGACTACATCTCCAGCGTTGACGTTACCAGATCCTTTAGGACAGTTTGACGTATATTGTGATACGTCAAATCAAGGGTTGGGTTGTGTTTTGATTCAAGAGGGAAGAGTTGTGGCTTACGCTTCCCGACAGTTGGGAATTCATGAAAGGAATTATCCGACTCATGATCTGGAGTTAGCAGCGATAGTGTTTGCATTTAAGATATGGTGACACTATCTCTATGGAGCCAAGTTCGTTGTGTTCAGCGATCACAAGATTTTGAAGTATTTGTTTGATCAGAAGGAGCTGAACATGAGGCAACGTAGATGGATGGAATTTGTTAAGGATTATGAATTCGATCTTCAATACCATCCTTGGAAGGCAAATGTAGTGGCATATGCACTGAGTAGGAAATCTTTGCATGTATCCGCAATTATGGTGAAGGAAATGGAATTAATTGAACAGTTTAGAGATATGAACCTAGGTATGGATTTGACTGAGGATAGAATGTGCTTAGGTATGATCACCATCAGTAGTTAGTTTCTGAGAGATCTTAAGGTTAGGCAGGGTCAAGACGAATATCTACAAGAGGTGAGTCGAGACATAGATGAGGGTAAGGTTTCAGAGTTTAGGAGAGGATTCGATGGTGTGTTGAGGTTTAGAGACCGGATATGTGTTCCAGGGGATTTGGAGTTTAGGAAGATGATCTTAAAGGAGGCACATAAGAGTAAGTTGAGTTTTCACCCAGGAGCCACCAAGATGTATCAAGACTTGAAGAAAATGTTTTGGTGGCTAAATATGAAGAAAGAAGTGGTGGAGTATGTTCTATCATGTTTGGTCTGTCAGAAAGCTAAGATAGAGCATCAGAAGCCTGTAGGTTTGTTGCAGTCTTTGGATATCCCAGAATGGAAATATGATAGTATTGCCATGGACTTTGTGGTTGGACTACCATGAACTTCGAAGAAGTTTGATGCGATTTGGGTTATCATTGATAGGTTAACGAAGTGGACTCACTTCTTACCTATTGATGAGAGATACAGTCTTGAAAAGTTGACCCAGACCTATATCAAGGAAGTTGTGAGGTTGCACGGGGTGCAGTATAGTATTGTCTCCGACCGAGATCCTAGAATTACATCTAGATTTTGGAGATAGTTACACAATGCTTTGGGAACCAAGTTGAGGATGAGTTCAACATATCATCCACAGACGGATGGGCAGTCAGAGAGAACAATTCAATCATTGGAGGATCTTTTAAGAGCCTGTGTGTTGGAACATGTTGGCAGTTGGGATGAATTCCTACCTTTGATTGAGTTCACTTACAATAACAGTTTCCACAGCAATATAGGGATGGCTCCATACGAGGCTTTGTACTGGAGAAAGTGATTGACTTCGTTGTGTTGGTATGAGACTGGCGAGAGCCAAGTGTTGGGTCCTGATGTGGTACAACAGACAACAGAACAAATCAGGAAAATAAGAGAGAAAATGAAGGAAGCACAGGATAGGCAGAAGAGCTACAAAAACAAGAGGAGGAGACCCTTAGAGCTTCGGGAAGGTGATCACGTGTTTTTGAGAGTCACTCCGAAGACTGGAATTGGCAGAGCTATAAAGTCTAGAAAGCTTACCCCTCAATTCATTGGACCTTTTCAGATCCTTTGTTGGATTGGTCCAGTAGCTTACCAGATAGCCTTAACCCCAAACCTTTCTAGCCTTCATGATGTCTTTCATGTTTCCCAGTTAAGAAAATATTATCCAGATCCTTCTCATGTCATTGTGCTTGAGTCCATACAACTCCGAGAGAATCTAGAAAATGAGGCTTTACCGATTAAGATTGTAGATAGAAGGATTAAAGAACTTCGTGGTAAATAGATTCCCTTGGTTAAGGTCATATGGCATGTTGTTACTGGAGATGCTACTTGGGAGCGTGAGACGAGATATGCGAGTTAGTATCCCCATTTGTTTTTAAGGGGGGTAGAAATGTAACAGCCGTGATTTATGTTTTGCTTATGTAAGAGGATTAGGTTTAAGACTTGGATTACATAGTTAAGATGTTGTTTGAGATATAGGAACCTTTTCATGGAAAGTATGCAGCCATCTAGAGTGAGATTGAACGTAAAAACAACTTAGGTTTTTCTCGATTATCGTCTATAAGGCACATGAGTGTGAAACAAGAAATTTGGAGTTAAGATTGAGGTTAGGCATTTTTAATGGTTTGAGGTTTCTTATTAGGTCTTGATGAGCCTATATCTCAAATTTGAGGTCAAACGGACGTCGAACGGACCCAGAACACGATAAAACGTTCTCTGGTCAATGGTCAACCCTCAAGCGTGGTAAACCCAACGCTCAGCGTCCTGAACGCTCAAGCATGGGTTCCTTAGCGCTTAAGCATTCTGGTCAATCAGACAAGGGTCGGTGTTGACTGCCACGTGTCAATCAGGGCTTACGTGGCATCTCAGGATTGGTTACATGGCAAGGTGGCCTACCTGCCTCCAACACTCGAGCGTGGAGAAGCCAACGCTCAAGCGTGGGAGCTCTTAAGCGCTAGGGTTCTAGCGCTTGAGCGTTGATGTGTGACTTAGCAAAAATAAAAGACTTAAGTGAACTTAAGTTCACTTGAGTCATTAGAAGCAAACAGAGTGCGGAAGTTAGAGAGAGGGGCAGAGAACATAAGGGAGGTTTAGAGAGAGATAGAGAGGGAAAGTTTGAGAGAGAAGGAGTCTCGGCTTCGTTATCGACTTGTTTGATAATCCCATTACGATTCCGAGCCCGTGGTTGCGATCGTGGCGGCGACACCTTCACTTCCCTATCCTTCTTTTCTTTTATATTGAAGGTAATTCCAACCCTTTTATATCAAAATGCCGTTCGTTACTGTATTTTAATTATCTTTAGTTCCGGTTATCGGATTTCAACTCCGTCTTCATGGTAGGACTCCTTGTAATACTCTTCACAATGTGATATTTAGGTGAAATTTCGGAGACTCGGAGACCTTAGTTCCTTGCGTGGCAGATTCGATATGAGTCGAGGAGGACTCGTTATGTAGCATTCATTTACCATACGACTTTCTAGGTGGGGGAAAGAAGCCATCTAACGTCGGAAACGACAAAGTGGCATTTATTTCGATAATGGCGTAGGGCGACCAAAAGCCTACTGGAGAGCGAGTAAATGACAATGTCAATATCACATTGGGGACTACTTAGTGGTACCAATGATGATATTGGAATTGTATATTTATTGCCGTTACGTATAAATATATATTATTTTATTAGTGTGGTTGACTGTTTTAACTATTTGACTGTCATTGGTATGCTATTGATATATGTTGAGTTGACTGGAAATATTATGATTATTGGACTACTTAGATAAAATTATATTCTATTACTTTATTATTATTATGAAATATGGAGATGATTGGAATGATGACATGTTGGTATGAATGTAATTATTGTGCTTAGGGATTTTTCTCCGTGATGAAACATGATGAGTTATAGTGATGTATGTGGGGGTTCATAATACATGTGTTCAGTAGTGCCGAACCCAGATGATTATTATGATATTGAAATGATATTGATGAGATATGAGTATTGTTGAGGTTAATTATAAGACATTGATGAGAGGTTCAGGCACTAGGGGATGACCGAGAGATGGTATGTGATATTTTCATATGCACTAGGGGTTTAATTCCCTGAGGGATGTATTCCTGTGGTTCACACTATTGGCAGGACCTTCCCAGACATTATTATTATTGTAGTCGCAGCTATAGTTCATGCATTGCATGAGCGCCCTGGCTATGGGATCAAGATGTACACCGACGTGTATTGTGAAACTAGAGTGCCATTGCTTTGCAAGGTCATTCTCCCTCCACGGACGAGGATGTGTGCCGGGGACTCTGGAGTCGTGTCGTTATGGATATCCGGATATGTGGTCGTACATGATCATACACATTGCATTGCATTGCATCATGATGGAGGGTAGAGGAGAATAATAGACGTTTCCAGGATGGTTGTGCTTATATATATATATATACATAATTGTATGGAGAGGGATGTTAGTGTGTTGTTATTGTTTTAAATGTTGCTAAACCCTTTTCACATTTGACGTTAAATAGTTTCTTATCCCTTTCTGTTTTTCCTAGTATGTTGTTTTCTTTACTGTTTTAGCTTAGACCTGGATCGCATTAATGGCACACTGGGATTACCCGTGGATGACTCAGCCGGAAGGGTTCCCCCTCACAGGGACTTTTGAGTTTGAGTTTGTGGATCCCAACAGGTGGCTAGTGGACCTAGACACTCGCTTTGCGGTATATACGGGTCCAGTCTCGGTGACTCTAGGATTCGGACGAGGGAGCTCCTTTGGGTTTGGTTGGTACCTTCCTAGCCGCCAAGCGTTTCCCCTTCCCTATCGGATCTCCGGATGCCACGATTCCGTCGATGCGGGGAGATGGCCCGCGTTCCCTTCCTAGTACCCTTTGAGGTACCGCACGAGACCGCGCACAGACCACGACACGTCTGCGGAGCACTGTTACCAATTCGAGAGGAGGACCCGATAGTACCAGTTCTTGATCCGATGCACATGTCCGGAGGCACCCGCACTTCTCGAGGTTAGAGCGACAGGGTCGGAGTCCTCCAGAGTGTTCTCCAGGTTACCATCCAGGGATAGCAGGGTATACCGACGGTTGTTCCAGAGGTCTTCAGAGAGGAGCTCTTCCAGCGGTAGCGGAGGAATAGTGGGACCGTCGAGACCCCGGGGTGTCTTCTAGGACAGTAATTTGTCATGGCTTAGGCCAATGCTATATGTATAGATGTGTGTGAGGTTTTGATGTACTTTTGAGAGGGGACTGGGTGTTGAGAGTTGGCGAGGTATCTTCTGTTCGAGTCTTTTGATGTATTTTTATTTTCTACCAGTCTGTATATATTCGGGATCCTACTGATGGGATTCCCTTGACAGTACTGTATGTTGCGTATCTCTATATGTACATATACATGTGGGTGTTGTTAATGATTGTTTTGTTTGTTTCAAAATTTACGTTGTTTTAATTTAACCGCTTAACGCTAATTCTACGATTAGGTTCTAATTAATTTGGGTTTTTCTTTAATGGGGCGTCTCATAGGACACCTCTGTGTTGGAATGAACCTGGTGAGAATTGTCGGTAGTGGCTACGGTCTCAAGAGGGGGGCTGAATTGAGATATTGAAAACTTTTTCAACAATTTAAAGCAAAACAGTGTTTCTTTAAAGAAAATTGGTTTTTACTCAATTTTAATTCCCAAGAATCTGGTTATGGAACAAGTAATGATGACAAGAAGAACTATAAGTAGTAACAACAGATTTTAACACAAATTGCAGATTAAAGATTCAAGTTAACAAGTATGGAGTTTAGGGATGAGAAGAACACGCAAACCGATTTATCCTGGTTCGGCTACCTCCTCCGGTAAGCCTACATCCAGTCCCACACCTCTGTGGTTTTCTCCACTATAATCAACAATTACACAATTCTAATTACATCAATACAAGGATAACCTCCTTGCTTGAAAAATCACCAGAAAGCACACTAGCTTTTCTATACCCAAGGATCCCTTCTATCCTTGTTAAATCCTAAGAGATACCCTCTCTTAGTCACACTAATTCACGAAAAGAATTGAGTAGAAGTATGACTCTAAAAGTCTGATTATACAAATTGAAGTTCTAACTACTATCACACTTTTCTCAGAGATGAAGCACTTTTGGATCTTTCGTAGTTTCACAATTAGAATGAGTTGTGTTTATTGTATGTGTTGTATTGTTGAAAGTGTTCCTTTGATCCCTCTTTATATAGAAGACAAATTATAGTCGTTGGGATCATTTGAAATAGATTTGGATCTGATTTAACAAAATCTGCTTTCTTGATTCTTGTTCTTGAAATGAGATTCTGTTGATCTTTGTAGAGTTTGTATCCTTCTTGAAAAATAACCGTTTCCATATGAAAGGATAGCCAAGTCTTTTTTTTTTTTGAATAGTAATATATCCGTGTTTCTTTGAAGAGAAAAATAGCCGCGTCTATTTGCCACGTCAGCGGACGAGAGTACTAGCTCAAGGTAAATGGACGGGCTCCAATTGGTTGACGAGAGTGCTAACACAAGGTGATTGGACGGGCTCCAATTGGTAGACGAGCTTTATATGCCATGTTAGTGGACGGAACTTCTCATTAAGATCTTAGCACGTATCATTAGTAGACGAGCTCCAAGTGCCACTATCAGTAGACGAGCTCTTCTTTTACATCGGTAGACGAGCTCTTCTTTTTACATCAGTAGACGCGTGCTTCTGTTACTTTCAGTGGACGAGCTTCAAGTGCCACGTCAGCAGACGGGCTCTTCTATTTTTTCTGTGGACGCGCTTCATGTTCCACGTCAGCAGACAAGCTCTTCTGTTTCTTTAGTGGATGCGCTTCATGTGCCACGTCAGCAGACGAGCTCTTCTATTTCTTTCAGTGGACGCGCTTCATGTGCTCTTTCAGTGGACGTGTATTTGTTGTGCTTCAATGGACGTGCTTTTGTTGTACTTTCATCTTGTTTTGCTTTGTTGGACGAGCGCTTGTTTTGCTTGATTGGATGTCAGCTTGTTTTGCTCTGTTGGACGAGCGCTTATATTATCCCTGTATTGGACGAGTGCTTGTTTTGCTCTGTTGGACGAGTTATCTTGCATGCAACTTAACACGTAATGAGTGCATAGTCAAAATCAAAGAAACTTATGCAAAATACACTTTGTTTGTCATACATCAAAACATGAATGAGGACTTAGTCTTACAAACTCCCCCTTTTTGATTATGACAAACCTTACCATACTTAACCTTAGTTATTAAGAAATCAGAGTGCAACTATTCAGTAACCATGGTTCTTGAGTCATTTTCGTCCTCCCCATGTGTCATTGATATCTTTCAACAGATCAAGTGTTATCATATCATTATCAAAAAAATAATCTTGCATTTATTTTAAGTTCTAGTATGTCTTTTCAAAACAGTTCATACTTGTGTATCAGAGAGAGAGAAAAAATTGCATATCAGAGAATGCATGGTTCATCTTTATGGTTCATATTTCTCCCCCTTTGTCATTATCAAAAAGAAACTATGGGGAATATTGAAATCAAACTGAAAAACAGTCTTATGTTCATTGATAATAAACCATTTCAGAACTTATGCAATACATCAAAATATCCAAAACACTAAAATCAAAAATAAAATAAAATTACAGACACTTAAGGACACTTAGTCTAAACTGAGACTAGATAAAAGCATCTTGCCCATGTCCTTCATAATTTTCAGCAACTTGTCTTGCCTCTCTTGCCATCTGTTATTAATTATTTTGAGGATCAATTATGCCAAGTTCCCTTCTTATAAAGAAGAAACTCTCCTTATTTATTGGTTTGGTGAATATATCAGCTAATTGCTTGGTTGTAACTATATGTTCAATCACAACATCACCACTTTGAATATGATCCCTAATAAAATGATGCACGATTTCAATATGCTTGGTTCTTGAGTGCATAATTGGGTTCTTTGTTAGATTAATTGCACTAGTATTATCACACTTTATTGGTGTATGATCCAGATAAACACCATAGCACCATAGTCAATTAATTGTTGTTTCATCCATAGGATTTGAGCACAACAACTCCCAGATGCAACATATTCGCCTTGGTGTGGATAAGGCCACACTAGTTTGCTTTTTACTAAACCAGAACACTAGCGAATTTCCTAATAAATGGCATGTTCCACTTGTGCTCTTCCTATCTAACTTGCATCCAGCAAAGTCAAAGTCGGAATATCCTATTAATGTGCAAGTGGATCCCTTGGGATACCACAGCCCCATTTCTTTTGTTCCTAAAAGATACTTCATGATTCTTTTAACTGCGGTAAGATGTGATTCTTTAGGATTAGCTTGATACCTTGCACACATACACACACTAAACATTATATCTGGCCTACTTGCAGTGAGATAAATTAAGGATCCGATAATACCTCTATACTTGGATACATCTATAGATTTTCCATGTTCATCTTTGTCCAAGTAGCAGGCTGGACTCACTGGTATTGTCATTTCCTTTGCGCTTTCGATTCCAAACTGCTTTAGTAGTTCCTTGCAATACTTTGTTTGGCTTACGAAGGTTCCATCTTGACATTGTTTAATTTGAAGTCCAAGAAAGAAGGTAAGTCCTCCCATCATGGACATTTCAAATTCACTTTGCATTAGTTCACCAAATTCCTTGCATAAAGACTCATTAGTAGCACCAAAAATAATGTCATCAACATATATTTGAACAATTAAGATATTGTGTGCTTTTGTTTTAGTAAATAGTGTTGTATCAACTTTTCCTCTTTTAAAGCCTTTCTCTAGGAGAAAATTGCTTAACCTCTCATACCAAGCTCTAGGAGCTTGCTTGAGTCCATAGAAGGCTTTAGTCAGTTTATAGACATGATTTGGGAATTCACTATCAACAAAGCCAGGGGGTTGGCTTACATATACTTCCTCTTGTATTATTCCATTTAAAAAGGCACTTTTCACATCCATTTGGTACAGTTTAAAGTTCATTATACAAGTATAGGCTAAGAGCATTCTTATGGCTTCTAATATAGCTACGGGAGCATATGTTTCATCATAATCAATTCCTTATTCTTGATTGTATCCCTTAGCTACTAGTCTAGCCTTGTTTCTTACTATTATTCCAGTCTCATCCATTTTGTTTCTAAACACCCATTTATTTCCGATTATTTGGTTACTTTTGGGTTTTGGAACTAAATCCCAAACTTTGTTGCTTTTAAATTGATTTAACTCCTCTTGCATTGCAATCATCCAATGTTCATCATTAATGGCATCATCAACACATTTTGGTTCTATTTGAGATACAAACGCCATGGTATTGCAAATATTCCTTAAAGAGTTTCTAGTGGTTACCCCTTTGGTGATCTCACCATTGATATTGTCTAGGGGATGATTCTTTGAAGCTTGCCACTCCTTAGGAAGATTTTCTTGTTGAAGTTCTGCTTGAGGTTCTTTATTGCTTTCGTCATCTTCCTTTTCCTTGTTGCTCTCCTTTCCTTCATCAGATTTCACTTCATCCTCAAGAGTTTGTGCATCGTCAAAAATGTCCTTTCCCAACCTTTTGGGGTTAGACTCATCAAATGTTATGTGAACAGATTCTTCCATCGATAAAGTACGCTTATTAAACACTCTATATGCTTTGCTAGTTAATGAATAACCTAGGAAAATACCCTCATCAGCTTTGGGATCAAATTTCCCAAGATTATCCTTGTCATTATTTAGCACAAAACATTTACAGCCAAAGACATGAAAATGAGAAATGTTAGGTTTTCTTCCCTTGTAAAGCTCATATGGAGTTTTCTTCAAAATTGGCCTTATTAGAACTCTATTCAAAACATAACATGTAGTACTCACAGCATCAGCCCAAAAATACTTTGGTAAATTAGAGTCACTTAATATGGTTCTAGCAATTTCTTCAAGTGACCTATTTTTCCTCTCAACTACTCCATTTTGTTGTGGAGTTCTAGGTGCAGAAAAATTGTGTTTTATACCATGTTCATCACAAAAGTTATCAAACTCCTCATTTTGGAATTCTCCTCCATGGTCACTCCTAATTGAAACAATTTTCACGTCTTTCTCATTTTGAGCAACCTTAGCCATTTTCTTAAAAGCTTTAAAAGCTTCATTCTTTTGTGCTAAGAAAAAGGTCCAAGTGAATCTAGAGAAGTCATCAACAATTACAAGAGCATAGAAATTTCCACCAAAGCTTTTTGTCCTAGAAGGTCCAAAAAGGTCCATGTGTAGCAATTGTCCTCTACTAGTTGAAACAGTGTTTTTAGCCTTAAATGAGGTTTTCACTTGTTTACCCTTTTGGCATGCATCACATAGGCCTTCTTTAACAAACTTTTTATTTGGTAAACCGATTACAAGTTCTTTGGAAATCAATTTATTCAAGTGATCCATATGAATGTGAGATATTCTCCTATGCCAAAGCCAATTTTCATCTTCTTTGGAAATTAAGCAACATGCACCATTGGAAATTACGTTGTCTATGTCTAGCATATAGATGTTATTGATTCTATTTCCAAATAATTTTATGTTATTATCATGAATAGATTCGATCATACACAAATTTGAGTTAAAGTTTACCTTGTAGCCTTTATCACATAATTGGCTTATACTTAGTAGATTGTGTTTGAGTCCTTCCACATAGAGAACATTCTCAATCTTGATTGCTGTACTATTTCCTATTGATCCAAAAACAAGATTTTTTACTTTGTTTTTGTCTCCATAGGTGACATTTCCACCTTCCTTGGGAGTGAAAGATGTAAATTTTGTGATGTCTCCGATCATGTGTTTGGAGCAGCCACTGTCCAAAAACCAGCTTGAGGTTTTGGTCTTCAAACACACCTACAAAACAGATTTTTTTATACTTTCCCTTTAGGTACCCAAATCTGGTTGGGTCCTTTAGTGTTAGTAGCAACATAAGTTCCTTTTGGAACCCAAATTTGTTTAATGCCAACATGAATGTTATTTCTAAGTCTACAAGTAGCAGCTGTATGACCTTTCTTTAGACAATAATAGCATTTAACAAAAGGACTAGTTGAGGAAATAGGTGGAACAAAAAGCTTCTTAAAAGATTTTTCAAGTACCATTGGCTTATATCCAATTCCAGCTTTGTCATACACACCCTTTTGCAGTCCTAATATGGCATTCAAGTTATCTCTACCCAAAGTAAACTTAGATAGAGTTGTGTTCAGTTTTTCAACTTCCTTTTCTAGTGTAGTGCATTTGGTGCAAATTGAACTAGATGCAAGTAATTGTGAATTTTCAGTTTCTAGTTCTTTAAGCTTTATTTGTAAAGATGCATAGTCACTACATTGTTTTGCGATGATCTTCCTAGAAGATATAAGTTGTTTACCAAATTTAACATATTCTTCATGCAATTCATCAAAAGCATCTTGTAACTCATCATAGGTAGGAGAAGAATCATTTACCTCGGTTTCACTATCACTTTGATGATTTTCCATGAGACATAGGTTGGCTTCTTCATTTTCAGATTCACTACTAGTGGAATCCATATCATTTTCTTCCCAAGCTATGTATGTTCTTCTAGGCTTTCTTCCTTTCTTTTCTTTGCTGTCATTCTTCTCATACTTTTCTTTCTTTTGTAGTTTTGGACATTCATTTTTGTAGTGTCCAAGCTTTCCACATTCAAAGCATTTGATTGTTGAGGAAGAGCTTTCACCTTTGTTCGTGTTCTTTTTGGTAGGAAAACTGAATTGCTTCTTGTTTCTATTCTTCTTGATGAATCTTCTAAATTTCCTCACAAGCAATCCCATGTCTTCTTCTTCGGATTCTTCACTTTCATCAAGGTGTTCATCTTCATCACTTTCTATTGATTCTTTGGAGATATGAGCCTTGGAGTGAGAGTCCTTTCTTCTTTTTCTCCTTATCTTCGTGACTTTTCAATCTATTGAGTTCCAATTCGTGTTCTTTCAACTTGCCAAATAGAGTAGCAATCTGCATGGTGTCAAGATCCTTTGCTTCAGCAATTGCAGTAATTTTTTACTGCCATTCATGACTCAAACATCTCATCATCTTGTTAATCTTTTTCTCATCTGTGATTGTATGTCTGATTCCTTCTAGCTGGTTAACAATGTGGGTAAACCTCTTTTGCAGTTCATCTATCTCCTCACCATTCTTCATGTGAAAGAGTTCATATTCATGGACTAGTGCATTCATCCTTGCTCTTTTCACATCGTTGGTTCCTTCATGAATGAGTTGAAGAGTATCCCACATCTGCTTTGCCGTTTTGCAATTGGAGACCCTGAAAAACTGATCATAATTCAAAGCAGCTGTTATAATATTTTTTGCCTTAGCATTATAACCAACACTTTTTTTATCATCATCATTCCAGTCATCTTTTGGTTTAGTTTGTTTATTTCCCTTAGCATCAAGAATAAATGGAACATAGGGACCATTTTCAACAGCATCTAATACATCTAAACCTGCAGCCTCAAGAGAGATAATCATTCTCTCTTTCCAATACATGTATTGGGAGCCATTAAAGGCAGGGGGTCTAGTGAGTGAATCCCCATCACCCAGGATATAATTTGTAGCCATCTCTTGAAGCTGTTGAGCTTTGTAACAAGAGTTTTAGCCCTGATGCCAATTGTTGGTAGTGGCTACGGTCTCAAGAGAGGGGGTGAATTGAGATATTGAAAAGTTTTTCAACAATTTAAAGCAAAACAGAGTTTCTTTAAAGAAAATTGGTTATTACTCAATTTTAATTCCCAAGAATCTGGTTATGGAACAAGTAATGATGAAAAGAAGAATTATAAGTAGTAACAACAGATTTTAACACAGATTGCAGAATAAAGATTCAAATTAACAAGTATGGAGTTTAGGGATGAGAAGAACACGCAAACCGATTTATCCTGGTTCGGCTACCTTTTCTGGTAAGCCTACATCCAGTCCCGCACCTCTATGGTTTTCTCCACTATAATCAACAATTACACAATTCTAATTACAGCAACACAAGGATAACCTCATTGCTTGAAAAATCACCAGAAAGCACACTAGCTTTTCTATACCCAAGGATCCCTTTTATCCTTGTTAAAGCCTAAGAGATACCCTCTCTTAATCACACTAATTCACGAAAAGAATTGAGTAGAAGTATGACTCTAAAAGTCTGATTATACAAATTGAAGTTCTAACTACTATCACACTTTTCTCAAAGATGAAGCACTTTTGGATCTTTCGTAGTTTCACAATCAGAATGAGTTGTGTTTATTGTATGTGTTGTATTGTTGAAAGTGTTCCTTTGATCCCTCTTTATATAGAAGACAAACTATAGCCGTTGGGATCATTTAAAACAGATTTGGATCTGATTTAACAAAATCTGCTTTCTTGATTCTTGTTCTTGAAATGAAATTCTGTTGATCTTTGTAGAGTTTGCGACCTTCTTGAAAAATAACCGTTACCATCTGAAAGGATAGCCAAGTCTTTTTTTTTTGAAGAGTAATATATCCGTGTTTATTTGAAGAGAAAAATAGCCGCGTCTATTTGCCACGTCAGCAGACGAGAGTACTAGCTCAAGGTAATTGGACGGGCTCCAATTGGTAGACGAGAGTGCTAACATAAGGTGATTGGACGGGCTCCAATTGGTAGACGAGCTTTATATGATATGTTAGTGGACGGAGCTTCTCATTAATATCTTAGCGCGTATTATTAGTAGACGAGCTCCAAATGCCACTATCAGTAGACGAGCTCTTCTTTTACATCGGTAGACGAGCTCTTCTTTTTACATCAGTAGACACGCGCTTCTGTTACTTTCAGTGGACGAGCTTCAAGTGCCACGTCAGCAGACGAGCTCTTCTGTTTCTTCTGTGGACGTGCTTCATGTGCCACGTCAGCAGACGAGCTCTTCTGTTTCTTTAGTGGACGCACTTCATATGCCACGTCAGCAGACGAGCTCTTCTGTTTCTCTAGTGGACGTGCTTCTTGTGCTCTTTCAGTGGACGTGTATTTGTTGTACTTCAGTGGACGTGCTTTTGTTGTACTTTCAGCTTGTTTTACTTTGTTGGACGAGCGCTTATATTATCCCTGTACTGGATGAGCGCTTGTTTTGCTTGATTGGATGTCAGCTTGTTTTGCTCTGTTGGACGAGCGCTTATATTATCCCTGTATTGGACGAGCGCTTGTTTTGCTCTGTTGGACGAGTTATCTTGCATGCAACTTAACACGTAATGAGTGCATAGTCAAAATCAAAAAAAACTTATGCAAAATAAACTTTGTTTGTCATACATCAAAACATGAATGAGGTCTTAGTCTTACAAGAATATTATGCGAGGACCCAAAATAGTACAAGAAACCGTAGAGAAAGTGTGGGTGATCCAGGAAAAGATGAGAGTGGCACAAAGTAAGCAAAAGAGCTATCATGATAAGAGGAAGGCTCTCGAATTCCAGGAGGGTGATCATGTGTTCTTGAGAGTTACTCCAACAACTGGGGTCGGTAGAGTAATGAAAGCGAAGAAACTTACTCCCAAATTCATCGGCGCTTACCAAGTTCTAAAAAGAGTTTGCGAAATAGCTTACCAAATAGCCTTACAACCATTCCTATCCAACCTTCATAATGTGTTTCATGTGTCACAATTTTGGAAGTACATTCACGATCCTAGCCATGTGATAGTACCCGACACAATTCAGTAGAAAGAGAACTTGACTTTTGAGGTGCTACCACTTCGGGTTGAGGATCGGAGGGTGAAACAGCTAAAAGGCAGGGAAATTCCCTTGGTTAAAGTAGTTTGGAGTGGGGCTACTGACGAAAGTGCTATATGGGAGCCGGAGAGCAAGATGATGGAAGCGTATCCGCACCTTTTCAATCGAGGTGAGTAGAAATTTCGAGTAAGAAATATTTATAAGGGGTGTGGAATTGTAACACCCCGTTTTTCGTGTTAAGCCCTTAAGTATGTTTATGTGTTGCATGTTGTTAAGTTTGACCTTAGGAACATTTAAAGGGGCTAATTCGGACTTTAAAAGTGGAAAACCCCTTTCTAGCACATGAGCACGGTTGTGCTCATGTACCAGCACGCCCGTGCTTGTTGGCGTGCTCAGTAGCTAAGTGAGCCACGAGCACGGCCGTGCTCAGGGGGAGCACGACCATGTCGGAAACGCATGTTTTTGACATTAAAGTTGTGAGCTTGTGCTTAAATGACCACGATCCCATGCTCACTGAGCACGGCTGTGCTTAGTGAGAGCACGGTCGTACTCGGGATCAGAGTTTATAAAAAGGAGTTTTTCATGAGGGTTGCGGTGGAAACTGTAACACCCCGATTTTCGCTGCTTTGTAATATCGGTAATAAATATATAAATATATATTTTTATCCGAGACTTAGAAAATGATTTTGGATAAACCAAGGTCATTTCCTTGTTATACTTATTTTCATAAGGTTACGGGGAAGTTTTTGGTTGAAAATTCAGACAGAAGCCGGTCTGCCGTTTTCTGTGTTTTCGCTGACAGTAAAAGTTTACTGCTCAGAAAACCAAATTTTAATTCGTGAACGAGATGAAAAATGTTGTTATCGTATTTGCTACGATACAGGAAGTTTTGAAAAATTTAGTGTAAAAATTAAAATATTATATTTGTTGCGGGCGTATACGTCGAGATGTCTCTAGGAAAAGCTTGCGCCAGATGAATCGAGGAGTCGACAATGTAGCAGAGATGATGGATTTGACCGACTTGCCGAGTATTTATGACGAGCTTATCCGGGTCATAATGGCCATAATGGCACATTTATGACAAAGTGAAATTTTCCTATGAAATGACCATTTTGCCCTTGTCTTTTTATGACAATTACAAACCATGCCATTGGAAAATTTGACCAAATCCAACCCAAAACTCACGGCTCCTTCCTCCATTCAAATCACTTGTACATCACTTTTCCTAAGTCATAAATGACATTTATGTTAAGTGGATGAGTTATAAGGCAAAGTCATTCTCTCATCATTATCCCGAAACTTCCACGAAATTATGACTCTTATATGTTCTGAATCTCGGAAAACTTTCAACATGAAAGTTGTTCATATTTCTCTCTTCTTTCCAACGACATAAATATCATAAAAAACGGACTAGTATATTGGGAGATATGTCCAAATTACCGAAACTGCTCTAAATCTTCATCATCTTCATCTTTCTCTCTAAACTTCTCTAGAATACTTAGAAAACCAAGGTTTATTAACCATGATTTGCAAACCAAGATATTTTATCCCTAATATGTGGTGTAGGAGGCAGCCACATCTCTTCAAAATTTAGGACCACATATTTTATTAACCATGATTATACATAAAACCCTAGTTAGGTTACTATTAACTATAGTTAAGTTATTATATTATTTTCTAACTTAACCTTGATCAAATAAACTCAACAATGGTTCTTTTATCTCATCAAACCACACATTTTCTCCTCACACCCACCTATAAACCGTGCCCATCATCCACACTTGGATCATTTTCACTCATTTTCCAACTTCATCATTTTGTCTCTCTCAAAACTTCATGTTCTTCATTTTCTCTCACAAGTTCTTCACTTGTTCTTCATTTGTTCTTCACTTATTCATCATTTATCTCTAACTTAGAAACATAATCTCATGATTCTTCATTCATGAAACTTGTTCCTTAGATCAATAACCATCACTTGATCCATTTTGTTCTTGAATCCATGAACTTTCAAGTTCATCTTTTCTTTCCTTCAAATTCGGCCCATACCCATATATAACCATCCAAACCTTGTTTTGATCTTCTAAGATCATATTCTCACTTATCTAGATGATCTAAACAATTTCTATTTCACATCTCAAGTTTTTCCCCACAAAACACAAAGAACTCCTTAGTGTTCTTGCTAAGGTCATCTTTGTTCTTCAAGTTCTTGAATAAATCTTTTTATTTCAAGGTGAGGAATCTCTCTCTTAATCTTGATATTTTAAGCTTTTCTATTCACAACTTTTATGGATTTATGCTTGTGTTCATCATGTTCTTCATATGAGTCAAAGTTCTTGAAGCTTTCTTCAAAAATTCATAACTAATTCTAGAAAAATCCTTTTGACATGAAACCAATTTCTATGATCTAGATATAATCCCTACTTTATTTATCCAAGAGCATGTGATCAAAATCATTTTCATTCCCTATTAACCATTAAGGGCCGAACCAAGGTAGGAAAATGGGTTTGGTGTTTTGTTGTTTGTTTTGAAAGTTAGTACTTGACTTAAGTTCTATAATACATATATAGCTTAAATCCAAGAGCTTGAATCCAACTACATTTCCTAGCTTATTTTCCTAAATGGGCCGAAACCCAAACCCTAAAGGTTAGAAGATTTTGTTTCAAATTTTAGTCTTGTAATAAGTAATCTATGTTAGTTAAGACTCTAGTAACTAGGATCCAAAAGATGGCGTTAAGAAGATAACCTTAAAACTATTTTCTAAGTCTTGGCCGAACCTAGCCCTAAAGTGTCATAGATGGTTGTTAGTTGATTAATTATAGTTATGTTGTTTGGTTGAAGGTGGTTGTGTTAACTCTTGGCGGAATAACGAGAATCGTCGTGTACGTGTTTCCGGTGCTAACTCAGGTGGGGAAAAGAATCAACCTATCGTCGGAATCGATAAGTAGTAGATTATATGATAATTGTGTAGGGCGACCTAAACCCTACTAGTAGTTGAGTAATCGACAAGACCAATCCCATTGGAAACCTTTTCTGTAAAACCAATGGTGATTTGGGGATTGTATGTTTATCGACATTAGGATGATTTTATCTTATCTGAGGTTGATTGAATTTATTATTATGATTTCATTGCTTGAGTGATATTTTGTGGTATTTGAATTATTTTCTGATATTGTGC
This sequence comes from Sophora flavescens, assembly GCA_030762895.1. Lineage (NCBI taxonomy): Eukaryota > Viridiplantae > Streptophyta > Magnoliopsida > Fabales > Fabaceae > Sophora > Sophora flavescens. The sequence continues at coordinate 135,278,675 of CM061063.1, read as the reverse complement.
TATGCATGATCTGCCTGGTTATTAATATTGTGCTTAGCTGATTTTTAAGTAAGGATATGTGTTGTTCGGGATATAATTGTGTGGGTGAGAGAATAAAGGTGATTTAGATGTGCCTAGCCTAATTAAGTGGTTTTATCTATGATGAAGAAGGTGTTGAGACTTTGATGGAAGGTTGAGGCACTAGGTTGTTATTGATGTAATTCAGGGAGATTCATTTATCGAGTTATTGTTAGTCAGAACCGTGTGAGTGGAACACACGAGGTCAGGATATCCAATTTTGGGGATATCGGATATTGCGGGTGAGTGCCCTACGGATGTGGATGCCGAGGTAGACTACCGTAATACTCTTTAGTTCTTGACGAGTTCGAATGTTCTTGGCACTGGACCGTTATGGAAGGATGTTCCATGACGAGTTCGAATGTTCTTGGCACTGGACCGTTATGGAAGGATGTTCCTTGACGAGTTCGAATGTTCTTGGCACTGGACCGTTATGGAAGGATGTTCCTTGACGAGTTCGTATGTTATTGGCACTGGACCATTTTAGACTAATAAGTGTTTAGTCTTTGATGCGTTCGAAAGTTATTGGTGCTTGGACCGTTCGGGACTCTTCGACTAATGTGACGAGGAGTGAACATGGCCACATCGGTATAAAGATTTAGTTGCATGGGCTGAGGGTAGAGGATGATATAGTAAATTGAGGATGATTGTTGATTTTGAGTGATGCGTGTTCTGTGACAATTCTTTGTATAATTTACTATTACTCTTTTCCGCTTTTTGATGATAGAATTGTTTCTTATTCCCTATATCTTTGTGTGTTGTATTTTATTTACGATGTGATCGCACGAGAAGACCCGATGGAGGAACCAATTCTTTGAGGAGTTAGATGGAACTCCGTATGAACCAGATGCTGGAGGTCGAGCTGTGATCCATGGCGATTAGAGTATAGACATTATGGCCAGTGTGTCTAAGGAGTATTTATATTTCCGCTAAGTATGTCTGTAGTGCAGTTTATGCCTGTGAGGGATCCTACTGAGAGGGTACCCTCAACAGTGTTTTGGTAATATAATAAATAAACAGGTGTGTATTTATGTAATATAGTTTTGGTATGTTTTATATCTGCATAAGTTATATAATTATTAATTAAGTTTTAATTTTTACGTATTTTCAACGATAAGCGAGCGATTAAGTAAATAAATATTAAGGTTTTAATGTAATAATACGATGGGGCACATCGGGGTGTCTCAGAAACCCTCATTTAGACACTTTTAGCAATCCTAGTGTAATAGAAACCTCTCCCCTTTCCCTTCCCTTGACCCCTTTGAAGTTCTTGGGAGAGAAGTCACGCACGCTAGTGTCGACTAAGGTAACGTGATCATCCCTATATTAATCTCTTATTCATTGTTTCTTGAATTTGGGATTAATTGGTTATTCTTTTCATGATTGGCCAAGGCTTAAGGAACTCATCGAGCCGCTCGAGGAAACGAGAGTAGTTTATCTTACGTTTGTCAAGAGGCTTAGATCTTCATACTAGGTATGGGGATAAGGGATAATATGAACATGTAGGCATTGAGGGTAGGGTAAGATGAAGGGTTAACCCATGACCATATTTCTTGCTATTTGTTTAAATGTTGTCTTGCTATATGTTTGCCTATATCGATTTATAATTAGCATCTCTAGTTATGAATTATGATGATACATTGATGCCCTGAATGGATGTTTTATGATGATGATGATGATGTTATCATGCTTTGTGAATGAGTGTTTGGTTGTTGAAGTTGTTAATAACATTGATAATGTTAATAAGACATTAAAAGATGTTAATAATAATGAATGATAATAAGGGATGCTTTCCAAATTGTTCATAAGACTTGGATCATAGTAATGAGAGGCGAGATTATTGCTCAAAGGCTTAGTCAATACCCTAGGATTGATTCATGAGCGTTTAGGGACATTAATAAGGAAATAGGAATTAAAGGATTAATTTCCAATTGTTTATAAAACATGAAGATTAAACAAGAGTAACAAGTTAATGATTGATGGTTAGTTAAAAACCAATAGAATTGATCCTTGAATGCCCTAGGAAACTTAGCAAGGGTTTCCCAACCCTTTCATCCCGAGAGACATTACGGCCATGCTCCAGTAAGCACGGCCAGTGCTCAATATACAACACGGCCGTGTTTGACTTAAAAGTCGACACGCTCGTGTTGCGGGAAGCTACAACCGTGCTCCTTACTCAGAATGGACATTAAAGATGGAAACAGGGGTGATGTAATAAGACACCAATCGAAGTAAAGACAAGATGAATAATTAAATGAAGACATAACAAATATAAATATATATAAACATTAAAGATGGTTAAGTCGGTAACGATGTTTACCGCACGTTGTTGTACCTTAGTGCTTAATGGCCAAGGGGGCCTTGATGCTTAATGGTCAAGGTGTTGTTGATGTTGAACCTTGGTGCCTAATGGCCAAGGGGCCTCGATGCCAAGTGGTCAAGGTGTTGATGGTGATCAAACTTTGGTAACCTTGTGACCAAAGCGGAGGTGGTGATTGTTTGATTTGTGTGTTGTTTTTCCTCATGCATTCAGTGGTTGGAGATGTTAGTGGAGGATGTGCAACATAGGGGAGTTCGTTTGAGAGCTAGGCGATCTGGTAGTCCACAGTGATTCATCCAAGAGGTAGGTGAATCTACCCCCCAAAAAAAAAAAACCGCACGCGCGCGGTGGTGCATCCGAGAGTAAGGTGCATCGGTTATCCAAGGGGTTCACCCATGTTTTGGTGAATTGCTGGCATTGGTTCTTAATGTCCAATGTGGATATCTAACTCCGAAGTTAACTTCCTGAGGTAGATTGGATCCACATGCATAACAGAGTAGTGGAGTAGTACTGCACCGCAAAGCATACATTGTTGAGATGATGCAAATGATATGATTATGTTATGTATGATGTTATGTTATAACATGCTTGCTGTGATGTATGCTTATCTTGCTAAGTGCTTCCTTTGCTGTTATGTTTAATACATGTTTCTTACTCCCGTCTTTTGTTGTTTGCTTTGCATGTACCTTTTTGTTATGCAGAGGACGGTGAGCAGCCTGTTGAGAAGTGACTCAGAGGAGTCGCTACTCGTAGTTAGGATTTCTTAGCTTATGTTGTTTATCCGTGATGTTTCCAAATTTTGGTTATACCAGCTTTGTAATGTGACATTGGGGTTGGGTTTCTTTATTGTTATAGTTTTTGTTATGTTTTCTTTTAAAACCTGTTTTATTTTCCGCGTTGTGACGTTGTTACAACGTGGTACCTTTTAGCTTGGTTTTATTATTATGAAATAATATGCATGTGTTTACTTTATTTCTTTTATGTTATGCCTTTATAAATATATGCAGGGTAGAAGGTGTCACATAATTGGTGATGGTGCTTCGGTCATCTTTTGGACTGATAGATGGTTAAAGAATCCTTTGGTTGAGACTTAAATATTTGTCCAGTTTGGCACAAATACCTTGGAGCTGAGGTAAAGGATTTTATTATCGATGGAAAGTGGTGTTTCCCTCCCTCTTTTCAAAATCTTTTTCCTCAGGTTGTTACTGAGATTGAGGATATTCACCTTCCTATTTATCCATGTTCAAATAAAGAAGACTGGACTAGCTCAGTCTTGGGTAGTCTGTCATTCAAAGATGCTTATCTTTTTCTAAGCCCTGCTAGCAATGTTGTTCCTCATTTCAAAATGCTTTGGAATCGGGTTGTGTTCCTCCTTCAAGGTCTTCTCTAGTCTAGAGAAAATTTCATACTAAGATGCCTACAGATGAGAATTTGAAAACTGATTGATCAAGCGGTTGTTTCCATGTGCTGTCTTTGTGGTGAAGCTGAGGAGAGTACTCAACATTTATTTCTGCACTGCAATTTTGCAAAGCAACTATGGCTTTGGCTTCTATTTTAAGTCCAGCTATAAATACTTCTAGTTTTATATCTCTTTTTGCAATTTTCCAACTGAATTGGAGCCCTCAAATGCAGGACTTGGTGCTATATGTTGTCACCAATGTTATTTGGGAGATTTGGCATTTTAGAAATCAATGTAGATTTGAGAGTAAGCTATGGAATTTCCTGCAGGCCAAAAACTCAATTGTTGCAGCCGTTTCTTTCTCTGGATCTCAGTCCCCTGGTCACATGCATAACTCAATTGAGGATTTATCTGTTATGAGATATTTCAAAGTTGCTGGTCATTCATAAAAGTCTCCAAGTATAAAGCGAGTGGACCGGTTCCCTCCTCCATGTAATTGGGTAAAATGCAATATTGATGGTGTTGCTAAAGGGAGTCCTGGTGCTGTAGCATGTGGAGGCGTATTTAGAGGTTTCAATGCAGTTGTGCTAGGCTAATTTTCCTGTAATCTTGGTGTTAATTTTTCCCTCTATGCTGAGCTTTGTGCTGTTGTTCATGCAATTGAAATAGCAAGTCGTAAGGGGTGGAGGAAATTATAGATTGAGACATATTCTATGCTGATTATTAAGTTCTTTAAGTCTATGGATGCAATCCCTTGGAGTTTGCATACTAGATGGAGTAACAACATGGTTTTGGCTAAGAATCTTAATGTTCAAGTAACTCATATTTATAGAGAGGGAAACACATGACAAATTAGCTAATAATGGAATTCACCACCCTGGATTTGTTTGGTGGGACCTAATTCCTGATTTTATTAGGGAGGATTTTGGTAGAAATAGACTTGGTTTACCTAACTTAGGTTTAGATGATTCTTTGTATTTTTTTTTCATGGGTTTTGGTTTATGTCCCCCCATGCTTTTGTTTTTTTTTTTTTATTTTCTATATATCACTAAATTTGTAGTGTGATACAGATGATTGATGAGGGTTGTGGTGCCAACCTAGTTGGGATGACATCTCTCATTGTGAAGTTTTTGCATGCTACCTTATATAAAAAATTGAGATTAGTGTTAAATAATCATGATTAGTAAAATTTGAGTTAAATTGATCATAATTAGTTAACTATGATTAATATCTATATCTATGACTAATTATCTTGTAATTTGGTTAATGATAAACCACCTTAACTAAGGTTTGAAATTGAGGTGCTTCCAATAGGGGGTTTTGAGGTGCTTGAGTTTTGTTTTATACTTGCATATGTGTTTGGATTCTTAAATGGTTTTGATTTATCTAACCCTCATCCCAACCTAATTAAGATATGTAATTTTCATTAACGAAAGATAGCATGTTACAGCATCCATCCTGTGTTTCACGTATCCCAGCTGAAGAGAGTTATGGGGAACAAACCCATTGAGGCTGAATTCCCACCTGAGTTGTAGGGTGAACCTACAGTATACCAACCAGAGAAATGGTTAGGTTATTGAGTGATCACAAGTGCAGGTGAGCAGCTCCCTCAAGTATTGGTGCAATGGCAAGGTAAGACCCCTGAAAAAGCCACATGGGAAGACATCTCCATCATTAAGGGCCGGTTTCCTAACTTCAACCTCGAGGACAAGGTTTCTTCCGGAGAGGGTGGCATTGTTTGACAAGTTGAGTTACCAGCTGGGAAACCTAGGGTCATGCGAATCTATCACAGGAAAAGACTAAGGGGAACTAATTGTAATAAGGCATAACTATCAATAGTTAGAATAACTATAAGTAGCTATGCTTAGTCAGCAAGTTAGTTAGAAGGAAGTTGCTAGTTGCATACACTATAAATAAGCATTCTACAATTAGGACCAATCACTCTTGGTCATTTGTAAAGTTCTTTCGACCGAGATAGCTCGGTGTGAAGGGGAGTGCCCCTTGTGTAGTGATACTTGTATTCTTTCTATTCAATTACAGAGGTGTATACCTACCATCTTATTTGATTCTACCCTATTCTTTACCTTTTGTGATTCTTGTTCTGTAATTGCTACAAATTCCTATCATATTTGGTCTGACCTGCCGGATTGTTGAGGCGATGGAGAAGATTGATGTGTGATTCACTGCTTTGGAATCCTCAGTTGAGTTCCTGAAGAAGGTAACCAGGAAACAAAGCTGTAGTATCACGAAAATTCAAAAGAATGTGAGTGGAATGGATGGAATCAGGGAATTGCTTGTGAAATTCATGAAGAAACAAGGAATTTCGATCGATTCACCTGAGTAGGAAGAAATCAGGGACAAAAAGGAGAAGGAAGCTCATTCCGAAGGTGGAGGTTCAAAGGATGAAGGAGAAACCCATCATTCTTGACGAAAAAGGTGGAATTACCTTTATTCGAAGGTTGCAATCCCTTAGAATGGATAGCCCGAGCCGAGAAATTTTTCGAAGTGCAAAAAATAAAGCCTTAGGAGAAATTACGTTTAGTGTTCATCAGCATGGAAGTAAATGTGGTGCATTGGCTCACCACAACCTTGATTCGAAAATACAGTGGATTAGGGCGTGGTATGTTGTTCGAGAAGTTAGCCTCTCTAAGGCAAACAAGACTGGTGGAGGACTATGTCTAAGAATTTGAGTTGCTAGTCGCGCAAGCCACAAATACTTCGGAGGATCAAATGCTAGGTATTTTTTGGCTTGGCTCCGCCAAGAAATCCAGGGACAAAAGCGTCCTCGTGATCCTCGGGATGTGTTAAGGGCAATGGAGGTGGCGCGTGATGTGGAGGAAGCAATGAGAGGAGCTTGGAGGAGCTTCAAGTACCCAGGAGGTAGGGGAATCGTGTCGCGAGTAGGTGCATTTAGGAATACCTATAGTTTATAGCACTTGAATGGGGGAAGTCATAATTCACAAAAAGGCAAAGAATAGGGTAATATCGAATAAGATGGTAGGTATATACCTCTGTAATTGAATAGAAAGAACACATGTATCACTACGCAAGGGGCACTCCCCTTCACACTAAGCTATCTCAGTCGAAAGAACTTTACAAATGATCAAGATGAATGATGCTAATTGTAGAATGCTTATTTATAGTGTATGCAGCTAGCACCTGCCTCCTAACTAACTTGTCGACTCAGCATAACTACTTATAGTTATTCTAACTGCTAACAGCTATGCCTTATTACAATTAGTTCCCCTTAGCCTCTTCTTGTGATGGACTCGCATGACCCTAGGTTTCTCAGCCATTAACTTGTCTAACACAAACACCATTATAGGTTCATCTATGATATATAGCGCTCAAAAGCACCATCAATTGCAACAAAAAAAATGATGTTAAAGGTCGTTTATGACGTAGTGTTGTATTCAATTTTCATAGTTCTCAATACATAGTTAGTTCCTCAATCTAATTTTTTATAATAAGCATTATCCTAGTATGAACTACAATAGTGTTTCCTTAGAGAAATGCTAACATAGGTTTATCTACGATATAAAGTGTAACACCATTCTTGAGCGCTACATTGTCCGTGACATTTTAAGGCTGAAAAGTGGGTTAATTAAAATATCAATTTTATATAGCGGGGTAATTTTTATTTTTCGCAAGACATAAATATAAATGATTTGATTCAAGTAAATGTACAATAAAATATTTCATAATCATAATTAAGATTATAAGTTTGAAAACATCTACATAAGACCCACCCCAACTCATAAACAGAAAACATAGAAATATACAGATCTATTATAAAAATATGGAGACACAGCTCCTAAAATATCAGATACTTGGAGTTGCAGCTCCATAAACGATAATACTACTCCCAAACAAACCAAGCTGGCCAAACTAAAACATAAAAAGAAAAACTATCATTTCACACACAGTGCGGGAAGGATGAACCAACTGACGAGGTTTAGTGGAAGCTCTATTTGAGACCACTACAGACGTCGCCATAGATAATACTCCTGTAGCCACTATAGGTGTAGCTTTCTCAAGCTAAGCCCCTTTTTCCATTCCGAAGGAAAAGTCAGGGCCTGTGAACTACCGACAGTCATATCCGACTCAAGGAGAGGAAAACTTGGGCATGACCAAAGCACGACTCTATCATCTCGATCTACTTGATTGTCTATAGGTGATCCAGAAGCTTCAACAAAATCCTGACTTTATAGTCTTCCGTTCCTCGGTTTCGAAAGATGTGGCCACATAAGCGTACCATCTCATACTCAAATTGGGATCGCATCCAAACAAGCAAAAAATGAGGTCAGAACCCCATTCATCATACAACATAAGGCAGGCATGCAGTGGTACGACACACATACGTATGACAACATACATATCACGGTATAATTATTCGTTCTTATTCAACCATTCAGTACAACCAGAAAATTATCAGAATTTCCACACATACCCGAAGGTAAACAATATCTCTCTATCAGTAATCTGAACAAAACATGACAAACACTATCAATTCATAGAGACACGAGAATGGAGCTAACTGATTGAAACTGCATAGTCCTATACCTACATAGCGTTAAGGAAGATCTGACCCTAACTCCAGAGCTAAGAGAATGTTCAGAAGGAGTGGTTAGAGATCATGTAATCACAACTGCCAATATTAGGCATCTTGTACGAATCAATAATAAAAACCACATGTGGAATTAGAAATGATTGTGGAACACTCTCATTAACCTGGACCGGCTAGAATCTAGTCGTAGATGTCAATGTATTGCATGGAACGCCACGACCAAGAAGAATCACCAACTGGCCATCCGTGACCTTCCTACCCTGACCATCCCCTAGACAATTGAAGATCATCACTAGCTTATCCACATGCGAATACACATGTAAGCCCGATTCCTAGGAACAAAGACCTTACTGACAATTTCATTTGGATCAAGCCAATAACGACTTGTGCGTTCATATTTATCCACCATATAAATTTCGGGGTTCCTTGCAGAAACCAAAAGCCATTCTAGAGGCAAGGTAGACAGTACCAACTTATTGGGAATCACCCGTCGTTGGACTATCCATGTTTCAATGATTTATTATATTATGAAGGTTGGTCGTTCGATACCAACTCATTATACCTCTTTAAGTCCATTCTCGAACGGGATTGCTTGTCGAGAAAAAAACCTTAAAATACTCTTTGTCATTAAGTATTATTGATGTGCAGATATTTAATTATCCACACTTTATGACAAATGGTCTTGCTTCACCATAAGTCATAAATTATTAAGTTTGTATTTTCACTAAGTCATTTATGACTTAGGTTTTGCATTTTACTGTAAATCCTAGTCTTTGAGGACTAAAATTCTTTTTGGTTTAAAACTAAAAACCTTTAACTAAAACCAACTCATTTTGAAAGAAAAATTAATCAGAAGTACATAAGTACTAAATTCCTCAAAACTGTTTCTCAAAAACATCTAAATACTTAAAACACAGTTTTGTGACTTTTTACTATACTTCAACTTAACTTCCGTATTTTCGAAAATATGATCGTTTTATCCAAATCCATCACTTCCATAGATTCAAATAATTATGTTAAAGTATTAAAATTCTAATTTCAAACTTCACTCTATAGCTTGTATAAAAATCCTAAAACTTGATCGAACGTTGCTAAATTTGAAAATCGCGTAAATCATTTTTCAACGATTTTTAAGCCTAAAGGTCCAAAAATCATTTTGGAGTCTTAGGACACTTAAATAGACTTCAAAAAAAAGTTTCAAACTATCAAAAACAGTTTTGGTCGAAATTAGAACATTTGTTCATTTTACGTTTCTGATTTCGTGAAAATTTTGTTTTTAAGTCCGCTAAAACATTATTTTTATTCTCTTAAGTCCTAAACTAAAATTAAAACTACTTTGAAGCCATTAACACCATAAAATTCAGATTTAAATACTATGAAAACAGTTTTGCAAAACATTATTTTCTTCTTGGTTTTATTCCTTTTTAAACCTTTAAACAAGGTTAGAGTTACATAGATTGATGAAATTATAGTTGTCATGCCATTTCTTCTAGCCTTGGCCGAAACCAAGCATCAACAAAGTGAAGGTTCTCACTTCACTAAACAAGCTCACAATCACATATACATATTCATGTATCAATACATAGATTCATGGCATATAACTTAACATTTTAACCATGCTTTCCTACCAAAGTTCGTGTAATCTAAATCATCATTTTTCCTCAAACCAACATACATCAAATAAGCATATTCTCCACAAATCACAAGGACACCACATGCACAACACAAATATCATACAAAGTCCTCTTAGAGGATCACATGAACATAAACACATAGCCCCACACTTAGGGTTTCAAGACAACATAAACATACTTTAAACCACACACACACACACAATAAGGTAATGGTGGTTAATCTCACCCATATCTCTTGTAGATCACTTGAAAATCAAGCAAAACCAAGCTAACACTCCAAGGAGGCCTCACGGTTTTGTGTTTGCAAAACCTAGCAAGAACAAACAAAAATTGAAAAGGATCGTATACAAGGACTTAGGAATGAACAAGGAAGATGGAACATGGCTTGAATCACTCACTTGAAGTAAGATGGGTGAATGGGTGAATCAAGAGATAAAGTTCTTGACTAGAAAAATACCCATTTTCAAAGAGTGCTCAAATGGATATTCTTGTGAGATAGCTTAGGCTTAGAATGATTAGAGGATCAAGGATCTACTCTTAGTTTTTGAAACAAATGAATGGATCATGATGTTTTGATGTTGGTCGAATTTTGTGTGTAAAGGAAAGGAAGAACTTTTGTTCATGGAAATGATGCTAAGTTAAAAATGAAATGAAGGTGAGGTGTGACGGAGGTGTGGTCGAATTTTCTAACTAGGGTGGGCACTACAAGAAAAGGCTTGATTTCCGACGGAAATTTACCGACGGTCGTGTCTTCCATCGGAAATTGACTAGTTACTGACGAAATTTTCTGTCAGAAAGCTTGAATTGTAAAGTCACAAAAATTACCGACGGAAAAGCCATCGATAATGTTACCAACGACTTTTTCCATCGGTAATACCGTCGGTATCAATGGCGGGAAATGAAAAAATAGTCCGTCACTGCCGCGACATTGTTTCTGAACGTCAAAGATCTAAAGGAAGTTCGCTTCATTGAAACTGTATTGGAAGGTTGAAGACGCACCGCGAGCTTTGCCTATCTATTCTACTCGCACACCGCGGACCAAGCCCAACCACCGCTGAGCCATCATTTGAACATCCATTAGTTCCGGTCACGGCTTAGTGGTTCAATGCTGTCGGAACAACCATCTGACTGCTTTGTTTAAGATGAGCCATATGATGCTTCTTATGCAAGTCCTGGTACAGAGGAATGGTGAGGGACGTCGGTGGGGGAATGGTGGACGAAGATGAAGATCCAACGGTGGATTATTAAATTAAAAAAAAGAACTACTTACCGACGGATCCAAAAATCCATCGAAAACCATTTCCTACGAGCCTGGTACCGACGGGAAGGTGTCCGTCGGAAAGTCCATCGGAAACGTGCTTTACCGATGGATTTTTGGCGTTTCCAACGGACTTTGGCCTTCAGTAATCTGGCCTTTTTTGTACTGGGAGAAGATGTTTTATTTGTTGTCTTAGTTGATAACCATAGGTAGAAACCATAGTTTGTGGTTTAGTTAAAGAATGATGTTTAATATCTAAGATATTTTCCTTTTCCATCATTACATTGGATGAGTCATGGTGGTGACTCACCATGGTGACTCATGTAGGAAAGATGAGGTTATTATCATCTTTTGGTCATCTGGTAATTAACAAAAGAACTTAAGGGCAAAATGGTCATTTCTCATGGATTTCTAAGATATTTTCCAAGAATGTCATAATGACAATGGGGAGTCATCATGGTGACTCACTAGGTGAGTTGTCCTAGTTGACTCATCACCCCCATCTTCCGGCATACCTCTACAGTTTCGTCTCTGGCTCCGTCGTTTAGCCGATTAGGATTTTCGATCATTTTTCGTCAAGATTCGCTCGAATGAAATATAATATTTTATATTTGTCTGAAAATTTTAGAAATAGACTTTATCAAAGAAATTATGATATAATCTAGAATTTTTAAGTTTCGGGTCAAATTAGGGTTTATGCTGATATAAAACTATACTGTCAGTAAAAACGCAGACCAGTTTCCGTCTGAGTTTTAAACCCAAAATTTCAACGTAACTTCCTTCGATATAGAAAGTCTCAAATATGAATTTTTTTTTTCTTCCCTCAAAATCATTTTCTGGATTGCCAGTAAAAATATAGAATATAATTACCGGTTAATACGCGAGAAAACGGGGTGTTACATAAAACACTCAAAAGTGTTTTCAATAAAAAAAAAACGTTTATTAAAGGTCGTTTTTGACGTAGTGTTGGATTAAATTTCGTAATTCTCAATACACTATTAATTCCTGAATCTAGATTTTTCAAAACAAAAATAATAAAGAGAAACAAAGTGAAAAGTGCCATCCACATGAAGAATTAATTAGAAAATAAATATTTACCGAAATCAATACTATATACTATATATTTAATACAAATTCCCTTAATTGGATTTTTAAGATTGAAACAATTTAATACATTTCAATTAATTTCTTCACACTGTTTAGTGATAAAGATGACTAAAAAAACACGTCGGCAAAGACCAAAGATAAAGTACAATCAAAATCTTATATAACGTAACAAAATCAAGTTCTTCATCCTTTCAATTGATAAAGGAGAAACTAAATAGTTAATTTCTTAGAATCCAGCCAATGTGTACTAGATCGATGTGTACTAGATCTCTTAATGATCTCGGTCGTGACTTAGTAGGTGAAATCCTACTAAGACTCCTTCACAAGTATGTGTTTTGTTGCAAGTGTGTTTCCAAGCAATGGTTATATTTAATATCAAGTCCCAATTTTGTTTCTCGCTCTTTGTCCATGAAGAAGGAACTATGGACCTTCATGTATCCTCCAGATGAAAACGGGCGTGCATTAAGTGCAACCTCCAAGGACTCTATATTCGAATTCCTAGAATTGATCTCTCTCAATTTTCTCCCTTGCTACACAATGCAATCTCAAGGTAATGAACCTATCTGTGTTGTTAAAACCTTCAATGACTTATTTCTATGTTGCAAAAGGAAGCGATTCCGATGGGTATATTTCATATGTAACCCATTAACAAAGCAATGGGTCGCTCTCCCCCCTTCTCGTTACTGTTATGAAAATGTTTATGTCAATTTTACATGCTACAAGAAAGATTCAACAACACAACAACCTAATGGGGTGGCTTTCAATACTCAATACTGGTGCAAGGTGGTGAAGATTTGTGAAAAATATTGTACCAACAAACTTTATTTGGAAATATTTTCTTCAGAGAAAGGAAAATGGATGGAGACAGTGGCGTCAATATCGAATGCGTACGGTTCTTTTAGGTGCGCCATTCAAGACTCTATTACTTTTGATGGGAAGCTAATTTTGTTTGGATTGGCAAACAATGAAAATAAAAACATTATTATTAGTATTGCTAATGTTGAAAGTCGTTCTAGTGAAGCTAATATGTTAATGTTTGGCTCACGTGATGATTTTAATGCATGGTATAATTGGTCATATGGGCCAGTTTTAATGGTAAGCCAAGGACATCTACTATTAACTTGGGTGACTAATTCAACAAATTAATGTCCCTACACTTAAGATTTGGGAGTTCAAACAATGTGAATTAAGGATGGCACATGAAGTTAATTTTGCACAAACTATTTCAGACAATGAGTGGATCTCAAATGATTACCTCGAGATTATTTCAAACAATCGACATATTCATCTCCCCATTTTTCTTGGCATTGATCCAAATGATGAAAATATAGTGTATTTGAACTTAATTTATAGTGATAGCATGGCTAAGTATGACATAAGGAGAAGAACTTGAATATTGTTCCTGACACTTGTGCCGCCTCATTTGTTGAACCAAAGAAAAATGTTTTCCAGCTGGTGCTCCCATTATGGCCAACAATGGTTCCTCAACTCGTCGGTCCCAATTAGATAGTTACTGTAAGAGTGCAACAAAGTTCATTAGTTGTCATAATTGTTAAGAACTTTTTCATTTAAATTTGAGTTATACTATGATGGTGTTTGTTTTGTTTATTTTAAAACAATGTGAAATTTGTATAACTGTACTGAATATGAAAATAAAAAAACAATATATTATTTTAGTTTTTTCTTTATGCTTCCTCATCTTATGCTTTATGCTTTATGTTGTTTTGTGCACACTTTGATTTTGCTTTATGCTTTATGATGTTTGGTGCACCCCATGATTTTTTACCTACAACTTGAAATGGCATTTCTTTGTGACCAATTTTTAAATAAATGCTTCCATTGCTCCTCATCTCTCTTGTCGCTTCCAGACTAGGCTTCCTAGTTGTCCACTATCAACCCAAACTACAACCTTAGGTTCGAGTCTCCACCACGAGCATCAATTGTAACTGGCATGTTTTCGAAGTTGATGTTGGTGGTGCCCTGGTTGAGCAACTATATATGGTGAGACCATTATTGTGAATTTTCAAGTAACATCTTTAACTGTAAAGGTATCAGTGCATCAAGAAGAAGAAAAGAGAGAAAAGCCAAAGAGTGGAAGAGTGTAATTGATGATAGAAGTATTGTTATGAATTATCTCATTTGTGTAATGATACAGCTGTTGTATATATACAATGATCCAAGAGCTAGAGCTAGCTTAACCAACTCTTAACTAACACTTAACTAAACTAACTGAATATAACATAATATAACAGTTTAACAAACTTTCAGTTATTCATTTCCCCTTACACCCCCTGCAAACTCAAGGGTGTGGAGTCTAACACCCTGAGTTTGTCTCTGCATTTCTCAAAGATGGAGTGGGTTACTGTCTTAGTGAGAACATCTGTAGTCTGTTCTGTGGAGGGAATGTAATGCACCATTAGTTCCTTCTGTTGGATCTTCTCTCTAACAAAGTAGAGGTCTAACTCAAAATGCTTAGTTCTTGAGTGAAGGATAGGATTGGCAGCTAGCATGACAGCACTTAGGTTGTCACAAAATACTGTTGGAGGTTGAGGAATGGAGTAATTCAGTTCAGATAAGAGGGATTTTACCCATGTTAGTTCAGCTACAACGGCTGCTAAGCTTCTGTACTCAGCCTCAGTGCTCGATCGAGATACTACATGATGTTTTTTGGATGACCAAGATATGGGATTGGAACCAAGGAACACGCAATAGCCAGTGGTTGATTTTCTATCATCCGGGTCTGAGCCCCAATCAACATCACAAAATGCTGTTAATGTCAATCCAGAGGTTCTTGTAAGAGTGATTCCATGTGTTGCAGTACCACTTAGATACCTGAGAATTCTTTTTACTGCTTGCCAATGTGGTTCCTTTGGAGCATGCATGAATTGGAAGACTTTGTTCACGACACAAGCTATGTCTGGCCGAGTCACAGCTACATACTGAAGGGCTCCGACGATGGACCTGTACAAGCTTGGATTAGTAGCATCAGGGTTGTCATTAGCAGATAGTTTCAGTCCAGTAACCATTGGAGTTTTCATGGGTTTGGCTTCTCCCATTTTGGCTTTGACAAGCAAGTCATTTATGTATTTTGTCTGAGAAAGACAGACCTTATCTGTTGTTACAGTGGCTTGTATGCCTAGAAAATAGTTCAGACCTCCAAGGTCTTTAAGTGGGAACTTGACATTAATGTCATGTATTAAATCTGCAATTGCTGAGGGAGAGTTACTAGTTATGAGGATGTCATCCACATAAACTAGGACTAGAGTGGTAATATCTCCTAAAATTATGACAAACAGGGAATTATCACACTTAGTGGAGTGAAAGCCCAATTGAACAAGATGTTGTTGCAGTTTGTTAAACCAAGCTCTTGGAGCTTGTTTGAGACCATATAGTGCTTTGTTTAGTCTGCATACTAGGGAACCATTGCCTTGCACAAACCCCGGGGGTTGCACCATAAACACCTGCTCACTAAGGTCTCCATTTAAGAATGCATTATTAACATCTATTTGTCTAATAGGCCAATTGTGTGTGAGGGCAAGAGTTAGAACAATTCTGACTGTAGTTGGTTTGACCACAGGGCTGAAAGTTTCAAAGAAATCAAACCCGTGTTGTTGGTGAAAACCTTTGGCAACAAGTCTTGCCTTATACTTCTCAATTGAGCCATCTGCACTTCTTTTAATTCTAAACACCCATTTGCATCCTATTGCATCTCTGCCTGGAGGAAGAGTGGTAAGAGTCCATGTGTTTGTCTTTAATAGAGCCTCATATTCTTGTTGCATAGCTAATTTCCACTTGGGATTGGAAAGAGCACTTTTGACAGACTTGGGCTCAGTTTCACAGAGATCTGCAGTGGCTATGAGCACTTTAGGCTTGGAAATTCCTGCTTTCCTTCTAGTGAGCATTGGATGACAGTTAGTGACTTCCTGTGCAGATGAGGGAACTGATGGCATATCTGTTTCAGTGTTAACAGTAGGAGCAGGAGTAGTGGTTTGTGATTCAACACAGGGTGATTCTGGGACAGATGGTGCAACAGGGACAGAGTTGGGATTTTGAGTTGGTGTACCAAGCTCGGGTACATGTTGCAAAACAGAAAATCGGTTAGAGGAAGTAATAGGTCCAGATGATGACAGAATAGGAATAGAAGGCAAAGTAGAAATATCATATGCAGGAGTTGAAATTGAGTGAGAATTGAGGAAGTTAGGATTAGACTTTAAAGGAAATTGCATCTCATCAAATATAAAATGCCTTGATATATAGGTTCTGCCTGTGGGAGATAAGCAAATATACCCTTTATGTTTGTCACTGTAACCTAAAAATAGACATTGTTATGACCTGTATTGATCTTTATGTTTGTTGTAAGGTCTTGTGTAAAGGTAACACACACTGCCAAATGTTCTAAGAGAGGCATAGTCTGGTTTTCTGTGAAAAAGTGTTTCAAGAGGGCTTTGATTGTCAAGGAGTGGTGTTGGAAGACAGTTTATTAGATAGACTGTTGTGGTGAATGCTTCTCCCCAAAAATGAAGTGGTAGAGAAGCATTGGCCAGTAGTGTTAAGCCCATTTCAGTTATGTGCCTGTGTTTCCTTTCGGCTGAGCCATTTTGCTCATGTGTGTATGGACAACTGAATCTATGATAGATGCCATGATTGGAGAGAAATTTGGCAAAGGCTATGTACTCTTTCCCATTGTCTGTTTGCAGTGATTTGATTTTGTGGCCAGTAAGGTTTTCAATATGAGTTTTAAAGTGTACAAATGAGGCCAAGGCTTGAGACTTGTTTTGCAAAAGATAAATCCAAGTATACTTTGTGTGTGCATCAATGAAATAAATGTAATATCTTGAACCATTGCTTGAGGGAATTGGGGATGGGCCCTATATGTCAGAATAGATCAGTTGCAGTGGTTCAGTGTAAACAGTTTGAGACAGCAAAAGGCATTTTATGTGATTTGCCAAGGCAGCAAGCTTTACAAACTATAGGTATTTTATTCATATCAATGGCAATATTGCATTTCTTGAGTACATGAGATACAATTTTGGAAGAGGGGTGGCCTAGCCTAGCATGCCAAGTTGCTGGAGTGGACTTGTTACAAATAGTGGTAACATTACAAGTGTTATTGCTGGATATAAAACTATTAGTAAGGCTGATATTGTCAAAGGCATAGAGTCCATTCCTAAGCTTGCCTTCAAGAAGGGTCTTATTAGTTACCCGACATTTAACATAGCAAGCATTATGATGAAACTCAAAATAAACTTTATTGTCCTTTGCAAATTGAGAGACACTTAGAAGGTTCTTTGAGATGTTAGAGACATGTAAAAGATTGTTCAAATATAGGGGTTTCAAAGAGTTTGAAGGATAGAAGAATGAATCACCTATGTGTTGAATCGAAGTGGAAGTCCCATCTGCCATCTTTATCCTAGAATCTCCACTGTAAACAGTTTTTGCCATCAGATTACCATCTCTAGGAGTCAAGTGATTGGTGGCACCTGAGTCAGGATATCAAGCAGGGTCATAAAGAGTCTCTGGAACTGCCATGTAAGCTGACATTTGTGCATCGTCATCATGAGTAGCTTCTGCTAACATAGCTCGATTCTGTGCTTGATTGGAATTTTGATTGCTGTTATCAAACCTATATCGGCAGTTCAGGGCAATGTACCCATATCTTTCACAGATTTGGCACTGTGGTTTGGTGAAACCTCTGCCACCTCCTCTAGAAGACCTTCCTCTGCCTCTATTGAAGCCTCCTCTGTATGAGTTGTTACCATTGAATCTTTCTCGATTTGAGCTGTAATTTGGTGCTCTACTGTTGTTTCCTCTTTCATAGTGGCTATTGTTTTTGTCATAACTATTCTGATACTGGTTTTATTGTTGATTTTGAGCTAAGTTGGCTTGCATGGACACATCAGTGACACTGGTCTTATGCTTTTCTATTCTTTCTTCAATTATCATAAGCAAAGTTTCCATTTCAGGTATGGAATAAGGGTCTGTTCTTGAGATTATAGAGGTAACTATAGAATCATACTCATCTGACAGGCCATCTAATATGATTTCTACATGATCTGAATCATTGATTGGGGATCCTATTGAGGCTAAAGTATCAACACTCTTTTTTATAGAAAGAAGACACTCATTCATTGTACCTGTTTTCTTGATGCTTTTCAACTGAGTCTTTAGCTGGCTCACTTTGGCCCTTGTTTGGGAAGCAAAATACATCATCAATTTCTGCCAGATCTAAAACGCATGTTCACACCCAACCATTCTTGCATGGAGGTTCTGAGACATTGAGGCTAGAAGCCATGTGAACACATGTTGATCTTGTTGCTCCCAACTTTCATACACATCACTGATCTTTCCCAATAATCGATCCTCCTCATTCAAGAATTTTCTAGGTTTCCCACCAGAATCAAATTCAGAAATGTATTTCTGCAATTTGTGAGCTTTGATTGTGCCTATGGCTTGCGTCTTTCACGTCAAGAAGTTGTCATCATCTAGCTTCACCGAAATTGGAACCATTGACTGAGACAATTGAGTTTGCACAGGTGTGGTTGCCATTTCAGGATCTTGAGCTCTGATACCATAAAGGTATCAGTGCATCAAGAAGAAGAAAAGAGAGAAAGGCCAAAGAGTGGAAGAGTGTAATAGATGATAGAAGTATTGTTATGAATTATCTCATTTGTGTAATGATACAATTGTTGTATATATACAATGATCCAAGAGCTAGAGCTAGCTTAACCAACTCTTAACTAACACTTAACTAAACTAACTGAATATAACAGAATATAACAGTTTAACAAATTCATTTCCCCTTACAAACCGGTTACCAATAACTATTACTGTCTGTTGATGTATTTTTCTTAATTTCTCATCAACCGCTATAATGTTAGGTGCATTATACAACTACCAAATGGAAGGTGCATTCTAGACGATATTGTATTAGTTAATAAACATTATAAACCTTCATTTACTTAAATATTTGTTGCCATGTACTAGTTTCTAAATCTATGGTTGTATGCTTGTAGCTACACTACATTTGCTGCAATGTTTTAGTGATTGTTTATTGTAAGCATTTGCAAACAAAATTGTACGTGTACCAGAATAAATCAAAACTCACCATTTTCTCAAGTTAATTTTTCTGAAAATTTTCCTTAGTTCTATCCCAAACTTATTTGATTTGTAGAATTCCTAATTCCAAGTAAAGTTCTTATATATGTTACATGCACAAAGACACCAGAAAAATGAGTTATTACTTTTAAGATGGTTACCACTTTCTTAAGAAAGCCTTAGATAAATGGCTATAAGGAGAAAGATAAAATAAAAATAAGAGAAACTGTTATAAAGATATAAACTCAATAAAAATGTGTTTGGATAAATAATTTAAGCCATATTCTACGTAGCATGTGTGGTGAAAACTATGGATATCATCTTGAATAAGCCATAATCTTCATAGCAAACAGGGTAAATTATAGAATACCTCCAGCATTACACTTTATGAAATGACCCAAAACTTTAGTGTACAATTTAACCTCACACACTATTCAACAGTGTAAATCACCCCCAACTTTAACATTACATTCAAATCATTACTGGCAAGGAGGGCAGAAAATATTATTGGCGCTTTTTCTGTAAATGATTTGAACAAAATGTTATTTGTTGTGATTCACCTTACTAAATACATATATAATGTGAGGCTAAATTTGTACACCTCTAAAGATTTCAGGGTTACTTACAGAGAGTAACGTTGAAGGGGTAACTCTAATTTACGCTTCTAAACATGTAAAAAATTCTCAGTCAAATACACATTGTGATTGTGTTGTGTTAACGGTCAATATAATCCATAATGGTTCCAATATGTTGTTCAATTGATAATACTTATGTTGTTCATTATTGTGTGTAACTAAAAAGGGTCCAATGGACCAATCCAAGGCTTCATTAGAGATGCTGAAGAAGTGGACTCAGTGCACCCTTTCTGAATCTAGAGCTGATGGGGAAATTTTGGTTGCTGAGATGTGATGTTTTTTATTGCTTAGTTAGTCTAGCAAAAGGGAACAAAATCTGAGAAAAGAAATTGTGTTAGCCTCCCAACAACAATGCAATTTAAAAAAATGTAGTGGACCAAGAACTCATACCTCTGATTAAAAGATCTATTCTTATGGACTTCTATGCCTTTATGTTTACTGCTTTATATGCTTAATTTTGTTTTCTATAATATTTAATTTGTGTATATACTTCTGAATTTGTGTATCGTACTATATATAAGTTTGAATGACTGAAATTCACAAAAATTGAAAAATAACTGATATTGAGACAAGAAACTGAAAGTTGGAGCAGTATTCTTGGAGTTATGCAAGGATTTCACTCTGAAACCTTGTAGTTGTTTCTTGAGATAGATAGGTGTACTTATTCTTTAATTAATGTTTTATTGATAATTAACAAAAGGGGAATTTTATGTTGGTGATATCGGGAAATGTTGTGGTACCATAGGAATTTTCATAACATAAAGGAAAATTTCGTAAACTATTTCCGTGGTTTGAGGTAACATTTGACCTCTTTCTTCCTCTCTTTTACAATTTCCTACGAACCCAAATAAATTAACCTACCCTAACGCATCATCTCTCCGTGAATATTTTCATCAATCATACATTCCCATGTGCCACCCTCTTCCCCTTCACAGTTCACCCCCTGTCACCATCGCCCCTTCCATAGCCCTTGCTATGTTCGATGATAACATCAGTACCGACCAGATCATCTTTTCCAAACTTAACTTTCTCTTGCTTCCTCGTATTCTTCATTGTTTGTTTGTGCTTGTGTCTTTTAAAATGAATGGAACTTCTCTCCCCACTAAATACAGTTAAAATTGATTTTATACGTCAGAATATTGTCTGACGTAAATACAGTTGACGTTAATAGTTAATATTTTAACGTCAATTGTGGTAAAGAACTGACGTTAAATATAAAACTATTAACGTCAGTTCTTTAACACAACTGACGTTAATTTTGTTAAAATTAACGACAGTTGTTTAAACAACTAACGTTAAGCATAAAACTATTAACGTCAGTTCTTTAACACAACGGACGTTAATTTTGTTAACGTCAGAATATTGTCTAACGTAAATACAGTTGACGTTAATAGTTAATATTTTAACGTCAATTGTGGTAAAGAACTGACGTTAAATATAAAACTATTAACGTCAGTTCTTTAACACAACTGACGTTAATTTTGTTAAAATTAACGTCAGTTGTTTAAACAACTAACGTTAAACATAAAACTATTAACGTCAGTTCTTTAACACAACGGACGTTAATTTTGTTAAAACTAACGTCAGTTGTGGTAAAGAACTGACGTTAAATGTTTTAATTTTAACGTCAGTTTTTTATTGCAACTGAAGTTAATAGTATACTGTATATTTTATAAAATACTATTAATGTCAGTTGTTTGATACAACTGACGTTAATAGATTTTTTTTTTAAATTCAGTTTTAAAATATCACTCCCCTCAGCTATCCCTGCATTCAGTAAATATCCCAAAGAATACGTAATATCACACACATTACAGAATTGCAAACACTACCCTTAAATTTCAATATTAACAAAAAGAAAAGAAATATACAAAGGAACAATGGGAGGACTTAAAATCAAAACCCATGTATAGGAAAAACATAACTATCTACAAGTATATATATATATATATATAAATTTTAGTCTCTAATGTCTAAAAACAAAACTACTAATCTAAGGATATATATATACATGTTATTAATTAGTTTCTAAAGTCTAACAAAAAAACTATTCATCTAATAGCATGTTTGGTACAACTTCTGGTAGGACAAAATCACGTCCAGACCTCTTGGACGTGGAAGCTTCAATTTGAAGCTTTCACTTTTTTGCTTCCACAATTTTACAAACTCGTGCCACTATCACCGTGATTTTGGTCCTAACGTGATTTCCTGAAGTGATACCAAACAGGCGCTAAATATTGCAGAGGTGTCTTGTCAATTCCTTTTTCAGCCGCATACTTGAAGAAGAATTCAGCTAAGCGCATCCTCAAGTCTCTAAACTCATCTTCTTGAAGAGGCGATTGGTCGTTAAATGCCTACACACGTTCAAATAATAACAATAACATTAACGCAAGTCATCTTTAAAACTATAATATATAATTTAACAAGTTGTTTAAATATTACCTTATTCCATCCATCCGTAATAGATGCGGAGACTATATTCAGCATATGAAGCATCACATAATAGCCGCATGACCACCCGTCAGGTTGAAATTGAGACTACAAACAAAATTAATTTCAATGTCAATTGAATATACATATAAATTAGTAATTATAATATTAATTATTTGATAAATAAACTACCAAACCTTGAGGATGGTCCATTCAGGATTTGCTTTAGCCTTAGAAGTCCTACTTCTCCCGTTGGTGCAACTTATGCTACTCGCCTTCAACGCGCTATCATAAACAAATAATCATGTCAATTAACAAATTCATATATCATGTGTGTAATAAACTAAAAACAACTGATATTAAAACTTAAATTAAATTTAAGATTAGTTACTTACTTATTTACAGCTTCCACCACCTCCTGTGGCGGCTTTTGGTGCAGAGAGCATAAGAATATGACAGTATGCCTAGACGGGTGAAGTACGAACAACTGCCAATGGTTTTTCATACAGTAGGGAGCCAGATATAATTCTTTCTGATTGTCTCCCAACAAGTTCCCTATGTATTTACTAAATGCATCGCCAGCAAAGAATTGGGGCACAAGGATTGACGGATCTAAGAAGCCGTAAACTGATGCAACGCCCTTATCAAGCTGAAGACGATGGAGATACCTAAGATATGAAAAGGTGTGGATGTTAATTACATAATATATATATATATATATATATATATATATTGAAATTAAAATAAATTATTAAATGGAAAAATACCAAAAATAAATAAGTTATAAAATTAAAATTAACTTACGTGCACCAGAGACTCAAAACCGTGCTGGCCATCCAGACGTTATTTCTGCAGGCATGCCCGAGTTCTTCACCACAGAAGGAAAATATCCTCCATTTATTTGGGCGTGCCACCCATCCATCGTGCTCCAATGGACATTCAAAAATCTCAAACGCATAATCCTCACCAAGTGAGAACAAACGAGTGACAGGTGACAGCGACACCGACGTCGACTTGGCCTTCAATTTAGGAAAAATAAAATAGATAAGTTGTTGATAATTTAAAAAAAAACACAAGTAATTATTTGACTAATTTGGACATTAATAATGAATACATACCTTTGTTAACATATCGAGCTCATGTCGTTTGAAGTCCAACTCAAGTTCACGCCTTTTCATTTCCAAATCAAGCTCATGGCGTTGGACTTCCAACTCCCGCTCCCTAGCTGCCAACTCATCGTCCTCCACATGTGCCCTACTATAACTCTCTTTTGTGCTCACATGTGAAGGGTTGGCATGCCCTGCGGTGTCCTGGGATGAACCAACGGAGGAAAGCTCTCTGGCAAGTGCCTGCTTGAATTCTGGGTTGGATATTAAGCTTTGCATCAGATGTGTTGTAATAGCAGGGTTGGAGATGAGGTGCTGAGTAATGTCATCCAAAATTGATGCTTCATCGACCACCCGCTTTCGTGAAGCAGACTTGTCATAAAATTCTTTGATGGTCACGTTCCCAGGAACACTGATAACCCAACCAGGATGGTCTTTCTTGCCTAGAGCAGTCATCAAGACGTCCCGCCGTCCATAAAGGACGAATGAGCCCTGGGAGGAAT
Source organism: Sophora flavescens (assembly GCA_030762895.1). NCBI lineage: Eukaryota > Viridiplantae > Streptophyta > Magnoliopsida > Fabales > Fabaceae > Sophora > Sophora flavescens. The sequence goes on along the minus strand of CM061063.1, from coordinate 135,254,564 downwards.
GTGCTTTAAGATCCATCTACAATGAAAAAATGAAAAAACGTGCAAGTGAAAAGTGTTAAAAATATCTATACAAATATCAATTGAAATCAAGTTAATTATTTACTTACAATCTTATCCGCCACTTCGCGAGTAGCATCAACTTTAAAAGATATCGTCTTTGTCATGCGGCCGGCTAACCAGACATCCTCGCGGTCGATGTCCGATGGAGGACTTAATGGTGTGCCCTCAGGCACCTCTCCTCTTTCAATCCTAGCAGAGAGTGCTCTTCCTGCTTCACCCTCAGCCTATCCGCCATCATCTCCTCGATCCGAGTCTGGTACCCACCCTGAGACATGGTGTGGCGATGGACATTCTTCGCCTGATTCTGCCGACCCTTATCTGCCTTAGCCTATTCAAACAAAAACACATAATTAAATACAGTTAAATGATGTATAAGAAGCATACAAAATTAACTTAATCAACCAACCTGAAATTCTCCATCCTATCGACTCCTAGCAAACATATCCCAAGTATCCTGATCAATCCAGGGATAATCCGAGAACATTTTATCAAGCCGCTTCTTCCCAGATACATAGTACCCGGTAAGATCATGCTTGAACCAATTCCAACGCTTTGATGCCATTTTCATACATTTATGACGATGATCCTCGTCATTTGGCACAGTCCAAGCTACCTACACATTAAATACATAACAACTGGATGGATTATAACTCGGATAATTATCTAATAATGTAAATCAAACGAATGTAAAGGTAAAATACCGTGATAGCCTCCCAAATCTGATCCTTAACGTTATGTGGAACGTCATTCCAGTGGTTGTAGTTGATGCTTACGTGCTGCTTCGCTTGTAGAAACACCCACTTATTAAATTCTTTAGCACGGGGTCCCTGGGCATTTAGATTAGCATCGAAGGACACCTCAAGCTTCTGTCCGCTTTGCCTGTCCTTCTCTAGTTTCTTCAACGTCGTGGCTCCTCTACCCCGTTTCATATGAGCCTGTGATGTCTGTATGGACAAAAAAAATGATAAAATAGAGGGTTATAACATTATAAACTTACATTAAAAATAAGGACTAAAGATAGTATATAATATGTAAACTTACACTAGAATCAGGCATAGGCGCGATCGGGTCCTGCATAGGCCCCACAGTGTCCTCCCGTGCATGTGGGCTATCCGACTGATCCATATGTATGCCTATTCAGAAACAATATATATTTATTAACATAGGTTATAACTCAAAATAAATACAGAAGTATAAATAAAAATAAATGTATACTAAGTTTAAACTACCTATATCAATATCCCTTCGTGATGATCATCACGAGTGGCATGTACATCGTCCACCTGTGTCTCCTCGATTATAGTAGGCATGTTTGTTGAAAAAGAAGTAGTCTCAAGAATATCAAGATTTGAATCTTGATTTTCATCACTACCATTATACATGCTTTTTCCTTGGAGAACCATTGACAACCTTTTGTTTGAAGGATCAGTGATGTAGAACACTTGTTTTTCTTGGGAAGCCATTATGAAAGGCTCATTTATATGACCTAACTTGTTGAGGTCTACCAATGTGAACCCCAATTCGTCGGTTTGTACACCACCGTTACTATCAACCCACTTACATTTAAAAATCGGCACCGTAAGCTTAGTGTAATCGAGCACCCAATTATCTTCAATATATCCAAAGTAAGGTGTCGGTGCTTTAACGGGTTTTGTGTCCTTTGCACTAGAGAAGTGCATTGTTTTGGCCACGATCATAACCCCACTATTTTGCATGGTACTCTTGTTATCTTGTTCCTTTGTATAAAAGGAAAAGTTATTTATGTTGTATCCGCTCCAACATATGACGTTGAAGCTAGGCCCACGTGCTAGCCATCTTACGTCATCAGAAGCAGTACTACCATCCTTAAGCATTTCTTCTTTGAACCATGGTAAGAAAGTCTTGTTATGCTTGTTCAACAACCACCTTTCGCTCATTCGAGGGTTTTCTTGATTGACTTTTCTTTTATGTTCAAATAAGAAAGGCTGAACACAATCGATGTTGTTCAATACATACAAATGTTCTTGAAGCACTTCCTCCTGACCCTTGCTATTAATTCTTAAGTCATGTGTACCCTTACCTTGACATCTGATCTCATCATGCCGAGGCTCAGGAACCCCTATAGGATCCGTGTTATGAAGGTAGTCCGAACAAAACTCAATAGCTTCTTCTGCAACATACCTTTGAACAATAGATGCTTCCGGACGATGAGGATTCTTCACGTACCCTTTCAAGATCTTCATGTAGCGCTCAACTGGGTACATCCATCTCAGAAAAACCGGCCCACATAATCTAATCTCCCTCACCAAATGAACAATTAAGTAAACCATTATGTCGAACAAGGAAGGAGGAAAATACATCTCCAATTGGCACAAGATTGTAGCAGCCTCAACTTCCAAGTCATCCAACATACGGGGGTCAACGACTTTGCTACATATAGAATTGAAGAATGAGCACAACCGAGTAATGGCATGTCTCACATTTTTTGGAGCAATACCACGAATAGCAACAGGCAGAAGTTGTTGCATCAAGATGTGACAATCATGAGACTTTAAGCCAACCAATTTAAGATCACTAGAGACAAGCCTCTTCATATTTGAAGAGTAACCATGTGGAACTTTGATGCCCTGAAGACACCCGCAGAAACTTTGTCTCTCTTTTTTTGACAAAGTATGACATGCTGGCGGCAAATAAGTCCGCTTACCATCCTCAACAACTGGAGCTAACTGCTCTCGTATACCCATAGCAACGAGGTCGAGACGAGCATTGACACCATCCTTTGTCTTGCCCTGAATGTTGAGAAGCGTCCCGATCACACTATCACACACATTTTTCTCCACATGCATCACATCAATACGATTATCGACATCAAGCTTGCGCCAGTATGGAAGATCAAAGAATATCGACCTCTTCTTCCATATGTTTTTCTCAGCAGCTTTACCTTTCTTTTTGGACTTGCCGAATATAACATCGATGCCCTTTACCCTCTGATAAACCTGCTCTCCAATTAAGGTCGCCGGAGCTTCTTCTGTCTCTTGGCATCCATTAAAAGCTTTTTTCATCTTACAATATGGGTGATCACGTCTAAGAAATCTCAGATGCCCAAGGTAAACTGTCTTCTTTCCATGATGCAACTGAGTGTAGCATGTGCCTTCTTCACATATAGGGCATGCTTTATGCCCCTTGACACTGTACCCGGACAAGTTACCGTATGCTGGAAAGTCGTTGATGGTGCAAAATAACATGGCACGAAGCTTGAAAGTCTCTTGCGAATACCCATCAACTACATCAACACCTTCCACCCACAGCGTTTTCAAGTCTTCAATCAATGGACTTAGATAAACATCTAAGTCATTTCCCGGTTGCTTTGGGCCCGAAATCATCATAGACAACATCATGTATTTGCCCTTCATGCACAACCAAGGGGGCAGGTTGTAAATTATCAACAGAACAGGCCATGAACTATGAATACTACTCATGTTACCATAAGGATTCATTCCATCTGTAGCAAGTCCAAGCCTTAGGTTTCTTGGCTCATCGGTGAAATCCGGAAACATAGTAGCAATATTCTTCCATTGCATAGAATCAGCAGGATGACGAACCGTTCCATCACGTTTCCTCTCATCATTATGCCATCTAAGATTCTTCGCATCTTTCGCATTGGCAAACAATCGCTTGAACCTTGGAATTATTGGAAGATACCACAACACCTTCACAGGAGGACCCTCTTTTCTCACATCATCAAGATCATCATAATCATCACCACCCTTCACTTTGTATCGTGATAACCCACATTTGGGGCAATCGTGGTTGTCTTCATGAACATCGGTGTACAATATGCAATCATTGGGGCATGCGTGTATCTTCTTATACTCCATACCCATCGGACACAATACCTTCTTGGCCTCATAGTTACGGTCAGGCAATGTGTTGTCCTCCGGAAGCAAGTCTTTCAACACTTCAAGCAATTCCGTGAAGCTTTTATCGATCCAACCATTTCTCTCCTTCACACAAACCAATTTTAGCACCGCCGACAACCGTGTATGAGTAGTACACCCTTGATATAAAGGCTTATCCGCATCACCGCACAACCTATCATACACATGAGCTTGATGAAAAGATTCTTGTCCAATATCACGGATCATGTCCTCTACTCGATCATCCTCCATATCTACGTCAACGTCCTCACTTTGGGAGACACTTGCCGTACTACTCAACAACATATCACCATGCCATATCCATCTTGTATAACTCAAGCAAATCCCTTCACAAATCAAATGAGTACATATATCCTTCACCGTACATTTCCTCGTATTCAAACACTTGACACAAGGACAACAGAACATTCCATTACTATTAGGAACATTCCTTTGAGCAAATTCTATAAATTCTCCCAACCTCTTCAAATACTCAGCACTAGTGCGCTTACAAACCATCCAACTACGATCCATAACTAGATAGGTTCTGTAGATATACAAAACATATATCCAATATAAGGACAATACGGGAGATTGAAAACTAGTTTTTGAAGATTGCCAAGCACTGGTCACGGCCTGGCAGTGATGTTCATCACGGCCGTAACGTGTCAACTGAACCAGACCCTCACAAGCAGAACTGATCACGGCCAAGCCGTGATGAGCATCACGGCCGTGACAGACCAACCAGCAGAGCAACATACACTCAAAACCAAAAATAGAGACATTCCAAACAACTCAAACTCACAGTTTCAAGTTTCAACTACTGAGACTACAGTTTCAACATACACTCAAAACCAAAAATAAAAAAATGTGCCCTAAAGACTCACCAGAAATAGGTGCTCGATTGGTGGTGGGGAGGGGAGCTCGAGTGGTGGCCAATGTTCGATGTGGTTACTGAGAGCAGAGGGACAAGGAGAGTTAGTGCGCGGGAAGGGGAAAGAGAGATGTCAAGTTATTGCAAAGATTGAGAGGGAAAGACAGAGTTAGGGGTTAAGAGTGTACCTCGCGGTGGTGGCGAAGAAGCCCTCGCGGTGGTTGCGGTGGAGATGAGCTCATGATTAGGGCAGAGTGAGAGTGAGAGTGAGAGTGAGAGTGAGAGTGTAACACCCTACTTTTTATTTTCCGATTTTTATTTTTTTTCAGTAAAAATATTTTCGCTGTATTAACCGGTATAAATGTATTTATTTATATTTTTATCCGAGTTCATGGAGATTGATTTTTATGAAATAAAAATCATATTCATACTCTATCTTAGGGTAGAAGCTTACGGTAAAAATTTGGGTTGAAAATTCAGACGGAACCCGGTCTGCGTTTTCACTGACAGTATAATTTTACTGGGCAGAAAACCAAATTTTGACTCGTGAACGAAATGGTTTATATTTAAATCATATTTCTAACTAGTTTGGTTGTTTTGAAAATTTTCAACCGAAAATAAAATATTACACTTTTTACGGGCATAAAACCCTAATCGGGAAACCGACGGAGTCGAGAAGGGAAGTACAGAGACCCGTCAAGAGATCGAGACAACGAGTCATACATGATGACTCATGGAGGATGAGTCACTAAGCATTTATGAGCATTAAATGCAAGTAATCATGACATTTAGGTAAAAAGACCAAAATACCCCCAAGCTTTCGCGGGTATTAACAAGACGCATCTACGCACTCTTAACCACTCATTTTACGTGGTTGAAAACCTCCCACATCTCTCCAATTTCGTGCATCCACCTCCAATAAATCTTAACTATTTCATTTTGCTTTCGTTTCATTATTTTCCTCTCAAAAACCGAAATCGGGTAAACGACGGAGCTGCGTACGGAATTTCCAGGAACCGCTAATGGATAAGATCGATGACTCATTGGTGAGTCACTTTGTGTGGCCCAAAATCAGTCACACCTCCATCAAATGTGAGCCACACATTTAATAACCATAGTTAAGCAAAGTAACCCTAGTTAAGTTAATTATTAACTATGGTTAAGCTTATATTAATTTAATAATCACAAAACCCATTAAACCAATTCCTTTTAACCAAACAAGGAATAAGATTACTCCTATAAATACCCTCCAAACCGTGGCCTCCCTCACCATTTCACTCATCTTCTTCATTCTCTTCATCTTCCCCACCAACTAAGTTACAAAACCCTAAGAACACCGAATTCCCACCAAACATATGACCCTCTTCCTTTCTGAAACTCGGAAAACACTCAACATAAAAGTTGTTCCTCTTTCTCTCTTCTTTCCAACAAGCAAAAGATCATCAAAAACGGATAAGTGTATTGGGAGAAAGGCTCAAAATACAGAAACTGCCCAGAATTCCCAGCAACCCACGAAACAGCATAAAGAAGGCCCTTTTCACCCCTGTTATGATCCGAACCAAATGAAACCTTAAACACAAAAGTTGTTAATTTTCTTCTTATATTTCTATCAAGCCAAAGTTCGTAATTTTTGGATGAGTATATTGTGAGATACACTCACAATACCATCACACCCTCAAGCTGTCCAGTTTTCAACATAGTGAAGGTTGATCATTTTCTTCATTTCTTCAATCTTCAAGAGGTAAAAGCTCATCTCCTTGATCATATAAGCTTTCATATTCATGTATTTATCATGTTTATGCCATGAATCATATTTTTCCATTCCTAGATCTAGAACTTCAAATAATTCTAGAAAATTGTAGAAAAATCCTTTTAATGTGAAACCAATTTCTATGATCTTGTGATGTCTTCCACTTTCATTATCCAAGAGCTTGAATCCAACTAAATTTCCTAGCCTATTTTCCTAATATGGGTCGAAACCCTAACCCTAAAGGTTAGAGGATTTTGTTTCAAATTTTAGTCTTGTAATAAGTAATCTATGTTAGTTAAGACTCTAGTAACTAGGATCCAAAAGATGGCATTAAGAAGATAATCCTAAACCTATTTTCTAAGTCTTGGCCGAACCTAGCCCTAAAGTGTCATAGATGGTTGTTAGTTGATTATAGTTATGTTGTTTGAATGAAGGTGGTTGTGTTAACTCGTGGCGGGATAACGAGGATCGTCGTGTACGTGTTTCCGGTGAAAACTCAGGTGGGGAAAAGAATCAACCTATCGTCGGAATCGATAAGTAGTAGATTATATGATAATTGTGTAGGGCGACCTAAACCCTACTAGTAGTTGAGTAATCGACAAGACCAAAATCTCATTGGAAACCTTTTCTGTAAAACCAATGGTGATTCGGGGATTGTAGGTTTATCGACATTAAGGTTGATTTTATGATGTTGAGGATGTTTGGATTTATTTATTATTTGATTTGATTGTGATATGCTGGCTGTGATAATTTGTTTTAAGTGATATTTTATGGTGTTTGATTATTTTATTGATATTATGTTGATATTTATTAACCGTTGATGGATGATTTGCTTTTATTATTTATATCGAATTGATACTTTATGATATGGATGTTAATATGCTGTTTTGAGGTTGGAATGGTATATGTCCGAGTAATTTTCGGCTAAGGAAAAACTTGGTATTTAAGCGTGTTTATCACCACCTCTTTTTCCCGGGAAGTTATCCCAGTATACTATTCGTAGTTCTTAAATTTGGTGATTTTTATTCTGTTGCATGATATTTTATGATGATTAATATGTTTATGTGAGAATGTATTATAGCTTGATGATAATTGAATTGCTTGGTTCAACAATATTCTGATATATGGTTAGAGATGATCTGCCTGGTTTTTAATATTGTGCTTAGCTGATTTTTAAGTAAGGATATGTGTTGTTCGGGAGATAATTGTTTGGGTGAGAGAATAAAGGTGATTTAGAGGTGCCTAGCCTAATTAAGTGGTTTTATCTAAGAGGAAAAAGGTGTTGAGACTTTGATGGAAGGTTGAGGCACTAGGTTGTTATTGATTTAAATTAGGGAGATTCATTTATCGAGGTATTGTTAGTCACAGTCGTGTGAGTGGAACACACGAGGTCAGGATATCCTATTTTGGGGATATCGGATATTACGGGTGAGTGCCCTACGGATGTGGATGCCGAGGTAGACTACCGTAATACTCTTTAGTTCTTGACGAGTTCGCATGTTCTTGGCACTGGACCGTTATGGAATGATATTCCTTGACGAGTTCGTATGTTCTTGGCACTGGACCGTTTTGGATTGATATTCCTTGACGAGTTCGTATGTTCTTGGCACTGGACCGTTATGGAAGGATGTTCCTTGACGAGTTCGTATGTTCTTGGCACTGGACCGTTATGGAATGATATTCCTTGACGAGTTCGTATGATCTTGGAACTGGACCATTTTAGACTAATAAGTGTTTAGTCTTTGATGCGTTCGAAAGTTATTGGTACTGGACCGTTCTGGACTACTGACTAATGTGACAGAAGTGAAGATGGCCACATCAGTATTAAGTTTTAGTTGCATGGGCTGAGGGTAGAGGATGATATAGTGAATTGAGGATGATTGCTGATTTTGATTGATGCGTGTCTGTGACAATTACTGTATAATTTACTATTACTCTTTTCCGCTTTTTGATGATAGAACTGTTTCTTATTCCCTATATCTTTCTGTGTGTTGTATTTTATTTCTGACATGATCGTACGAGAAGACCCGATGGAGGAACCAGTCATCCTTTTCACTCTGCTTTGGCTGCAAGTGATTGTGGATTCAAGACGATGCATCAAGGAATTCCAGTGAAGGAGGTGATGCAAAGATCCCTTTCACTTTGCTTTCGCGGCTAGTGACTGTGGATTCACGCGCGATGCATCATGGAATTCAAGTGAAGGGGGAGATGCATCCATTAATTGGAGTTTCTGAGGACGAGACTGAGAAGACTAAATGATGTTGAAGCAGAAACCTTTTTATATTTTAGGGCTATGTTCCAGAAATTTTTTATCTTTTAATCATGTAATTGTAACTTATGAATCACTTCAATGAGATACGATTTGATTATACATATATAACTTGTTTTATGTTAAGTCTTTATTTATTTTAATTTGCACAAGAATTTGTTTACTAATTCAAGCTAAATAATTTAGATTCAAAATAAACTTGTTTAAAAAAAAGTTTAGAAATAAACTGCACTATATGGAGTGACCTGCGTTAAGGGTGACAACAGGGCATTTCAGATAGGGATATAGGATTATTTACGTCAGCTATTTATTTAACTGAAGTAAAAATCAAACTTTTAACGTCAGTTGTATAAACAACTGACGTTAAAAATAAATATTTTTTATTTTAAAAACAATTTTAACATCAGTTGTTGAAGACAACTGACGTTAAAAGTGTATAAATTTTTGCAAAAACATTCATTCCTTTGACTACTGTGCTACTTACCCATGTACCTTGTAACTTAATCCTCTTAATGAGCATTAAGTTTATAGATCAGTTTTCAAGAAAATCAGAGAGTCTCTATTCTCTATATAAAGTGTCATTCTTCTGTATCAGTCTGTAATACACCCTCTTCTTTTCCTCTATATTTCGTGTGTTTTCTATTCCTTCACAATATGGCTCTATCACATTTGAGACTTTTGTTATTTCTTCCTATACCTAGACTTAAAGGTCTCTGTCTTAATGGTAAAAAAACTTCTGAGGTTGAGTAAATCACGTAACATGGATGGTAAGGTTGGGTGAATCACGTAATGTGACTCCCTCACTTTATTTCATCCCCTCATCAATTCCACTCCGCTTTCGCAGCAAGTGACTGTGGATTCACGCGCGATGCATCATGGAATTCAAGTGAGGGAGGAGATGCATCCATTGGAGTTTCTGAGGACAGGACCGAGAAGAAAATGATGTTGAAGCAGAAACTTTTTTATATTTTAGGGCTATGTTGCAGAAATTTTTTATCTATTAATCATGTAATTGTAACTTATGAATCGCTTCAATGAGATACGATTTGATTATACATATAACTTGTTTTATGTTAAGTGTTTATTTATTTTAATTTGCACAAGAATTTGTTTACTAATTCAAGCTAATTAATGAAGATTAAAAATAAACTTGTTTAAAAAAAAAGTTTAGAAATAAACTGCACTATATATATGGAGTGACCTGTGTTAAGAGTGACAACAGGGCATTTCAGATAGGGATATAGGATTATTTACGTCAGCTATTTATTTAACTGAAATAAAAATCACACTTTTAACGTCAGTTGTATAAAAAACTGACGTTAAAGATAAATATTTTTTATTTTAAAAACACTTTTAATGTCAGTTGTATTAAACAACTGACGTTAAAAGTGTATAAGTTTCTGCAAAAAACATTCATTCCTTTGACTACTGTGCTACTTACCCATTCACCTTGTAACTTAATCCTCTTAATGAGCATTAAGTTTTTAGATCAGTTTTCAAGAAATTCAGGTAGTCTCTCTTCTCTATATAAAGAACCATATTCTTCTGTATCAGTCGATCTGTATTACACCCCCCTCTTCTTTTCCTCTATATTTCGTGCTTTTTTCTATTCCTTCACAATATGCCTCTATCATATTTGAGGTGTTGTTATTTCTTCCTATACCTAGACTTAAAGGTCTTTGTCTTAATGGTCAACAAACTTCTGAGATTGAGTAAATCATGTAACATGGATGGTAAGGTTGGGTGAATCACGTAATGTGATTCCCTCACTTTATTTCATCACCGTCATCCCTTTCACTTTGCTTTCGCTGCAAGTGACTGTGGATTCAAGACGATGCATCAAGGAATTCCAGTGAAGGAGGTGATGCAAAGATCCATTTCACTTTGCTTTCGCTGCTAGTGACTGTGGATTCACGCGGGATGCATCATGGAATTCAAGTGAGGGAGGAGATGCATCCATTGGAGTTTCTGAGGACAGGACTGAGAAGAAAATGATGTTGAAGCAGAAACTTTTTTATATTTTAGGGCTATGTTGCAAAAAAAAATTATCTTTCAATCATGTAATTGTAACTTATGAATCGCTTCAATGAGATACGATTTGATTATACACATAACTTGTTTTATGTTAAGTGTTTATTTATTTTAATTTGCACAAGAATTTGTTTACTAATTCAAGCTAATTAATTAACATTAAAAATAAACTTGTTTAAAAAAAAGGTTTAGAAATAAACTGCACTATATGGAGTGATCTGCGTTAAGAGTGACAACAGGGAGATGACAACGAAAGAAATGAGTTTCATAATTATTTACGTCAGTTATTTATTTAACTACCATAAAAATCACACATTTAATGTCAGTTGTATAAACAACTGACGTTTATACAACTGACGTTAAAAGTGTTAAAATCACTTTTAACGTCACTTCTTTACACAACTGACGCAAATAGTGATTTAATATTTACAAAACTGTCACCGCCTCATTTTTAACGTCAAACATATGGTCAACTGACGTAAAACGTTCCCGTATATTACATTATTTCCACTAGTGATGTGTGCGTGGATTAGCTTTGAAAAATAAATAATTTGGTATTTTAACCTCAATAGTGTAATTTGCTTAGCAAATTACTAATCTAATACAAGTTAAAAAGAATTTACCTATATGGGGTAAGTCGTACATGGGATATAGGATTTTGAAGTCGTACATACCATATACGACTTCATTTTTTTGTTTTTTCCTAATAAAATATTGGAAGTCGTACTTCTCATAAAAGACTTACCACATTCAGATAAATTTTTTTTAACTACGACTTCCATTATTTTATTAGGAAAAACAAAAAGTGAAGTCGTATGCACTAGTGCAGTAAGGGCTTTTTACGTCTGTTAAAATTGATTTTATACGTCAGAATATTGTCTGACGTAAATACAACTGACGTTAATAGTTTTATATTTAACGTCAGTTGTTTAAAAAACTGACGTTAAATATAAAACTATTAACGTCAGTTCTTTAACACAACTGACGTTAATATTGTTAAAACTAACGTCAGTTGTGTTAAAGAACTGACGTTAAAGGTTTTATTTTTAACGTCAGTTTCCTAATACAACTGACGTTAATAGTGTACTGTATATTTTATAAAATATTATTAACGTCAGTTTTGGATACAACTGAAGTTAATATATATATTTTTTTAAATTCAGTTTTAAAATATCACTCCCCTCAGCTATCCCTGCATTCAGTAAATATCCCAGTAACACAGAATATCACACACATTACAGAAGCAAACAGTACCCTTAAATTTCAATATTAACAAAAAGAAAAGAAATATACAAAGGAACAATGGGGGGGACTTAAAACCAAAACCCATGTATAGGAAAAACATAACTATCTACAAGTGATATATATATATATATATATATATATATATATATATATATATATATATATATATATATTAGTCTCTAATGTCTAAAAACAAAACTACCAATCTAAGGATATATATATATGTTATTAATTAGTTTCTAATGTCTAACAAAAAAACTATTCATCTAAGTATTGCGGAGGTAACTTGTCAATTCCTTTTTCAGCCGCATACTTGAAGAAGAATTCAAATAAGCGCATCCTCAAGTCTCTAAACTCATCTTCTTGAAGAGGCGATTGGTCGTTAAATGCCTACACACGTTCAAATAATAACAATAACATTAACGCAAGTCATCTTCAAAACTATAATATATAATTTAACAAGTTGTTTAGATATTACCTTATTCCATCCATCCATAATAGATGCGGAGACTATGTTCAGCATATGAAGCATCACATAATAGCCGCACAACCACCCGTCAATTTGAAATCGAGACTACAAACAAAATTAATTTCAATGTCAGTTGAATATACATATAAATTAGTAATTATAATATTAATTATTTGATAAATAAACTACCAAACCTTGGGGTAGGTCCATTCAGGATTTGCTTTAGCCTTAGAAGCCCTACTTCTCCCGTTGGCGCAACTTATGCTACTCGCCTTCAGCGCGCTATCAGAAACAAATAATCATGTCAATTAACAAATTCATATATCATGTATGTAATAAACTAAAAACAATTGATATTAAAACGTAAATTAAATTTAAGATTAGTTACTTACTTATTTACAGCTTCCACCACCTCCTGTGGCGGCCTTTGGTGGAGAGCGCATAATAATGACAGTATGCTTAGACAGGTGAAGTAAGAACAAATGTCAATGGTTTTTCATACAGTAGGGAGCCAGATATAATTCTTTCCGATTGTCTCCCAACAAGTTCCCTATGTATTTACTAAATGCATTGCCATCAAAGAATTGGGACAGAAGGACTGATGGCTCTAAGAAGTCGTAAACTGATGCAACGCCCTTATCAAGTTGAAGACGATGGAGATACCTAAGATATGAAAAGGTGTGGATGTTGATTACATAATATATATATCGAAATTAAAATAAATTATCAAATGGAAAAATACCAAAAATAAATAAGTTATAAATTTAAAATTTACTTACGTGCACCAGAGACTCAAAATCGTGCTGGCCATCCAGACGTTATTTCTGCAAGCGTTCCAGAGATCTTCACCACAGAAGGAAAATATCCTATGTTGATCTGGGTGTGCCACCCATCCATCGTGCTCCAATGGACATTCAAAAATCTCAAACGCATAATCCTCACCAAGTGAGAACAAACGAATGACAGGTGACAGCGACACCGACGTCGACTTGGCCTTCAATTTAGCAAAAATAAAATAGATAAGTTGTTGATAATTAAAAAAAACACAAGTAATTATTTGACTAATTTGGACATTAATAATGAATACATACATTTGTTAACATTTCGAGCTCATGTCGTTTGAAGTCCAACTCAAGCTCACGCCTTTTCATTTCCAACTCATGCTCATGGCGTTGGACTTCCAACTCCCGCTCCCTAACTGCCAACTCATCGTCCTCCACATATGCCCTACTATAACTCTCTTTTGTGCTCACATGTGAAGGTTTGGCATGCCATGCGGTGTCCTGGGATGAACCGGCGGAGGAAAGCTCTCTGGCAAGCGCCTGCTTAAATTCTGGGTTGGATATTAAGCTTTGCATCAGATGTGTTGTAATAGCAGGGTTGGAGATGAGGTGCTGAGTAATGTCAGCCAAAATTGATGCTTCATCGACCACCTGCTTTCGTGAAGCAGACTTGCCATAATATTCTTTGATGGTCACGTTCCCAGGAACACCGATAACCCGACCAGGATGGTCTTTCTTCCCTAGAGCAGTCATCAAGACGTCCTGCCGTCCAGAAGCGATGAATGAGCCCTGGGAGGATTGTGCTTTAAGATCCATCTACAATGAAAAAATGAAATAACGTGCAAGTGAAAGGTGTTAAAAATATGTATACAAATATCAATTGAAATCAAGTTAATTATTTACTTACAATCTTATCTGCCACTTCGCGAGTGGCATCAACTTTAAAACATCCCGTCTTTGTCATGCAGCCGGCTAACCAAACATCCTCGCGGTCGATGTCCAACGGAGGACTTGATGGTGTGCCCTCAGGCACCTCTCCTATTTCAATCCTAGCAGAGTGCTCTTCCTGCTTCGCCCTCAGCCTATCCGCCATCATCTGCTCGATCCGAGTCTGGTACCCACCCTGAGACATGGTGTGGCGGTGGACGTTCTTCACCTTATTCTGCCGACCCTTATCTGCCTTAGCCCATTCAAACAAAAACACATAATTAAATACAGTTAAATGATCTATAAGAAGCATACAAAATTAACTTAATCAACCAACCTGAAATTCTCCATCCTGTCGACTCCTAGCAAACATATCCCAAGTATCCTGATCAATCCAGAGATAATCCGAGAACATTTTATCAAGCCGCTTATTCCCAGATACATAGTACCTGGTAATATCATGCTTGAACCCATTCCAACGCTTTGATGCCATTTTCATACATTTATGACGATGATCCTCGTCATTTGGCACAGTCCAAGCTACCTACACATTAAATACATAACAACTTGATGGATTATAACTCGGATAATTATCTAATAATGTAAATCAAACGAATGTAAAGGTAAAATACCGTGATAGCCTCCCAAATCTGATCTTTAACATTCTGTGGAACGTCATTCCAGTGGTTGTAGTTGCTGTTTACGTGTTGCTTCGCTTGTAGAAACACCCACTTATTAAATTCTTTAGCACGGGGTCCCTGGGCATTTAGATTAGCATCGAAGGACACCTCAAGCTTCTGTCCGCTTTGCCTGTCCTTCTATAGTTTCTTCAATGACGTGGCTCCTCTACCCCGTTTCCTATGAGCCCATGATGTCTGTATGGACAAAAAAAATGATAAAATAGAGGGTTGTAACATTATAAACTTACATTAAAAAGAAGGACTAAAGATAGTATATAACATGTAAACTTACACTAGAATCAGGCGTAGGCGCGATCGGGTCCTGCGTAGGCCCCACAGTGTCCTCCTGTGCATGTGGGCTATCCGACTGATCCATATGTATACCTGTTCAGAAACAATATATATTTATTAACATAGGTTATAACTCAAAATAAATACAGAAGTATAACTCAAGTAAATCCCTTCACAAATCAAATTAGTACGTATATCCTTCACCGTACATTTCCTCGTATTCAAACACTTGACACAAGGACGACAGAACATTTCATTACTATTAGGAACATTCCTTTGATCAAATTCTATAAATTCTCCCACCCCCTTCAAATACTCAGCACTAGTGCGCTTACAAACCATCCAATGAGCAGATGAAGATAAATTAACAAAACAGAATTCCAATGAGCAATATATTGTTGATGTCACATGATACAAGCAACTCTAAATTTCTTCCCGTTTTGAAATAGGTCATGATAGCAGAAGAAAAACAAGAGAAAACACAAAACCCACGACCAGAAATAGAGACATTCCAAACAACTCAAACTCACAGTTTCAAGTTTCAACTTTCAACTACAAGAGACTACAGTTTCAACATACACTCAAAATCAAACATAAAAAAATGTGCCCTAAAGACTCACCGGAAATAGGTGCTCGCATGGTGGCCAACGTTCGATGTGGTTACTGAGAGCAGAGGGACAAGGAGAGTTAGTGTGCGGGAAGGGGAAAGAGAGATGTCAAGTTATTGCAAAGAATGAGCGGGAAAGACAGAGTTAGGGTTAAGAGTGTACCTCACGGTGGTGGGGAAGAAGCCCTCACGGTGGTTGCGGTGGAGAGGAGCTCGTGATTAGGGCAGAGTGAGAGTGAGAGTGAGAGTGAGAGTTGAGAGTCAGAGTGCGAGTTGAGAGTGAGAGTGAGCGTGAAAGAGAAGAACAGAGACGTACAGAGAGAAGTGCAGAAGGCGCGCGGGTGTAAACGTTATAATCAAAAACAAAAAATAAAACAGCATTTTACGTCAGTTGTTTGTAGCAACTGACGTTAAAGGTAATCTATTTAACGTCAGTTGTCTTAAGCAACGGACTTTAAAAGTCATTGTTTACGTTATAATCAAAAATCAAAAATAAAACAACATTTTACGTCAGTTATATTAAACAACTGACGTTAAAAATAAATATTTTTTATTTAAAATCACTTTTAACGTCAGTTGATGAAGACAACTGACGTTAAAAGTGTATAAGCTTCTGCAAAAACATTAATTCCTTTGACTAGTGTGCTACTTACCCATATTGAGCATTAAGTTTATAGATCAGTTTTCAAGAAAATCATCTAGTCTCTCTCTTCTCTATATAAAGTACCATTCTTTTGTATCGAATCATGTCTGACCTCTTCCTTTCCTCTATATTTCGTGCATTTTCTATTCCTTAACAAAATGGCTCGAGACTTTTGTTATTTCTTCCTATACCTAGACTTAAAGGTCTCAGTCCTAATGATCAAAAACTTTCGAGGTTGAGTAAATCACGTAACATGGATGGTAAGGTTGTGTAAATCACGTAATATGATTTACTCACTTTATTTCATCCCAGCCATCCCTTTCACTCTGCTTTGGCCCCAAGTGATTGTGGATTCAAGACGATGCATCAAGGAATTCCAGTGAAGGAGGTGATGCAAAGACCCCTTTCACTTTGCTTTGTTGCTAGTGATTGTGGATTCACGATGCATCATGGAATTCAAGTGAGGGAGGAGATGCATCGATCCATCCATTGGAGTTTCTGAGGACAGGACTGAGAAGAAAATGATGTTGAAGCTGAAACTTTGCATCCATTGGAATTTCTAAGGACAGGACTGAGAAGAAAATGATGTTGAAGCAGAAAGTCTTTTATATTTTAGGGCTATGTTGCAGAAATTTTTTATCTTTTAATCATGTAATTGTAACTTATGAACCGCTTCAATGATATACGATTTGATTATACATTTATAACTTGTTTTATGTTAAGTGTTTATTTATTTTAATTTGCACAAGAATTTGTTTACTAATTCAAGCTAATTAATTAAGATAAAAATTAAACTTGTTTAAAAAAAAAAGTTTAGAAATAAACTGCACTATATATATGGAGTGACCTGCGTTAAGGGTGACAACATGGCATTTCAGATAGGGATATAGGATTATTTACGTCATCTATTTATTTAACTGAAGTAAAAATCACACTTTTAACGTCAGTTGTATAAAAAACTGACGTTAAAAATAAATATTGTTTATTTTAAAAACACTTTTAACGTCAGTTGTATTAAACAACTGATGTTAAAAGTGTATAAGTTTCTACAAAAACATTCATTCCTTTGACTACTGTGCTACTTACCCATGACTGTTGTGCTACTTACCCATGCACATTGTAACCTATAATCCTCTTAATGAGCATTAAGTTTATAGATCAGTTTTCTAGAAAATCAGCTAGTCTCTCTTCTCTATATAAAGTACCATTCTTCTGTATCGACCATGTATCTGACCTCTTCTTTTCCTCTATATTTCGTGTGTTTTCTATTCCTTCACAAAATGGCTCTGAGACTTTTGTTATTTCTTCCTATACCTAGACTTAAAGGTCTCTATCTTAATGGTCAAAAAACTTCTGAGGTTGAGTAAATCACGTAACATGGATGGTAAGGTTGGGTGAATCACGTAATGTTATTCCCTCACCTTATTTCATCACATCCCTTCACTCTGCTTTGGCTCCAAAGTGACAGTGGATTCAGATGGAGTATCAAGGAATTCAAGTAAGGGAGGAGATGCATCCATTGGAGTTTCTGATCGAGGACAGGACTGAGAAGAAAATGATGTTGAAGCAGAAACTTTTTTATATTTTAGTGCTATGTTGCAGAAATTTTTTATCTTTTAATCATGTAATTGTAACTTATGAATCGCTTCAATGAGATATGATTTGATTACACATATATAACTTGTTTTATGTTGAGTGTTTATTTATTTTAATTTGCACAAGAATTTGCATTGTTTACTAATTTAAGCTAATTAATTAACATTAAAAATAAACTTGTTTAAAAAAAAGGTTTAGAAATAAACTGCACTATATGGAGTATCTGCGTTAAGAGTGACAACAGGGAGATGACAACGAAAGAAATGAGTTTCATAATTATTTACGTCGGTTATTTATTTAATTTCCGTAAAAATCACACATTTAACGTCAGTTGTATAAACAACTGACGTTAAAAGTGTTAAAATCACTTTTAACGTCAGTTCTTTATACAACTGACGCAAATAGTGATTTAATATTTACAAAACTGTCACCGCCTCATTTTTAACGTCAAACATATGGTCAACTGACGTAAAATGTTCCCGTATATTACATTATTTCCACTAGTGACGTGACATGTATGACTTCAAAGTCATATATCTCATGTATGACTTATCCCAAACTTACACCACATTGGTAATTTGTTAAACAAATTACACCATAGAGGTGAAAAAACCAAATAATTTCAATAATCGTGTGTATATATATATATATATATATATATATATATATATATATATACCAATAATTTCAATAATCGTGTGTGTATATATATATATATATATATATACCAATAATTTCAATAATCGACTAGTTGTTTGGGTTTTTTTTTATAACAAATTTAAGATAATTTATATGTTTATATTATGTAAAAGACACTTTTACATCGTAAATGATGACAAAAAAGTATGAATCAACACATAGCATGAATAAAGGTATGTTCAATTTCATGAGGGTAAATATGAGGAAAACATCTGAGAGAAATATATTCACGATCTTCCATAATAATGTTGGAGAATGAGATGGAGGTGAAACAATTTTTTTTAGCTTAAAAAGTCATTTTCAATTTTTCATCTATTTTTTCAAACACACTAGCTTAATTATAAAACATTTATTTTCCTTAAAATATCTTAAATCCAAATAATGTAGTTATCACTCACACACACACGTGCACGTGCGCACACACATGTAACAAACATTTGGCCTGGTTTTTTTTTGGACTCAAAAGCTTAAAATTTAAAAATAAGAAATTTCAATTTACAGACAAGGTAAAAGCTAGTTATAATTTTGTGTAAAACTTATTTCAATACCCTAATTGAAGAATCGTTAAAGCTAGCATGCAATGATCCTCTTCATTAAGGGTGGATTCTACATTACTAAGGAAGGCAAATGGATAGACCGGATGGATTTTGATTTAGATTATAATGGAACGGATAAAAACAATCCATCAATCCATTTCGATCCATTAAAATTATATTAAAAAAATCCAATCAATCCATAATCCATTTAATAAAAAATCATCCAACCCATCCATTAATCACTTTTATATGAATGGATATCCAATCCATCCATTTAAAAATATATTATATATTAAAATTGTATTTTAACAATTTTTATAAATTAAATATTTTGTCTCTCTTAATATTTTCTCTCTCTAAATATTTTACACAAAGTTAAAATAGCTATTATGTTTTTACAATAAAACAATAATGAATAAATGATACCAATAAATTTACCATGATCCTAATCAAAAATTTCCCATTCTAATTCATGTCTTTCATTCTGAAACACTCATTATTTCTGATTTTACGTTACAGTTTCGCAAACAATAATAACCATATAAAATATAAAATAATTAATTAAATCAATAAATAGAAGGAAAAAAAAATACAACGAAGATGCAGCACTAGGTGTGCGGCGTAGAGAGAGATTGACGTGATCAAAAAAGGACGTGGCAAAGAGAGAGAATCATATTTTCTGTGTTGCTTAACACAGTCTGCATAAAATACTTAAGAGCAGGCCAGATGAAAGACCTCGCATAATGGACAGAAGGCGTGTTTCTCCTCGTGAACCTGGCTCTTAGCAAACTAGCCCATTGATTGGAGGAGGACACCAATTTCCAACAAAGACTTGACATTGTTGCTTTGTTTATAGACCTTAGAGACCTTATGCCAAGACCACCTTCTTGCAAGGAATAGACAAATTTGTCCCAAGCTACAGTAACAACCTCCTTGGATATATCCCCTGACCAAATAAAATTCCAAACATATTTATCAATGGATTTTATCAAAGAGACTGGCCAAGCATAGACATGGAAGCTTTAAATAAGCATACCATGGATGACTGATTGCACCAATTGGACTCTTCCCATAATGGACAACATAGAACCTTTTCCAAGAGGATAACTTAGATTTTACCCTATCCACAATTGGTTAAAGAAATAAAGCTTTAGGGTTACTGTTCCGTCCAAAATATCTCAGATGAGAGATACTCGGCTGGAAAGAGTTTAGAGGGGATGTTTTGGAATGTGCTTGACAGAATTGAGATTCTGCTCCTACGTATCCAAATGGGAATCAAAGCAAACGTAGTTCTGAATGAGGGGATAAGCCCCCTATTTATAGAGATCTTTCAGGATCAGGCTCCGAGATATACGGAGAGGTATTAGGATCAGGCTCCGGGATATTCGGAGAGATATTAGGATCAGGTTCCTGATTATGCGGAGTGATATTCGGATCGGTCACTTATGACCGATACGTAAGGGACCGAGGTGTACTTGTCCTTGACTCATGACAGGATAAGTCCGAGTATTTATCCTCGGCGGTCCTAGTGTACTGATATGTTCTCGGCTTTGGAGGAGTTTGGGTTAAGGCCCATTGCCGGGGCAGGCTCGGTCAATCCTAGGTATAGGCAAGTCCTCCGGATTACATTCTCGGCCAGTACACAAGTCCCCTCGAGCTCCGAGCTTGAATAAGCGAAAGAGCTGATAAGTATGAAACTGAGCTTATTCTTCGGCCACACAAACTTCTACATTCCCAGATGTCATTTCAATCAAATCTTTCCTCTTTGTCAGGGAAAGCAATCATTCCCCCTAATACTTCTGTGGCACGCTTTAGGTAAGAAACCCTAGGGTTTCGCACCCATTTAATGAGGGGAAAATCAAAAAGTCACGCCCTTTTGGGACTGATGGGACGTGGACCATCAACCGCAGGCTACAAATATCCCTTCGGACTCCTACTCCCTTCTACCCTGCTTATCCTCCTTGGCCTTTCACCTTCGTCTTCCAGGTTTCTGCCATCACCCTTGTGCTTGTCATTTTTCAGGTACGCCCAGTCTCCTTCTTCCCCTCGTACTTCTCAGTTTAATTTTTGCTTACCAGATGAGTTCATCCATGTCCTCTGAGTCAAACACCTCGCCTCTAATTGAGCGCGAGGTTTCCCCCATTGGGGGTTCTCCCTCCACCTCTTCGGTTCCTTCACGGGAGTTGAACGTCGGAGAAGGGGAAGCGTCCTCCTCCGAGTCGTCTTCCCCTGGGTCTGATTCCTCCGGGTCTGACTCACTAGTGGAGAAAAGGGATTCTACATCGGAGTTTACACATCGGTTTAGTATAAACCGATGTGTAAAACGAGGTGGTGGCATTTTTGAAATTAAAACGAAAGTATTACACATCGGTTTAGAGAATAACCGATGTGTAAAACTTTTCCACATCGGTTATTTATAACCGATGTGTAAAATTAAAATAAAAAAAAAATAGAAATTTAGATTTTACTTTTACACATTGGTTTTTATTAACCGATGTATAAAATTTAAAAGAAAAAATCAGAATTTAAAAGTTTAATGTTTACACATCGGTTTTGTCATAACCGATGTGCATAAGATGTTTAACACATCGGTTTTCCTTATAACCGATGTGTAATAGTCCCAATTTTTCTATTTCCCTCCTTGTGTTTTGCGCCCTCATTCTTCAGTTTCTGAACGTACCCTAAAACACAACACTCCCTCCCTCTGCTAACGCGCGGCTTGTTTCTGTTCTGCGTTGTCACTGCTTTTCCGCGAGCTACCCTCAGGTATGCGTCTCTCTCTCTCTCATTCTCATTCTCTCTCTACATTTCCTTCTTCTCATTCTCTCTCTCTGCATTTCCTTCTTCTCATTCTCTCTCATTCTTTCTCTTTCTCTCTCTCGCTCCCTTCTTCACGTCCTTTTTCCCTTTTCAATCGTAGACAAAGAAGACCATCGCGATCGCGAGCCTTCATTTTCTGCTTCGTAAGAGAACCACTGAGAACGATCATCCGCGAGCTACCCTCGTTTGCGTGAAGAGCGCCATTTTTTCTCGTCCCTCAGGTATATATTTGTTTCTTGTTTAGAAAAGTTATGAACTTTGACTCGAAATGGTTGGATAATATACTTGCATGTGTTGTTCTGTTGCTCCAAGACTGGATTTTTCCAGTGGTGGTATCACCCGTCACGGCCGTCTTTGCTGTCACGGCCAGGCCGTGACGGATTTCGCGCTTGGAGGTTGCTTCACCTGGTTGTTCTGTCACGGCGTGACCACCATCACGGCAAGGCCGTGATCGATTCTACTGTGAGGGTCCGGGGTTCGATTGGCATGTCACGGGCGTGATGGCCATCACGGCCAGGCCGTGATAGGTTCTGCCTTGGAGGTTGCTTCACCGGTTTGATGTCCGTCACGGCCGTGACCACCACCAAGGCCGTGATCGATTCGCCTGTGAGGGTCTGGTTCAGTTGACATGTCACGGCCGTGATGGCCATCACGGCCAGGCCGTGATAGGTTCTGCCTGGGAGGTTGCTTCACTGGTTGGTCTGTCCCGGCCGTGACCACCACACAAGGCTAGGCCGTGATCGGTTCCGCCTGTGAGGGTCCGGGGCATACTGACATGTCACGGCCGTGATGGGCATCACGGGATGGCCGTGACCAGTTCTGACTTTTCCATTCTTTCTTTTAAGCTATACTCGATCACGGCCGTGATGGCTTTCAAGGCTAGGCCGTGAAGGGCTCTGTTTGGCTAATTTTCTTCACTTTTCAAGCCCCATCTTCATGCAAGCTACATAAATAGTAAAGCCTTAGTTTCCCGTTTGAGATGCAATACTAATGAGCGTACGTGTACGTGCTTAATGTACCGCTCATTGTGTTGGATCTTGAATTGTCCAAAGTTGGACAGTTTGGGAAAAAACTTTTTCTTAATTCAGTTAAAATAGTTATTCATTGGTTCTAATGTTATATACTTGATGAAAGTTCGGATTGATACATTTCCTTTCGCTTCTCCGGGTGCATACTTTATCGTGGTGGATGTCATCGCGTTCAAGTAGTGTACGTCGGAGACCGCGGGGAAATGCTGCCGAAATTTTGTCGAGTATGAGCATGAGAGTTAAGGACTAACTGTTAACCGAATGTTGGAAAAGTTTCTTCTCGAATGGGATAGGGCCATACTCGTCATAAGAAGTGGTTGATGAATATGTTGGACTAAGTACGAAGGTGTTGGTTTAGTCATGGATCGCGGTTGGATGAATGCTAGACGGACAAGTGATGAGTATGAGAATGGAGTGGAAGATTTTCTACAGTTTGCAAAAACAAATGCTCCTGATAGTGGTAACGGAAGGTTTTATTGTCCTTGTGTTAACTGTTTGAATGAGAGACGACTAGAAGCCGAGGAGATACGTGATCATCTTATTTGTGAGGGGATTTGCAAGAGTTATACAACATGGATATGCCATGGTGAATCGTTAGACAGGCCGAGGTGTCGGATAGAGAGGAAGTTGATGACGTGGAAATGGACGATGGACTAGAGGACATGATCCGTGATGTTGGGCAAGAGTCTTTTCGGCGCGCACATGTGTATGATACTTTGTGCAGTGATGCGCAAGTGGCTTTGTATCCGGGTGCACTAATTTCACCACGGTTGTCAGCGGTGTTAAGATTGTTCAATGTGAAGGCGAGAAATGGGTGGAGCGATAAAAGCTTTACCGAATTGCTTGAGTTGTTGAAAGAAATGCTTCCGAAGGCAACACATTGCCATCTCGAAACTATGAGGCGAAGAAGATATTGTGTCCGATGGGTATGGAGTATAAGAAAATACACGCTTGCCCCAATGATTGCATATTGTACAGGAAAGAGTTTGAAGAGATGCACGAGTGCCCCGGTGTGGGGTATCACGCTACAAAGTGAAGGATGGTGATTCTAGTTGTGATGTGGTCACCAAAGGTCCTCCTGCGAAGGTGTTATGGTATCTTCCCGTGATTCCGCGGTTCAAGCGATTGTTTGCTAATGTAAATGACGCAAAGAACATTAGATGGCATGCAGATGAGAGGAAGTGTGATGGACAGCTTAGCCATCCCGGCCGATTCTTTGCAATGGAAGAGAATTGATAGTTTGTTTCCGGATTTCGGCAATGAGCCCGTAAACCTCGAGGCTTGGACTAGCTACCGATGGAATGAATCCATATGGAAACTTAAGTAGTATTCATAGTTCATGGCCTGTTCTCCTTGTAATTTACAACCTGTCTCCTTGGTTGTGCATGAAGCGCAAATACATTATGTTAAGTATGATGATTTCTGGTCCTAAACAGCCAGGAAATGATATTGATGTTTATCTGAGTCCCTTGATTGAAGACTTGAGAATGATGTGGGATGAAGGCGTTGATGTGATCGACGGGTATTGCCGTGAGACATTCAGATTGCGTGCCATGTTATTTTGCACCATCAATGACTTTCCAAGATACGGGAACCTATGTGGGTATAGTGTTAAGGGCATAAAGCATGTCCAATATGTGAAGAAGGCACATGTTACCATCAACTGCAACATGGAAGGAAGACGGTCTACCTTGGGCATCGGAGATTTCTCCGACGTAATCATCCTTATCGTAGATTGAGGAAAGCTTTCAATGGACTTCCGGAGAATGAAATTGCTCGGTGGCCTTGATTGGAGAGCAAGTTTATGAAAGGGTGAACAACACTAATGTTATCTATGGGAAGACCCGAGAAGAAGGCTACGAGAGAAGAAAATATGGAAGAAGAGGTCGATCTTCTTTGATCTTCCATCTTGGTGCAAGCTTGATGTAAGACATTGTATTGATGTGATGCATGTAGAGAAAAATGTGTGTGACAGTTTAATCGGAACGCTTCTCAACATTCAAGGCAAGACAAAGGATGGTGTGAATGCTCGTCTGGATCTAGTTGCGATGGGTATACGAGAGCAGTTAGCTCCACTTAAAGTGGGGGATAAGAAGACTTATTTGCCCCCAAAGATGTCATACTTTATCAAAAAAAGAGAAAAGAAGTTTCTGTGAATGTCTACTGGTAGTCAAAGTGACAAAGGGTTAAACTACAAATATAAGAATACTTGTCTCAATGAAAGATCTCAAATTAGTTGGCTTAAAGTCTCATGATTGTCATGTCTTGATGCAACAACTACTACCGGTGGCCATTCGTGACATATTGCCTAAAAAAGTCAGACATGCCATTACTTGGTTATGCTTATTCTTCAATGCTATATGTAGCAAGGTCATTGACACTAAAAATTTGGATGAGTTGGAAAATGAGGCAGCCATTGTATTGTGCCAATTGGAGATGTATTTTCCACCTTCATTTTTTGACATCATGGTTCATTTGATTGTTCATCTAGTGAGGGAGATTAGATTGTGCGGTCCCGTTTATTTAAGGTGGATGTACCCGGTTGAGCGATACATGAAGATCCGAAAGGATATATGAAAAATCCACACCGTCCCGAAGCATCTATTGTTGAAAGGTATGTTGCAGAAGAAGCTATTGAGTTTTGTACAGACTACATGTCGAAGCGGAACTGTAGGGCTTCCAAGTCTCGTCACGAAGGAAGATATGATGGTAAGGGTACACGAGGTATCCATTGTTAAGAGCATGGATCGGGAGGAAGTGCTTCAAGCACATTTGTATATATTGAATAACACCGATGAGGTTGAACCATACTTATGTGAGCATAAAAGCATTATCAATGAAACTTACCCTAGAATGAATGAAAAATGGTGTTTGAACAAGCATAACAAGACTTTCTTGAACTGGTTTAAAGAAAAAATTGCAAAGGATGGTATCGCTTTCGCTACATTAAAATGGCTAGCACAGGGGCCTAACTTTGATGTCATATGCTGGAGTGGGTACGATATCAATAAGTTTTCCTTCTATACAAAGTCCCAGGATGACAAAAGTATTATGCAAAACAAGTGGGGTTATGGTCGTCGCCGAGTCCATGCATTTCTCTAGTTCGAAAGATAAAAACCCCTGTTATGGCATCAGTTTCATACTTTGGAATCATTGAAGAGATATGGGAGGTTGATTACACGAAGTTTAGAGTACCTGTTTTTAAATGTCGGTGGGTCGACAAAGAACAATGGTGTGCAAACCGATGAGTTAGGATTCAAATTGGTGGACCTTAATAAGGTAGGTAATAAAGAGGAACCTTTCATCATGGCATCCCAAGCAAAACAAGTGTTTTATATCCGTGATCCTTCTAACAAAAGGTGGTCGAGTGGTTCTCCGGGGGAAAAAACATGTATAACGGTAGTGATGGAAATCACGATTCAACTCTTGATATTTCTGATACTCCTTCTTTCTCAACACGAGTGCCTAATTTCAATGAGGAAAATGAAGTGGATGATGTACATGCTACTCGTAATGATCACCAAGAAGGGTTATGGGAGAACTTTACTAATTGACCACAAAGTAAGTTTAGTTTGATATTACCATCAAGTTTGGCATATTATGTGTTTACGTTGATATTTATACGTTGATCGATATTTATAAGTTATGTTTGATATTTATCCTGACATACTAACAAGTTTTTTTTTTTGTTTTGTGTTTAAACAGGTATACATGGCTGATCATGAGGATACACCTCCTTCATGCAGCGGGTCAGAGACCCCGTCTACCGGTAGAAAGGGTAGACGTGCCACACGGATGAGGCATTTGACTGCCAACCGTGGGTCAAATCAGAGGATAAGAGTAGATTTTGATGATAACCTCAAACCTATTGGGTCAATGGAAGATCAGTTTACCAGTTTTGTGGCGACCCTTGCTAGGAACAGGCCTAGTATACTCATTGATAGGTGGAGAGATGTACCGACGGACGTGAAGGAGCAGATATGGGAGAGTATTCTGGTATCTATACTTCTACGTCCTGTGTTTGTCTGTATCTACTTTATTTTTATCTTAATAATATCATACAGTAATTCGTTGATTCTTTTGGTCTTAATGTAGTTGACATTTGACATACTGGATACATACGCTATGAAGAAGCGTTTTTGAAGTATCTTTGGAGAGCGTTGGAGGGGTTTTAAGGCCGACCACAGGCAGATACTATATATTCGGTCCAAAAAGTAAAAAGAACCCACTTGAGGTGTATCCGTTTCTTGACAAGGCGACGTGGGATCGCTTTGTTCTGAGCCGACGTGATCCCGCTTTCAGGTTAACTTATTTGATTTGTCTCTAAATTTATGTAATTGCATTAATTTCATTTACTTATGTAATTTAATTGTCTTTTATTTATAACAGGAGAAGAGGAAAAAAGGGGCGGGATAACCAAAGCAAGAATGTCTACCCCCATGTCATGTCTCGTGGGGGATATAAAAAGCTTGTTAAGAAAATGGTTGAAGAGGAAAAGAAAGCACGTCGCAGAGAAGCATCTCAAGCGGATCCTAATGCTGAAACTCTTCCAGAGGTTGTTGATCCACCTCCACCCCCACGCCATCGTTCATGGAAGAGGGGCCGACAAAGAAAAACGGGACAATATACATCCGAGGAGGCCCGCCAAGTAGCTGAGAGGATTGTAAGTATAGTTTGTTGTAATTATCATTTTAAGATTGTTACCGAATTGTAATGTGACCTGATATTTTTATGTGATAGGATGCCTTGGATGATCAGCTAACCCAAGGAACCTTTGTTCCTAGAGGACGCAATGATATCTTATCTATCGCCATCGGTAAACCAGACCACCCGGCCGTGTCATTGGTGTTGGATGGGGAGTCGGCATTCGCCAATACCATGGTTCATCTTCACACCAATGCCAC
Source organism: Sophora flavescens (assembly GCA_030762895.1). Classification (NCBI taxonomy): domain Eukaryota; kingdom Viridiplantae; phylum Streptophyta; class Magnoliopsida; order Fabales; family Fabaceae; genus Sophora; species Sophora flavescens. The sequence continues at coordinate 135,226,457 of CM061063.1, read as the reverse complement.
GAGGGATTCGATTTGCAGATAGAGCACAACTAAAACAGGAGATTGCAGCTGAGCTTCGACGAGGAGATGGCCGAGCAATTTGCCCAGCAGATGGCAATATTTACTTCTTTGTCCCAGCAGAGATGACGGCGGTGTCCAACCCTCTGTCCAACCCTCTGTCCATGTGAGCACTAAGGGCTCATGTGATCCTCCTCATCATCCCGAAAATGATGATGATGTCTTGCTTGATGATGATGATGATGATGATGATGATGGCGACCACGATAGGTGTGAGCTGTATGTTGATGATCATCATCATCATCGCCGCTTAGTGGCATTGGGTAGGGCATATAATAAGTTAGGTAATACCATACACCATCGGTTATTACCGGATGATCATCGAGGGTGTCTGTTGAGATTATTCGAGATGTCGATGCTCGAGTCCCCGTGCCCACCGAGGAGGTTCAAGCAAGTGGGTCAGGCCCCGAGTAACTTCATCCTCCGGACAAGAAGACCGGTCGCCTTTCTTGTTGCATCCGAGGTATTCGGTTAGTTGTGTTTTTCTATATTCATAGTTGAAATATATTTATTATTGTTTAAAGATAATGCTTTATTTGTATTTGTTATAGGATGTTGGAAATGATATTGTGCCTAAAAGGTCGGATCTAGGAAGACCAGAGATGTCCGCTCCTGTCAAGGTATTCATTTGACCATTTAGTTCATAACGAATTAAATAACTTAATTATCCGTGATTACTAATATATATCTATGTTGTTTAGGGGATCGACAAAGGGGCACCTGGCCATGGTGATGTTTTCAAAGATCTTGCTATACGAGTTGTCACCATGGAGGATGATGCAGCATTGGTAACGTTGGAACATGATGCCATCCAGTGAACTGTATATACCAAAGAAAGAACTTATGGAGATGGCACTCAATAAAGAAATGGCCAGTTCCGCACACATATCGTTTTGGTGCACGTAAGTACATTTTATTTATAAGTTAAGTACGTAATTAATTTTTAAATACAATGATAATTAACATGTTTTTCCAATATATTAGGTATCTGCATCGTTTGTTAGTCGATCGGGGTAACCTCGCCCTTTATGGGTTCATTGACCCCATGTTCATTCAGGGTGATGTTCTCGTAGCATCGGAAGACCCGGTCACTACCATACGTGATATACTTGCCCGAGACGATCATCAATTCTATCTTGCGCCTTATCTCAATAAGTAAGTACCGGTTATTAATTTAAGTATAACTATATATGACTTACAGTCACTAATTGTTCCGCAAATACAGCAAGCATTGGCAACCGTTGCTCTTGTACCCAAGAATGAACGTCGTGGTCTTCTTCTGCTCATTGGGACATAAGCCGGCGAATCAACTGAAGACGATCATCAAAACGTAAGCGTTAAAATACTTTATAATCAGTAATGCAGTTGTTTTAATTATTTGAAATCTATTATATATACTTTAATTAATGTTTTTGTCATGATAGGTCTATTAATGCATCCCACATGCAGCGTGGTGAAAGGCGTACTCGGGCTATCAGATGGATTATTCCCAGCGTAAGATATTTATTAGTTCAAATGCATCAAATGCAGTGGGTACAATAATTGATTTCTATTTTATTTAATTCCTCATATTCTAATTGGGTTTCATTTGTACGTAGTCACGTATACAACGTGGGTCATGGGAATGTGGCTACTATGTGATGCAGTGGATGTTGGAAATTATCTCCTCCGGGATCACTGTAAGATGGAGTGAGGTAAATGTTAATTGACACAATTAGAAGTAATAGTATAGATTCGTTATATGTTTTATGTTAGTTTATTACTTAAAAGATATAATCTTTTGTCCAATTAAACTTGAAGATATTCAACAATCCAACTCCATTGTCCGATTTCGACATCAACATCATAAAGAGGCGTTGGGCAACTTTCTTTCTTGAAGTGTACCACCCATAGTTTGTATATATGTAGTTAGTTTAAAAACTTATCATATACTAGCTATAGTGTACGTACCTTTGATTGATGATATGTATTAGTGCTCGAGTCCGGTTCAATTCTTCTTCTCTCGTGTTTTGATGTAGCTTTGATAAAGTGTTGTTTTCATTCATTCGAAATTAATTAGGCCACGATGCCCTCTGTTTTCAGATTCTGTGCTCACTAGTCATTTGATGAAATGTCAGTATTTTTAACCATATGTGTAAGAGCTAATTGGCTGTGCTAAGAAAATTGAATGAAGTATGTTTTGCTTTTGAATAATTGTGTCAAAACTGGTTTGGTGTTCTGTTGTTGTTTCTTGTTTGATCAGGGTACTACTGGTTTGTTTATTGATCTGCATTAGTGAAACAGGAATGATTGAAATGTAAATAATAGATTAAAAAAAAATGAGATTTTACACATCGGTTCTCAATAACCGATGTGTATATTTAACTTTATACATCGGTTTTGCTTAAAACCGATGTGTAAATTTAACTTTACACATCGGTTCTTTAGAAAACCGATGTAGAAAGTCAATTTTACACATCGGTTTTAAGCAAAACCGATGTAGAAAGTTAAATTTAAAACTGCTTAACAATTGCTAAATTAATTTTACACATCGGTTAGTATAAAACCGATGTTTAAAATATACTTTAAACATCGGTTTTAAAACCGATGTGTAAAGTGGCAATAAACCACATCGGTCGTTTCCACATCAGTTTCAAAACCGATGTGGAAAGCCAAAAATAACCGACGTGGAATCCCTTTTGTGCACTAGTGACTCCAAGTCCGGCTCTCCCTCTCCTCCGGTGTCCAAACCCACCGCTCGTAAGCGACGCCTGAGGGTTCCAAAAGACCCTATTCCGGATATTACTCTTCCAGGGTACACCTAGGTTAAAGGCGAGGCTGGGACCTTTTTTTCTGACTTCCAAACCCCAGAATCGATTGATCAACTTCGGTCCCAAGTTAATATCTCGGCGTTAGGGGACGAATCCGAGTTCATTTGCTCCCCATGCTCGGGTACCGAGTGTGTCTTCCTCAGGGCTCGTCCTTCCGAGCCCCCCTTTACATACATGTACAAAACCTTATTTGATAAGCTGCACGTATCTCTTCCTTTTACTGATTTTGAGTGCGATGTTCTGAGAACCATGAACGTTGCTCCTACTCAACTTCACCCCAACAGTTGGGCTTTCATGAAAGCCTTTCAGGTTCTATGTAAATACATCGGGATGGTACCCACCACTCCAAAATTTTTGTATTTCTACCAAACAAGGTTTGGTGAGAAAATGGGATGGATTTCCCTTAACGGGCTGAACCGGAGAGGACTGCTTAGTTTGTACACATCGTCGTACAAAGACTTCAAGGTTGGCTTCTTCCGAGTTCGCCCCTCGGGCTCTCATTCCTCCCACTTTTTTGATGATGATAACTGTGCCAAGTTTCCCCTATATTGGCAATCCTCCCCCACAAAATTCGTCGGTTTTGAGTACCAATCCCTCCAGGCCGAGGATAGACGGGACATAGACATACTAGAAAAACTTCCTCGGCCCCTCCATTGTGGACGCCTCCTGAAACTACCCTTCTCATCAACCCCGAGAACTGACCTGAAAAGTAAGTACTCGACTTTTTGGTTTTGGGAATTCTTTCTGTATTTGTTACTGAACTAACAACTTTTTCTTTTTGGCAGTCATTATGGGGAAATTTGACTTCTCCAAGCTCGTAAAGGCTGCTACTAAAGAGGGTCAGGGTCCCTCTTCAACTGAGAAGAAACAGAAAAGACCTCCTCCCACCAAGACCTCTGCGAAGGGAACTTCATCATCTGCCCCCCAAAAAAGAAAGATGGTAGAGGTTGTAGTTGACACCGACGACTCTCCTCCACCTCACCCGAGTCCCTCACGCCCAACTACTCAGGAGACCGGGACTATGGGGCAAGGAGAACAACCTCCTCCCTCCACCGAGCAAAAATGGTACAACAGTTCCCTGAAGGCGGGGACCTCATCCCTCTGGGGTGAAGATTTCAACCCGTTCCCTTCCTTTGACTCGCACTTCCTCAAACCTGCTGATCTCCGGTTAATCAGGCAGCAAGGGGCCCAGTCCAGCATGGAGGCCCTCTCGGCCTACTGCATCCGAGTCGCCGCTCTAGCCCGCTTTTGCAGCCGGGATTTGGTGGAGTCCGAGAGGAAATCCCGGCATCTGGAAGCTGAACTTGCTTCCATTGAGAAGCTGAAAGGGGATTTTGCCCGGACCTCCACGGAGCGCGACGAGCTGGCCATGGCCAATAACCTCCTGACTACAACCATCACCGAGCTGAATGGCCAGAGCTCCGAGCTTGAGACCAAAGTAAAATCTGCTGAGGAGAACAAAGCTCAGGCTGAAGAAGGTAGATCTCGTGCTGAAGAGGAGCTCAAGAAGGCTCGAGCTGAAATTGAGCAACTTAAAGCTGCCTTGGAGGCCGAGACCAAGGCCAAGATGGAGCTCCAGGAGGATGTGAAAGAGGCCACTAGCTGTATTATCATCGAGCACCGAAAGGGTTTCGAGAAGGCTATTGCTCAGGTTGAGGTTCTCGCCCCGGGGGTTGATCTTTCGGGAGTCGACATGAACAAAGAGGTGGTGAACGGGGAACTTATTCCCATACTTCTTGAAGAGGAAGAGGAGGTGGCGGTGGAAGGGGAGGAAGACTCTCCCGGGGGTCACATCGAGACCGAAGAGGGTCCTAGGGGCGAGTAGCTGCTTAGTTTTTTGCTTTTTGTTCATCTTTTGTAATGGGCTTGTGCCCCTGTAACTTCGCTTTATTTAATGAAAACTGTTACGATTTTGCTGTCTTTCCTTTTTCCTTGTAGCCTCTTATTTGGCCGAGATACACTTGAAGTGTGTTTTCTTTATCTTTCGTCGTTGTGTTTGGCCTGTTAAACAAATCTTCGGCTAAGACCGAGGTGTTCTACCGTCCATATCTAAAATGGACGGTGGTTGTTACATGTGAAACACGTGTTTCACACCTTACGCATGCAGTCACGCATTAAATGCTTGGGAAACCGCAATGGGTTCATGTAATTATTGCTTTTTGCTTAGTTTCGAGATTTTTTTTTCCAACAAACCTTTTCCCACGCATACTTCTTCCTTCCCGATGCCCCCCCCCCTTATAAATAGGGTTGTTTTACTGCTTCTCTCATTCATTCTTCATTCTTTCCCACCAGCCAAATTCGTTTCTCTTCCAACCGAGTAGTTCCATGATAGTGTTGGGGGTTTACGCTCCCCTCTCCAAGAAGGATGTTAACTGGGAGAATGGCAGTCTTCGGGCGTCGATAAAGGGGTAGAGTCCGTCTACTCCCGGAGCGGGCCGAGCACCTCATCGTCCAGCTTTCTCAGGGGGAAGTGACTACATCCTCCCTTAAGAGAGAGTCGTGGCATTGGATTGGGGGGACTGGGGGCCGACTGGACTTGCCCCTGCTCTAGTGGGGGAACAACGGCCCGCCTAGCTGCCCTTATTTTCAATTTCGCTGTGTGTGCTCGGTTCCCTTAATATCTTCACCTGTTTATACTTTTCAAGAATCAAACTTGGCCTTATTTTTGTTTTACACGTTGTACTCGGTTTCCTTAATAAAATCACGGCTCATATTCAGCCTTTAAATCCGAACTTTGTTCTTTTTTAATTGCTATTCGTATTCGATTTCCACAATTTCGCAGCTCGAACTCGGTCTTAATAACTTGACAGCTCGAACTCGACTAATAGGCTCAAACTTGGCCTAAATAACTAAAACGGCTCGAACTCGGCCTTCAGGATCAGACTTGACCTTAAAACGTTTAATCGGCTCGAACTCGGCCTTCAGGCTCAAACTTGGCCTTTAAAAATTTAATGGCTCGTACTCGGCCCTCAGGCTCACACTTGGCCTTTACAAATTTGATGGCTCGTACTCGGCCTTCAGGCTCAAACTTGGCCTTAATGATTCAATAGCTCGAACTCGGCTAGGAGGCTCAGACTTGGCCTTTAGAAAGTTAATGGCTCGTACTCGGCCTTCAGGCTCAAACTTGGCCTTAATGATTCAATAGCTTGACCTCGGCTAGGAGGCTCAGACTTGGCCTTTAGAAAGTTGATGGCTCGTACTCGGCCTTCAGGCTCAAACTTGGCCTTTAGAATTTAACGGCTCGAACTTGACCTTCAGGCTCAAACTTGGCCTTTAGAATTTGATGGCTCGTACTCGGCCTTCAGGCTCAGACTTGGCCTTTAAAAATTTGATGGCTCGTACTCGGCCTCCAGGCTCAAACTTGGCCTTTAAAAATTTGATGGCTCGTACTCGGCCTCCAGGCTCAAACTTGGCCTTATACATTGGTAAATTAAGAAACAACGTTCATAATAAAAAAAAAATTTATTGGATAAAAAAGGAAGTATATGGTGTGCCTCGTTAAAACCTTCTCGGTCAAAACCCTTTTTGGGACAAAATACCGAGGTAGGAAAAAGAGTACATCACCTGACTATTTACATCAACTATAATAAAATTTTAAGTGTGAAGCATTCCAAGTCCTCGGGATAGGCTTCCCGGATAATTATTCTAGCCTATATGCTCCGTTTCCCAAGTTTTCTACTACCCGGAATGGACCTCCCCAGTTTGCTGCCAACTTGCCTTCCGAGTGATCTTTCCTTGCTTCTCCTTTTATTCTCAGCACCAAGTCTCCAAGCAGAAAACTCCTCGGCTTCACTCTTGAATTATACCTCCTAGTTGCTCTCTGTTTGCAGGCTTCTTCTCTGATTTTGGCCTCCTCCCTGATTTCCTTTACCAAGTAAAGTTCGACCCTTAAATTGCTTTCATTATCATTCGGCTCATGTTGCATACATCGGAAAGACGGTTCACCAACCTCCACCGGGATCATGGCGTCTGTTCCATATGTCAGCCTGAAGGGTGTTTCTTGAGTGGTAGACTGAGGCGTGCAGTGGTAGGCCCAGAGGATACTTGGTAACTCTTCTGCCCAATCTCCTTTGGATCTTCCCACCCTCTTCTTGATTCTCCGAGGATGACCTTGTTAGTCGCTTCGGCTTGCCCATTGGTTTGGGGGTGTTCAACCGATGTAACTTGGTGTTTAACACCGAGGTTGTCATAGAATTCCTGTAATGTCTTATCTACAAATTGTCTTCCGTTGTCTGTGACGATTGCAAAGTGAATTCCGTGCCTACAGATGAGGCTTTTCCATACAAATTTTTGCACTTTCTCGGCGGTAATCTTCGCCAAAGGCTCGCTTCAATCCATTTCGTGAAGTAGTCTACTGCTACCAGGAGAAATTTGACTTGACCTTTGGCCACAGGGAATGGCCCCAGTATGTCCATTCCCCACATAGCAAAAGGCCAAGGGGAGTTTAATGTGTGAAGTCCTTCCGGAGGGGTACGACTTATATTGGAGAATCTTTGACACTCATCACATTGCTTTGTCCACTCAATGCAGTCTGCTCGGATGGTAGGCCAATAGTACCCTGCTCGGACTACCTTAGAGGCCATTGATCTGCCCCCACCATGAAAACCACAGATTCCCCGGTGAATCTCTTCCATGACGTACTTTGATTGTGCCTTCGTCAGACATTTTAGCAACGGTACCGAGAATCCCCGTTTAAACAATTCCCCAGAGATAATAACAAAGTGACTTGCTCTGAGCCTAATTTTCCTGGCCTCAACGTGATCTGGGGGCAGAGTTTCTGAGGATAAATACTCCCAAATGGGTGTCATCCATTCCCGGTCAACCAGCTCATTGGTCATCACCTCCCCAGTCGTGACGCTCGGTTCATTTATGGTTTCTTGAATAACTGTTCTATGGTGGCCCGGCTTCTTTGTACTGGCTAATTTGGACAGCAGGTCGGCCCGAGTGTTTTCTTCTCGGGGAATGTGCTCAATAGCAAATTTCTCGAAGTTGGAAATTAACTGGTTGACCTTGCATAAATACTTGGTGAGCTGAGGCTCTTTCGTTTGATACCCTCCAGATATTTGCCCAGTGACTAGCTGTGAATCACTCCGGCATCTAACAGCCTTCGCCCCCATTTCCTTTGTCAGCATCAATCCTGCAATCAAAGCTTCATATTCGGCTTGATTATTTGAGGTCTTGAACTCAAACTTTAGCGATTGCTCCAGGATCAGATCTCCCGGGCCTTCCAGAATCACCCCAGCTCCACTGCCCCTGACATTCGAGGACCCATCCACATACAAATTCCACCATACATCCTCGGATATCGGCTGCGGGTGGAGCTCGGCTATAAAGTCAGAGAGACATTGAGCTTTCAGCGGGCCTCTCAACTCGTATCTTAGGCCGAACTCGGATAACTCTACCGACCATGCAATCATACGTCCTGCCAATTCGGGCTTTTTGAGGATCTGCTTAATCGGGTGATCAGTCTTGACAATCACCTGGTGACTTTGGAAGTACGGGCGCAATCGCCGAGCTGCGGTTACCAGGGCCAAAACCAGCTTTTCAATGACTTGATACCGAGTTTCGGCATCATGAAGTGCCCTGCTGATGAAGTACACCGGCATTTGAACTTTCTCTATTTCCTGTACAATGACTGCGCTGATGGCATTCTCGGAGGCTGACAGATATAAGTATAACTCTTTCCCTGGGATGGGTCGAGTTAATATCGGCGGTGAAGACAAAAAGGCCTTGAAATCGACGAAGGCCTTCTCGCATTCCTCGGTCCACGTGAAGGTTTGGGGCTTCTTTAGTAATCTAAAGAAAGGCTGAGCTTTCTCTGCAGATTTGGGCAGGAACCGAGATAATGATGCGAGCCATCCTGCAAGTCTTTGCACTTCTTTAACGTTCTGTGGGCTTCTCATCTCAATCACAGCCCGACATTTATCAGGATTGGCCTCGAATCCCAGGTACGTCAGCATGAAGCCGAGAAATTTTCCACCCTGGACACCGAAAACACACTTCTCCGGATTCAATCTCATGTTGTACTTCCTCAGCTACTGAAAAATTTCCTCCAGATCTTTTGGGTGGTTGTTGGGGTCATCGGATTTCACCACCATGTCATCCACATAAACTTCCATAGTTCTGCCGATTTGTTTTTCAAATACCCGGTCCATGAGCCTTTGGTATGTAGCTCCAAAGATTTTTCGATCCAAACGGCATCACCCGTGATGAGAATTCGAGCCCTCGGTAATGAAAGCTGTCTTCTCCTCATATGGGGGGTACATTCGGATCTGATTGTACCCCGAGTATGCGTCCAAGAAACTCAGAATTCTGTATCCGGAAGCTCCATCCACCAGTCTGTCAATGCTCGGCAAAGGATAGGAGTCCTTTGGGCAAGCTTTATTCAAATCTGTGTAATCGGTGCACATGCGCCACTTGTCGTTTGCTTTTTTGACCAGAACAACGTTGGCCAGCCAGGTAGTGTACTCTACTTCTCGGATAAAATTGGCCTTGACCAACTTCGCTGTTTCCTCTTCCACAACTTTTCTCCTTTCTTCTCCAAGTCTCCTTTTCCTCTAGGCCACTGGTTTCGCCTCGGGACAAATTGCCAGTTTATGGCATAAGAAGTCGGGATCAATTCCCGGCATATCAGATGTGGTCCAGGCGAACAAATCGGCATTGCTGCGTAGCGCTTGCTTTATTTCCTCTTTCAAATTCGGCTCAAGGTGACCGCCGAGTTTAGTGCACTGATCAGGCTGTGAACCGAGCTGGAACTTTTCTAACTCCTCAATAGGTTGTGGACGTTGTTCCTGCATGTCCATCCTCGGATCCAGTTCGACGGAGTTAACGGAATTCACCGACTTGTCTTTCCCCCTGTCTAGGGTCTCGACTGGTGTGGGTTTAAGTTTTCTCACACGCAAACTATCAGCATAGCACTGTCTGGCCATCTTCTGATCCGCCCGGACAGCAACTATGTCCCCTGAGTTGGAAGGGAATTTCATCGTGAGGTGGGGAGTAGAGACCACAGCCCCTAGCTCGTTCAAAGACGGTCTTCCGATCAGGATATTATATGATGTTACTGCATTGATTAACACATACCTGACCATGATAGTCTTGGATGCTCTGCCATCACCAAAAGTAGTCAGGAGGTCAATGTATCCCCATGTATCAACTTGTTCCCCTGCGAAGCCGACGAGCTTACTGTCGTACGGTTGAATAGATTTCTCTGGGATACCGAGCTTCTGAAATGTTGAGTAATATAAGATATCTGCCGAGCTCCCCTGGTCAACAAGGGTTCTTTTGACCGAGAAATTAGCCAACTGCACGGTAATTACCATGGGGTCATCTTGATTAGGATCTACCCCTACAAAGTCTTCATCAGAAAAGATAATGGGTGGGAAATTTCTCGAGGGTTTGCCGGATACCGAGTTGACAGCCCGAATAGCGCACAGGTGCTTTCTCCGAGCTGAACTTGTTGTGCCTCCCCCTGCGAATCCACCTGAAATGGTGTTTATCACGCCTCGGATCACATTATCCTCCTCTCGTCTTTCATTCTGGCCCTCTCTGGTTCTTGTTCTTCCATTATTTCGTTGACCGCCACCCCTCCTCGGGCTTTGGTCACCTTCTCTCCTTCTGCTTCTGCCGCGCCTCTCACCGTTGTTGTGGTTTCTCCGAACAAAATTATTGAGGTGGCCAGCTTGCACCAACTCTTCAATCTTATCTCGTAGGACCCAACACTCCTCGGTGGTATGGCCAAAATTACGATGATACCGACAATGTTTCTGTCGGTCAGCATTCTGGGGGGTGTGGCCACGATTAGGGAGCTGCAAAACTCCCGCATTGTATGCTTCCTCAAACACCCGAGCTCGGTTTGTGTTGAGGGGAGTATAATGCTCATACTTCGGTCCCCTCTGGAAATGCTCGGGCGGGCCTTTGAATTTCGGTTTATCACCTCTGGCCCTCCTCTTCTCTCTTCCTTCTCGTCTGTCAGCATCATCAGTTCTCTCCCTTTTCTTCGACTCCTCAACCTCCTCCATATTGATGAATCCCGCAGCTTTTCTCCTCAACTCGTCCATACTGGTCGGTGGCTTCCGAGCCAAGTGTCTGGCGAAAGGGCCAGGCCTTAACCCGGTCAAGATGGTGTGTAGTGCAACATCGGCACTGAGATTACGGATGAGGATTGTCTCCTTGTTGAATCTGGCCATGAAATCACGCAGGGACTCATTCTTTTCTTGCCTAAAGTTTACCAATGAGGCCGAGGTTTTTTGGTGAGCCCGGCTGGTGGCAAACTAAGCATTGAACTTAGCCATGAATGTGTCGAAGGAATCAACTGACGCTGGCGCGTAGAATCGGGTATACCAGGTCAACGCAGATCCTTTGAGTAGTCGGAAAGACTTTACACATGACAAAGATCGTCGCCGGTAAAGAGGTACATCCCGAGTGGTGAAAGCATCCAAGTGGCGCTCGGGTCCGAGTTGCCATCATATTTGTCAATGCTAATTGGCTTGTAGTTGGCTGGTAGGGAACCTCCATGATAGCATTTGTGAAGGGATGTCTCGCTTCCGCACGCCGGCCCTTTCATTAAGTCTATTTGCCCGCAGTGACGGTTCGGGGGCTCGCCTAGGAAATTCTTCCTCATCTACTCGGTCCATATGATGAGAAGCCCAAGTTGTGGGCCTCCTTCTTCAGTGCGAAGTTTCTGGACCCCTCATTCTCAAGTGTCCGACGCTCTCTCTCAAGAGGAGATGAGACGGACCTTTCTCTGCTCTGCCCAGGTTCGCGACGGCTGTTCTGTCGCCTAATCTCCTCATTCTCCCTTCTCAGCTTGGCAATCTGTGCAAGAAGTTCCTGGATAAGGGGGTTGTCGGTCGTCATAGCCGGGTTTATGGACCGTTCCCCATTATCTCCGTTGTTAGCATTTTCTGGCTCCTCTCTCCTGCAGTTTCCGCTCCTTGTTCTCACCATGATTTGTGGTATGGGAAAGTTTTGCTTCGATTCCCACAGATGGCGCCAAATGTTCCGTCCAAAATATCTCATATGAGAGATACTCGGCTGGAAAGAGTTTAGAGGGGATGTTTTGGAATGTGCTTGACAGAATTGAGATTCTGCTCCTACGTATCCAAATGGGAATCAAAGCAAATGTAGTTCTGAATGAGGGGGTAAGCCCCCTATTTATAGAGATCTTTCAGGCTCAGGCCCCGAGATATACGGAGAGGTATTAGGATCAGGCTCCGGGATATTCGGAGAGATATTAGGATCAGGTTCCTGATTATGCGGAGTGATTTTCGGATCGGTCACTTATGACTGATCCGTAAGGGACCGAGGTGTACTTGTCCTTGACTCATGACAGGATAAGTCCGAGTATTTCTCCTCGGCGGTCCTAGTGTACTGATATGTCCTCGGCTTTGGAGGAGTTTGGGTTAAGGCCCATTGCCGGGGTAGGCTCGGTCAATCCGAGGTATAGGCAAGTCCTCCGGATTACATTCTCGGCCAGTACAGTTACCATTAAAGATAGGTGCACCAAGATAGGAAAAAGGCAAGTCACCAACAGTCGTGCCAACGAAATTAATCACAGAACTGATTCTAAATGTTGACATAGTTCCTGCAAAAATTATGCATTTGTCCAGACTTAAGTATTGCCCATATGCTTTACCATATGCCTTAAAGAGAGACATGAGACAAGAAAGATTCTTCTTAGTACCTTTGCAGAATAAGATGATGTCATCTGCATAAAGAACATGAGTAGGAGTAGAAAAGTCTCTAGGTCTTGCCATTGGAACCAATTCCTTAGAACTAACCAACAAAGTGATGGCTCTGCCGAGGACATCTTCAGCTAAACAGAATAATAAAGGAAAAGAGGATCCCCTTGCCTCACTCCCCTTTTGCGAGCTAGGAGCCCCACATCATGACCATTGACAGAAAAAGAGAGTCCTGTGGAATTCAAGATGGTTTTAATCCAATTGCAAAACTTGTTGTGAAAGCCAAAAGCTTAAAGGACTTGAAGCAAAAACTTCCAATATATGGTGCCAAAAGCCTTCTTTACATCAGGTTTCAATGCCAAGTTCCCATCAAAGGATTTTCTGTCCAATAAGTTAATATAACAATGCAATCCGAAATGTTGATGAAGCCACTTTGCTGCTCAGATATGACTTTTGAAGCAATAAGGGCTAATCTACCAGCTAACACCTTGGTGATAATCTTAAATTGGAAGTTGGCCAATGCAATTAGCCTAAAACTTTCAATTTTGTTAGCACCTGGATGCTTAGGGATTAAAGCCACCGGGTTAGAATTTATGTTGGGAAGAAGTCAATATTGCAAAAAGATATGAAGGACAGAATTTTATACATCCTTGCCAATGATTTCCCAAAAAGATTGGTAGAAACAACCTCCAAACCCATATGGACCAGAAGCACATGAGCCATTCATTGAAAACTGCATTTTTGACCTCCTCTCTGATTGGAATATTTGTTAGCATGACATTGTCTTCATTTGAAACCAAAGAAGGAATGGCTTTCTCAATCAGAACATTAGGTACACAATTATTGTCAGTGGCATAGAGAGAAGTAAAAAACCGTAGAACATGGTGCTCAATATCTACAGGGGTGTCTAGCACTTGATCACCTTTCTTGAGAATAGTCAATTGCTTAGAGGAGCTTCACTTTGTGGAAAAAGATAGTGTTCCTATCACCTTGTGTAAACCAATAAGCCTTGACTTCTCCTTCCAGAAACCTTCTTCATAGTCAAGAGCTTGCTCCAGATCTTTTTGGGCTTTAAACTTCTATTCTTACAGGGTCTCAGTGAAACCAGAAAGGGAAATTTGATTCTGCACTACATCAACAGTATTCTGCACATTGCCAAAAACCACTTTGTTCCAACTTTTAAATTCAGACATTAAGAGTTTCAATTTCTGATTAAGGATGAACATAGGACATCCATAGACAAGCCTTGACCAAACTTCTTTTACCAATCTAGAGCAATCATGGTGGCCTGCTTATTATGATACTTGAAAGAAGAGGGATAAGTAGCAGGGCCTTTTTTAAGAATAAGTAACAAAGGATGGTAATTAGAATGAGACCTTGTTAATGTGAAACTAGAAGAACAATCCTAGAAGTTATGCCAATCATCATTGCAAATAGATCTATCTAATCTCATCTCAACAGTTTGTCTAGCATGTCTTTTATTTGACCATGTAAACTCAGCACCCCTAGTCAAGAGATGGAGTAATTGATTGCTATCAGACAATAGAATGAAATCATCACAAGAAGACTTAGCTGGGAGGTAGCCACCCTTCTTTTCATGTGCACCTAGCACTGCATTAAAGTCACCAATGAAGAGCCACGACCCCGGATTCTGATTTTGCACATTAGACAGATTAGGGATGTCAACGGGGAGGGCACGGATACTGGTTATCCGCTACCTGTCCCGTTGGATAAAAAATTCACACGTACCCGTCCAGTACCCGCACAGATACCCTCTTAACGGATTCGCGGTTTTTCACGGGTATCCGCGGATATCCATGGGTAGTTATGAAAAACAAACAATCTATTTTTTAATTAAAAAAAAATACACAAAACTTAAACAAACTACCACATTAATATCTTCCGGTATTTGAACAAAATAGCACCTACAAATTAATACATCACACTTAAAATATTCATGAAACAACACAATAGATGAAAAATATCTAGGAAATGATATAAGGACTTTGAGAGTAGATATATATAATAATGGGTATTATAGTAATTAAGTAACGGGTGTGGGTATCCGCGGGTACGGATAGTGTGATACCCGCCCCCGCCCCGTTTATAGACGGGTATTGGAATTGCCCGTTTATTTTACCCGCGGGTATCCGTTTAACTACCTGCCTTGTGCCCGTTGCGGATTTTATCCACGGGTATCCGCGGGTACGGATAAAATTGTCATCCCTAAGACAGATCATGTCAAAGTTGCTTCCTTTTGACAGAAGAAGTAGAGGCATAAATAGCTAATATAAACATTTTTGCTCATCAAAAGAGGGAGAGTTATATGATTGCATGATTCAGGGGGAGTGGATTTGAATGTATGCATAAAGTGAGGGGGAGTAGAGTATAAAACTATGCTTAGAACTATGATATTTCTTATTTAACTGCTCTAACCCTATTCTTGAGCAAATCTCTTCATGAGATGTTTGTCATCATCAAAAAGGGGGGAGAATGTAAATATATGCCTTGACAGGTACTTTAGTTTTGATGAATGACAAAAGGGAAAGTTCTAGAAGGACTTAATTGCAAAAAGCGGCAAAAGGACTTGCAAGCAATCAAGATGGGTTAAGGGAATTTTACTATTTGTATTGCTTTTTTTAGAAGTGTTGTAAATGGTAAGTAAAGCTCTCCTAATTAAAATTGATCAAACACACACATATAAATTAGCTTTTAAAATAAAACTTAAATGCCTTTATTTGATCTTAAATGTGTTATTAAAATTATGCCATTAAGTTTTCCAATAAAATTTAAATACGAGAGATAATCGATTATTAATATGGAATAATCGATTATGACCAGACTTAATTGGCTTTAATTGTGCATTAATGAGTAACTAATTTCATAGTCGTTATGTTTTGAATCAGTTGTTTTTAAATGAGAATAATTCATTATTGTATTATGAATAATCGATTACATATTTGTTGAACACGTTTAAAATATACTTAATTGGCTTTAAATGAGCTTTAATGAGTAATTAAGTTTTATAGTCGTTAAGTTTTCAAACCGTTTATTTTATCAAGCGCTTTAATTTGAAAATAATCTTTTATCCGCTGCAAATTCTATTTACATATTAAAAGTTTTTTTATTTATCGAAAAAAAATTCATTTTTATTTAAAACCCAATTCACCCACCTCTTGGGTGATGGTTGCTATGGCAAACATTTACTATGTTGAGACTGAAGAGGCTAGGTGAGAAAAGAATACTTGTTTGAGTGTTGAGCCTGGAGATGTTAGGTATGCAAAGAATACTTGTATTGTAATCTGATCAGTTAGAGTGGAAACTTGGTGCTGCCAAGAACTGGACGCAGCCATATAAATTTTGAGGTGAACCAGTATAAAACTCTTGAGTGATATTCCTCTTCCCTTATCTCTTTAATTTGTTTAAGAGTTGTTTGTTTAAGCTTTTAACTTGAGGTGTTAATATTGTGAATATCAAATCATGTTTTAAAATTCTTTGTATGCATGTGTGTACTGCTCTGAAATTAGACGAGTCACTCGTCTAACTTTCCTCAGTTTTATTTTTGCTTGTTGTGCCTGTGAAAATAATTTTCAAAGTTTCCTAAAAAGTTGGTAAACACAATTCAACCCCCCTTCTTGTGTTAACTTTGGTTATTTCAGTTGCTATCAGAGCTCAGCCTCTGGTTTGAGCACTTAACTGTGTAGAGGAAAAGATCTTGGAAATGGCAGGAGAATCCAGCACAAGCAAGAATCATGTAGAAGAAGGATCCTTAATGTCCAAACCTCCATACTTCAATGGAAAGGACTACATCTACTAGAAAGAGAAGATGAAGTGGTTTCTGCAATCCACTAACTCTGACCTCTAGGATATCATTGAAGAAGGTCCCTACATTCCTAAAGATGACAAAGGAGCAGAAATTCCTAAAGCAAGCATGACCTCTGATCAAAGAACAAAATGGCAGTTAAATACCAAAGCTAGATATGCAATCAAGTGTGCTTTGAGCAGAGAAGAGTTTGAAGAAGTCTGTTCTTGTGAATCTGCAAAAGAAATGTGGGATTCACTAGCTTTTGCTCATGAAGGAACCAGTAAGGTGAAGGAGACCAAAGTCAGCATGTTGGTCAGAAAGTATGAGTTGTTCAAAATGGAAGAAGGAGATAATATTGGCCAAATGTATGGGAGATTTCAAACTATAACCAATGGGTTTAAGTCTCTAGGAAAAGTTTACAAGACTGAGGAACACATTCATAAGATTCTCATAAGTCTTCCAAAACAATGGAGACGTCTTGTAACTGTTGTGTCTCGGGCCAAGGATCTGTCAACAATGAGGCTAGATGAGCTTCTTGGTACACTTCAAATCCGTCAACAAGAATTGATTGAAGAAAACAATGGAAAGAAGAGTGTGACACCTGGTGCTGATGAGGGCGGGGAGTGGTCGCCGGAGCAAGAAGGCACGGACAAGGAGGGTCTCCTGGCAGGCTTCTAGGTGGAGGGACACATGAATGAACCAACAAGCTACATCTTCTCTTCGGGAGCCTATCACTTAAGAACTCCACAGTTAAGCATGCTTGACTTGGAGCAATTATGGGATGGGTGACCTCTTGGGAAGTTTTCCCAGGAAGCGTGTGATTGAGGACAAAGCACGCTGAAAAGACCCGTGTTGGTTTGTGGGGACAATCGTCCATCCATAAAGCAGCCTGAGACGTTACTAATGGTATCAGAGCGGCACCTCTCCCAGTACGGGGTGGTCCGGGGACGAACCAAAGCGGAAGCTGGTAGGCATGTGACACTCGGTGCTGACGAGGGCGGGGAGTGGTCGCCAGTGCAAGAAGGAACGGATAAGGAGCGTCTTGAGAGTGTGTAGGCATGGGAGTATATAGTTAAGGATGGCTTACATGAATTGATTGGTACTGCCTATACCAACAAGGTGCATCTTCTTTTCGAGAGCCTATTACTTAAGAACTCCACAGTTAAGCGTGCTTGACTTGGAGCAATTATGGGATGGGTGACCTCCTGGGAAGTTTTCCCAGGAAGCGTGTGAGTGAGGACAAAGTACGCTGAAAAGATCCATATTGTTGGTTTGTGGGGACACTCGTCAATCCATAAAGCAGCCTGAGACGTTATAAAGAGCAAATCCATTGCTCTTAAGGCTAACAAGAAATCATCTAAGGGATCTACATCTAAAGCCCTCAAGGTTGATGAGTCTTCAGAAGAATATAAGGAATCAAATGAGGATGACTCTGATGATGAAGATGATGAACTCTCTCTTCTTACCAGAAAAATGAAAAAAACTCCGGAAGAAAAGAAACTTCAGAAAGGACAAACCTTTCAGGAGCTTCAACAAGGACAAATACAAAATGGATGGTGGATCAAATGGCAGAAATGTCATTGTGTGTTATAAGTGCAAAAAGCCTGGTCATATCAAGGCAGAATGTCCTAACTCAAGAAGCAAGCTCCCAAAAAGTTCTTCAACAAAAAGAAGAAGGTAATGATGGCTACTTGGGAAAATCTTGATGAAAGCTCTAGTGAAGTGAAGGAAAGGAGCTTGAAGCCAATCTCTGTCTTATGGCGATATCTTGATTCGTAATCGACATCGAGGTACAATCTGAACTTGAGAAATTGAGTGATGCATATGATGAACTGTTGGATGAATCCAACTTTATATCTAAGGCTTTCAAATCCCTCAAGAGACAGTATGTTAAACTCTCAAATAAGTATACACAGAAATCTCAAGAGTATGAGAAGTTAGCTGAAGAGAACAGTAGGCTTAAGACTGAAAAGTCTAAAGCTAGATCTCAGTTGAAACTCTACATTCTGAAGAAGTAGTTAAACTTCAACATAAAGTAGAAGAGCTCACCTCAGATCTTGCCAAGTTTGTTAATGGTAGAGATAATCTGACTAAACTTGGGGAAGTCAGAGACACACATTTAACAAAGAAGGTATAGGTTATTCCAATCAAGAACATCATAAAGGATCAACAAAGTTCTAAAAATAATCGCTAAATCTGTTTCAGTTAGTACAAATAAACCTATATGTACCTACTGTGGAAAAGCTGGACATATAACGTCCAAGTGTATTCACAGAAAGAGAAAGAAGTCATCACAGACTTCTCACACTAACAGAAAATGACCCAAGAAAATATGGGTACCTATGTCCATGATAATTCCTGTTGCAGACATACTTAACAAGACAAAACAAACACTTGTCATGGTACCTGGATAGTGGATGCTCGCGACATATGACAGGAGAAAGGTCTATGTTCATAGACCTTCAACCTAAGAAATGTGGACATGTAACCTTTGGTGGCAACCAGATGGGAAAAGTTATTGGTGTAGGTAGAATTGGTGGTAAACCTCCCTTACCTATCATCTCATGAGTGATGTTTTATATGTCAAAAGGTTAAAACATAATCTTCTTAGCATAAGTCAATTGTTTGATAGTGGATTTTCTATATCTTTTTCTAAGGATGCATGCATAGTTAATGACAAAAATGGAAAGACGCTCTTTTATGCCAAAACGTAACCCAATCTGTATAAGATTGACCTGTCTGAACTTTCAGATCAAAGTGTAACATGCTTTATGTCTAAAGAGGGTGAGAAGTGGCTATGGCATAAGAAACTAGGATATGTTAGTATGAAACAAATTTCTAAATTGAAAAAGCATAACCTTGTGAGAGGGTTGCCTGATATTTCTTTTAAGAAAGATGTTTTGTGTGATGCATGTCAGATTGGTAAACAAATAAAATCAAGTTTCAAATCTAAGAAAGAAGTCACCTCCTCTAGACCTTTGCAACTGTTACACATGGATCTATTTGGACCAGTCAGTATAGCTAGCCTAGGTGGAAGAAATATGGTTTTGCATAGTTGATTACTATTCTAGATATATATGGGTACTCTTCTTAACCCACAAGGATGAGTCCTATAAGGTCTTTACAGTATTCAGTAAGAGAGTACAGAATGAGCAGGGTTTGTGTTTCTTATATTAGAGGTGACCATTGGGGGTGAGTTTGAAAATGAGTAATTCAAACTGTTTTGTGAGGAAAATGGTATTTCTCACAATTTCTCTACTCCTAGAACTGCACAGCAAAATGGAGTGGTTGAGAGAAAGAATGGATCACTTCAATAGATGGATAGGACAATGCTCAATGAGAACAATCTCCATACTTATGGGCATAAGCCATTAACATTGCTTGTTATGTTCAAAACAGAATATTGGTTAGACCTATCCTAAATAAGACTCCTTATGAATTGTGGTAAGGTAGAAAACCCAACATATCATATTTTCATGCATTTGGATGGTAATGTTATATTCTAAATATAAGAGATCATTTGGGAAATTTTGATTCCAAAGTAGATAAAGTCATATTCATTGGATATTCTGAACTGTCTATAGCTTTTAGAATCTTTAATTCTAGAACCTCTGTTGTAGAAGAATCAATTCATGTGAAGTTTAATGATGGTTTGAAGACTGATAGAGAACTATCAGATCTAGAAGATGATATTGCAGGCATTGATCTTAATCCTGCAGTGGAAAAGCCATCAGACAAGGCAAATGTAGACATGTCTGAAATTCCAAAAAACCAGACGAGTGCTGAAATGTCTGGAAAATAGAATTCGAAAAGAGACTGGAAATTCAAGACTTATCATCCAGAGGATCTCATTATTAGAAGTCCATCTCCGAGAGTTAGAACCAGATCTGCTTTCAATGAGAACAATAACATGGCCTTCATATCATAATTGGAACCCAAAAGAATTAAGGAAGCTCTACAAGATGAGAGTTGGATTCTAGCCATGCAAGAAGAACTGAATCAGTTCAAAAGAAATGATGTGTGAACTCTAGTCTCTAAACCCAAAGACAAATCCATTATTGGAACCAGATGGGTATTTAGAAGCAAACTGGATGAAGATGGAAAAGTGGTAAGGAATAAGGTAAGACTAGTTGCTCAAGGGTATAATCAACAGGAAGGTATTGATTTCACTGAAACCTTTGCACCTATAGCTAGATTAGAAGCAATTATAATTCTTATGTCTTATGCTGCACAACATGATATAACTCTCTATCAAATGGATGTTAAAAGTGCATTTCTAAATGGGATAATTGAGGAGGAAGTTTATGTTAAGCAACCTCCTGGGTTTGAGGATTCTGAAAATCCTCACCATGTCTATAAGCTTAAGAAAGCTTTATATGAACTCAAACAAGCTCCTAGAGCTTGGTATGATAGGTTAAGCACATATCTAATGGAAAATATTTTCATTAGAGGAAAAGTAGACACTATACTTTTCAAGAAATGCTCAAAGAAATATTTCATTGTAGTACAAATTTATTTGAATGATATTATCTTGGGTGCTACTAATGAAAAGATCTGTAAAGAGTTCTATGAGTTGATGCAGAATGAGTTTGAGATGAGCATGATGGGAGAATTGAAGTTCTTCCTTGGTCTGCAAATAAACAGACAAGTGATGGAATCTATATCCATCAAAGAAAAGTACACCAAGGAACTTCTGAAAAAGTATAAGATTGAAAATTCAAAGCCTCTGAGTACTCATATGCATCCATCAATAGTTTTAAACAAGGATGAGGAAGGTAAAAAGGTAGATCAAATTGTCTACCGAGGTATGATTGGATCTCTTCTATACTTAACTGCTAGCATACCTGATATTCAATTCAGTGTTTGTCTATGTGCTAGATTTCAATCAGATCCTAAAGAATGTCATCATAAGGTTTGGTAAAAGAATTTTCAGATATCTCATTGGAACCACTAACCTTGGTCTATTGTATAAGAAATCTGAAGATTTTGGGTTAGATGGATTCTGTGATGCTGACTTTGCTGGAGATAGAATTGATAGAAAAAGCACCAGTGGAGGATGTCACTTCATTGGAGCAAACATGATCTCCTGGTAAATCAAAAGGCAAAGTACCATTGCTCTCTCAACCGGGTGAAGCTGAGTATATATATCTGCAGCAAGTTGTTGTTCACAACTACTTTCAGTAAAATATCAACTTGAAGATTATTCCATATTTGATCATAATATACATGTTTGGTGTGATAACACCAGTGCTATTAACTTGTCTAAAAATCCCATATAGCATTCTAGAGCAAAGCATATTGAAATAAAGCATCATTTTATTGGAGATTATGTGAAAAAATGTGTTTTTGAAATTAAGTTTGTGAACACTAAAAATCAATGGACTGACATCTTTACTAAACCTTTAAGTGAAGATAGACTTGTTTTTATTAGAAGAAATCTCAATATGCATAACGTGTCTGAATGAATGTATGCTGATATGTCTAAAAATTTACTTGTCTGAAATTTTCTGCTTGACATGTCTATTTTTTATGCTTTACTCGTCAATTTTAGCCAAGCGTCTAATGACGTGGCTAAAAGCACTCACTAAGCGCTGACCCTGACCGAGACATATGTACATTGCAATGTTTCCCACCCTTTTTTCTTAAAAATGTTCCATCTTTTCACAACTGTCATTTCAAATTGATTACTATTTATGGCATAACCTCTCTCCTTGTTCCCAACGCAAAAAGAACTCGATTGTTTCCTTTCTTCTCATAGAAGTAAACCTTGTCGTTTCACAATCTCCCCACTTAGAATCGTTGATTTCCCTATCTCTATGATTCTCTCTTTGCCTTCAACCTCTCAAAAACCTTTTGTTTCCAAACCCTAAAGACTTCTTTTCTAAATCAATGGCACCCAAGAGTTTTCTGGAAACCGTCGCTGAAAATGCTAAAATCTCCGTGGCTAAAATCAAGGGCATGGGTGTCCAACCCGAGATTGCTGCTGTAGGATGGATGCCTTTCTTCCATCTCCGTGAGGTTGTCTACCCCTCATTGGTTAGGGATTTCTGGAAAACGGCTAAGATTACTAAGGACAACATTAACTCCATGATATCTGGAAATGTTGGGGATGATCATGTCATCATTACCCATGAATTACTCGCTGAAGTGACAAAATGCCCAATGGAAGGTATTGGGTATGCTGCTGATTGGATGAAACCTTTTGGAGAACAAGCTGTCAACATTGTGCTTTATGGAGTTCCTAAACCTAAAGATCCGAACTCCAAGTATCTGACTCCTAAGGCAAGATTTCTCCACGTTCTCATCATAAACTGTGTGATGCCTAGAGTAGGATCTAGAAATCATGTGAGCAAGGTTGAAAAATTTGTCATCTGCCACCTGGTCCATAAAATCAAGATAGGCATAACTGATCTGATTTTTAGGCATATGGAGAAGGCTGCCAAAGGGAAAGACAAGGATTATCCCTATGGCATGATTATGACAAGAGTCTTTGAGACAGCCATTGTGCCCCGTTGTGTTATTAGATTAAAACCTCATTATTTAATTTCTTAATCGTGAGCTTAACGTGAAAATACGTAAAAATTAAAAACTCAAGTTATAAAGCATACAACTTATGTAAGTTAAAGCATCACACCTTATGTAATACATACACACACATGTCTTACTATAATAATAATACAAAACACTGTTTAGGGTATCCTCTCGGTAGGATCCCTCACGGGTATATACTTAAACAAACTGTTGTCCTTAGCGGAAAATATAAAACGTCTTATAAGACTCACTAGCCTTAGACACTAAACTACATTGCCAGAATCCACAGCTCTTCCTCCAGCTTCTGGTTCATCCGGAGTTCCATCTAATTCCTCAGCAACTGGTTCCTCCGTCGGGTCTTCTTGTACGATCACATCAAAAAAAAATACAACAAACAAGCAAATAGGGGATAAGAAATAGTTCTATCATCAAAAGTGGAAAGGAGTACATAGCATATAATATAATAATAATCAGAGACACACATCACACATAACTAGCAATCATTCTCAAATGGCGATATCATCCTCTACCCTTAACTCATGCAATCTAAACCTTTATCCTAACATGGCCATCTCCATTCTTGTCACAATTCAATAGTCCTGAATGGTCTGATGCAAAGAACTCGGTATAGTATACTTCTATCTTTTGATAGGATAGGACTCGGTATAGTGCACTTCTATCATTTAGTAAGATAGGATTCAGTATACTTTTATCTTTTGATAAGATAGGATTCGGTATAGTGCACTTCTATCTTTTGATAAGGTAAATCAGGTCAACGCGTCAAGGACTGAAAAAGTATATGCATCAAAGCCTCTATATGAATCTCACTGCCTTGCATCAATAACAACCTAGTGGCTCAAGCTCTCATCATAGCCTTAACTCGCATTCTATGTCACACCTAATCTATTAAATTAATTAATTAAGCTAGGCACCTCTAAGTCACATTCATTCCCTCACCCACGTGCACATCTCCCGAACGACATATATCTTTACTTAAAAGTCAACTAAGCACATTATCAAACCAGGTAGATTATGCATAACACAACAAACATAAAATATTCAAACAGCCCAAGAACGTCACATGCAAGAGAATACCTCAACCAGCGTATCACAATCAAATCAATAAGTAATAAAGTCAAACATCCACAATATCAAAAGATTAACCTAATGTCGATAAACCTACAATCCTCAAATCATCATTGGTTTTACGGAAAAGTTTCCAATATGATTTTGGTCTTGTTGATTACTCGACCACTAGTAGGGTTTAGGTCGCCCTACACAATTATTATATCATACACTACTTATCCATTTCGATGGTAGATTGATTCTTTCCCCCACCTGAGTTAGCACCGTATCTCCTGAACTTCCGATCCCTGTTACTAAAATCACGAGTGTCCGTTAACCTTCAACCAACACAATATAACCACAATTAATCAAACAAATCCAACTATGCCTACTTTATGCTAGGTTCGGTCATTCAATTCAAATTAGGCTAGGATCATTTTCTCATTCTAATTGTTGGACGATTCTGGGCAAGTATACCCAGTCGTGCAAGTAATACGGTGGTAAGACCGGTTTATCGTATCCACGGGGATTGGATGTCAACTACCAATTCGCAAAGTCAGCAACTATCTAGACTAAACTATAAATCAAGAGAAACAAAAGAAAAGGGAAAAGTTCTTTAGGGACTTTTGACAAACACTTGGAGTGCAGAAAGGATATGTTGGGACTAGACTTCACCAAACCTCTAACTCATGCACTATCAGGACTAGATACCTCCCATTCATGCTTCAGATATTAAAATCAATCCACTAAACTACTCAAACCCCGATTCCTCGGATGGCAAGAGCCTAAACCCACTAATAGACCCTAATTCCTTAGGTGGCCTAGATTAATGAATTTGCATTACGATTAGGGATTACGCGATTACTAATAAACCTAGTTCCATTCCTAGATACAAGGCTTACTAGGTGATTAAATTCAATTCCGGTTATGATACGAACGTTCCCATTGCATACCAAAACACAAATCAAGTCATGGGGGTGCTAGCCACAACAAGCATTAAGCACAGAAAAATAACCACTAATACGAAGACATGAACATAGAATAATCCGTCAAGATAAATACATAAACATAAGTTTGGCTACATCTAATCCCAACACAGGGATTTAACTACTCATAAAACAAAGAAAACCAAACCAGAGAAATAGGAAGGAAGAGGAGAGGAGAGGCTCCATGTGAGCTTTCTTCTTCTTCAAAGCAATCCCTCTTGGCTCCCTTCTAGGGTTGAAACCCTAGCCCAGCTGCAGCCTCCACATGCCTTCAAATGGACCCAAAAAACTGCTCTGTTCTGTCTGCTGCGCTCTTATTTATAGGTCTGTTGCGCGTCACGGCCGTGATGGCCATCACGGGCTGGCCGTGACGCGTTCTGTCCAAGGCGTGTTTTCAACTTTTGATCTCTCGCGAGGCGAGCTAGGTTTCGCGTCGCGAAACCCTAATTTTCTGGTTGGTCACGGCCGTGATGTCTATTACGGGCAGGCCGTGACAGTCTCTGACTTTTGCCTTCTGCTCTGCTTGATCACGACCGTGATGGTCATCACGGCCAGGCCGTGATGGGCTCTGTTTGGCTCATATTCTTCACTTTTCAAGCTCTATTTCATCCAAGCTCCACCATGGCTGATTTTGATCATTTTTACATTGAATTCCTGCAAAACAACACCAAGATACCGCTTCACCCGTTCCAAGGGAAAATCTAACTAAAATCAACTAACGAATGCCTAATCTATATGAAAAATGCATGCAAATATGTACAGGAAACATCATGTAAAATCACACTATCACTAATCTTTTGGATACTAACTACTTAGATCTTAGATAGCTAGGATAAATTGCTATAAGTTAAAATATGAAATAAAAATTATCCGACCTCTTAGGGTATGCTTTGGCCTTAAAGAGAAAAATGGTTTAGAAAATTTATTTGGATTGAAGCTCTTGGATTTAGATATTACAAGTACTAGAGAGCTTAAATCAATCATTAGATTTCAAAAAAACAAAAAACAAAATCAACAAACCCTTTTTCATACAAGTTTCGGCCAACCAAGGAAAATAGGGTGAGGAATTTATTTTGATTTCAAGCTTCTAGATATAATAACTATAGGTTTAAAGGAGTTAAGATCAAGTGTCATAATTTAATGAACAAAATCACAGTTGTCTAAAAACACCTAGTTTCAGCCTCAACAAGAAAAGTAGGAATGAAAATGATTTTGCTTACATGCTCGTATATGATGAAAGTAGAAGACATAACAAGATCATAGAAATTGGTTTCACATTAAAATGATTTTTCTACAATTTTCTAGAATTATTTAAAGTTCTAGATATAAGAATGAAAAAGTCATGAAATAGGAAGAAAATAATCTTAAGAAGAGAGGAGATGATCATAGATGATCATGTTACCTCAAGTGTGTGAAGGATATGGAGAAAAGATGATGCTCTTGGCAAGTTTCTACAAAGGATTATCTTGAGCTCTTGAAAGTGTTTTTGTGTTTAAGTGCTTTTGTGAGGAATAAAATGAGATTATGAGAGTGTAAAGGGGGGAGGGCCGCTGCGCAAGGGGCTGTCTTGGGTGAGAAAATGGTTTTGTTTAATAATTAAAAGTGACCATTGTTGAGTTAATTAACATAGGTTAAGTTAAAAAATAATATAATAACTTAACTATAGTTAATAATTACTTAACTATGGTTAATTAGTGACCATGGTTAAATTTATGTGTCTTAAATTCTTGATGAGTCATCCCATAGCTCAGCTCTTCTGGTGTCCCGTTCTATCTATTTAGTTCTGTTGCCGATTCCGTCGGTTTCCAGACTAGGGTTTTATGCCCGAGTAAAAGCATAACATTTCGTTTTTGATTGAAAATTTTCAAAATAACCAAACTCGTTAGAAATATGATTTAAATATAAACCATTTCATTCACGAGTAAAAATTAGATTTTCTTATCATTAAAATCTTGCTGTCAGTGAAAACACCGACTGTTTTCCGTTCGAACGTTTACCAAAATTCGTCTGAGTACACATAATATTCTATTTCTGATCAGAAATTTGGAAAGTAGAATTCCTCATGGACAAAATATAAAAAATATTCAAATTTCAGTTTCTGGTCAAATTAGGGTTTTCTGCCAGTATAAAATTATACTGTCAGTAAAAACACAGACCGGTTTCTGTCTGAGTTTTAAACCCAAAATTTCACCGTAACTTTCTACCATAATATAGAGTTTGAATATGATTTTGTTTTGCCAAAAATCATTTTTTGAATCTCAGATTAAAATATAAATAATTATATTTTAACCGATTAAACAACTAATTAAAAACGGGTTGTTACAGTCTTCGGGGCTAACTCATTGAAGGATCTGAGGAATGCCTTCAATGTGCATCTCTACACTGAGATCACTACCAAAACCATGTCTCTAATGAAGGTGCCTCTGACACCTTTTGAAGAACCTGCTGTAGAACAACCTCAACAAGTTCCTGCTGGAGAAGTTCTTAATGAAGAAGCACCAGGTGGTCCTAAAGTGAAGATTGAGCCTGAGGAAGAGGAAGAGCCTCAATTGGTGCACAAGAGGAAGAGGGTTGCTAAACCTTTTGTACAAAATGTTGCTGATACTGCTACTGCCTCTGCTTCTGTTCCCAATATTACCAAGGTGTTCAAGAGGAAAAGATCTATACAGGCTGAAAGATAGTCTCAAGCTTATGAGACTGTGATCCCTAAGAAGAAGATGACCTCTATTACAAAGAGGAAGTCCACTAAGCCTGTGAGATAGTCAGACAGAATCAAGAGGAGATTGGTTCTGCTACCAACACCTCCATCTTCACCTTCACCCAAACAAATCACATTCTCCCTCACCAAAGAACAAAACACCTACTCTTCCACCTACATCACCTTTCACAATGCCCTCACCACAAAGAGCCCCAACACCACCACATACTTCACCACCACCTGAAACTGAATCTACATCCACAATCATCACCCATCCATGAACCTTCACCTAACCCCGCTTCGAACCACACACTTGAACCACATATTTCTGAACCTTCTTTTCCTCGAACCTAAACCATACTTCTTCGAACCACAAATCTCTCGAACCTCACCCTTCTATTTCGTAACCAAATATGTCTCGAAATTGAACATCATGTGTCCCGAACCATCCACGCCACACTCCCTTCACTCTTATGAATCTTATCATGAAGAAATCGATGACTTGG